>OX336389.2:1201477201-1202081667 GCA_946902985.2 Meconema thalassinum
AATATAAAACAGTTAATCACAGATATTGAGATAGCCAGTCACAAGCTCCCAGCAGAAGACAGGGAATTAACCAAAAATCTCGCCACCAACGAAGCCAAAAAAATCCTCAAACGAGAGGGCGATAGCAATAACATTCAAAACAACAAACAAATCAAAGAAATAAAGTCGTTGAAACAAAAAATAAAAGAACATGACTTAATCATCACAAAAGCAGATAAGGGAAACACTACAGTAATTTTGAACAAAACAGAATACATTGAAACAACAGTCGAATTCCTAAACAACAACGAAATCAAGGAATTAACAAAAGACCCCACCAACAAATTCCAAAAACAAATAAAAAGTGCGCTAAAAGAAACAGAATACATACTGACCAAAGCTGAAAAATCAAAACTAATAAACATGAACCCGAAAATACCGTCATTGAGGGGACAACCAAAAATACACAAAAAGGAATGCCCAATGAGACCAATAGTCAATTGTAGGAATGCCCCTAATTACAAAATCAGCAAAGAGTTACTAAAAATCTTAAAATGCCGTCTTTCCAACGACAAAAACAACTCTGTAAAGAACACAACAGAACTAGTAACAGCATTGAACACCCTACAAATGAAACCTAGCTTCAGGCTAGTATCCTTCGACGTAACTAACATGTACACCAATATTCCGATTATTGAAGCAATCAACACTATCGAAAACAACTTAAAATCCAACAATTCGGTAAATGAAATTGAAGAGATTGTGAGATTACTGAGGGTCGTTCTCACCCAAAACGTGTTTCAATTCGACAATAAAATATACACACAGAGAGAAGGCCTAGCAATGGGATCGCCACTAAGTGGGTTAATCGCTGACATCTTCATCAATGCACTAGAAAATGCGTTCTTAGAAAAGACTTCAACAAAGGGAATAGTAGTATGGAAAAGATACGTAGATGATGTAATTTGCATCTACGATACTGAACTAACAAGCGAAGAAACAATTCTCCAATCCATTAATAGCCTTCACCATTCTATCAAATTCACTAAGGAATCCGAAATAGACCGGAAAATAAATTATCTCGATATAACTATTGAACGTAAAGACAACGACCTTTCATATTCCATATTCCGGAAAGCAACACAAACCTCGCATGCAATCGACAATCAGTCTAATCACCCCAGTACGCACAAACTAGCGGGTTTCAATTCAATGGTGCACAGGGCTTTAAACATACCCATGTCAAAAGACAACTATAATAAGGAAATAAGAACTATTATGCAAATAGCAAAGGAAAACAACTTCTCGCCAAGCAAAATAAATCAAATTATAGCCAAACATAAAAATAAAGATAAAACGATTCCCAAACCGGACAGTAATGAGAAAAAAATTGCGCGTTTCAACTATGTGAATGCGAATACATATAAAATCACTAACCTATTCAAAAAGCAAGGCATAAAGATAGCTTTCACGACGAAAAACACAACCGCTAGGCACCTCCTAAATAGTAATCTAAATAAACGTGACCCGTATTCAAGGTCAGGGGTATATTCTATAACGTGCCAAGACACCGATTGTCAAGCTAATTACATCGGGCAGAGTGGAAGGCGAGTAGACACACGTTATAATGAACATAGAAATGCGATAAGATACGGAACACATTCAGCCGTGTGCGAACATATGTGTGACGCAGGGCATAGCTTTACCAACATAGAGTCGGACCTTAAAATAATCCATCACGAATCGAAAGGCAGAGCTCTTGACATAAAGGAAGCAATCGAGATACACCTAGCCAAACGAAACAATCCCAACAATCTAAATGAACACACGTTCATGGAGAGCTCACCCCTCTTCACGCTACTAAAAAACACACCCTGTCGGAAACAAAACACAATTTAGCGACACAGCCAAGCTAGATAAAAAAAGGGGGGGGGGGGAATTAGGGGATTTTTAATAGGTAAATGTTATCTGGATCAGGTGTACGATGTACTTTTCTTCTGCAATAAACCAAGGCCCATATTAGAGGCAGTATTAAAGGTGCCGGGACGTCCTCATAAGACTGTCAACGCTTAGTTCGAATGGGTTATGCTCCACGCGTGGCGAGGACTAATCCACGGTCTTTAATAGTTGTAGATCCACCTCATTCAATAACATACATCTTATCTAGGTTGGCAACACCTCACATAAACACATCGCGATCACTCCCCACAGCACGTAGGGACAGGGGGGGAAGGCAGGGAAAAACCAGTCGTTAAGATAACCACCGCAGTCGACCGCACAGCGAGTTCAAGTGAGCACGGAAACTGCGAATAGCTGTAGTACGGAAGACAATCAGATAAGTAGTTAGCCTAAAATTTTATAGTTTAACCATAGTTTACAACCATATAATCTCTCTAAAGTACAATCTCCGGATAGCCATCACCATTTAGCATTTCACCTAACATATATACTGCATTTAGCATACACTGACAGTTGCAGTACCAATACTGCAACTAAATAATTGTACATATTGTAAATATTTTCACCTGTATTTCAAACATAGATTTTATAGCCTAAGTGTATTGGATCTGATGATGATCGCTTGACGATCGAAACTGGTCATCCTAGTGTTTTATTAATCTCATGTAATTTATTTCAGGATTAGGGCATAACCCATCTCTTTTGGGTACATTCGTGTTGACCGACTGAAAAGCACTAAACTCTTGTTGAGAGGTGCAAATAAAACATGTCAAATGCTATCGTGTAGGTTTGCTTTCATTCATTGTCTTATTCCCCCCCCCCCCCCCACACACACACACACACAACGCAAAAAGCAAAATCAAACACATGACCAAAACAGAAAGCAAAAAGCAAAATTAAAAAACAAAAGCAAACACAAAACCGAAAATACAAAGCAAAAAGCAAAATTCAATTAAAGAAGCAAAGGCAGAAAACAAAAACACAATGCAAAACAAAAAAACAAAATTCAAAACCAGAAGCGAAGGCAGGAAACAAACACAAAGTCATAAAAGCAAAATTCAAAAACAAAGACAAAATAAGAAAACAAACACAATGCCAAAAACACACAGCGAAAAATCAAAATTCAAAAACAGAAGCAAAGGCAGAAAATAAACACAAAATCAAAAATGCCAAATTCAAAAACAAAAGCAAAATCAGAATACAAACACAAAACCAAAAACACAAAGCAAAAAACAAAATTCAAAAACAGAAGCAAAGGCAGGAAACAAACACAAAATCAAAAAATAAAGCAAAGTCAGAAACCAAAACCAATAGCACAAAGCAAAAAAAAAAGTAGAAAACAACAAACGCAAAACCAAAATGCACCGGCCGCGATGGCCGAGAGCGCTAACGCGCTACCTCCTGCCTCGCTGGTATCGGGAGAGCGTGGGTTCGAATCCCACCTCGGCCGTCCTGAAAATGGTTTTCGTGGTTTCCCATTTTCACCACCAGGCAAATGCCGGGACGGTTCCTTTCAATAGGTCCACGGCCGATTTCCTTCCAATATCCCTTCCCTGACCCGTCCTGAAAAGAAAAATACATGGCCATTGGCTGCATTAATAAAAAATTTAAAAAATGCAATTAATTCAGATTTGACTCCGCTCATCCCCCTCCAGAAGCAAATCCCAGTTACACCACGGCCCTCTCGATATATTATGTTCAATATATTAATACAATGGCGTTTAAGTTGGCTGGACACTTCGATCACGCAGAGCCTAGCCAACGGAATGAAGAATATTGTACTGGCCTATAATTTGTGTACTGGAATCCATACACAACATTCCCTAGTGAATTGGCATTAGTACATCCCAACCATATCGAGCTGCCCAAGCAAGACTTTCGTGAACAATCGTTATTGATTCCACATTACCGGTAATAGGAGTGATTGAACCAGCATTCCCATTCTTCATTCAAAACGCTCGGAACTGAGGAGCTAGTTAGCTACACTAGGCTAGAGTTCTCTGTTTTTGCCTGTTTTCTGTCTTTATTGCTTCATACAAAATCATTTCTTTTACGTCCTTTGGGGCAATATTTCTCACACCGAAGTATACAGTTTATGATTTAGTTATTTCCTTTTCTCAAGAATAATTTGATTGCTAACGTGCACATATTTTATGGCATACTTAGGACAATCGACCCAAGAGCATGCTTTCTCATATACAGTACGGTACAGTATTGGTGTAGAAACTGCCCAGGTGATAATCATTATTTATTATCATCGTACACGCAACAAAATAAGCTAACATTAAAGCACTACTGGAAAATTGTTGGATATCACCACATTGCCTTTCATAAGGTTGACTAAAAGCAACGAGAGAGGCAAAGCAAAAATGTACAACTGCCAAATTTCAATGTATGCCTAGGTTACAAAACGCTGGAACAGTGAGATTTCCTTACGTATGCTTTTATTTTTCATATAGAGTAGCCTACAGTGTCTAATTGTTGACCCCCCAGGGGCTCACATCTAGTGGGACGTGGGTTGGCGACCACGGTACCCCAGCTGAGTCCGGCATTGCTTCCCCTTACTTGTGCCGGGCTCCTATGTCTTCTTTCCTGTCGACCTCACTTGGTTAACTATTGTTCTCTTCCGACCCCGACGGTATTAGGGTATCCTAGGCCTAGGGAGTCTTTCACTTTCCCGCCTTAACTGGCCCTTGTCTCATCTTTCCTGATTCCCTCCTTTTGTGAATCTTTTCGTTCTAAATTCCCTTTTGCAAGACCATATTGTGAGTTGTTTCCATCTGAGTTTCTCTTTGTACGTATTTTCCGTCTCACATAATTTTCGTTCTGGTTTCCATTTCCTTCTCATTTTCGCTATCACCCAGATCATTAGGGGCCGATAACCTAGATGTTAGGCCCCTTAAAACAACAATTATCATCATCATCATCTAATTGTTGATAGCAAATGTTTGATTGTTGTTGTTAATTCATTTATAGGAGCTTGGGGTATCTTGGTCGTCAGCCCCGTGTAGTTGGGTGTGTTTTGTTAGTTAGTTATTGCTGTTTTAAGGGGCAGAACTACGAGGTTATCTGCCCCGGGTGTGTTTTGAACTTGTCTGAAAACCTGTCTTTATTGTAATGACTGTATTAGTGTGTGTAATCGTATTAGGGACAGGGATGAGGTACAGTAGGTGCCGTGGGACTTGAAGTAAGGTACTATAACAACATTTGCCTGCAGATAATTTGGGAAAACCCGGGGAAACCCCACACTGTCAGTGCCAAGATTCGAACATACTGAACCCTTATCATTGTGTCCAATAATAATGTTTCATATTAATAAAAACGATGGATATACTAAATACATGATATGCTGGATATTTGAGTAATATTGATGTAGCAAGAAATCTGGACTTGGTAAGACATGCTACGTGCTGGCTGGAAATGACCAATAGTTTCACAACCAATATTATTCTTGGATTTCTGAGAAAATCAGATATGACGCTGTGGCGTACGTGACCATAAAAGGCCAAAATGCTGCGTACAAGGCAAGGAGTGAGAGAGAGGAGAATAGTCGTGACGTCAAAATAAGGGCGGGATTTGTAAGGTCAGAGCTCCAACGCCAACTTATCTGACCAATAAGAAAACATGACGCCAGAACATAGCGTCAGTGTGTTTTGCGCGGCAATCGGATATAAAAAGATCTAGCGATCGGTTTGCTTGTTCGACGGCAGATTCGCGACCTGTGAGAAAATACAAGAATTTTGAGAGGTCACACATAATTATAGGCCCATTACTTAAAATATTGAGGAGCTGTTTTACTCCCACCATTGAAACTTTAGGCTTTCTGTATATATACAAATGTCTGAGATGAACCGGGGCACTCCTAATTATTCTTCGACAGTCATTTTAAGACGTCCTTAAGACGATATGGTTTTAAAATTATAGTTGTGTGTCGGCAACGAAGTTGGAAATTTTCATAAATTGTGAGATGGCAATTAGCCATAGAATAGGGAAAGTCGACGATTCTGCATAGGACGATCTGAGGAAATAAAATACTTAGAACGCAGATAGAACAGTTTAAAAACTTTGATTTAATTGTGTTTTAACAGCAGCAAAATGTCGACCATGGAGAGAAGACTGCAAGCTTCATCCTCCATTACCATCAGTGTTATGGGCTAACGGCCTAATGATGGGAATTGACGAGGCGGGAGGCCTCTGGAAAGCAGTTTAAGTGATGAGTATTAAAAAATTGATTTATTGATTTTGGACGAGGGGAATCGCGAGAGATGTGTGGAACTTTGTATAGATTTTATTTGTGTGGTTTAATTTAAATTTCAGGGTTTGATTTCTTAACTGACATGCGTGTAGTAAATTTTGGCATTGCGTGACAATTATGTTGTACAGTAAATTTTGTAATTTAAATGTGGTCCTTATGTTACGTAATTCTTATAGCGAAACGGCCGCATCGATTAACGTATCTATAAAAAGTGTAGCCATGAATGAGAACCTAGGAACGACAATGATAAATGGACTGATTTAATGATATGTTAAACTAATTACTACGTGGGGGGAATATTTGCATTTTGTTGCTTTGATAACTCGGGCTAGGACTGATCCTGTTATTTATTCTTTATTGTCATTTGGACATGTTGTGTGTCATTATCTGAGAGGTGTGCTGATTAATGCTACGACGTGATCTTCGAGAAATGTGCCACGTATTTTTGGGTGTAAGTGATGATGATGAGGAGAGGTAAAGCCTGTCCATGACTGCGATATCATTCCGGCAAACTAGTTATCCGTGGGGATAAGTTTGACCTGGGAATGTATTCTTAAAAATCCCTGAGAGGATGTTTTGAGATAATGTGTTATTTATTTGTACGCGTTTAACAGGTGGCGATTAGCAAAGGTGCTGTACGCTGGCTATGGGCCAGAATCTATATTTAGCATGGCACTAATTACTACTTGGGGGAAGAAATCAGCCACTCTCTCGGTGATGCGATAACAGGCCCGGTTGTCTCCAGCTCGTTATGACACGTTATGTTTGCTTTAAAGCCTAATGAGTTAAGGTTATTTTATTTGGTTTAATTTGGGAAGTTGCCATGTTGTCGATCCAAGTTTCTTTTATCATTACTACGACTTATTTGTTCATTGTTTTAAAACGCCAAACTTTCCGGCGTGAAAATTAAAAGTTATATTTTGTTGTTGTTGGCTCTTATTTTCAAGGCCATTGTATTCATATAAATATAATTTGGCAACCGGCCAAACTTGTTCATGTCATGTTATGCTATCCTAGTGTTTAAGGTATAAGACGGTAATTCCGCAGCCCTTATTTTAAATAATACACACGTGTATTTGGTTGTGGTAATCTAAGGTTAGAGCATGTCAGTAGTGTATATAAATATGTAATTGTTGTTCCCACATTTCCGTAATTCATCCTTCGCAGTACGGAGTCCGTTCCCGAACCAACTGTTTTGGTCGGAAACGAGCGCCCGTCAAAATGCTCATTACTTGAACTAGTCTTAAAACCCGTGTCGCTCATAAATATTAAATTTTTGTACTATTTTATTTGTTTGTTATATTTGGATCTTGTGATCCGTTTTCTTTTGTTACTCTGACTTAAGTGACATTGCAGTCACAATGCTTGTTGACAGCTGTCATGCCATGTCATCATGGTACGTCAGGCTGGTCAGTGTTAGATCTATTCACGCGAGTGAACAATAAAAGGGTGGTTATAGTTTTCCTTTTTATGTTTGGTTCAGTTAATAAATTTCATTTTGTTAGTAGATCCTGTTGTTTTTCTTGGCTTTATAATAATAATAAGTTAACCTTATGAACCCTGGAAGTTATGTTGATAGCAAAACCTCTAAATCACATTCACAAGAATCCATTACGACCCCGAAATTTTGAATCTTGTCTACATGCTATTTTCCAAAGGGTTTATAAGAGTTACTTTGGCTTCCGAACGTGTGGCATTTGTGTTTTAGAGTAAAAAAATTGATCACCGGCATGTGATAAGTTTATTAACGTAAGTTAGGCGAAGATAGTACCGCCAAATGTTTGAAAATATAAAGTCATGGAGTTGGCAATAAAGTAAATGTGGAACAAGTTAAGTGTTTGAACTTTGATTAAAATTAGAACAAACTGTTCCAGGCGCCCAATAAAATTAAATTAGCTTTGTGTAGAAAAGCCAAACTCAAAGAATTATTTGACAGGAAGGTTAGACCTTAAAAACTAATTAATACTCTATTAATTGGTTAAAATTTGTAAGTAAAGTAAGGTCAGGAAGATTATAACTGAATCAAAGGGTTAAAATTAAATGGAATAATAAGTAAATTATACTCAGTGATGCTATAGTTTGTGGGAGTAATTTAAAGTAAATGAACTGAGTATGTAAAGGGTTAATGTGTGTATATTTAATATGTGTGAGCGCGCGTATCCAGGGCTCCGCCCTTATGTCATTTCCCTATGTCTCAAATATATTATTGTTGTGATGGCAACTCTGAGAGAAATTCGCGAAGTGATTGAACTAGCATCCGCTCGTACGCGAGAACAACTTAGTGAGATGAGAAAGGACATAACCAATGAAATACAGACACAGTTAGTGGCAAATAGTGAAGAAACGCAGACACAGTTAACGGCTATAAATAAACAATCGGCAGAAACGCAGACACAGTTGGCGGCAAATAATGTAGAAATGCAGAAACAGTTAGCGGCAAATAGTGTAGAAATACAGACACAGTTAAACACAAAACTATCTGAAGTTAACGAGAATATAAATCAGAAAATCGCTACACAAAACATTCTGGTTAGTGAACAATTACATAGGCAGTCTGAGAAAAACAATGAAATGTTAAACGCACAAGACGAAAGGAACACTCAAAATCTAGCTGCGCTAACGGTAGAAATCAAAGAGCACACAAAAGAACAGCTAATCCAATTAGCAAAGGACGTTAGCACTAACAATACCAAACAATTAGGAATAATAAAAGGTATCGAAGATTCGTTTAAAAAGGAAATAAAAGGAATGGATGAGACTGTTATGGCAAAACTAGCACAAATCGAGCAAGCGTGTTTGACCAGCTCATCTGAGATTAAAGAAGCACACACAAACTTAGAAAAAAGGTTTGAGATGATCGAACGAGGGACACAGGATATGCAAGATCAGATAATTACAGTAGATAACAATATCACGGGCTTAGTGACGGAACTCAACAAATTAGAAATACAATCAATTAAGAAATGGAAAAAGTTAGAAATTGACCAGGAAGAAATTAAACAAACATTAGAACAGAACAACATTTCTCTGGGAGAAAGGATAGATAAACTTGAAGATAATCAGGAGGCTAATCAACAGGAAGTCGAAAAACGCTTTGTTAAATTGAAGGATACTATTAGGAAAGATTGGACCAAGATGAGCGCTGATTCGAAAGATGAACGGCTCGCAGTAAGCAAGAAGCTAGGGGAAAATAACGCGAAAATACAGGCGTTAGAAGAAAATATGAAGTTAAGGTTTCAAATTCAAGAGGACCGCATGATAAAATCGGAGTTGCAGTCACTTGGACATAATACGATGTTTGCGACACTAATGGAAAAGGGGAAAGGGGAGAATGCGGAAAGAGAGCACACAATAGACAGCCACGAGCTTGGGCAAAGTCCAAGAACGGTAGACACGCAAGCATTCCAGAATTATGAGGGTCGTAGCTCGACACCTCAAAACACACAACTTCCCACGCAAGTTATACAAGTCATCCGTGGAAACGAATTTAAACCGAATAAGTTTTTACCAGAGAGCGGAGGGACACCTAAAGCTTTCTTAAGGGAACTGACAGAATATTTTTCGGACCAAAATGTTAGCTCAACGCGACAATTAAGAATGGTTGAAAATTTTTTGGCGGGCTCAGCACTTACCTGGTATCTTGGATTTAAGAACACATTTAAATCAATGGAAGGTTTCCACAAGGCCTTCCTGAGCAAATACTGGAGTGGGTCGTATCAACAAAGCTTGCGAATGGACTTATACTCGCGCAAATACCATTCCACGCATCAGACGAAATATGCAGATTTTTTCGCCATGCAACTTGTCAAATTGCAGGATCTTGATAATCCACCGAGCGAAATGGAGCTAATAACTACTATAGGAAAGCAGATGCCTATTAGCGTTCAGCAATTCTTGGTGGCGGCAAATATTACGACCGTGGTCCAGGCAGAAGAGGTATTAAGGAAGATAGATGAAACCACTAATTACATCAACCCGAGAGAGAAGAGACAGATAGAGTTAGTTAATGCAGTCGAAGTAGTCAAGACACCGAACAAAAACACGAGGTCGCAAGCTACAAACACTGGGGATAACCAAAGACGGCAGAGCACCGAAGAATATGAGCCGAGATCTCAACCGAGATACGAAAATAGGGACAGAAACCATAACAATCAGGAAGGAACTAACCGCTACCGGAACACAAACAATCAGCAGTGGCGAGATAATAGGAGATACCAAACGTCATACAATAGGAATAATAATAATAACGCACCTTATAATCGAGGATGGCGTGGAGGACACTATAATCAACAATATAGGCCCAGGGACAATAGGCGTTACAACCAGCAACATAACGCACAAAATAACCAGCGGTTTAACGAGCAATCGGATCCAAGGGATGATCAGAGAAATTGGAACGAGAGACACGCTGACCCGCAACAGTACCTGGAGGAGCCACGTAACATGGAAGGAAATAATGATAAATGGGAAAGAGCGATAGATCGGCGGAAGAATCCCGACAACCACGAGGAGGAAAACGGAACACATCAAATGTTGGAGGCCATGCATGTAGAAACCCAGAGATATTTGGAGGAGCTGCATGGAGAAGAAGAAAATAGAGCAGCCGACAATAGGAAACAGAAGAATAGCAGGAGAGATTCGCAGGCCGTGTCAGGCAAGGGTCTCGAAATATGGTAAAAAAAAGTTATTGTACGGGAATCGGAGAAGAAGAAGGGAGAAGGAAGAAGATGGCAACGCGGGGGAAGAAGAAGGAGATGACATCACGGTAAAATGGAGAAGAGACAGGAGCGGCTTAAGGAAGTTCAACTAGGGGTTACGAATTTAGGTAACAACGCCTACAGAGTCCGAGAGGTGAGCACAGGAAACATGGCAGTGTATAATATCTCAAATTTAAAATTGTATCATCAGAGAGAGCCATACGAACCGAGAAATAATGTTACTGCAGCAAATTAAACATTCGCCTGATAACATACAACAAAAGATACGGGGGTACTCGAGTGGTGAAAGCGCTCAAAAGACAGCTCTGACGTGTTTACAAGTTCAGGCGGAAGTCGTTAATGAATATGTTGATGTTTTGAAAGAGTGAGAGGGGAGACGAGTAGCAAGGAAAGAGGCCGGAGGGCATAAGTATACAGGAATTTCCTAATGAGTTTGGAACGAGACGGCTACTGAAACAGACAGAGGCGGACAGTCATTATATTTGAGGGTGACCAGCAACTTCAAATTTGAGCCAGAAAAGTAGGGGATGTGAAATTCGACTTCATTTGAGTTCGAATTTCATCAACTAGGGGTCGGATGAACCCTTATCATTGTGTCCAATAATAATGTTTCATATTAATAAAAACGATGGATATACTAAATACATGATATGCTGGATATTTGAGTAATATTGATGTAGCAAGAAATCTGGACTTGGTAAGACATGCTACGTGCTGGCTGGAAATGACCAATAGTTTCACAACCAATGTTATTCTTGGATTTCTGAGAAAATCAGATATGACGCTGTGGCGTACGTGACCATAAAAGGCCAAAATGCTGCGTACAAGGCAAGGAGTGAGAGAGAGGAGAATAGTCGTGACGTCAAAATAAGGGCGGGATTTGTAAGGTCAGAGCTCCAACGCCAACTTATCTGACCAATAAGAAAACATGACGCCAGAACATAGCGTCAGTGTGTTTTGCGCGGCAATCGGATATAAAAAGATCTAGCGATCGGTTTGCTTGTTCGACGGCAGATTCGCGACCTGTGAGAAAATACAAGAATTTTGAGAGGTCACACATAATTATAGGCCCATTACTTAAAATATTGAGGAGCTGTTTTACTCCCACCATTGAAACTTTAGGCTTTCTGTATATATACAAATGTCTGAGATGAACCGGGGCACTCCTAATTATTCTTCGACAGTCATTTTAAGACGTCCTTAAGACGATATGGTTTTAAAATTATAGTTGTGTGTCGGCAACGAAGTTGGAAATTTTCATAAATTGTGAGATGGCAATTAGCCATAGAATAGGGAAAGTCGACGATTCTGCATAGGACGATCTGAGGAAATAAAATACTTAGAACGCAGATAGAACAGTTTAAAAACTTTGATTTAATTGTGTTTTAACAGCAGCAAAATGTCGACCATGGAGAGAAGACTGCAAGCTTCATCCTCCATTACCATCAGTGTTATGGGCTAACGGCCTAATGATGGGAATTGACGAGGCGGGAGGCCTCTGGAAAGCAGTTTAAGTGATGAGTATTAAAAAATTGATTTATTGATTTTGGACGAGGGGAATCGCGAGAGATGTGTGGAACTTTGTATAGATTTTATTTGTGTGGTTTAATTTAAATTTCAGGGTTTGATTTCTTAACTGACATGCGTGTAGTAAATTTTGGCATTGCGTGACAATTATGTTGTACAGTAAATTTTGTAATTTAAATGTGGTCCTTATGTTACGTAATTCTTATAGCGAAACGGCCGCATCGATTAACGTATCTATAAAAAGTGTAGCCATGAATGAGAACCTAGGAACGACAATGATAAATGGACTGATTTAATGATATGTTAAACTAATTACTACGTGGGGGGAATATTTGCATTTTGTTGCTTTGATAACTCGGGCTAGGACTGATCCTGTTATTTATTCTTTATTGTCATTTGGACATGTTGTGTGTCATTATCTGAGAGGTGTGCTGATTAATGCTACGACGTGATCTTCGAGAAATGTGCCACGTATTTTTGGGTGTAAGTGATGATGATGAGGAGAGGTAAAGCCTGTCCATGACTGCGATATCATTCCGGCAAACTAGTTATCCGTGGGGATAAGTTTGACCTGGGAATGTATTCTTAAAAATCCCTGAGAGGATGTTTTGAGATAATGTGTTATTTATTTGTACGCGTTTAACAGGTGGCGATTAGCAAAGGTGCTGTACGCTGGCTATGGGCCAGAATCTATATTTAGCATGGCACTAATTACTACTTGGGGGAAGAAATCAGCCACTCTCTCGGTGATGCGATAACAGGCCCGGTTGTCTCCAGCTCGTTATGACACGTTATGTTTGCTTTAAAGCCTAATGAGTTAAGGTTATTTTATTTGGTTTAATTTGGGAAGTTGCCATGTTGTCGATCCAAGTTTCTTTTATCATTACTACGACTTATTTGTTCATTGTTTTAAAACGCCAAACTTTCCGGCGTGAAAATTAAAAGTTATATTTTGTTGTTGTTGGCTCTTATTTTCAAGGCCATTGTATTCATATAAATATAATTTGGCAACCGGCCAAACTTGTTCATGTCATGTTATGCTATCCTAGTGTTTAAGGTATAAGACGGTAATTCCGCAGCCCTTATTTTAAATAATACACACGTGTATTTGGTTGTGGTAATCTAAGGTTAGAGCATGTCAGTAGTGTATATAAATATGTAATTGTTGTTCCCACATTTCCGTAATTCATCCTTCGCAGTACGGAGTCCGTTCCCGAACCAACTGTTTTGGTCGGAAACGAGCGCCCGTCAAAATGCTCATTACTTGAACTAGTCTTAAAACCCGTGTCGCTCATAAATATTAAATTTTTGTACTATTTTATTTGTTTGTTATATTTGGATCTTGTGATCCGTTTTCTTTTGTTACTCTGACTTAAGTGACATTGCAGTCACAATGCTTGTTGACAGCTGTCATGCCATGTCATCATGGTACGTCAGGCTGGTCAGTGTTAGATCTATTCACGCGAGTGAACAATAAAAGGGTGGTTATAGTTTTCCTTTTTATGTTTGGTTCAGTTAATAAATTTCATTTTGTTAGTAGATCCTGTTGTTTTTCTTGGCTTTATAATAATAATAAGTTAACCTTATGAACCCTGGAAGTTATGTTGATAGCAAAACCTCTAAATCACATTCACAAGAATCCATTACGACCCCGAAATTTTGAATCTTGTCTACATGCTATTTTCCAAAGGGTTTAATACATTCTTCGAACTTGCTGCAATTGCCCCCGTGGCCGTGGTGAACGATTTAACGAACACGGCTACGCCGCGGGGTTCAAGGGTTTAATTATTATCATTCCTTTAGAATGTAATATTCTATGATAAACAATCGTTCATATCAGATACTGTTTAAATACAGCATGTATCCCTGAAATATTAAGTAATAAAGACAGTAATCATGCAAAAACAGAGAACTCTTAACGGGGTGAGTTAGCCGTGGTCGTTACAGCATGGCTGCAGGCAGTCGCTCACATCCGGGAGGTGAGGAGGTTTGAATCCCCCCGCCGGCAACCCTGAAGATGGGTTTCTGTGGTTTCCCATCTTCTTTCCAGGCAAATGCCGAGGTTGGTCCCTAATAATTATATGCCACAGCCGCTACCTTCCAATTCCTAGTCCTTACATTCACACTTTCCTCCCCAGACAACACTCCACACGCGACGGCCTTTGTAGCTCACTCCATGGGTGTCTGCATAGAAGCAGCTACTAACTCTGGCGAGCCGAACATGTCCACGGACGCTCCCGGCACTAAAAGCCATACGCTAAAAAATAAAATTAAAAAACGAGCCTTACAGTAGTCGCATATGATGTGTAATATGTGACATGTTATCCCCTGTTAACAGTGATCTCAGTTGGTCATTGAAATAACTACTTGTAAAACTGCAGTGCCATATCCTGACCGGTCTTCAGCAAATATGACATAATGAATATTTTCACACCAAACAACGACAACTTGAAGATGATTTATTGTAGGAAGAATATCTTTAATGGGGCCTCCAAACCTTGAAGTAAACCGTATGCGATAGACATTCCACATAGCCACATGGCCGTCAGTACGTCGTGGTATCAATCTCCGCCACCGCACACGCTCATTATTTCCATCCCATCCATTTCTGTTCATTATTTCCGTCCCATCCATTTCCGTTTCATTTTTCAAAATCACCCCCACAAAAAATATACAGATACCGAGTGGGAAGATGTTACACATTAAAAAAAAGATACGAGCCTTACTGTAGTCGCATATGATGTGTAACATCTGACATGTTATCCTCTCGTATACTACACAGCTTGGACATTCTTAAAATGTTAATTTACACTCCATTTTCATACTAGTACTATGATGAATGTATAGATTGAATTGGAGATATGCTACTGTCACATTTGTGGCGCAGCGGTCAAGCTGTTAGTCTCTCACCAAGGTAGACCGGGTTTCATTCCCGGTCAATGTATGTGAGATTTTCGAATTGAAATGCCATGTCCTGTGGTTCGCATTCCACGTAGAAGGGAGGTACCGTGGATCATGATCGTGAGATTATCGGACACGCAAAACTACAAGCTTCCTTCCTTCCTTTTACATTAATAATTCATAATAACAAAGTAACACACAACGTCGACAGTACTCTCAAATACTGTGAGCACATTCCTCAGTAACTATAACTTCATTATTCTCAAGGCTCTCATACAGTTCGTCGTAAACAATCAAAACATGACTTCCTACAATCATGAAATGACCTAGTCTCACATATACAGCTTTTATTCCACTCATATAACAACATTCTGTTATGCATTTAATATTTGACTACTCAGCCACCGCTTGACAATAATGCTGCTTACTTAAATGTCATTTGTCGTCTTTTACCTACCCCATGTGATATTCAACTTTGAACGTGAAGCTTCATAAACTGCCCAATGACAAATGAAAGTCGGTGAAACATTTGCCACTGTGCTCGTCAAACCAGTGCCTGCTAAATGCACTGCCTACTGTATTGCCATAACATTCTCGCGCTACAGAGCACACACTGCCTTGTTTCCAATACACACATTTTCAATTGTACATCCAGCTGGCAGTGCGTCTTCACTTCCGTCCGATCCACTTCCGCCCGATTCACTTCCGTCCCATTTTCTGGCAGTGCGTCTTCACTTCCGTCCGATCCACTTCCGTTCGATCCACTTCCGCCCGATTCACTTCCGTCCCCAATTTTCAAAATCACTCCCACAAAACTATCCAGCAACCGAGCGGAAAGATGTTACACATGCAAAAAAAAATAGAGAACTCTTGCCTGATGCAGCTAACTATGATGTAACAGTACGCAGTAGTGTAACTGTAGCCCCATACCATTACTGTTCCCAGAGCGGGTCACGAGGTGAGTGTCGGTACGAATTGGGTCTGGTCCAAGCAGGTGCAGACCCGACTAGACCTGCCCGGTGCAGCCCTCTAATGCCTTCCCATCTTGTCCTACATGGGCTTGATGGGCGTAAGTAGTATAGGCTACTGTACGCGTTTTCTTGCTGGAGAATGGGTTCACACTAACTGTCCGTATATAGTCGGAGGACAGAGATAACGTCAGGACTGTACGAAACACAAGCCGGGATGCGTAGCTTATTGTTCCACCTTCCCACTCCATAATTCCAAGTCGAATCCTGAGTGTTAGGCATGCAATTTGCACTTCAGCGGAATACTCAATCAGCCTCTCGAACCCCACTATTTGCCCTCATTCAGAGTCACTAAATTCCACTTAAGCTGTTTGCTTTCATCGTCTTGGCGTTACAGATAAACATTTCACTGAAATCCACCCAGAACAGAATATTACACCAAACTACACTCTTCGTGTTGTAATACGACCTTCCGTCAAGGGGCTACATGTAGACGAGTTGCATGTCAGCTATGAGCTTCAAACTACAATCAGCGTGCTGTTAACTCATCCTCACATTCCATGCTGCAAAACTATGTTAACTGGTTATTCTTCAGCGTATTTTCACCAGGGTATATTGAAGAACTAATGTACACCAAGCAGAATCTTTGTCGCGTTGTTCTTGGGTGTGCGGGCAGACGCTCCTGTGTTTTGAAATAGCACAAGCGTGGTCAGTGCTGACTTTAGCCCATTGCTCTTTTGTTCGAGTTTTCTTACTGCTTAATGAATAACTCGGCAAGTTTTGTTGCAAAAGAAAATTTGTCTAGCTGCTGTATTGTTACATAATCTGGCCAAGGGTAAGGTATTGCTCGTTTCCAGATCTATGTTAGGCTTGTGTCATGTCCACATCTACATCTAAAACTATAGAAATCCTTTATAGACTTGGGAGGAAAAGGTCGTGGTTATTTATAATGATGCAGTTGGCGTGGACTTTGTGGTAATAGCATCCAATTGCAGATACCTAGATGTCCAAACATGAGACAGCTTTAATGACATTTAAATCCATATATTTATGCTTCGTCAACTAATGCGCCAACATGGGCTAATAAGATTTACTTATGCTGGATTTATCACAATATTCTGGTCTGTTAGTAGGCTTTGAGCAAATAGACTACTTAACGCCACATAGTTATAATGGAAATCCTTATGTTTAATGGAATGGAATTGCCATATTATACGATTATAGCTAGAAGGATTTGTTCCTCTGTCTTCTAAAGCAGCCAAGAGACACATTTGAGAGCTCACACTCATTGTCGTCGGCCGCAGTTCGATGACCTACAGCGATGTCTACGGCCAGGAAAATGCCTCAGGCATAACAATTTTGCTCCACAATCCTTAGGTATGCATGGCTCGTCTTGGCACCTACCAGTAGCACGTACCACAGGCCATAGTGACGTAAGATGTGCACTCTTACCTCATTTCCTTTAGCAACGAAGTACATGACACACATTTAAGGACTACGATACTCTTTGTTCAGTAGCTTGAACTCCATTCACCCATACATTGAGAGGCTTGTTCTCACGGTGATGTGTTTCATTTTCGGATGCATGAACGGAGGACTTCCTCGCAAACGATCTACAATACATACTCGTATCATTCCGCCTCATCCCCAGTTTTGAAAGCTATTTGAACTATAGGTATATTGGTAAATATTACATCAGGAGACATGCACATAAAATTGGTGCCTCTGTTTTCCATAAACCCGTGCTGTATTTGTTTGTGAAATCGTGAGGGTTGAAGATACTAGAAATAATTAAAAATTCACCATAAATACGTGTTTAGCAAAGATTTCAGGATAATGTTCATATATACTGTATTTTGAGCCACTGAGAACCAAGATAATTCAAGTCAATTTTTCGTCATGAGAAATATGATGTTTGGCGTTTTGTTGGATGAAATATTAGGATTTTTAATAATTCACGATTCCTCGTAAAATCTACAAATAACATGTAAATTTGGTAAAGAAATTTGCCACGAAATGAGCCAGGTTGGCTCCGAAAACAGCAAATAATTGACAGAGTAAAGTTATTTTTGATGTGAGATCTCAATCTGACAAAGATAGGACTTCAGAAGTACACTCTGTATGAGGTAAAGAGGTTATTGACAGTTTTAAAAAGCGGAGAGCTTTTAAAGAATGTTTCCTAGCTCTATTTCAAACGGTTCTTAGATAAGCCCACGTTTCACTCATTGTAATTCTCATGGCCATAACAATTTGAAAATGCAATAATGGTACGTCACGGGAGAGATACGGAATACAGTATATGAAAACTTGCAATATGGCGAATTTGCCAATCGCCGCTGATCATGCAATATGGCGTATTTGTCAATCGCCGCTGATCTTTCAATATGGCGTATTTGTCAATCGCCGCTTATCTTGCAATATGGCGTATTTGACAATCGCCGCGGCTTCGCTCGGGAACAGTTATGAATGCATTACGTGATAAGCGCATTTTTTCGATGTCAATGTACTACGACGTATAACCGTTTTACGTCTCGGCATGATTGGTTAAAATCACTGACTGTACTAATAATATTATCATGGAGAAACTTGTGCAACGAATTCTCGTCATCGGACGTAATTTAGGAATGGCGAGGTGCATGAAACACAAATTCCCCTTCCGTCCAATCTTAACTTGACTGTGTGTTTTGCGGAACGAAAAGTTCACAGACGAAATGAAGAAAAGCCGAGTTGCTCTTCCAGGGAAACTCCAAACACAACCACTCTTCTCTGAAGTCTTAACTCAACACGACTCGACAGTTTGCTGCTGGCTGTATCTGGGGTAATAGGCACGCTCGCTATCTAGGCTGTAACGGGGGTGATAGGCTCTCCCCTAGCTAGCTCGTCAACTGTCGCCTCGGTAATTGAATTGAGATTGTTGGAAGAAATGAAAACGTAAAAACACTCTTAGTGGGCGATGTACTGAAGATAGACATATGCTCTCGCGGAGTTTTTTATAGAACTTTTCATGCTGAACAAATCTTACAATCATAGTATATAGATACATTAACGGTTTGCCCAGCGTAAGCTTAAAAAGTGCACGGACGCCAGGTTTATTTTTTCGACTTTTTCCACTGAAATCGTTAATACTTGGCTTCCTTTGATCATAAATAAATTATTTTCTACATAAACCTTCCTCGACATATCCTTTACAGAATGGTGAAATTCGCATCAAAATACTGTACATCCTGTGGTTCTCGAGATTAACCGTGTCATCCAAGAATCGGTGACTTTGTTTTATACTAAGTATAGATGAAATGACGAATCTACAGTACACAAGATAACGTCAATCGTATTGTATGTCTACCCCTTATTATTCCCGTTTTCCAACGGGGTCGGGGGTGAGATGCGATGGAAGTCTTTGTGGCGATGGTTTTTACGGCCGGTTACCCTTCCCGACGCCAACCTCAGGAGAGGAGTTAATGGGAGATGAAATGAATGATGGTGAATGAAACTGGGCAAGGATGTGGAAGGAAGCGGCCGTGGCCTGTCAGAAGGTACCGTCCCAGCATTTGCCTGGTGTTGAAAATGGGAAACCACGGAAAACCATTTCAAGGACGGCCGAAGGTGGGGCTCGAACCCACGCGTCTACCGAGTCAGCAGAGAGCTTGGCCCTAATGCTGCGCGTTAGCCAGCGTAGCCACTACTGTCGGTACAAGATAACGTCAATAAGTTATGTAATCCGTGCAAGTCTGAGTCATAAAAGAAGAAGAAAACAACTGGAATGAAGGGTTCTCTATTTCCACGACCCTGTTACAGACCATATTATAATACCAGTAACTGGTCTCGTTTTACTTGGCAATTCACCAAAGTGGACGGTCCTTTTCCCTAAAATCCTTCACATGCCTTTTACAAATCTATAGAGTACGAACATGCCGTAACGAGTTGTGGTTCACGATAATCGATGTTTAGCTGCATTGCATTCTAACGTAAGAGTTTTCTCATCTGACCTCAGTACTTCTTGGCAGACCAAGTGTGCTGGCGTTCCTGTGGCTGGCAAACGTTTCAATGTTAGACAAGGCGGGCTCTAACTAATGAGTTGCATCGGAAAAATGTCCTTGATTTACGCCCCTTAAAATAACAATCACTTCCACCATCAGTGTTTATCAGAGTCACTAGGCACTGGAACGTTGAGAGATATTAAACTTATGACGTATAACTGAAATTTAAACATTTATTTGTTCCAAAAGGTGACAACGGATCGACAATATTTTTTATCTGACGGAAAGAGCATGAGATCACTTGGTCCTGAAGTTTTTTTTTTTTTTTAGAAAGTAATACATCACAGTTTTCCTTGTTGGATCCAAGGTCCTACACCACCGCTGCGACCCTCGACTTGGTCCAAGACAGGCCAACCACCACACTGCTGCTTCAGATTGCTGGTCTACACTAGTGCCCAAAAGTTAAGCATACATAAGTTACGAATAAGCAGGGCAACAGGAAATAGACCGCAAATTGCACGTCATTTGCACCTACCGGCCTTACGTGTTCGCTCTGTATAGGAAAGTAGTAGGCCTATTCCCTGCTTTGACTAGCGGCGTGACCACAAGATAAACACAGTCAGTGCCTGCCCCCCTCCACCACCTATTCCCTCAGTCGTGTTTGCCCTGTTATAGTGTGAGGAGTGTAGCCTCGTGGTTAAAGTGACAACATAATGGCACAACGACGCCATTTGGACTCCGTTTTGCAGGGTAGAATATTCGTCTGCCTGGAAGCAGGCCAGACACAGACCGAAGTCACCGAATCCTTGAATGTGCTACAAAATGTCATTTTCAGCCTTTGGAGACGATTTTGAGACATAGGAGATGTTAGTCGTAGGCCAGTACCAGGTCGACCAAGAGTAACCACCCCACAGCAGGACCGATATCTGGCCTTAACCGCCCGAAGTAATCGGAGTGCACCTGCAAGGAGATTGACGACGGAGCTTGCAGCCGTCTCAGGGGTTGCCGTTCCCGGAAAACCGTGTACCGGAGGCTCAGAACAGCAGGGCTGTTTGCCAGACGTCCAGCGGTGTGCGTCCCGCTCACTCCAGCACAGAGACGTGCCCGTTTACTGTGGAGCCGTCAACGTCGAAACTGGACCATGAATGAATGAAGGCATGTGCTCTTCACAGATGAATCCCGCTTCAGTTTGCAGAACGATTCCCGTCGCACATTAATCTGGAGAGAACCGGGTAGCCGATACACCACAGGAACATCGTAGAATGGGACCAGTATGGTGGTGGTGGCGTCATGGTGTGGGGCGGCATCATGTTGAATGGCCGTACGGACCTGCACATCTTCATGGGTGGTCCGAGAAACACTGTGTACGCTTGGAGATACAGGGATGAGGTACTGAGACCACATGTTCGACTTTTCTGAGGTGCGGTTGGTACAGACTTCCCCTTAATGGACGATAATGCCCGACCGCACCGCGCTGCTCTGGTGGATGCATTCTGGCTGGGGAAGACATCCAACGCATGGACTGGCCAGCCAGGTGTCCGGGTCTGAATCCTATATACAGTAACATGCCTGGGATGCATTGGGGAGACGAATTGCATCCCGTCAGCCTCCACCAAGGGCCCTCCAAGACCTTCGCATTGCCCTTTCGGAGGAATCGGATCGACTGCCACAAGAGCTCTTGGACCATCTGATAGAGAGCATGCCACGTCGCTGCGAAGCATGTGTGGGCGTTAGGGGTAACCTTACACCCTATTTACAGCATATTTTGTTGTGGAAGACATTGCTGTTTTGTTAGTTGTTGTCAAAGGTGTACCTTAGCTATCAGAACCTTTCTGACCCTGTTTTTTGGACAAGTTGTGTGACATATGGTTTGTGATTCAGCTTCCGCCTATCAGGCGATATGGCCTCGTTTAGTGATTATGCTTAACTTTTGGACACAAGTGTAGTTGGTAACCTCGATCTTCACACTCCTCTTTATTTAATGTGTGTCTTGCAGTCCTTCGCGTTTGCTTGCTCGGAAGATGGTATGATTATCCTTTCCGCCAGGGCTTGCTTAAGGTCTCCCATGGTAAGCTGAGAGGTGATTGGTGGCTATGCTCGTCTCCTACAGTCTAGTCAGGTTGTCTAAATCAAGAGACATAATACTGTTCGATTTGTGGCTTGCGTGGCCTACTAAAGTATGTAGGACCTTCGTGTTACGTTATAAACGTTAAATGGCGTCACTCCATTCAACTTCTGAGCTTACGTGCTTAAGGGTTCAAAGACCAAGAACGAAGCCTAGCAGTAATTTATGTGAGGACGTGCAGATAACACTATTCTTAACACAGCCACGTACTGTTTAAGCTGCTGAATGCTGAAACTTGGCGGAAACCAGGCATGCTGTTCATGTTGCTTCATTTAGAGGCTTTACAGCATCGTGGTCATGTAGCCCGTACAGTATGTGTCTGATAATCTGTGTCACAGTAATGGTTGTGGTAGTGTGTGTATATTGTAATTGAAGCTAGGATTTGGAAGGAGGTGTCCGTGGTCTTAAGTTAGGATCCATCCTGGCATTTGCCTGAAAAACAAGTGGAAAGCCTTTTTAGGGCATCTGGGATGGGAATCGAACCCATCTAATTTCAGTTTTGCCTTATGAAACTGAATGTGATCCCATTCTAACCCTCACTCCAGAATTAATTTTCTTGGTAGAACCGAGAATCGCATCCAGGAACTTTAGGTTCCACAGAAGGTGGCAAACAGGGATGCGACTGTTGTCTTGATTCTGGTGACCACGTCCGGGTAATACCACAAATCTGGAGCCCAAATTATCTCTACTTGGTATAAAACAAAGTCCCCGATTCTTGGATGTCACGGGTAATCTCGAGAACCACTGGATGGATTTTGATGTGGTTTTCACCATTCTGTAAAGGATATTTCGAGGAATGTTTCTGTAGAAAATTATTTATTTATGATCAAAGGAAGCCAAGCAGTGACAATTTCAGTGAAAAAAGTCGAAAAAAGAACCTGGCGTCTGAGCGCTTTGTAAGCTTACGCTGTGCAAACCGTTAAACATATCTAAATACTGTGAGTGTAAGAATTGTTCAGCATGAGAAGTTCTACAAAAAAGTCCGGGAGAGTATATCTCTATCTTCAATACATCGCCCACTATAAGTGTTTTTAGATTGGACGGAAGGGGGATTTGTGTTTCACGAACCTCGCCATTCTTATTAAATTGAGTCTGACAATAATTCGTTCCACAGTCATAACTGTTTCCGGGCGAAGCCGGGACAGGTTGCTAGTTGAGAAATAAAACGTCATCCTACGGATAGCTGTGTTAGACATCGCGATACGTTAAATGGAGGCCTTCAGCTATTACTGTAGGTTTGATATAGCTCAAATACTACAAGCAATGTGGATGGAAGATAAGGAATTCAAATTTACAACGCATGTGGGACCCAAACCCGCGTCTTTCAGCTTTATACTGTATGCTCTACTTCTGAGCCAATGCGGAGACACTAATTCTCGTGACTGTGCTAGCCTGTCATATTGTTACCATCCAAATGGCCTATACTATTTGTACAATACACGACCTAATAGCTGAAAGCCTCCATTTATCATCAGTGTGGTCGTGACACTTTACGTCTTCTTGGCTGCAAGCGCGGAAGCCCGGGTTTGATTCTCGGTTCTGCCAAGCCACTTTATTCTGGCCTGAGAGCTGGAACGGGGTACACTCAGCCTTGTGGGGCAAATATGAGAAGAGGCGAGTTCAATTCCTACCTCAAGCATCCCAGAACTGGGTTTCCATGGTTTTCCACTTCTACTCCAGGCAAATGCCGACATGGTATCTAACGTAAGGCCACACCGCTTCCTACCCAAATCCTACCTCGATCACAAATACACGCACAGTGACTCAGGTTATCAGACAACTTTTACACACACCCAAAAACACGGGGCTACATGACCACGATGTCGCAAAACCCCTAAAGAATCAACAACACTGTACGTCATTTGCGGACAGTGGATTTCCACACTCTGCCTTTCTTCACTGAACATAGAACACCAGCGTCCAACCATTTGACGAGACATGACGTCGTCTCCATAGAAGCTCTGTAGGTGATGATGACTATCTGAAACACTACTGTAGTTCCATGTGCCCATTCATAGCACATTTCCATCCGTGACCATATTTCCAGCACATGTCTTCATGTTTGCACTCAAACGATCTAGGGCACACCAATCGGCTGCTTCTCTCTGTGCTTTGTCACTCAACGCATGTGCCAGTGCTCTCCTGCTCTCACCCTACCCGTCGATAGTTCATTAAAGATTGTCCTTTTCCATGGTGATGTGTTTTCTCACTTTGTATAGTTTCCCTGTGAAATAAAATGATGATACTTAATTTCTGAACGCCCCTTGTACGAACTGTTGTTGTCGTTGTTAATAATGCAGACATGTTACTGTCCAGAAAAATGTAAATGTATCAAATATTTAATTAACCAAGCAATTAAATGAAATACTGTCTATATATAAAAATGTATGATCCAATAACATCATCAACAATTGCGACCGGTTACGTGACAGGATCAATGGATTTGATTTATTTCAAACGTTTGTGGTTTAAGTGTACCTCATATTTACCAAAATATATAAAGGAACACATTTACTTCAAAATACACTGGTATGAAAATGAATCGTTACCAGACTGCTTCAGAATTAATTCTTCTGTTTGAAAAACTGATTTAGCACACTAATCGAATAATATGACCACGTCTGTAAAATGAAAGACACCCTAGGCCTCGGATACCCTGAGTACCTTAGGGGTCGGAAGAGAACAATATATGGCCAAGAGTGTTCGATAGGAAAGATAAAAGCTATGAGCCCAGTATAAGAAAGTGGATGCAATGCTGATGATGAGCCCCTGTGAGGTGAACATGACTTTACAAGAAGTGGGTAGTGTAGGTGTGAGTTAAAGTTCACAAGGAGAGTGATAATATCTCAGTTACATCATACCCGAGTGACCTCATGGACCGAGTGAGTCCTCGTGAGGAAATGTGGACACAGTCATCTTTATTTCCTCTTATGATGCTGTATGTATATGACCAAGTTCTCCTGGTTTACTTGTTCTACCATATAACTTACACTGGTCGAGGTTCAAGAATTCTTCGTTATCTTTTGAAAGTAAACATAAGGTCAGGTTGCAATATCAGCTTAGCACCACCCTGACAAAAGTTTGTCTCTGCCACCTTCTGTGGTCTCGGGGTATCCTTCAAAAGTCCAGGTTTCGATTCCCGGCTCTGACATGACATTTAATTCTGGTCTGAAAGTTGGAAAGGTGTATACTCAGTTTCTTGATGCAAATCTGATAAGAGATGGGTTCGATTCCCATCTCAGCTATCCTACAAGTGGTTTTCCGTGATTTCCCACTTATACTGCAGGGAAATGACGGGATGTTTCATTACGTCAGGTCACGGTCACCTCCTTTCTAATCCTACCCTGAAATACAAATGAATCAGTTATTTTTGAAACTCGTAAGTCACGAAATGTAACGTTGTGGAATAACAGAAGAAACTGATTGCTGAACAACGCAGCAACTATTTGCCTCTGAGTATGAATACTTATAGTAACACATCATGGAAGTATGGTAAGAACTTTTATTACGGTACTTATTATAATTGCCTATAGGTGAGTTTAAAACTCTGTGACATACGGGATTTTAAAACAAAATGAATAACATTTTATTATTGTCTTAAAGAAAGAACAAACTTCGCATTGATATGTTGTTGTTGATTCTTTTAGCGGCTCTGCGACATCGTGGTCATGTGGTCCCGTGTACTTGGGTATGTGTAGAAGTTGTCTGATACTGTCACTGTGATGTCTGCACTAGTGTGTGAATTTGTAATTGAGGTAGGATTTGGATGAGAAGCGGTCATGGCTTAAAGTTAGATACCATACCAGCTTTTTGGCTTCAGTAGAAGTGGAAAACGACGGAAAACTACTTCCAGGATGGCTGCCTCTTTTCAGTTTTGCCTCACGAGGCTGAGTGTACCCCATTCCAGCCCTAAGGCCAGAATTAAATTTCTTGGCAGAGCCGACAATCGAAGATGGGTCCCGTGGCTCATAATCACACGATTAACGGTCACGTAAAACTAAAATCTTTCGTCCTTCTTTTTTCCGAAGCTGGGCCTGCGCGGTGATAGTCACTACGCAACGAGGCGGACATATTGATGCGTGCACAGCATCTAATTTATTCCAGTATAAAAAGTAATACGCATTTACAGAAACAATAAATGGCGCCCAACTTTCACAAGAGAAATGGTTGTAATATTTTAATACATGGAACATGTTGCTTAAATGAAATTGAAAATTCCCAATTCACTCTTTGTTAGTGGTGCACCTGTTATATTCCAAAATTTTCTTACTTCCTCCTCATTAGGCAGGTCAGGGAGTTTCAAAACCAAAGCATATATTTATGATCTCCTCACGGCCATTGTATACAACCGGGATGGTCGAACGGCGCTAATTATGTTATAAACCCAGACAGTCCTGTCAGCTCACGCTAATGGGGTTGGGAAGAAAGTGGGGGTAGGCAACTTCTCCTGAAATGTTGGTTAAGCCATGAGTTGACTGACACCTGGACCCCCTGGAGTTTCCGTAGATATAATCAGTGCAGCTAACATGTTATCCATCATCAGACAAAGAAGTGGAGGATTGCGAGTTATAGGAAACTATAACAAAATGTTGTAAGTTTGAGTTTCCACAACGAGGCCAAAGGTGGAGGTGTTCTAACAAGGAATTCATTTACGAATGCACCTTGTTTTGTAGCAGAATACTGTACATATAAGCATTTTGGTTCCCACGATATCGTTTTAAAACTCATAGTGAACTTGCATGTTTATAAAGCTACAACATAAAAATCAAAATGTGCAGATCTGAATAGTAACTGTGAAAATAAAGAAAATGACCGAACCTTATATTTATCAAGTGCAAGGCTAAAGAAATCCGCGCTGGAATAATACCAAAAGTTGCTAATGAGTAGTACCGAATACGTCCTTGAGATAACGTGAGTAGATAGTGAAGAACACCATGAAGATCTGCGCAGGTTGACACATTCCGAAAATATTTACTTCCACGTCCAGTTTGGAGTGGGGGCAGTGAAACACGACTCAGGCGACTTCCTCTGGTAGAATTTTCCTAATTGACCCCCATGGAGTGTCGCAGGTCAGTATCACCCTATACAGCAGCCTTACGGGGTTTCTACACATAATTAGAGTACGGACGGTATGTGGTGACGCTTCTAGTTTGCTGTACAGTAGGAGTAAAAGAGAGCCGGAGCGCTTGAGGAGACACCCCTCACTTAACGGCCATCCCCAAAGCAAAGCTAGTGACACTCCCAATACACATTAATATGTATTGAAAGTAAATTCTGAAAATAATCTAGCCAGCTTAGGAACCATAGCAACATCGTCTGGAAAATTGTGAACTCCTACAACAAGCAGTAAAAGTGGGAACTATTTCGTGGTGCGTTAGTCTCTTCACAGACCTAAACATCAAAGAGGTCGCTTAAGTCTTGAGGTGACTACCAGTATAGGCATGCAGTAGCCTACTATTTACCGTACTTGAATGCACGGCATGTTTGTAGTACGTATGCGAAACTGGTACGAACAGCTGGGCAATCATAATCCAGAAGTCATCAGCACCTCTTTGTAGGCCTATTCACGGGGTATTACATGAATGTAGGACTGAGCTACTCATATTCAAAATAATTTCATGTATTAGTGGGTACAAAGAATGGTACAATCCTTGCTTAATACTACCATTAATGCAATCTAAGTCTCATTTATGTGGGTTTGTGTGAGGCGTACCTAAATGAGCAAGGTATATTATCACACAGAACCGTGCATGTATGAATGTTAGTTGCCGGCATTTTTCCTTGCGATCTCTTTGTCGGTACAATCTTTTCAATGCTCACTGTTATAGTCTGCGTTGCGCACAATCGGTCAGAACAAATTTGATGTCTGCCAATTGGCTTCGGTGACGAGACTTCACACATTATATCGCAGAAAAACTACAGTATGAGGACACAAGCATACAATGCTTTGGCAACAGGTCTACGAAGACGAGAAAACCATGGTTTCTGTGGTTGTAGACCTATCGGCCGAACAACACCTTCAGTTTCTCCATTGGTACGTCACAGGCTAGCTCCGACGTCAAAGCAGAACTCCCACGTCACACGCAAACGAAGTGAATCAGACTGCTTAATTATTAATTTTAACCACCCGTGATAATTGGGCTCCCTTCTGCAAGCCGATCTACTGAGAAACAGTATAGACATTTCAAGAAGGCAAAACTGAAAGAAGAAAAAAACTACTTTATCTTTAAAAATACAAGCACACAGCGTTGATGATCATGATCAAAATATGTCACGAGTTGTTATTGAAGAAGCTTTGGAATGCACAGAGAGCGAACAGTCGGTCTGTAGTCTGACGTCATGAATTCCCAGTGGGTTTCAAGAATACACAGCCTGCACAAGCGCTCGTCGTGTATTATCTTGCTTGGACACTTTGTTGTTGTTGATTCTTTAGGGACTTTGCAACATCATGGTCATGTAACCCCGTCTAGTCGGGGATGTGTGTAATTTTATGTATGATAACCTGTGTTATTGTGATGGCTGTATTAGTGTGTGCATTTGTCATTCAGATTAGGTTTGGGAAGGATGCGGCCGCGGCCTTAAGTTAGGACCCATCTCGGCATTGCCTGGAGAAGAAGTGGGAAACCATGGAAAACCACTTCCAGGATGACTGAGGTAGGAATCGAACCCACCACTTTTCAATTTTGCTTCACGAGTCTCAGTGTACCCCATTCCATCCCTCAGACCTGAATTAAATTTCTTGGCAGAGCCGAGATTCGAAACCGCGCCCTCGCGGCGACAGCCAAGAATGCTAGCCACAACGCAACGACGCGACGCGGACTCTTGGATATTTTGATGAGTTGTGCTGTGCTAGTACATTTGGGACTTGGGTATCTCGCTTTTAAAAGCCCTCTTGTGCCAACGGACTCTACATCGTGTCTTATCAAAACGTATAGTCTGCTGGATCTCAAAAAATAATGTTGACACTGAATGAGACCACTTATACGATAACATTTTCTCAAGTATTGAAATTAGCCAAAATACCTTTTCTAATGATAAAAAAGAAATCAGGAAATGATGTACTAATAGATGTTTACTCAACCGCAGTCCATAAGCCGCCCGCCATCCCTTATTTAGATTACGACTAACACAGTAAAATTCTAGCTGCATCCGCCATTATGCGCGTGAATTATCGTCAAATACAGTATTGCCAACCCTGCACTTACGGTACTACTGTGTATATAAGTGGTACTGTAAGACCAATGGCATTTGTGTAGCCCACGCACAGTGGGGTAGTCACGCATCAATAATCTGTTTGGTGTATTTTGTATCCCACATGTTGGCAACTAGTGACGCCAATGTGCCAGAGTTTGGATTCAAACCATGGTCTACCTGTACAGTAACCTACCACTCGTTTTTCTGGCGCTACACAAATTATCGGCAGTAACAGTGCTGGAACCAGCCGCGGTGGTTGAGAGTGCTAACGCGCTACTTCGTGCCTCGCTGGCATCGGGAGGGCGTGGGTTCGAATCCCACCTCACCCGTACTGAAAATGGTTTTCCGTGGTTTACCATTTTCACCCCCAGGCAAATGCTGGGACGGTTCCTTTCGACAGGTCAACGGCCGATTTTCTTCCAAAATCCCTTCCCTGACTTCTCTCACCCTAGTTAGCGGTCGGCTGGGCGATCGGCCTGTCACCATCCCCAGTTGTATCTGCTGACAAAGTGTATCCAGCTCCCAGACACTGTTCTTCTGGCAGTAGAGGAATGGTCCCTCGCAGAATCCGTGAGTGTAGCTGAGCTGGGAGGATAAGTTATTAAAAAAAAGAGTGCTGGAACTATTCCCACCTTAGATATTACGTGAGATCGGACGGATGTTGAAATGGGACGTAATAGATATGGGACCTTGTCTATAGCTTTGCAACTCGGTGGCCAGTCAATATCGTCGGCATCATCTTAAACAAACGAATGTGGAAATCCCTACTTTTCATGAGACCAAAAAACAATATAATAATGTTGTTGGTTTTACGTCCATTTTAACTACTTAGGCTTTAAGAGACGTCGGTGTGTCGCATTTCGCCCCGATGGGGATGTTTAACGTCCCAGTAAATCTCCCTCACATTTGCGCACCCTCAAATGACTGCGCCAGGATTTGATCCTGTAACCTTAAGCACAGCAGCCGAGAACGTTACCGCTGGACCACGCAGCCAGTTAAATCAGTTTAGGATGCTGTCGTTGTTGTTGTGTTTGATTTGGGGGCTAGGACATCGTCATCATTTCAGACCCACGCACTTTGGATGCGTGGGTAGTATTTTCCTTATAACCTGCGTTATAGTGGTGTCTGTAGAAAAAAGCGTAATTGTAATTAAGACACGGATTGGGAAGGAGTCGGCCGTGGCTTTTAGTTGGGAACCATCTCGGCATTTGCCTGGAGTAGAAGTGAAAAACTACTTCTAGGATAGTGGGATTCGAAAATACCTATGCTCAATTTTTCCTCACGAGGTTGATCGTACCCAGTCCCAACCCTCAAACCAGGAGTACATTTCTTGACAGAGCTAGGAATCGCACCCGGACCTCTGGGGAGAGATCCAAGAATGCTAGCCAGTACACAACGCGGTAGTTCGAAAGCAGTTTCAATTAGATGTGATAAATCAGCTCTTCTCAGAATTGTATTCCATTAATTTTTCTTCAACTCCTCTCGGCTCACATTTTAAGTGGCAGTGTTATAGGCTAATTGTCAGAAAAGCTTTAGGAAATTATTAAAATGAAATTTAAATACATTCGTTACTACGCTTCATCTACATTATTAGTTTCTACTAAGATGGAACGGTAAATCTGCGATTATACTATTTCTGCTTCCTAACTGTCTAATTAAGTCAAATTCACCACGTTATTATCGTGTTAACTTTACTGGTAAGTAGCGATAGATCATGAGTATAACCACAAGACTCATTGACAATAACTTGGTCTTAAAAAGAAACTGTTATTACGTTGCCAATTAACGAAACTCTCGGAGTAGCCGTGTGCTTAAAATCGCTCACCACGGCTGCGACGGGCAACTGCCGCAAATCCGGAAATCAGAGGTTCGAATCCCGGCGCTGACAGCGGCCATCCTGAGTGTGGTTTTCTCATGGGTTTTCCACACCTTTCCCAGGCAAATGCCGGGATAGTACTTTATCTCTAGTCCCGGGGCCACTTACCCCATCAACAACCCTAATAATTACAGTTACACACCACAGAAACACAGGTTATCAGATAAATTCAACACACACCCAAGTACACGGAGCTGATGACCAAAGATGCCCCAAGCCCCTAATACGAATTAACAAAAACTACAAGCCAAGTATTGATTACATATATTACTGTAGATACTTTACCATAGCCCTTTAAAAAGACCTTGTATTCTCCAAATTACAAGTATTAATTTCGATACTGCTCTTCATTAACAGCTGCGGCTTCTACATTTTCCGTGACCCATAACAACATTAGGCTAAAATCTGTCTAAAATGAAAAATGCATGTTTGCTCCTTCCGTCTCTTGTCCAACGCAAAACAATGTAGGTCCCGTGACTTATCGTTGTGAGATTTTAAGCCATGTATAACTACAGGATTTGCTTACTTGCTTGCTTTTGTAAGATATGTCAAATTTAAAAATATAAAACTGTCAGCTAGCCAAGAAGGATCCAGGGGACTCCTGTGCCAACTTCTGAAGAATAGTGTCAAGGGATTAATTTAAAGTTTTTATATATACGCAGACGCAATTATGAAGGTTGTCTTGTTCAATCCACATAGCAGCCCAAGCCCGAGTGACTCGGGGTGAACACGAGCTGTATCGCTTGTGATGTAGCGGCTAACATTGTTGGCTGTCGCCCCGGAGGTGCGGGTTTGCTTCCCGGCTCTGCCAAGAAATATAATTCTGGTCTGAGGACTAGAAAGGGGTACACTCAGCCTCGTGAGGCAAAACTGAGAAGAGGTGAGTTAGATTCCCATCGTGGAAGTGGGTTTCCTTGGTTTCCCCCACTCCTACTCCAGGCAAATGCTGGGATGGTTCCTAACTCAAGGCCACGACCAACTGCGAATATAAACCCTTCTATAGACACACAATGACACAAATTACAAATCCTGCATATACTCAAGAACACGTAGCTGATGACTACGATGTTGAAAGGCCCTAAATGAAATGACTTCAACTCTCCCTCCGCCGCGTCGCCCAATATTCGGACCGACCTTGGATATCTCATTCTGGAGGTAACAGTGGGAAGCGGTACAGTAAGTTAGGAATCATCAGGTTCAATGAGGTAGCTGGAAAGAGCCGAGTATGAACATGGGGTCATGTGACCCAAACGGATGAGAGCTTATGCGAGAATCCAATGAACTAAGCCATAGAGACGATGGTTAGACTCGGTGTTGAACAATTTCAAATTGAGAAGCAGAGGAATTCACAATGATAACTGCAAGTAGGGGATCATGGTGTGCTCACAGAGACTAGACTGAATGGGCCCCGGAGGTCCGGGTTCGAATCCCGGCTCTGTCAAGGAATTAAATCTGGTCTGAGGGCTGAACCGGGGTAAACTCAGCCTCATTAGGTGGGTTTGATTCCCACCTCAGCCATCTTGGAAGTGGTTTTCCGTGCTTTCCCACTTCTTCTCCAGGAAAATGCCGGGACGGTTCCTCACTTAAGGTCACGGCCGCCTTCTTCCCAATCCTCGCCTGAATTACTAATACACTCACACGCTACTACAGACACCACATTAACACAGGCTATCAGACAAATTCTCACACACCCAAGTACACGGGGCTGAATGACCACGATATCCTAGCCCCTCAACTGAAACAACAAGAACAAGACTGAAAAGCATAAAAAACTGTCCAGAAAATGAACTAATATCTTAATTTAGTTATTTACAAAGAAAATGTAAGAAATTAACTTATAACACGGAAAATACAAAAGCTGAGCTTGCGACAATTACTTGTTCTGGTTAATCCTGCCACAAACAAGAATGTGACGTCAAGATGCTTGCGTCAAAGCGCTGCAGCCGGCGAGTTGGCAGCTCTTCACAGCAGCATTCCTACCATACTGTATGTACTGCTAATATTCGAACCTCTGACTTTTCCTTGTGTGTCTGATCAGAGGGAAGCAGTTCATCGATCTTGGAGGAACACCTTAAGTCGAGATTAGGACAATTCAGAAATTCAAACCCCTGAGCGTGATCTTCCAATTCATTTAATTTCAGTTGTTTTAATACTTTATGGGATAATGGGCTCTTTATTAACGACCTGTCATAAGGACAGTTTATGCTTTCAAAGATGCTGATAGTTGAATCTTTCAGCCAAATTTCGGAGAATTTTCATGCCGAAGTGCTAGTATTTTCAAAAAATCAAATATCATACGCCCTATACGTATCTACTTGACGTAATGTGTTGGATACAATTTTAAACAATTTAAACTAAAAGTGTAAAAATGAAATATAAATCTAGAAATAAAAATTATAAAAAATACAATAATAAAAGAAATGTAAAAATGTAAATAATAAACATAACTATAAAAAAATATGAAAATAATTGTAAAAGTCAATTTGAAATTAGTTAATTAAATAATTCAATAAAAATATAAAAATTAAATCTATATGAACTTAAATTGAAAATTAAAAATAAATACATAAACATTAAAATTACAGAAACAAAAAATAACATTACTAATGATTATAATAATTAAAATAAATTAAAGTCGCCTCCGTAGCGTAGCGGTCAGCATGGTTAGCTGCTGCCCCGGAGGTCCTGGGTTCGATTCCCGGCTCTGCCACGAAATTTGAAAAGTGGTACGAGGACTGGAACGGGGTCTACTCAGCCTCGGGTGTTCCAAATGAGTAGAGGGGGTTCGATTCCCACCTCAGCCATCCTCGAAGTGGTTTTCCATGGTTTCTCACTTCGTCTTCGGGCAAATGCCGGGATGGTACCTTCTTCAAGGCCACGGCTGCCTCCTTCCCTCTTCCTTGCCTATCCATCCTGACCATCCATTACCTTCCCTCATGAGGCCCCTGTTCGCTTTGCAGGTGAGGCCGCCTGGGCGAAGTGCCAATCACACCTCACCAGTTGTATCCACTCCGATTAGATGTTCCCAGCTCTAGGACACTGCCCGTAGAGACGGTAGTGGTGAGTTCCCTCGCTGAGTCCGTAGGTTCCACCAACCTGGAGGGTAAACGACTAAGAAAAGAAGAAGAAAGAAAATAAATTAAAATTTAAAAAACACATAAAGTAAAATATATAGATTTGCCCTATAAAGGTTTAATTCTTATTAACAGCACTGTTAGGTTATTATTTCAGAACTCAGATCAGATCTGATTCCAAAAGCAAAATAGAATTCCAAATGTAACATTGTCCCTCGGTCAGCACGATTGTACCGAATTGTAATATGTTCCCTAATCCTTTACATGAGATTAATAAATACACATATCGACCGCGGTTGCCAAGAGCGTTAACGCACTACTTCGTGCCTCGCTGGCATTGGGAGGGAGTGGATTCGATTCCCACCTCAGCCGTCCTGAAAATGGTTTTCGTGGTTTCCCATTTTCACCACCAGGCAAATGCCGGAACGGTTCCTTTCAATAGGTCCACGGCCAAATACCTTCCAAAATCCCTTCCCTGACTCGTCCTGAAAAGAAAATAGATAGCCATTTGCTGCATTAATAAACAAATAAATAAATAAATGTAATTAATAAATATATTTTATTTATATATTTATACAATCATGTTAATTTATGTATATATTTCATAAATTTATATATGTAATATTAATAAATATAAATATATATTTATTAATATCATGCATTTTTTCAGGATTAGGGAACCACCCATTACAATTGGGTACAATCATGTTGACCGACTGAAAAACATAAAATTTCGCTTACTAAGGCACCACTGAAAAATGGCTTCCAACACGATAGTAAAATAGTATCATGCTGTGGATCTACAAGATATGTTGGAACATAAATTCCTACATAAATTTCGCCTACGGTGGAATAATATTGATTGGCCAGGAGAGCCCAACGAAGGTGTTGGCTGAAATTGGGTGTAGATTGGCGTTGGTAGGACATTGACCCCAACACAACACCTTCGTTCCAACAAGCCCAGACACATTCTGAATGGATTTTTTAACATGGCAGTAAATCTTCTGAGACGGGTCTCTTGCATTCCAACTCCTTCAAATGTCTTCAGAAATTTAAAATATAATACTTTCAACTTAAAAAAGTAGTTATGGGGAAGAAATAAAACACATCCTCAAATAAACAGGAACTCAGAAATTTAAAATATAATACTTTCAACTTAAAAAAGTAGTTATGGGGAAGAACTAAAACATATCCTCAAATAAACAGGAACTCAGAAATTTAAAATATAATACTTTCATCTTAAAGAAGTAGTTATGGGGAAGAAATAAAACATCTCCTCAAATAAACAGGAACTCAGAAATTTAAAATATAATACTTTCATCTTAAAGAAGTAGTTATGGGGAAGAAATAAAACATATAAACAGGAACTCAGTGAGTTGGGAGAGTCAGTGTGTTCGAATCACGCCGTTAAATTAGCCATCCTCGGATAGGATTTCCATTGTTTCCAATTTCATCTCCAATAAAATGCAGGGATGGTGTCATTCTCATGAAGCAATGGCCATTTCCTCCCTATTTATTTTTGTCTCGCCTGCCTAACAAGACTTGGCCAGTGACTGGCTGTAACCCTGACCAAGTGTTAAAAAGACTGCAAGATACTCTTAAATAAATAGAGCGGAAATGACTGATTTATGTGTTCGATTTCAGTATGTATTATGCTGTGTTACTACTTATGTACGTTTTAAGAGACATAGAGTGTCGACATTAATAAGGTAATAAACTTACATTACACTCTTGTGGGGCAGTCGCCGCACCGCGCCCGCCGTGCCGCTCGCTGGACGCGCTTGTTCTATTTTCGTCAGCACAACTGGCTCTGGATCTTGCAGGCAGTATATCTTGTGAACGTCTCTTTCATCAAAATGTCTTCCTCTCTGACGTTGCTACGACCAGGTATTGTCCCTCCAAGCACTCCATCATTCCTTCGGTGGCACGCAGTCTTGAAGAAGAAACAATATTCAATTAATATGGGCAATATATTTATCCATAGTTATTAAAAGTTAATATTGTCTAAAAACCAATTATGTCGATTTCTTCAAATAGTAGTCTATGTTAAAATATTAGAACATATTTGATACGAGTCACAGAAGTTCAATAACAACAGGAGCTCGAGATATCGTGGCTATTAATTCAAATTATGGTTTATAATATTACCGTAAACAAAATCCTGATTTGTATGCAAAGTTGCAGATTTTACTTTCAAGTTGTACTTTATAAACATTTATAGGGTTCATTAGGTATATTCTTACAAATAACATGTTGCTGTTGTTTCATTTGAGGGGCTTGGACATCGTGGTCTTTCAACCCCGTGTACTTGGGTCTGTGTGTGTGTGTGTAGAATTTGCCTGATAACCTGTGTTATTTGGTGTCTGTAGTAGTGTGTGTATTTGTAATTCAGGTGATGATTTGGAAGTAGGCGGTCGTGTCTTAAAGTTAGCTACCATCACGGCGTTTGCCTGGAGTAGAAAGTGGAGACCACGGAAAACCACTTTCAGAATGGCTGAGGTGGGAATCGAACCCACTTCTTCTCAATCTGCCTCGCGAGGCTGAGTGAGCCCCGTTCCAGCCCTCAGACCAGAATTAAATCTCTTGGCAGAGCTATGAATCGAACCCGAACCTCCGCGGTGACAGCCAAGAATGCTAGCCACTGTGTCATGAAGCGGTCCCAAGGGGAAGGTATGAGAGAGGAGCTGAAGGAAGTGTCAGATCCGGGATTCACCGACATTGGCCTACAGTATAGGCCTATGCAGTAATCAAGAGACAGCCAGACCGTGCTGTACAATAGTCATGGCAATTGTACCGAAAGTAGTGACTACGCTGGCTAAAGCGCTGCGTTAGGCCATGGGGCAAAGCTCTCTGCTGACTCGGTAGACGCGTGGCTGTCGGCTGTCCTTGAAATGGTTTTCCGTGGTTTCCCATTTTCAACACCAGGCAAATGCTGGGACAGTACCTTCTGACAGGCCACGGCCGCTTCCTTCCACATCCTTGCCCAGTTTCATTCATCTTCATCCATTCCATCTCTCATCCCGACGCGCAGGTCGCCCACGGGCGTCAAATAGGAAGGCCTGCACTCGGCCTCTCAGGAGGCCACACGAAAAAAAAATACGAAAAAAAAATGGCAATTGTAAGTAAAATTGATCCAGTCTAATTCAGTCAGTCGGGTCATGATCTCTAGAGTGAATCAGTTTTGTGTCACAATTGCCAGGTAGGAGGTTTCAGCTCCAAGTAGATATCAACAGAATGGGGATCCAGAGGTTCAAAGAAATGGTGATATACATGCATTGGATGGCTCGGGGACTAGTGATGGAATGCACTGAGGTATCGCAGAATTTTTAATGGCGTGAATTTTGAACTCCAGGGCTATACGCCATTTGTGGCAAGTTCTCGTGCCACCATTGTTCTTGATTCGTTTATACCTAATCTATACTAATACGGTATAATAAAGCTGAAGAGTTTGTGTGTTTGTGTGTTTATGTGTTTAAACGCGCTAATCTCTGGAACTACCACTCGGATTCGAAAAATTCTTTTTGTGTATGATAGCCTGATTTAAGAGGAATAGTTTAGGTTATGTTAAATTTCGGACAGACCACTCCATTCCTCGCATTTAGGCCCCTTTGCACAAGTCTACACCGTTTCACCGATCTAATAACTTGACGGACATATTGTCGCTAGGCGACAACGACTAACACTGTATCATGATAGTCAACGCCGCACCATTGATGGACAGGTTGTTACTAGGCAACATCGATTTACTCTGTATCATGATAGTCCGGTAAAATTTCCTAAAGGACACATGGGAAAACTGACCAATTGACAATCAAAGATTGTATTGGACTGTAGTATTCTCTATGCTATCATATGCACAGTTAATATTTCATTTGCGGGGCTTAGACATCGTGGTCATGTTGCCCCGTGTACATGGGTGTGTGTGTAGAATGTATGTGATAACCAGCGTTATTGGGATTGTAGCACTACCATGTGTAAATCTATACTAATATAATCAAGCTGAAGAGTTTGTGTGTTTGTGTGTTTATGTGTTTAAACACGCTAATCTCTGGAACTACCAGTCCGATTCGAAAAAATCTTTTTTTATATGATAGCCAGATTCAAGAGGAATCGTTTAGGCTATGTAGCATTCGGCTACACCTCTCAGGTAACCTTAAATATTGATTTTTGTTCAGTAAATCGGTAGAACAAGCGCTCCCGAACAGCTCTATCCACATGCGCTGGCGTTATGGTTAGTGATACGTACACAGTTTCACCTATCTGAACCAATTTTTTTTATACTTACCCTTTGGAGCCCTAATGGTAACAGTGTCTACGTGAAATTTATGACAGACCAGTCCATTCCCTGCATTTAGACCCTTTGGTTCAAATCTACACCTTTTCCCCGATCTGAACCAAAATGTGTATACTTACCCTTTGGAACCCTGCGAGTAACACTGTTTACATGAAATTTCGGACAGACCACTCCATTCCCTGCATTTAGGCCCTTTGGCACACATGTACACCGTTTCACCGATCGGAACGGCAATTTGTATACTTACCCTTTGGAACCCTGCGAGTAACACTGTCTGCATGCATTTTTGGACAGACCCCTCCATTCTCTGTATTTAGGCCCTTTGGCACAAATATACACCGTTTCACAGATCTGAAACAAATTTTACATACTTACCCTTTGGAACCCGACGAGTAACACTGTCTGCTTGAAATTTCGGACAGACCACTCCATTCCCTGCATTTAGGTCCTTTGACACAAATACACACAGCACCACCGATCTGAACCACATTTTGTATACTTACCCTTTGGAACCCTGCGGGTGACACTGCCCATTTTAAATTTTGGACAGACCACTCCATTCCCTTCATTTAGGCCCTTCATCACAAATCTACTCCGTTTCTCCTAATTGCACCAAATTTTACATACACATTGAAACCCTGCTGGTAACACTGTCCACTTGATATTTTGGACAATGCTCCCCATTCCCTACATTTAGAATAGCAGACAAAATGAACTTGAAAACCACGTATCAAGGCCCTAGAACCATTCATGTCCGTAGTAGTGTAACTGTAAGAGTATTTTAATAAGTCTATTGTTGACGGGCAGTTCGGGCTGCATCACGTCACCCCTACCAGTGTTCTGGTGCAGAATTGCGAAAATAGTTACATCTTGTACTGTTTATAAATTGCAGTCACGGTGGGTAATTAGTGCAAAAATATTTCTTAGGCCCCTTTAAACAGTTATCATCATGAAAATATTATGCCTCTGTATAAGTGCAATGGTGTAGGTGCAGTACATTGAGGTTATCAGCTCCAATAAACGTTGATGCTTTCAAATTTACCTTCATTTATTCCGAAACTTATCGTTAAGCGCTTTGTGGCGATAAATGATACTATTGCTACCGGGACAGCCGAAGTTTTCCAAAGAGTTCTGATTATTTTCCTACGGCGCTATGCGACAAAAGACAACACTACTGGTCTCTACATTTCTAACAGCCAATGAGATATAGGCCCTAGGCAGAGTCTTTTATTTCACTTACTCCTCTTTCTATTTTTTTTTTCTTTTGTAAATTTGTTTGTAAATTACATGTGTCAGTGCTGTAGTTAGTAAATGGCTGTTTCCCTATTCATAATTTCATTACGGGAAAATGACCTGAATGTTACGTCCATTATACTATACTACTTATCACCCCCACTACAACTACCACTAGCACAAAAAGATATATTTTTAAAATATTGTTTTCTGTTAGTTAAAGTATCATGTGCCAGTTCTGTAGTAGTATTCATTATCATCCATAAAACAAATAAATCCACCGGGCGAAGCCGGGCACTACTGCTAGTGAATGAATAAGCCTGAAGTGTCCCGTGAAGAGGAAAGGCCTACCTATAGGGGTTAGCTCTTGTGGTTAGTTTCACGTGGTGATCTGATCCATGTGAGCTGGTTGATTATATCTCTGTGATAGTCTTATTCTATAGTTATGACACTCATGATAGTCTTATTCTACAATTTCACACTATAGCTTAACGTTTAATATTAACACTTTTACTCACTCAAGTGTGTATTCTAACTATTAATCTTTATCTTAGCACTTGTTAATTCCATCATTAATGTTACCCTGTTCCCTGTTATCAATATAGTAATAGGCATCACTTAGATCCTAATTGTTGACATTTAATAGCAGTTATATTATTTGTAGGTTCTTTGACTAATTTTTTAAATTTACTTTATTATTATTATTATTATTTATTTGTCCAAGAGTTGTATGTACAATTTACGGACGACAGACAAGACAGTGTCTCCATCTCCGTCTGTTAAATTTAAGCAAATCTGTATAATTATGTTACATACTGTATATGCAATTTACAAATTTACATTGCTATACACGCATCCCTGTAAATGGCATATATACTAGCCTATAAATATACTTCTAAAATAATCAAAATACATGGAGGCGAGCGTGAAGGTGCATACACATATACCCGGCTGCATCAACGAATTGGAATGGGCCGCGTGTGTATAAGGACTCTCTGGGGTTGATTACCAAGATGTCCCAAGCCCCTAAAACGAGTTAACTACAACAAACTAAAATAATTAGCTCGAATGGACTGTCATTTTTAACTTCCTCATGCCAATCTATGAGTTTCAAGACGGACTGCTCATTTAAGAGTATGGGCATTGCGCAACGTTTAATTGCAGGAATTATGATAACTTGGAAAAGTTAAGTTTGATCCCAGACAGTACCAGAATAGGATAACATTAGCCATAGGGATCGCATCGTCCCAGTTAATACTCTAGTGCCCGGTGTCCCGATATACTTCGACCGGGATGTGAGAGATCCCAGTTTTCCATGCTTTTATTTTGAATCCGATTCGTGGTGAATTTAACTGAACGCACTAATCAAACACTGAATATAATGTATATAATGTATATGTGCGTACCCGTCGTTGAATTGTTCATAGTGTAGAATAACATAAAAAATTATTTTACTCATCTGATCTCAACACTGGTGAGTCAGCTGGGAGCAGGGGAGTGAAACCAATCTGTCGCACTCTTGTGACGTCACAGATTTGACCCGTATGTGAGGGATCTAGAATACCCACAGCGGTAGCTACGCTCACTAACGCGCAGCGCTGGGCCATGGGGCTAAGCTCTCTGCGGACTCGGTAGACGTAGATTTGGTCCCCACCTTTGGCCGTCCCCATTTTCAACTCCAGGAAAATGCTGGAACGCTACCTTCTAACAGGCCACGGCCGCTTTTTCCACATCCTTGTCCAGTTTCATTCATCTTCATTCATTTCATCTCTCATTAACTCCTCTCAAGTGGTTGGCGTCAGGAAGGGCATCCGGCCGTAAAACCATCCGCCACATAGCCTTTCATCGCATCTCATCCCCGACCCCGTTGGAAACGGGAATAATAAGGGATAGCCATACAATATACATGTGAGGGATCTAGAAGCAAAACTCGCAATGCCAATTGAACCCATTTTTATTGGTATCAGAACTTAGTAACTAAACGAGATACTTCATAACGGAATATAGTCTTCTGATGGTGTATCAAAGTACAACATAAACTAACATCTCTTCATTTTATAAAACTAAGTCCCCGATTCTTGGACGTAACAGGTAATCTCGACAACCACTGGATGGATTTTGATGAGATTTTTACCATTATGTAAAGGATTTCTCGGGGAAGGTTTCTGTAGAATAACATTCATTTATGACCAAAGGAAGCCGATCAGTAACGATTTCAGAGAATCGAGACGAAGAAAAACCTGCCATCCGTGTATATTTTAAGCTTACGCTGGGTAAACCGTTAAAAATATCTATATACTGAACCCTTGCAAAGAAGCATATGAGACTCAGTTTCGGGGGGTGTATCGGTTCATATCGTAAGTTGTTGTCAAAGCGCTTCATTAACTTTCAGGGTAACATATAACAAAATAACATGCAGGAAAGAGTGAAGCCAGGGTTAAAACAAATGAATTTAATAAACAAATCACCATATTTACACTCAACAATTAACAAAATAAAACTCCCATATGACTCCCACTTAATAAAATATGCCAAAATTAGGCCAAAATCTCTGGAGAGATTAATTACATGGACCAAGTGTCCATAAATAAAATAACAAAAGTGACTATGTATGCGCGTATGTCGTTCTACATGCTTCACGATGTGTACAAACGAATGCGTGATTCGTCATCATCCAGAATAATCATTCAGACAACGAATCCACATTTCTTAGAGCTAGACCGACACGGGGGAACACAACTACAATACTTAAAAACTAAACCGACACTTCCTAGACCTAATATAAACAACACAATAATTTCCGTGTGAAATTGGAATCAAACTGCCGTAGCAACATTTACTGCCTAAAAAACTTAGGACTTCTCACACAAATCAACACAAGTACATTAACACGTGACCAAATAAAAATACACATATGACCGCCGTCAAATTTACAAGTACTCTACCACTACACCACACAGGTGTCACACAAATTTACATGAATCGAGTCATAAACAAAACAATAGGCTCAAAGCCAACATTTACGTTATTAATACAATATTTTACCCATACAACGTACAAGAAGCCGTTACACACATGGCGAACTCCCCAAATTAATTATGGCTTAAAATAACCATCACAATGAACAGGTTTGCTACATGAAAGCTTACGGGGGCCAGTCGGACAATCAGGACTGCCTATCAAAATAAGTCACAGGCAAAACGGGCGATTTGTGGAACTCTGCATATCTGTCAACCCACGTGTCAATAACCTCGACCTCCCAGGACATGGGGTCGAATCTCGAAGAAGTGTGCCCCAAAGCACAATAATACGTGTGTGTGTGTCAGAATAATATGGACAAGAAACAGCGGTCTCCCTAGAGCACCCTGTCATTCCATCAAAAATACAACAACAACAAAATATGAGGGTGGTAGGACCTCTACCCCCTCCTCACGTAGAATCAACACACACATGACACAGTAACACACACAGAATCACACGTATGGGTTTTGACAGACCCTGAAATAAAAGACATAAATATATTCCACATGCTGGCGCCACCGTTCTATGCCGTGACTAGTTAACCTGAAAAGGACTCAAAAAAAATCTATCAAAATTAGAACGAAGGTGTTCTACAAATTACATCTTAAGTTGGTGCGCTTGGCAACCCTAATATGAATAATAACCTGTTCAGCAAATATCTTACAGTAATTACCTCCCTTTCCTATCTCAAATATTAACGTTAATAAAGCACCATTTATCGAATGCAACGGGTTTCGCATTTGCATGGATAAAAATCACGTACGCACGCCGCGTACATTAAATATGACTCCCAAAGAAAAACAACTATACAACAAACACTTTGGCCACGCGCCAACGGACATTTAAAACATTTAGTGTCGGTGCAAGAAAAACTCTAAACAACAAGAAAAGAAACTGAACTATTTACAAAAGTTCCCCGGCCAAATCTAACTACATAATTGAAAATTCAATTGTTGAACATCACCGATCAGCTTGTAGAACTTAAGACATCCTTCTCAGCCCATTTCCCTATGGACAGATTAACACTCCATCGTGGTCGTCTGCGTTGAATCGTTGAAGATCATCCCAACTCCAAACCACGTGTTGAGCATCTTGGTATCGTCTCCTTGGCAGAAAAGTTCAATGTTAATTATTATGACCTAGCTATAATCGCTTGCAGGTTACTCAATTCGCCCACAAATTGTCCTAATGCGATTAATTGCGAAGACTTGCCCTAGATATCTCGCACACACGCACAATAAACACATGAAAATACACTGAAATTTGTACATAAAATATACACCTCGAGACCACGTCACTGGCTCGATAATAAGTTTAAAATCCTGACTGCACAGGCAGTCGCTATCTTGCTCGGTATTTCCCTTCTACTCTGTTGACCTTCGCTCAGGTGGGCGCTAATTAGGCTGTTACAAGACTTGCCCCTCAGAGCTGAAATAGTCGTCTTTAAGAAAATGTTACAAGTCACCACGCACACTGCGTGAATATTTAGCTCACAAAATAAAACTGACTTCAGATAAAATGTACTAGAGCGTTAAAATTCGTTATTACGACTGATGTGAATTTAGCTCCTCAGAGCTCACAAAACGAATGACTATGAATAATTTCGAGCGTTAAAATATCGTTATACAAACGGGCGTGAAGTTAGCCTCTCAAGGCTTCAAAACGAATGACTTTGAATAATTTCGAGCGTTAATATATCGTTGCACAAACGGGCGTGAAGTTAGCCTCTCAAGGCTCCAAAGCGAATGACTTAGAGTAGCGTCATGCCAAACTATTTATTAGAAACTGACAGGGGACGGAGGAGTGGGGTGGAATTGGATAAAAATTTCCAGAGTTTTTATCTCACAAATATGGGACTAGTGTCAATCTTCTTCAAATAAATCAAACGTCTCAATGCACTCGTGCGGAGATCGGTCCGATCGGCGGTTCTTTAGATAATCAATTCCGCGGGCTTTTTACTACTGACGCTGTCCATCGCGTGATCATGGCTTGGTCTCTCGTGATTGGCTGATTCAATCGTAGGTTCGTTGCAAGTGACTCGTGATCATTCCTTTATGCTTCCAATTCTGGAGCAAGTAGTTGCTCAATTTGGCCTTGAACCCGGCTAAATCTGACCGTCCCCCAAGAATAGCTACCAGCTCTACTCCTGTTGCAATCATTACGAAACGCTAGCCTGCCTTTATCAATGTCCACTTCCTCAAGTACTGCCTGGGCTGCATTAATAATAATAATAAATATGAATACTTATTTATCGTAGATCAATAAGGGCTCAATACTATCAGTGTAAGAATTGTTCAGCATGAAAACTTCTACAAAAAAGGTCTGCGACAGCAAATCTCTTTCTTTAATACATCGCCCACTATAAGTGATTTTACGTTTTCATTTCTTCCAACAATCTCCGTTCAGTGGAAATTTAAATTACTAGTTTCGGATCGAGTTTACGAGCTAGCGAGCGAGCCACTCCAGCTTCCGCCAGCAACAAACTGTCAAGTCGTGTCGATTTAAGACTCAGAGAAGGGTATATGATGTTTGGAGTTTCGCTGTTCTCCTGGGCTTTTCTGAATTGTGTCTGACACCAGCCGTCCGTGAGCCATTTTAAGCTTACGCTGGGTAAACCGTTAAAGATACCGGGCGGGTTGCTAGTTGGTGATAGCCAGGTTTGCAACTAATATTCTTAGAGATTGCCATAAATACAACTTAATTACAGTACGGACAATCAAATTTAGTTTAATGTACAGTGTATTTACTATAGTTGCTCATTAGGCTTAGGATATGTATGACCTGAAGCGTGAAAAAAATGCTGCAAACGAATATGGCCTTAAAAGAAACTTACCATGTATAATGACACAAAACTGCTATAGGCCTAGTATTTAAAATATTGAAGCTCGTTACTTCAACATTAAACTGCTAGTTTAATAAGTTTAGGCCTACTATTTTAGACCTTAATTGAAGATTGCACTTATTAAACTTTCCCAAGTTTCTTATGGTCGGATGACCTCGTTGCTCCACCCCTTAAAGCAGATCACCACCACCACAAGTTGAGATTTCTGTGCGTAATATTTTAAGCTTCCATAGTTCTAGCATTCACTACATTCACATTCCCTGTACCTAACAATAACCACATTAATTTAAGTATGGATAAACAATTACCTGTATTAATTACAGTGGAATCAAGTCATCATACCTGCATTTCCCATTGACCGTCGGAACAAAATATCATTAAGCTAGAGCTCTTGTGATTCTCATGTTCACATGCATTATATGCTTATCCTAAGATCATGTCGTCAAAATTACCGAAGTATGATCTTAAATGCAAAACTATGTATACAGTAATATGATCAAAATTATAAAAAATGGTCTAAATATGCAAATATATGACAAAATATATCTAAAAGTTATCAGAATCGTTCAATTCTTATTTAATTCAAAACTATGACTAACATGAAAGTCAGAAAAAATTATCTTGCTGATCTCATAAATAGGATGATTGCCTAAACACTTAAAACCAATAAATCGTCTGCTTCTCAGTTTCTGTCTCATAATTTCCTGTTGTTTCCAGCAACATTTATAAAATTAGAGGCTGCCTATTACACTTTGTGTTCTCTTGTTCTAGGCCCTGCACTAACCTGAGGACGAGTCCGCATGCTTACTGGACATTCTTTGGCAACTCTCTGATGGTGAGTCGAGATCAGTTATTATTTTCTTTTCTCTGCAGTTATGGTGGGAACCAAGTATATTTGCTCTAATCAACTAAGTAGTCAGTGAAAATTACTGAATGTTTATCTTTTTCTGGCATAATTACTATCGGATTCAAAACTATTTTAGACCTCAATTGAAGATAAACGAGTTGGTCGATATTAAATTGAGTTGCGTCTTTGTGTAGCTATATAATTTCTGCGTTTAGAAGTAGTAACTTATATATTTTTCTAAAATTTACTGTTTTTGATATTTAGGTGAAAACGATAAATATTCCCGTATTTCGACATTATTCAGACAAACCTCAGCTTTGAGAGATTGTAAAGTAAATAAGTAGTTCCGTGAAGAACTAAATAGCCTATTTTCATATAATTATCCTACTTATGTTATTTGCTTCTATCATCATACAAAATTTCAGTTTGATTGCTGTAATAGATTCGTAGATATTGAGAACCATCTAAATAATTCGGATGGTCGCCATGTTGGATTTTTATATATGTAGGGAGGTCATATAGTTATGTACTATTACTAGGGACCGGACATTTATGTACCAAAAACGATTAAAATATGCATGCAATTATGCTCTAAAAATGTTGAAAATATGCATAAAGAATTGAAAAATATGCACTTATCAATGAGCCAATCGTATTCACTTTTCTTTCCCTCATTAGCCATAATATGTGCAGTCGTTTTTGCATGTTAATCAAGTTGAATTTTTTTCACAATTCACTTCCTTGGAGCATACTTGACAATGGACAACAACGCCCTCAGTTGAATAATCACTATTACCTGACACCCACTGATTTTATAAATACCTTCTGCTTCTCTTCTCTTTAGACATTTTTAGTAAAGAATATGCAGACCAAAGTAACACTTTAACTGAAGAAACTCATCACAAAACTATCCCCGGGTTACTGGCTGCCAAGATAGTGACATGAATGTCCAAGCCCATCCCCTTCTTGAAATAGCCAAGCAGTATTATTGCCTAAAATACTGTTATCTCGTTATCTGTTGCTCAGAAAATTGCTTACAAGGGATGTCCAACACGCAGACGAAACCAATTTTGTTCAAGATTTTTATAATTATACTTAATTTCAAATGTTTATGCTAAAATATGCTGATATGTTCAGAATACGCAATAAATCCAATAAACCCACAAAATATGCATTTGCATATGCGCATATGCATTTCAAAAAAATCTGGACCCTAACTATTACATGAAGATTATTGCGTTGGTGTATTATTCAAACTTCAATCGCATGATTAGGACACAAGAAGATCAGTGGCGGCTGGTGTAGAAAATTAGTTGTGTGCTGTAGGCCTAACCCTCCTTCCAATTTTTTTTATATATAAACATATTGAAACACTCACTCAGTGACGAAAAATGAAGTCCATACGTCGCTCCTTCTTGCTGCAGAACTTGTCCATCACCCTGGCATTGAACCCCTCCATGCTGGAGACCATCTTCTTCTCAATGGAGAGCATAGCGAGGGCACTTAATCTTTCTTGTGCCATGGTGTTCCGCAGAAAGGTCTTGATCCTCTTCAGCGATGAAAAACACCTCTCAGGCTCTGAAGTAGTCATGGGTGTTGTTACTAATATCCTCAGAAGCTTGCTTGTTTGGCAGAACGTACCTTGCAGATTACTGGATATTATGAAATGCAGAAGAGGGACTGCCCCACCAATATTCCTAAAATCTGGCCTACAGTACAGAACCGACAGTTCTGTTCTGAGCCTTTTCTTTTCCAGCATGCTATAGGCCTGAACAGTTACACCTAGTTCTTTATCTGGAAACATTTTGGAAAATCGTTCAAAGTTGGTGGAATCTAACAGTTTTGCTGCTTCCAGGTGATCCAAGGTTTGGAAGCGATCGCGGGCTTCTCGTGTTATTCTATCACATACTTCCTTGGCATCAGTACGCCGACATGATAACTTTCTGCGCTTGTTTTCTGAAGCATACGTTTCTTCAGAAGTACCGGTACTAGCAATGTCTTCTACCGATTCCCTGATGTTGTTGATCACTTGCATGAAGTGTGACACTGCGGATTTTATCTTCACGGCATCAGCTGTTCTTGACTGCAACTGATTGTACATAATGTCCACATGTGGCATCAATTTATGAAAGAAATGTAGCCAAAATATGAATTCCTCGTCTTCTAAGCTGCGACGAAGCCCGTTTGCCTGCAGGCAAGTTTTATAGGATGGGGTTTTCTCCAGCATTAATAAACACTCCCTTATGGATACCCTTTGCTCGTACACCACATTTACGGTGCGCGACCTGAAATTCCATCTAGTCGCTGGTCCAGTTGGAATTCTTCGAGCTGCCACTGCTTCTAAAGCAGACGTCCGTTGCGGCGACCTTGAGAAGAAAGCAGGGAACGCTGACAGGTGAGCGAAGAACATCCTAGCCGACTGATTCTGCGAAGCTGCATGTTCCATTGTTAAATTCAGTTGGTGTGCATAGCAGTGGATGTAATGTGCGTTGGGATAACAGGCTTTTATCTTTGCTTGCACTCCACCTTTACCACCACTCATTACTGATGCCCCGTCGTAGGTCTGCGCAATAACTTTGTGTGGTGTAGCGTTAAACATGTTGTCCATTACACATAAAATACATGATGCAAGGGAATCCGCATTCTGACCTTCTGGTTTAAAGAAGCCCCAAAAACGTTCGTATGGAATACCATCTTTCTCATACCGAAATACCAACACTAACTGTGTCTGCTCTGAAACATCTGTAGTTTCATCCGCCATCACACTAACAAAATATGCTTGCTGCATTTCTTCTGCTATCACTTCTCTGCAGGTTTCTAGCATACAGTCCAACAGCTCGTTCTGGATGGTTTTTGAGGTCCCTTTGAAAACTCTATTAGATTCAATGTGCTCCTTTACTGCACTGCCTATACTGGAAATTAAATCTACTAGGCCCAAGAAAACGCCAGGATTGTCTGAATTATCACTTTCGTCGTGCCCTCTTAAAGCTAATTCAAACGCACCACAAAACTTAATGCAGTCTATAATTCTGGATAGCACATACCTGTTCTTCTCCACTTGTTGATTGTGCTTTTCTTTTTCTTCATGATTAGCACGGCTTAATAGTGTTGCAATATTAACTGTTCCTAAAGCACTTAAATTTAAAGAATTATTGATGTGTTTCACGCTGTCATTATGCTTCCTCATTAAAGCGTTTAGATGTCCAAGATCTCTAACACCCACTGTTCCCCAAGAATCACTATTGCCAAAACACAAACAAGGAAAACAGAAAAGGGCATTTCTAATTTCACACCCGCACACCCAATCGTTTTCATACACTTTTCTATTAAATTTTCTAGTGTATGCAGATTTGTTAGAAGTGGCTTTCTGAGCAATATCTAAGTCCGGGGTAGGTCTACCTAACTACCTTAGTTTTTTCTTCAAGAGTTCTGGTTGAAAATGGGGTTTTCAAGAGGCTCTCCACTGAGTTTTCCATATTGCACAAACACGCAAACAAACTCAACACATATACTCATTCCTCATACAAAATTAATTAAGTACTGCACACAATAACACCTGCAATTACAAAATATTCACGAACTCGGAAACACTTGGTCTGACCGCGCAAAAACAGTACTACTCAGTATTACCAAAAACATTAAAATGAAACCAGCAACGCCGTAATGCAAAATCACATGTTATTTTGCTATAGTGAAATTTATGAACTAGGCATCACAATAAACATGTCATTATTTTGACGGCATAAAAATTATAATTTTGATAGTACATCGATTAACAAAATGTGGCTATAAAACAAATAGGTTGGGAGTATTGAAAAATGCCTTCTGGCGGGAACAGCTGATGGCTTCCTCTGCTTTTTTCACCCCATTTTCTTTGAGCGATTCCCTCTTAAATCCTATTGCTGAGTCCAGATAGCGCCACTGGCCACGTTCACATTTCGTGTGACCAGTGCTGCCTCTCTGTGGTCGAATAAAGAATCGCTGCGATGACTGGTCTTAGCTGTTTTCCCAACAGCACATCCAGAACACAAGGGAAAAGTTGGGCGCGCATGCGCAGAAGACAAAATTCGCGCTTCCTGCCAATAAACTTGGAAATTCTCGCTGGGCTGTGATCTGCACAGCTAACGCCGTGCACGGAGTGGAGCGCACGCCTAGATACCTCGAACCGTACATGTTCTGAACCTCGTAGTGAGGGGAGTAGAAATATTTCCTATTCTTTGCTTGACGTCTATTTTAAAGCGTTGTATTTGTAGATAATAGGCCTACTATTAAAATAATTTATTTTGAAATAAAGCAATGTGCTGCAGCACTTCAGCACATAAGGAGCGGCCGCCCCTGAAGAAGATAAAACGAGACATTGAAATTTCGCACAGCCGCCATTTTGTGGTTATCAAAACAATTGAAATAAATTAGATGTCAATGGATTAAAATGTGTATAAGCATTTACCGTACCAAGTTTCACTGCGCTCGGATGGTTAAATCGCGAGAAACGTCTATTTAAATATTTAAATTTTGTGTCGCCGCCATGTTGAATTTGTTCTCACCAGGTTATTGAAAGTCCCATAGCCTTTATCAACATACAAAATTGCATTTTGATTGTTGTCACAGATTAAGTAGATATTGAGAACCTTCTTAATATTTCGATTTTTATATATGCAGGTCATACAGTTATGTACTATTAGATTGCGTAGGTTCATTATTCAAACGTTGCCTTCGATCGCATGATTAGTGCACAAGAAATAAAAACTTAATTTGAAAATCGCAGAGCCGCCATCTTGAGGTTACGAAAACAATTGAACTAAATTATATGTCAATGCATCACAATGTGTATAAGCATTTGCTGTGTCAAGTTTCACTGCGCTCGGATGGTTAAATAACGAGAAAAGTCTATTTAATTGTTTCAACTTCGCTTGATCGCCATGTTCGTTTTGTACTTAACAGGTTTTTGAAAGTCACATAGGTGAACATTTAGTAGTGCCCTTTATCACCATACAGCATTTCAGGGTAATATTAGTAATAGTTTCGGAGATATAGAATGCCGGTGAAATATTTTGCACAGCCGCCATGTTGGATTGGTGAGCCGTACTAGACCTTGAAGGGCACGGTCAGGGTCGGACAATATATTACAGTACTATGACTTTACCGAGTTTCATTGACATTACTCCAGCCGTTTAAGTTTTATTTGGGAGACACACATACGCGCACATCCTCCCACATCCTTGCCCAGTTTCATTCACCATCATTCATTTCATCTCTCATTAACTCCTCTCATGAGGTTGGCGTCAGGAAGGGCATCCGTCCGTAAAAACCATCCGCCACAGACAGACAGACAGACAGACAGACAGTCCGTGCTCGGTGTAGGCAGGTGCAGGCTAGACACACAGTCCGCGCTCGGTGTGCGCAGGTGCAGGCTAGACACACAGTCTGCGCTGGGTGTGCGCAGATGCTGGCTAGACACACCGTCCGTACAGGCCGGACGTTTGTTTTAGACGAGTGAAAAATCTTAATGGAAGCCTGGAGGCGAGTTACTGCAGTACCTGTGTTGTTATCAGCTCCCCCAAGCGTTCCGATGATTGACAAAGCTGTCTTACACTATGCTGAAGTACAGTCATTGGCAAATATAATGGCGTTCTGTTCGTAACTACGTAACGTGTACTTCCGTGTCACACAATACTTCGACATGGACTGTACTGTCAGCGGGACGGTGTCACGTGCTCAAGTCAACACCACCTAGAGAGAAAGCCACGCGTGTTGTGTGTCGTGTTTACAGTCCCAGTTACTGATTTGCTCAGATTTCCTACCCAGTTATACTTAATGGTTATCAGTGCAGTGTAAAGTTATGCCTAATAAGTGCAGCGTTCCAAATTGTAAAGGCAATTACGCCAATGGACCGAAAGTAAACGTTTTCTCTTTCCCTAATGATGAAGGTGAAAAGTCGAAATGGATACGAGCCATTCACCGCAAGGATTTTATTCCTACGAAATATTCCATGGTACGTGTTAAATCAATACTTATGCTCCAATTCTCACAAGTTTAGTATAATGGGAGGAAGGAACTTTGTAACCAAGTCTCTTTTCTTGTAGGTCTGTGGCATCCATTTCAAGCCACATGAAATTCAATCGACCACTAGTATGTATGACGAAAAGAATGGAAAGCTAGTTACTGCTCCGTTGTATAAACCGCGACTGATTGAAGGTTAGTAAGCAAATAGTCCTACCCCTAAATTTTAGCATAGGTTAGCTCTTCTGTTCACGAAAATTCATTTAGATGTAGAAGTCAGAATTTTCTAACCTAAATTATGTTCTACAGGCTAATGTTGTAGGTTAGGTTTATTTGTTTTATGGGGCTATCAATTTCAAGTGGGAGGTATAAGTGGGTGTTAATATGGATAGTATTCATATTTATATTGCAAGCTAACTGCATGAGGTTAGAGACCGATAACCTGTAGCAGGCCCTGATTAATCTAGGTTTTTTTTTCTATTGCAGTAATCTAATTCATTAGGCTACATTTCTTATTGGGATGGGGGAAGAGGTGTGTGTGAATCAGGTTGGAGATTGAATAAATTTAGAATAAATAGAGTAATTAATGTAATGCAAGGTGATAAAATGATTGTATCGTAAGTTAATGTTCGAATTAAATTCCTAGGAGCAGTCCCGTCTCAGTTCCCCAACTGCCCAGAGTATTTAACTGACACTACAACTGTCTGCCGAGAAGATCCAGATGATAGGAGGCGTAGGATTGATAATGAAAGTTTATCGAAGGCTCTCGCTGAAAGTATGCAGACATTGGCGGAGAATCTGGAAGCAGTTTCATTTAGAAACTTTCAGGAACTGAAGGTGAAGTTAAACAGTGTGAGTCTTCATCCTGAGTGGAATTGTATTAGAGAGGAATCTTGTATATATTTTATTTTAATGAAGGAAAATCCTAGTCCACACTTGCGTTGCTGCATTAAGATAACAGAAAGTTTGAGTGCCTCCTTGTATGTTTCGAATACAGAAGTGAAACATTGTAATAACATGTCTTTACCAAGACAGTTAGGTACAGTGCTAGAAATTTAAGAACTTATAAGGAATGCCCATTCAGTGTATGCTGATCCTGATGCATATAAACATCAAAGTGTTGAGGATACTGTGTCTGTTATGGATGCGTTAGGCAGTAACTATTGTCAAAAACCATTGGATTAGACAAAACGAAGGTTAGAATGGTCGGGTGTAGGTGCGACCTTGGCCGCGCGCAGCTAGTGGGACACGGTTGACACAAAACGCTCGGTGCGTTAGGCTGTAAACATTTTCAAAACCACAGTTGTGCGGGAAAAAAAAAACAAATATTTACTAAAGTTGATCATAGAATCGCTGATTGAAATTACAGTCGTTATGAGGCAATTTCCACAATCCATGGTGAATAAACGATTCAATTCGGTGCACGATGTAATGAACTAAGTGGTGCGCACTAAAGATGCGCACTAGCGGCTGAACTGTCATCGTACTGTTTTGATGACGATTGATTTGAACAATAGCGCTGACAGCTGTAATTTAAGTCGTGATCCTATTTGGGATGGCTGGGTGGGTCACAGACAGCGGAGGACGAAATATCTATTAAAACATCGCTCCTTGATTTATTTCTCTTCGTTTCAAAAGGTATTTTGGCTAATTCATGTATTGTAGAGAATTTTATCGCGCGTTCTATCTTCATTCATAGCTACCGTTGATTTCAATTTGAATTGTCACTACTGAACCTCATATATGTGCTAAAGTTCGTAAATATGTGTTTTTATTTATTGCTATTTTAAAAACGGCTGCCATGTTTCTACAGCGCTTGCATCTCGTTCAACTGGCATCACGGCTCACTCTAGCTGCACGCACCGGTGCGCACACATTGTTCCCAACATGTGAAATACAAAATCACTGTTGATTAAAGAAATCATCGGGATGCATTAAGCTGTAACCATTGTCAAAACTCATTGATCTGGGCGCGTTAGGCTGTAACCATTGCCAAAATACATCGGATTGGACAAATCGAAGGTTAGAATGGTCGTGTGCAGGTGCGACTTTGGCTGCACGCAGCTAGCGGGGCACGGTTGACACAAAACCCTTGATCTGGACACGTTAGGATGTAACCATTGTCAAAAACCATTGGATACCACAAAACGAAGGTTAGAATGGTCGGTGTAGGAGCGGCTTTGGCCGAGCGCAGCCAGTGGGTCACGGTTGACACAAAACCATTGATCTGGACGCGTCAAAAACCATTGGATTGGACAAATCGAAGGGTGTTGGTGCAGCATAGTACCGTAAGGGCGAGGTTGGCAATACCGGTTTGATGATGATTGATGTGGACAATGGTGGCCACAGCTGGAATTCTGCCTACATAAGTCGAGATCCTATTTGGGATGACTGGGTGGGTCAGAGACAGCAGAAGGAGGAAATATCTATTAAAACATCGCTCCTTGATTTATTTCTCATCGTTTCAAAAGGTATTTTGGCTAATTCATGTATTGTAGAGAATTTTGTCGCGCGTTCTATCTTCATTCATCGCTACCGTTGATTTCAATTTGAATTGTCACTACTGAACCTCATATATGTGCTTAAGTTCATAAATATGTGTTTTTATTTATTGCTATTTTAAAAACGGCTTCCATGTTTCTACAGCGCTTGCATCTCGTTCAACTGTCATCACGGCTTACTCTAGCTGCACGAACCGGTGCGCACACATTGTTCCCAACATGTGAGATACAAAATCCCTGTTGACTAAAGAAATCATCGGGATGCATTAAGCTGTAATCATTGTCAAAACTCATTGATCTGGGCGCGTTAGGTTGTAACCATTGCCAAAAAACATTGGATTGGACAAAACGAAGGTTAGAATGGTCGTGTGCAGGTGCGACTTTGGCTGCGCGCAGCTGGCGGGTCACGGTTGACACAAAATGATTGATCTGGACACGTCGGGATGTAACCATTGTCAAAAACCATTGGATACCACAAAACGAAGGTTGGAATGGTCGGTGTAGGAGCGGCTTTGGCCGAGTGCAGCCAACGGGGCACGGTTGACAAAACCATTGATCTGGACGCGTCAAAAACCATTGGATTTGACAAATCGAAGGGTGTTGGTGCAGCATAGTACCGTAAGGGCGAGGTTGGCAATACCGGTTTGATGATGATTGATGTGGACAATGGTGGCCACAGCTGGAATTCTGCCTACATAAGTCGTGATCCTATTTGGGATGGCTGGGTGAGTCACAGACAGCGGAGGAGGAAACATATATTAAAACATCATTCCCTGATTTATTTCTCATCGTTTGATGAGGTATTTTGGCTAATTCATGTACTATAGAGAATGTTATTGCTCATTCTACTTTCATTCAGTGCTACCAATATAATAGGGAATACAACAATTTTGTATTGAAAAGTGGAAAGGATCTTTTGAAAAGGCTATATTTATTTAACTAGTGAAGGATAGATATGGTCATCTCTTAGTTGGTTTTTTTTTACAAAACAGCACAGTTTGTGTAACATAGAAAATATGAGAACAACATGTTTTTGCAGATGACTCACTGTATTCTGTTGAGAACAAAGTGCTAAGATCACTGGTAATTAGCATGTTTTATGTATTGTCGGATAAGCTTATGCCATGCCTGATATTGTAAACATTGCCATATGAAAACTGTTACTGTAGGATTACTCTATATCAAAGGTTTGTTTGTAAATTATTACATTATCATGCCCTTTTATGATTCAACAAGTTTCCTCTTTGGTAAATGTTCTCATGTGTCATGACTGCTGCTTTGTTCCATTTCAGTAGGTAACCTTTTCTGTCATAGGCATTCCATTGCTAGCCTGTTTTCTTATCACGGATGAAAACTTTCTGTGGCTACTTGTTTTTTTGTGAGTGGGTTAGGACATCACTGTCATCAGCCATGTGTACTTGGATATGGATATTTATTTAACTAGTGAAGGATACGTATAGTCATCTTTTAGTTATTATTATTATTTTTTACGAAACAGCACAGTTTGTGTAACATAGAAAATATGAGAACATGTTTTTGCAGATGACTCACTGTATTCTGTTGAGAACAAAGTGCCGGGGGCGTGGTGGCTCAGCGGTCTAGCTGTATGCCTCTCACCAAGGCGGTCCGGGCTCGATTCCCGGTCAATGCATGTGAGATTTTCGAAGTGAAATGCCATGTCCTGTGGTTCGGATTCCACGTAAAAAGGAGGTCCCGTGGCTCATGATCTCGAGATTAACGGTCACGTTAAACTACAAGCTTGCTTGCTTGAGAACAAAGTGCTAAGATCACTGGTAATTAGCATGTTTTATGTATTGTCGGGTAAGCTTATGCCATGCCTGATATTGTAAATATTGCCATATGAAAACTGTTACTGTAGGATTACTCTATATCAAGTGTTTGTTTCTAAATTATTACCACATCATCATGCCCCTATATGAATCATCAACAACAAAAAGTTTCCTCTTTTGTAAATGTTCTCATGTCTCATGACTGCTGCTCTGTTCCATTTCAGTAGGTAACCTTTTCTTTCATAGGCATGCCATTACTACCTGTTTTCATATCATGCATGAAAACTTTCTGTGGCTAGTTGTTGTTGTTGTTGTTGTTTTGTAAGTGGGTTATGACATCACTGTCATCAGCCATGTATACTTGGATATGGGTAGAATTTGTATGTATGTATTGTGATGCTAGAATTGGGAAGGTTAGGTACGGTATTGTAGTTTTAAGGGGAGGAACTACGAGGTCATCTGCCCTTGGAAAGGAGGTGACCATGGTCTTCTGCTAGGAACAATCCCAGCATTTACCTGGAGGAGAAAGGAGAAATCGAACCCACTTCTTCTCAGTTCAGTTTTAACTCATGATGCTGAGTGAATTTCGTTTCACAATCAAATCAGAATTGTATTTTTAGGGGCAGATGACCTCGTAATTGCGCCCCTTAAAACAACAATAATCAACAATAACTAACTAGAATTATATTTCTCGGCAGAGATGGGAATCAAACCTAGACCTTTGGGCAGATATGATTGACTATACTGTAGATATTAATTTCTGTTTTAACTGTTACAGATTAATTGGTTATTTGTTGTTGTGTCTTTTCTTCTCGTTGTGTAGTTGACATCTCACGTTAAAATGGGGTGAATATTTGTCAAGTTTTTTAATGAATTCTTCTATATATCGCATTCATTGAGACATCAGTGTTTTCGGTCAAGTTCACACTCGCAAGGTTCGAAATGCATACTTATCGATTATGATCGAAAACGTCGATTTATTAGCTAGAGTAATGTATCGATCGCATCAACTTCTGACCATATGTTTAATTTATGGTTTCGTTATTTATTTATTCGCGTCTGTAGAACGTAATTTGATACATAAACACTCAGTCGCGTTTCCTCACAGGTTGATCATAGCAGCAGAGCTGGGTAGCGCGCTCGCTGACGGCCGGAAGGCTATGACGTCATAAATCGTATCGCAAGGCTTTCTCTCTAGGTGGCGTTGCTCAAGTCTGGAATTCCATTACATCAGATCGGTGGTGACAAGTTTGAAGCGATAGGGTGAGAGAGTGACTGTGTGCAGGCTCACCCGCTGGCTTCAAGGTCAAGGGCAATCGTCTAAAACAAACGTCCGGCCTGTACTCGGTGTGCGCAGGTGCTGACCTTTGCCAGCAGTGCAGGCTAGACACACAGTCAGTGCTCGGTACGTGCAGTTGCAGATCAGACACACTGTCTGTGCTCGGTGTGTGCAAACTGGTGCATAACTCTGTCAGCAGTGCAGGCTAGACACACAGTCCATGCTCGGTGTGAGTGGGTGGAGACCTTAGTCAGCAGTGCAGGCTAGACACACAGTCCGTGCACATCTGTCCTGGCAGTGCAGACTGTTCGGTGTACGCAGGTGAAGGCTAGACACATAGCTAGTACTCGGTGCACAATAATTCTTTATCTAAGAACATTGTAAAGCTGGTTGAAGTGTGTCATGTCAGGCAACAAACAGTAACGTACGTCACAGTATAATTTATGTGTACTGTTGACAGGTTTACAATCTCCTAGAGCTGATATGGTACGAACAAACACTTGTGAGGCTTACATCACGGAGAACAAGACGAAGGCTGTTAAACAAATGAAATTCGAAGATAATGGATACAGTTTAAATATTTGTTCACGACGTTAACGATACCGACCTACTTCTAGTAAGATCTCCAAGTTATTACGCCTGTGATTCTGATTATTCGAGGCAAATCTACAGTCATTGCAAGTGTGTTGATTCATTTAGATGATTGAGACATCGTGGTCGCATAGCCCCGTTTACTTGGGTGTGAGCAGAATTTATCTGATAACCTGTCTCATTGTGAAGGCTGTACTAGTGATATTTGTAATTGGGACTGAGATTTGGGTAGGAGGCCGCCATGGCCTTTAGGAACCATCCCGACATTAGCCTGAAACCATTGCAAGTAGAAAGCAAGTTTGGGAAAGAGGCCAATCCTGAGTGGAATCAGACTCAAAAGTCAACGATTAGTTGATTTCGTGATTTAGCGACTGCACTTTGACGTTACACGTCAGCATCCCATTCTCGGATTCGCAAAGTTACAAGTAATTCAGTTACTTTGTATCTATTTACTTACAATTCTTCTAGGGTATCTCTGAATATCGAAGTCTGTTTTCGCCGTGCTAGATTATTGGACAATATTTATTTAAATTACCAGCGATAGTAATCAGCTCTGCACGAGTTGGTTTGGAACAGTAAAAAGCAAATATATTGGAAGAATCGCACCGTACGCATTAGATAGCTTTATTGAAAATATATATTTTAATTGGAAATATGGCTACAATGTTTGGAGTACCGGTACATAAAAATAATTATTAGGTGATAATAATAATAATAATAATAATAATAATAATAATAATAATAATGTGAAATTGAGACATTACAAAACATTGATATTACCTGAAGCTCCATACGCATCCGAAACCATAAATTTAGGATGTTGCTCTTAAATCACAGAAATTGAAAAATAAGAAATAAATAATTCCAGTAAAAGTATACGGCCTGATGCTAAAAATTGGAATTTGGATGAAGAGGAGAAATGTGGACCTCTACAGTCATACTCAAGAGGTATTAATATATTACAGAATAGACAAAAACAGGATCTAGTCTGCCTCGTTGCCTAGTGCCTAGCACTCTTGGCTGTCACCACGGAGGCCCGGTTTCGATTCCCGGCTCTGCCACGAATTTTAATTCTGGTCTGAGGGCTGGAACGGGGTACACTCAGCCTCGTGAGGCAAAACTGAGAAGAGGCGGGTTCGAATCCTACCCCAGCCATCATGAAAGTTGCTTTCCGTGGTTTCCCATTTCTGCTCCAGGCGAATACAGGGATGGTTCCTAAATTAAGGCTACAGTCGTCTCCTTCCAAACCCTCATCTGAATTACAACTACACACAGTAATACAGCCATCACAATAACACAGGTTATCAGACAAATTACACACACACACACACACACCCAAGTACACGGGGCTACATGACCACGATGTCGCAAAGCCCCTAAATTAATCAACAACAACAACAGGCTCACCAAAATATGAAACTTGGTGACGTACCCAACCCTGGTATTACACGTCTAACGAGTCCTTGCCGTTCTGGAGTGAGTGAGCTGTCAACTAATTACATCCGCCTATCGACGTGCTAAGACTAATGCAGGGGAAGAGCGAAACGATAGCCATTTTTTTTTTCAAGAAAGCATTCCAGTCGGTCAATTACAATAAGTGGTAAAATAAGTATGTATATGCCCATGAGAATAATAAGATAAGATATTCATCACAAAATAAAACGCTTTTATGTACAGAAATTGGGGTTACTTAATTGGATGACATGTTCCGATCGTCAAGCGATCATCGTCAGATCCTGCTCACCTACGCTTAATAAATGTACGATGTTTATGAATAAGTTTGTTTGTGTATAAGTGCAATTTTGTTCACATGACATGCAGTCGGACAAATCAAAGCAAGTCACTTAAACCTCACACGCGAGCAACACACCACGTCCACGTGCACAGCACAACGTGGTCATCCGTGATATACCTTATTTTCGGCCAGTGATCAAACTGTCCTTTGTACAATGCCTGAAAATACGTTTCCATGAAAACTTCCTGAAGAAATGGCTCTTTTGTTGATTTTTTCTTATTAACCTTGCTTATAAATCAGGGCGATTTTTGCCTTTGTCCAGTGAGAGGGTATTTTTCTCATCTTCCATACTAATTTATCGTCTTCTGCACCCATATCACTCCTTTCGCATTAGGTTATTCTTTACTAGTTCTGCCTGAATTTCATCTACCCCTGCTGCTTGATGGCACTGTAGTTTGTTTACCATCATCTCTACTTCATCCGCGAGTCTACTCTCTTCTGCAATTAGTAGATAAGTTTACAGGTTATCGAAATATTTTCTTCATCCTCCCAGTGCTTCCTGAGAGTCCACAGTGTTCTTAATAGAACTATCCAGAACACTACTCATTTTCCTTTTACCTCGATTTTTTAAATACGTTTTAACACCCCCAAAAAGTATTTCCTGCCAACTTACCCAATGTTTCCAATTTATATGCAAATTGAAAAATGAAAATCCACTGCCTGCTTCCAGTCTCCGACCGGGTCAGGAATCGAATGAATGAAGCCCCCATCGAGCGGCGAGGATATGAACTGTGCCGGCTGCCGAGGCCTGACGCACTCCTCTGGGGCAATGATTAAATGAATGAATTAAATGAATGACAGATGAAATGAAATTATAGTGTTGCAGGGAAAACCGGAGTACCCGGAGAAAAACCTGTCTGCTTCCGTTTTGTCCAGCACAGATCTCACATGGAGTGACCGGGATTTGAACCACGGACCCAGCGGTGAGAGGCCGGTGTGCTGCCGCTTAAGCCACAGAGGCTTCAATTTATTTGCAAATTATTCCCATGATTTCCTTTTAGAAGTCTACTAGTAGACTATTTGTTTGGCTCTGCTCCTTATCAGCTAGATTCTTGTCTGTAGCCGTGTTGGTGCTTGTATCTATATTTGTAAACAGGCTTCACTCAGTCATTCCAGCAGGATGTTTGCTTTTCCTATGTTTAGACACCGCTGTCCCAAGACATGCTAGTACAGCAACCCTGTATCTGAACTATTCCGTTTCAATGCCCTACGATTCTGTAGCTTCTACTCTTTGGATATTCTGACCCACCACCTTCATGTAGCCTGTTTCTGCCTCCCACGAGGCTGAGTGTACCCCGTTCCAGCCCTCAGACCAGAATTGAATTTCTTGGCAGAGCCGGGAATCGAACCCGGACCTCCGCGGTGACAGCCAACCGCCAAGAGTACTAGCAACTCGCAAATATGAGTCCACATGCTAAATTATACACTTATTTTATAACTACTCGCATATCGTGGTATTATATACGTTTGGGCACTGCACCACTGAGGGTACTTGTCTACTGGAATCCAGGCAGATAAGTGCAGAAGTCACCCCACTGTAATTAACAGACCCAAGATGATATCAGCTGAGGAATTACAAATAAATGCTAGCAAGTTCCATCGTTCTCTCCAAGTGGAAAATGATTCATCCATGAGAGCAGTTTCCAAATCGTTGTCTTAAAATTGATACCTTTACTTTAATGCCAAAAAATGAGAAGAGGCGGGTTCGATTCCTACCCCAGCCCTCCTGCATGTGGTTTTCCGTGGTTTCCAACTTCCATTCCGGGCAACTTCCGGGATGGTACCCAACTTAAGGCCACGGCCGCTTCCTACCCAAATCCTACCTCAATTACAAATACACACAGTAGTACAGACATCACAGAGACACAGGTCATTGGACAAAATTCTACACCACCCAAGTACACGGGGCTACTTGACCACGATGTCGCAAAGCCCATAAAATAATCAACCACAACAATAAAACAATTCTCCAATTCTCATACACGCCCATCCCATTTATACACTTTATACATTTTTGTGAGAAGTGTTTTTCTAAGTGTATAAATAGTTCATGTATTTACTTCAGGCACTAGGAAATTAATTGTCACTCCCCACCCAGTCTAATTGGGCACACTCATGTTGACCGACTGAAAAGCGATCCCATTAATAGAATACTCCCCAGTTTTGGAATTGTTATGTGGAACTGTTTAACAGCCATACCAAGAGTTCTGTTGTTTAGGGGTTTTTGCGATATCGTGCTCATTTAGCTGCATGTACTACGGTGTGTGTAGAATTTGTCTGGAAGGAGGTGGCCGTGGTCTTACGTTAGGAACCATCACACCATTTGCCTGGAGTAGAAGTGGTAAAACACGGAAAGCCACTTCTAGGATGGCTGAGATGGGAATCGAACCCAAATTTTCTCAGTTTTGCCTCATGAGGATGAGTGAAGCCCGTTCCAGCCCTCGGATCAGAATTAAAGTTCTTGGCAGAGCCGGGAATCGAACCCACACTTCCGGGGCGACAGCCGAGAATTCTAGCCGCTATACCAGGAATTGGACACCATGAGTTCTACTAGACTAGATGGATGACAAATATATGCCAGGAATTTTCTTTCATAAAGCATATCAATGCAAAAATAACAGAATACCCTATTACATTTGAAGAACATACTGTATTTCTAAAGTTTAGACAGCTGCGTGTATCACTGGGGTCGAATGCGAGTAAACCAGGAGAGTTCTGGCTAGGTATGGAGTAGCTGCACCAAGTGATTTGTGGTAGCTTCCTTGTGAGAAGGCTACTTAGCTACCCGACAAGACCTTCAGGACGTGCACGTCGCGGATCGAGGCACCGCCGTGTATTTTAATCGCAACCTTGGGCGTGCACTGCCAGGAGACCAGCAGTAGTACTGCACAATGTACCATCAATCGACCGTCTCGGTGATCGGTCAAATATACGGCTGAAATATACATTTTTGTAGGTATTGTTCGTAATATTCTTAAACTGAAACCATTAAAATTTCACTTCAAAAATGGTATGTGTATGTCACACTTATTGAAATGAGATGTGTTGAAATGGAGGTCTACCAAGTTCGTTATTTGAAGGAATTTTAACACCCCAAACAATTTTGGAGATTCAGCCAACATCTAAGATAACCGTGTCTTTGTCTCTCACTATATATTTCGTATTTAAGAATTGTCGCTATGAACAGAAATAATGAAACAAACAGAGAAAACCCTAAAATTAAGAATGGAGTCCTTAACCTTCGTCTTCTTAGGATATACAGAAGTCAGAGAACTGAATTGGCTTTCTGAACAGTTTGCGTGCATTGGGAGTTTTGTAGGGAACTTGGAACATCAATTCCACCTTGACCTGAGTGCATCCTAATCTACAAGTATGTTATTCACTGCTACCTTTCACACGCTTCCTTTCTAAAGTGATCTTGTTACTCGCGGTGCACTAGATTCTTTTCTGGATAGTATGCAGTCGTTTCTGGCGTATGACTAGTGAGTTCAGGCAGTTATTTGCACACCCTGTTTTCATTGATTTCATGATGCTGGCTTTTTTTTTTTTTTGGACAAGTTCACTTTGGCAAGACAAATGGAAAATCTGTTGGTTACTACGCTTCTCATCCCTTGTTAAATTGATAAAATTGCACTATACGAGTCTGGATCACCCCACCCTTCTCCTAAGGGCAAATGAGAACACAAATGCTAGGAATACCTGCATACCTCCTCGCTGTAACACTTGGATTAATTTTTAAACTCAAAATTCGTGTACCCCATTTTGAACATAAAAGCGTGTTAGTGTGTAGCCTAATAATATCTCGTCTCTTTTCAGGTTAGGGTTTGTAAATACTTTTTTCCCGCCTAGTGTAATTGGGCACAATTTGTGTTGACCGACTGGAAAGCATTCTTTAATAGAATTAGGCAACACTGAAAAATCGCTTTTATCACTTCAATTCAAATAAATAGAATGTTATAGGAAGCGGACTATATACAAGCCTATTCAGTGCAAGTTTTATTTTTCATCAACTGTGTCCATTTACCTGAACCTTTAAGCCTCAAAGTTCGACAAAATTCCTGAACTACCTACGCGAAGGATCACTTGTCAAACGGTTTCAACAAGCGTTATATTTTACCGATGAGACTTGATACATCTGGGGAAAATGGTCACTGAGCTCTCTATCGCCCGTCATGATAGATTGGGAGTCTTGTAAGAATAGGAAAGAGGATGGAATTAATAGGAGACGAAGAGGAGGTCACCGTGGTCTGGAGAGATGTGTAATTCCAGCATTAAGAAACCACTAAAATGCCATTTCCATGTTTGATAAAAATGCGCATTTAAAATTTAAAATGTATACAGAAACCAAAGTCATTAGAATGGATAATTAATATATATTAAATACAAATACTGGCTTATTGACCGGTTGTTGACCCATCATGCCCACACAGGCTCTAAACAAAAATCAATACTGGATGGGTCCACTACGAGAGGCAATGCAGTGCTGAATTTTTCGAGTCATAGAGCCAATTAGGGCCTGGATCACTTACAATACTATTTTGTTTAAATTGTTCTTTTTATACTTTACTTATGATCACGCTACAACTTCATTCCTTCTTCCTCGTGCGGAGTTTTCTCTGTTCCCTGTACTCCTTCATACGTTCGCTGGCCTGCTTCCGTTATTCTTCGTCCATGCTCTTCCGGTCTTTTAGATCTTTCTGCGGTTGGAACCCCTTCCAAATTTTTCACTATGTTTCCAAATGCATTTCTGTCTAACATTGGACCTCTGGGATGTTGAACTTTTCCACATCCTTCTTCGTTTCCTTAACCCATGCTCTAGTGGTCTCTTTTCTCCAGAAGTAACCAAATATCTGTTTGGTAAGTCTGTTGTCGTTCATTCTGTATGCCCATCTCCTCCTCTTCATAGTCTCCGAGATTCTTTCCACCTTCTGGTACACTTCTTTGTTGCTCCTATGTTTCCATCAGTGTGAACAGCTCCCTTAATTGTTCTCAAGACTCTCATTTCCATTATTATTATTATTATTATTATTATTATTATTATTATTACTGAATTATTATTATTATTATTATTATTATTATTATTATTATTATTATTATTATTCTGCAAGGTTACTGAACAGCTCAGTGAATTATTATAATATGGAACCGATATATGAACCTAGAATGTCCAACGCCGCTCTACATTCTGCTAGTTAACACATTTAGTGTAATTTATAATAACTCATCACAATTAAGAATAGACGTAGAACAAATACACGATGGTTCTCAAAGGAACTACAAATAAAATATAGACAAAAAGATTAGTTATTCAAAAAATGAAAAGCAATAGAAATAATGAAAAATATAGAAGAGAGTACAATTTATTTAATAACAGACAGAACAAGGAAATTTTCAAAACTAAAATAGCATATTATAGAAAAGGGTTCAATGAAAACAGTAGCAATATGAGAGAAACATGGAAAATTATCATTAGTATCATAGGTAGAAAAACTTAAGCCACCGTGGCTTAGGCGGCAGCACGACGGCATCTCACCGCTGGGTCCGTGGTTCAAATCCCGGTCACTCCATGTGAGATATGTGCTGGACAAAACGGAGGCAGACAGGTTTTTCTCCGGGTACTCCGGTTTTCCCTGTCAACATTTCATTCCAGCAACACTCTCCACTATAATTTCATTTCATCTGTCATTCATTTAATCATTCACCCAGAGGAGTGCGTCAGGCCTCGGCAGCCGGCACAGTTCATATCCTCGCCGCTAAATGGGGGCTTCATTCATTCCATTCCTGACCCGGTCGGAGACTGGAAGCAGGCTGTGGATTTTCGTTTTCATCATAGGTAGAAAAACTAACTCAGTAGATGATATAATTAAGAAATATCTTCGAAATATACACCCTATTGTTTCAATTGTAAACAGCATTGCCAGAAACCTCGCCGACCAAGTACAAAGTGTAACACACAAATGCAGTTACTCTGTGAGTAATGCAGCTACTGACACCTCACTACATTCGTTGATGTTATATGAAGTTACACCTACAGAAATATTTAATATCATTTACAATTTAAATAGCAATAAGGGGTCAAGGACGGATAAAATTAGAGTAAAGGACACCCAGCACAGCAGTTACAATATTATCACAGTATTAGTACGTTTAATCAACCTAAATTTGGAATTGGGTATAATTCCAGAAACACTCAAAATTGCAATTGTTAGGTCTATATATTGTGCCCGTTAGTCCGGAGACTATTATTTATTTATTTATTTATTTATTTTATGTCTTCGGTAGTGGCGAAGTTAGGGCTCATGGCCCTCTCTTACACTTAACCACGAAATATGGTACCAGTACATAGCTTAAGACAAGTTCGAAAATACAAAAAAATATTATGATGATAAATAAGGAGTAAATTAATTATGCTAATACTAATATTAGTAAAAAGGCACATGAATAATGATGGTAATAATTATAACAATACAAATAATAATAATAATAATAATCACAATGTCACAGACCTTTCTATAATATCCTAGATATAATCCTAGCTCAGTCATACGTCCTATCATCCATCACCATTCACACGGGGCAATCAGCAGTATTCAACAGGTAATCTACTACAGCCCACATATGCGAGAGCCTCGAAAGCAGTTGAGCACGAGACACGGAAAATCTCAGGGAAAACTGGGTATGGGCTAAATGGTGCAAAACTGGATTCGAGACTCTCGCCTGAATATAGGAAGGACGAAAAAACACACACAAAATTTAATGAAAACACCACCACTTTTATAAATCACACACGCAGAAATACCCTCCTTCAGGGTGTAAAATTGATAGTTTCTCACCCTGAGATTCCTAATTTTGAAAAAAATAAAAATGATTGCACTTCCTAATAATAAATGTCTTATATCCTAAAAAATGTTCCACGTGTCCATAATCATGAATTTCATACACCACTGTTTACAATTATCACACGATTCACTGGTGGTTACTTGGTTTTACGCTTCATTGGTTTTCACTAAAACTGATACATTTTCTAATAGCAATCAGTAATTAGTCAGCTGTTGATAAATTATCATTATAAATCGGTAAATATTTCAGATATTTACAAGCTGTTCACAAATTCTCGTAATGAAGTTTAAATCAATTAATAAGCATATCAGATTATTAAGGATGGTTCTCGCTCCAGTAAATAAACCTCCCCTTGATATTTCAGATCAGTGACTAGCTCAATTATTCACTCATTATTCTGAATTTAACTATAAAAGGAATCATCAGGTTATATGCAGAAAATATGCCTCTCGTAAAATCTTCATTTTCAATACTGTCGTGACATTACTGATAGCAGAAAATGCGATGCTTCTACCACAAACTATGCATTCATTATCTTCCACTTTCATAAATCATTTATGATAAATACCACCAATTCAATAACAACAATCATTTCCTAATGATGGCACACTCAAAAATATATGAACGACTTGGGTTTTGTTGAGGCTGTGGCCATGTTTAGGAGCGAAATACTTACTCTGAGTGCAAATGAAACCTATCTGATAGTGCTTGTTACTGTGTAGAGACTACGTAAGGAAATAATATACCAGGACTTGAAAAGTGTACCATGAAGACACGGTGAGATTAGGCGGGATTAAAGTCGTGGGTCTTCGGAGCTTGCCGCCGCAGTCCAACATAAGGTACATTTAGAAATGTCTCTCTCTCTCTCTCTCTCTCTCTCTCTCTGATATGTAACGCAAAATAGATGAAGATTATCAAAAGGCACGTCCATCCCCTTGAGTTATCGATAGGCACGTCTGAATTTATCTCTGCAAGTGTGTCCAGCTATTACAGTTCTGATGTGATTGAAATGTGTGGGATGTCAGATATTAAAACGTAGTGGAAATCCTCCCATTTAATGCAGATATCACGTACACTGTGGGGAAGCACAAACGTATTAATGATCTATTTAAAGGGTCCAACGAACTTGATATCTCCATTTTCATTGGTGTTTCGTTGTTAGTATGTTTGTGTTATTCACATTGAGCTCCACGTGATGGTAAACTGTGATAGAAAACAACATGGTAAGTCCAAAGAAATGTAACATATAAAAATGCCTATACAAATGATAACCTGTTAAGCGCCACTGAAGCAGGAAAAGAACCTGGTAACCCCATTGATATGTTTTTCTGCCGCCAGCCGGTGTTCTGTAACTGTAAGTCTCGTGGCTAATGATCCCGTGATTTATACTGTAGTCACATTAAACCGAAATATTTCCTTACTTGTCACTGATCTACAATAGGAGACCTAACTAAGTAAACTTGCGTTTTCCATTGCAAAGTACTGTATTTCCGCAAATCGTTACTACAAATTACAAGGATATTATTATAATAATCTAATGAAGATATGGGCGGAGGGGGGTTTACAACCATAGTAAGCCAATCTATCTAAACCAATTTTGAATTATCAACTCTAAAATATGTTAACAGATAATTGATTCAGGTCAAGTGATGATTTAGCTATCAATATATATATGTTTAAAATATCCTATAATGTTTTATAGTTCCCTGCTTTTGGAGAAACACATTAATATTTCTATTTTATAGTGTATATTTATATTTCTAATGAGAACTTGATTCTCTATGGCTGTGATCCATGTGGAAGAAATACGTCACATTGCAAATGAAGAATATTTTATGTGATTTGATATGGAATTATATTTATGAATGAAATGTCTTGTGGATTAAGAGACCAAACCCCCGAGTGCATGATGTTTGCGGACGTCATTGTGTTGTGATTCACCACCAAAGATGTCATAGAGGAAAAACTGGAAGAATGGAGGGCTGCCTTGGAGGACAAAGGACTCAGGATTAGCAGGAAGAAGACGGAAAATATGAGATTCAATGCAGATCAAGACTGTGAAATCAGAATGCAAGGGGAAACGTTGAATAGAATGGATGTATTTAAATATCTGGGGTCGGTGGTGACTGGAGATGGAAATCTGGATGTGAAAGTGTCACACAGGATTCAGGTAGGATGAATGAACTGGAGAAGGATGTCAGGAGTACTCTGTGAGCGCAGGATAAAGTCTAAGGTTCACCGTTAGTTACTCGCGCTCAGTATTTCGCCTCAATACTCGCGTGGGATCTGTAAGGCCTCCACGGGAGTAAGCGTTAAGTAAACAATTGCACCTTATTTTATTAGACACTCTGTACAACGTAAGAAAATACATTTACAATAAATCAACACATCAAGTAACAATAAAATGTTAATGGGAGTGTTCTTTTTACAAGTTACGCACACTTTTCACATAGTTTCTGCGTGTGTTCTCCACAAGCATGTTCATTGCCTTTTCAACACCTTGTTTTTACTTTTCTATCCTTCAACCGGGGACAAATGACACATTTTGAATTTCCTGGCTCTTCTGCATCTTCCTTGTCACCATTATTTGTGCGCAGTCTTTCTTGAGATTTTTAGGTAAGCTAGGTATAGCAGCACGCACTAACAGCCAAGGTTTAACGAGTTCTTTCGCCAGCTCTTTCAGATATACTCTCCTTGGCATGTTTTGCTCGTTATTGGAATTAAATTTCCACACAACTAAAGCATTGATACCAACCACGTTGAAGAGATGGTAGAAAACAAAGAGCGTCCATCTCACTCACGATCTCAAAGTAGAAGCGTCGTATAGGCTTATATTATGTATACCAACAACTCCCAGACTTTACACACAGGGTCAAATACTTGCCAAAATATGGCTATTACACGCTCTCACCATCAAAGCGAAAAATAAAAATTGTAATAAACAGTAAATGCAGGAATAAGGAAAAGCTTACCTTGTTTAATTTTCATACACAATTATTCGCGTGGGGTCATTTAGGCTTCGTCACATGTCTCCACAGAGTACCTTACTTGGCAACAGTGAGTCAACTACTCAACTACTCTTCGCCCCAAAACTTGAAGCTATTGAACGCCTTAAGGTCACACGTTGCCACTTCTAATAATAATAATAATAATAATAATAATAATAATGCTGGTTTAAAGTGGGGCCTCAAAGACCCCGCGTGAGTAATTAAAGGTTAAGGAAAAAGTAAATACAACTGTAGTAAGACCAGCATTGCTGTATGGCTCTGAAACATGGCCAGTACGGAAAACACTCAGTAACAGGCTTGACGTAACAGAAATTAAAATGCCCAAGTGGATGACTGGAGTTACTAAACGTAATAGAATGAAAAATAGCCAAATAAGAGAAACATTGAAGGTTGTGTAAATATCTAAGAAGGTACAAGAAAGGCTACATCAGCGGTATGAGCATGTGAGAAGAAGAGAATCCTACGTGGGGAGGAGAATACAGGAAGATGAGAACGAGAGGCAGGATGGACTGTGTGCAGGAGGATCTCAAGGAAGAACAGTTTTCGGAAGAAGATATGCATGACCGGGCTGAATGGAGGAGAGCTGTCAGAAACATCGACCCCTCAGAGGAGTGGGAATGACGTATAGAGAAATAAGAAGATACGGAATTATATTTATACCAGCGGACCCGTGCGAGAACTCACGCATAATGGGTTTTATGTTCGACCCTGTGTCAGTAAACTGTATCATAATGATGATCATTATAACACTATTTTTCATTATGAAACAGTTTCTCCCACCAATCACAGCTCAAGAAACAGTTGTTTGACCAATTAGATAAGGTTAGCATCGCACCTGCGTGGAGTTCCAAGGCCTTCTAAACTGCGTTGCCTAGTGTCATAGTGGGGTAATCGAGAAGGCCATGGTCAAATACAAGGCATTCTCTGCGTCTCATGCGCTCTGTTCAGCACATAAAACTGGCGAAATCTCGACAGATATTTATGAATATTTATCTTCGAACATAAAATAGTTATAATAATTATAGTCAAACATAAACAGTCGTATGCAACTCGCCTATAATGGTAATTAAGACACTCGTATGGAAATTATAAAACTCGCGTACGCTCGTTTTATAAATATACTCGTGTCTTAATTATAGCCATTATAGGCTCGTTGCATAATGTACTATTATGTTCGACCCTGGTGAAATGTAAATAGCCTATTATATGTCAGAAAACTGTACTATAATGAGGCTCATTATAGTACAAGTTTTATCATTTTAAATGATCTTGTCGACTTCGTCGTTACGCTGAGGTCTGGCGTTACGTTACGGTGACGGGACGAAATGTACGGAGAATGCACTGAAGTGTGTGACGTCATAGTACGATGTAGCAGCCGAGTACCAAGAAGGCAGTGCGAGAACAGAGTTTCAAGAAGGCAGTGCAAGAACAATCAAGTAGGCAGTGAAGAAACAAAATAGAATCTTGAAACTCTGTTCTCGCACTGTCTTCTTGGTAATCGGCTGCTAGCATTTAAAATTATATAAAGTCCAGTCTTTCAGACAGACTATCAGTCTCTTTTCATTATGATACAGTTTCTCCCACCAATCAGAGCTCAAGAAACAGTTGTGTGACCAATTCGGTGAGGAGAGCATCGCACCTGCGCTCACTTCCATGGCCCCCTATTTTCAATTTCACTTCGTGGCGAGTGTCATAGTGAGGTATTCCAGGAGGTCATGGTCAAATACAAGGTATTCTCTGCGTCCCATGCGCTCTGTTCAGTACATAAAACTGGTGAAATCTCGACAGATATTTATGAATATTTATGTTCGAACATAAAATGGTTATAATTATCGTCGAACATAAACAGTCGTATGCAACTCGCCTATAATGGTAATGGTTATTGCCATTATAGGCTCGTTGCAAAATGTACTAGTGTGCGCCCCATGTGTACAGACACCCACCCGGCACTAGTGCTATGCGGGCTATACGTGGCACATTTCTGGCAAGGACTGTCGTCTTGTTTATTTGTTTCAACACACTTTATAAACAAATAAATAGGCTATATTTCCGTTGAATTTTCAAGAAATGCAAGATTTCCCTGAACTGTTAAAACGATTTGGAGGATTTTGGTACAAACCACACCTTCTAACTCCCTGTGGTTTAGGATCTTGAGTTTTGTGAAACATACACCTTAGCGTATTATATAATAAGATAAGATTTTCTAATTCATACAAAGAGCGAAACATGTTACCGTTCGTTCTATATCAATAACAAATGTATTACCATCATCGTCTAGTCTAGAGGACGTAGCCTCCACTGGAAGATTTTTGAAATATGCATAACGAATCAGTGGAATGCATTCATCTTTAGTTTTGTCTACACTGGTCTTATGGCTTGTGTACAATGAATCTGGAGTGATATGTGACAAAAAAAAGGCAATTTTTGCCCACGTGCCTGCTTCTCCCAATTTATTTTGAGAAAAAACATAATTTCCTTCGAGAATTCAAGACGTGTGGGCTGTAATATGAAGGGACAACCTCTCATGTCCATCCAACTGAAACAAGATTCCTGGGCATCCTTCATTCTGTTTATGATAGCATTTAACAAAGTTGTTGTAGAAATAAAACGGGAATTCATAACAACATTTTGGAAAACAAGCAACTTGCTGTTTCAATCAGACCGAAGTCTGAATTATTGCGAAGAAAAAGTAGCCAGACACTATGAATTAGTGGTCAACTGTTTCTGTGGCCGTGGCTATGATGTTGACATACAATACTCAGGACAGCAATAGGCTTGGTTCAGTTCGGCTGTAACGGTTTCATGAATTACTACTGCACCTACTCTAGATGCAGCTGAGAAAGTAACTTATTATTGACTTGATTCTCTACGGCAGGGTGGTCCAACCTTTAGTTACCCGAGGGCCAATCAAACTTTAGTATACGAATGTGAGGGCCAGAGACATTCCAGAAAGAAAACGTATTACATATTTTACTCAAAAACATTTATTAAAATTTATATTAAAAGAAGTTTAATATTACTAGTTAAATATACCACTTAATTTTACAGTCGAAAAATCAGTGTGATGATTGGCACTGTTTTTCTGATACAAGTATATCAATGTCCACTGTAAGTTCAGTAAGGCAAAGTCTCAGGCTCCATTCCAGTGAAGCACTTTCAATTCTATTTCTCGTTTTTGATTTAATTTGTTTGAGAGCAGAAAAGGCACTTTCGCACACAGACTTACTGCCAAACAGCGATAACACTTGCAGAGAGAATTTAAGCAGTTTAGGAAAACGTTCTTGAGAAATCATTTTCCAGAAATTTTCAGGGACATCACACTTTTTAGTCTGGTAGAATGGGTCTGCCTGAAGATCACAAATTTCCATTTGAAGGTCGCAGGGCACCTCACTCAGTTCAATATCCATGGGGTTGTTGAACAGTGCAAGTTTTGGTTTTCGGGAGTCAAAATCCTGGAATCTGTTCTGGAACTCTTTCTTGATATCTATTATTATTTCATCAAACATACTAAAATTTATGTCACTTCTTTCTTCTTTCAACTGCTGACAAGATGGGAAGTGTGCATATTATTTGCCTTCAATGCAATTTGCATTACATAAAGTTTGTTTGCAGAAGCCCTCAATATTTCCATAAAGCTGGTGGATATTTTGTTTTCTACCTCGTAGTTTCAGGTTTAAAGCATTTAGATGGGATGTTAAATCTGTCAGAAAAGCATGATTATTTAAAAACTGGATTTCTTCCAGTTTTTCTTGATACTCATGCCCAATGTTTTCATTTTTGAGAAGTAAGAAGGGCAAGGGCCAATGCGAGGGCCGCGGGTTGGACCACACTGCTCTACGGCATTGAATTGAACAGTGTTTGCTGTACTTTCTATATTAAAATCAGTTACTCCATGCATTTGTGTGATAATAACGAAATGTGGTAAGGTGGTAGATCTTAAGTGTCTTGTTCTGCTGAAGATACAATGTTATTTTGGGACGCAGCCCAATTGGGCCAGTTAATTACACTGATAAAATCGGACAGAATTTTCTCGCCACCATGATCTGCCCCTTTGATCATGCATAGTCCGATTGAGCCTGTGATAGCTCATTAGCAACCTCCTCTCTCTTCCCCCAATCTGCAGCCAACACATACCACATTGTACATACGTTCCAAACTTTCCTCATTAAACTGTTGTAGGGGAGGTGACTCTCAGTTTGACGGTCCCAGGGGTGTTATTTCCTATAAAGTCACATATGTATTGTGCCCGTCAGAGGAGCTGCCAGGATAGCCAACAACCGCAATGACTTCCCTAACATCTCATCCGCCGGACCTAACTGCCGGGAGGATCAGGTGAACTTCCAAATAGGCCAAAGCGGCACGAGAAACTGTAGTCCACAGGGATCGTGGTACATGGTGACGAAGGTCATAGACTGCCTAAGGAAAGGTTCACCTTAAAAGCTAGACTGAGAAAAGAAACATCCAGACTTATGTAAAACACCGTGAAAATTTATTGTAAATGTTACAAACCCCTAGCCTAGTTCGGAGGGTTTCTATCGGCTAATCCGCAAGCTAACAAAAAATCAAAAATAAAGAGCAGGTCCCTACCTGAGAAGTTACAGTAAACCCTCGCGAAAGATCTGTCTCACAATAATAAAGCAACAACAGCAACACTAGGAAAATGGTATGACGCAAATCCCAAGGTCAAGTTACAAGATCAAGCTAATATCAGAATTTACATTTAACAGGGTAGCAAAGCAAATCTAAGTTAGGATGATACCATCTCCACATTTACATTTAACGTTAATTCATCTAGCTAAGTCCTATCAATTAATAACAAAATCTACGGCGGTGACGTCCGTAATATCAAACAATTACATTCAAAGCTAAGTGATCAGCCATATAAAAAAACATCTTAGTCATTCTTATAATCTAAGTGCTAGTCAGCACACAAAAGGGTAACATAGAGGATTCATACACTTTACATCATTAAGTAAATAAATAAGAGACCACAGTTTTATTCAAATGCCTGCCTACACCTTGGTTTACTGTTTGTAAGCCATAGTCATCTAATGTGTGTAATTACGGTGACGACTGCGTAGTGAAGACTACGTCTAACATCGTATGGCCTGCGCTCCACCAGCTACGAACTCAAGGTTCGAGCAAGCTTCAGTCGCAACAAAAAGTGTCAGCTGTCCTCAAGTCATTTCCCCCAGGAAATACCTTCATTAGCACGGCTATGTCAGCAGGTTCCAAATGCAAATGAACAAGGTTAAATAGAAAGAATTCGTTAGTTAGCTTTTGTTTACCAAAATTATGCGTTTTATTATTAAGATGTCGGTTTAGGTTATCGTTGGTTTATGGTGAATAGTACTGACAAGCCTGGGCACGGAGCGTCTCCCTGAGATCATCTCTGCCAAAAAGCCTCGACTCAAAAGTCGGAATACAATCAACGAGCAATAACAACTCAGACACACAATAACACAAGTTACCAGCGGCGCACAGCTCGCGTTCAATAACTCTGGGATGGGCCTGGACACAATCAGTTACCCTCCCTAAATATCTGGTCAACGGGAACAGTCCCGGACATGGTACACACAATACCATCATACATGAAAAACCTCCCTAGCGGGGCTAGCCTACAACATACTATAGAAACCTGACATAACTGTACTCGTCAAAACAACGGTACACGCAACAGCGTTTAACTAACAAATGACAATCTACAGAACATATGGTCAGATACAAGAATGGACACTGGGTTCCATAAGCTATAACTGCAATGAAAGGGAAAGTGAATGCTAAAAGCATTCTGTCCTACGTTAACATCAGTCTGTCTCACTTAGAAGCATGCGCTCTCACACGGGCGCTGAGAAGTATACACAAAACCTGTTCGTGTCGCCACAGGCTACAAGATTCTTGCGCTAAATGACACGATACACTAACTAGGCCGGCAATTTAAGCAAGATAATAACTGTACAACTGGCCTCATAATGATACCTTTACCATAGTTATAAACCTCGAAGAATATGTGCATAAAAAGCACGCTATAAATCTGAATACAATCATATGACTCTGTCTTTCACAACAAAGACGTTTAAAAGGTAGCAATGTCACTCAATGCTGGAGCTCTCTGCTCTCAAAGATAAAATACTCTATTTCTGACTTGTATCAAACATCAAATAAACACGTGTCATCACTAGACCTGGGATTTTAGGCTCTAAAAAAATTAGTTTTAGGCGCCAAAAATAGGCTTTTAAAACAAGTAAATGGGCTTTTAAAAGAGAAATTAGGCACTTAAAATATGTTTTCAAAATGTGTGGATAGGCAGGAAATAGACTTTAAAATATTACAATATACACTTAAACTGTAACGTGATACTTTATTTCTTTAACAAACGTGGTATCCCTATTCTTAACCGAAATAACTGCAAAATTAAGACAGAATAAAAAAGACATTTTGTAATTTTGAACTATTTAAATTAAGCCATTATTACTCTAAAGTTAATTAAGAACAAGAACACTACAGTCCCCGAAGGGCCTTGGCTTTCAATAACGGTTGCTGCCCAGCTCATGGCCTGCAGATATTGGGTGGCGTGTGGTCAGCACGATACATCCCTCAGCCGTATTGCCTTGCCTCCGTGACCCCTACCCACCGTAGTTTCTCAATTGTCCTCACGATGCTGGGTCAACACCCTTCCAGACCTCAAAGATTTCTAAATTACTGCCGGTACTGGAAATCGAACCCAGGTCGCCTGGACTACTGTCGGCACAGAAAGTATCTGCAGTCGTGTTTAAACGCTAATAAAATTTGAACCAGTCCACCAATCTAAAATGCAATCACTCCATCGTAAAGCTTGTTTTATTCTGCATTCTTTGCTGGTACATGCATATTTTTATTATGTATCCTGTGAAAGTTATGTTAGGTGGAATGCAAAAAGTACCTATTTTCTTGCCCGTTTTTTGTAAACAACAACTTTGTAGTACCGTTACATGAAAACGTACTGTTCGACTTTCATGAAATTTAGGTGGATTATGGAATGCACTATTATAAATATATTTATGAAGTTTAATTACTCTACACACGTTGGAAAAAAGTTATTGTTTTTGTAAAAGACTGTCCGTTTGATACTGGGTGGTCTTCCGAAATCGAGACAGAGTTCATCAAAGGTCTGAAGGTTTTTGTTTCAAATCGTTGTATACCGAAAACTTACAATGATTTCTGTATTTTATACCGATTTTTATTTGAAATCGAGCGACAGGCTCTCCGTTTTCATGTAATTAAACTACAAAGTTGTTGTTTACAAAAAACGGACAAGAAAATAGGTATTTTTTTGCATTCCGCCTAATGTATCTTTCACCAGAAACACAATAGAAATATGCATGTAACAGGAGATAACGCAGAATAAAACACGCTTTACGATGGTGTATTTATATTTTAGATTGGTGGACTGGTTCAAATTGTATTAGCGTTTAAACTCGACTGCACATACTTTCTGCGCAGACAGTAGGTCTCTACAATTAATTAGAGAAGCCAATATCAAAACCTTAATTTTAGATTAATATGAAATTTAAGATATAGGCACATACCTGTTTATTGCAGTACTGGCAGAAAATAATCTTGCCATCAAAAGTCATCCCTGGAAATTGTACAAGCCATTGTTGTATAAGCGCACTCTTAGATGATTTCGTTTTAGGCATGATGAACTATATTCACTTAAACAGATGTTCTTTCACTGGCGACTTGACACAGTATGTCGCTTCTTACTACCTGCTCCTTGTTCTTCCTAGATAATCCTCCCCCTCACCCCGTCACTCGACACAGTACGTCCTTGACTACCTGCTCGTTGTTCTTCTGAGCTAATCCTCCACATCCACCCTTCACTCAGCATTCCTTTGGTGACAGTTGTCTGGGAAGAGCACATTTCTGTGAAAAACCCACCCTCTGCTGTTCTGCTCGTTCCAGGGATGTCCATTGTGTGATTGTAAAAATTACAGAAGTTGAATTTTATTTTAAATGTAGAAAATAGGCATTTTTAGGCACTAAAATAGTAAAATAGGCTCTAAAGGTCCAAATAGGCATTTTAGGGCACTATAAAACTCTATTAATGTAAGGGATTTATCATGAAACGTCAAGATATTTTTAAAAAATCATGTTATTTCGTAAGGAACGAAATAGGCATTTGCCTTAAAATCCCAGGTCTAGTCATCACACTTGACACAACAAAATAATAATACGCAAACTCCACTCTCTGCTGGATCTGCTTAATGATACGTTGGGAACTGGGTTCGATGCTAGACAACAACGAAACCTCCCTATTACTTATAAGGTCTACACTTGACCTGGATGGCTTCTGAGCTCATCTCTAATGAAATATAATGCAGTTACAAAACTGGTAATTACAGTCGATTACCCAAATGATACGACTACTCTAACGAAGTCAGGGGTGTAACATAGACTGGCTGCAAAAAATGCAGTTAAAGAAACATGACTATGGCATCAGATTGCCATAACTAAAGTCTGCAAAGACTTGAAAAATCACCCCAGATAGGGTTAAACAAAGTAGCCTCAAAATGACTACAGTCACGTTTAGCAATAGACAGAAATTGGCGTCCTACGACGTCCATCAAGCTGCACCAGGGTTGACCAAAATGTCAGACCCAAGGGTGACTCACAATCACTGCAAATAAATGGCATCTAATTAGACTAATTACATTCCCTACCTATGAAATGGCTGTCACTAAGTTCGGTTGGTTCACAAACTACACTAATCTAACTATACCACCAGAAACTAGAACAGGGAAGGGTGTACAAAACTCACGATATGAAGGAGCCCACACTTAGCTCTCTGTCTAACGACAAGGGTTGAACAAAAGCACCTCTGGCTTTCAGGATTGGCATCGTCCTCATCAGAACTTCCATCTGGGATCTCCCAAAGACCAGGGTTCGGTCTGTCCCTGTAGTTGACCTCGTGAATGGACTGGACATGCCTAGGAAAGGCATCCTCGGTTCCCTCCTTCTCGTTGGATGTTCTAGAAGTTCCATAATCAAGCTGGTCCCATCCGAGACATCTCCCTCATACCATAATGGTATTAGCCCATGGTCTCGGCCTCAAGCATGGTGTTGAAAAGGTTGACCACGTGGGCGGTAGAATAAGACTTGTAGTAGATCATTATTATCACTTGAAAATTACAGTATTCGTCGTAGATATCACAGGCTTTAAATATAACTGGTAACACAGCCTCTACACTTTGCAGATGTAAATGATAAATGGCCATGCACTGTTCTGCGGTTCCACACGTGTACAGACGCTACTTTTTCTATCACGTGGCATCCGTGAAATGGGCGTCGTTTTATTATAAATAAATTCACTGTAGCAATCTGTGTATAATGTACTTTTATAATCACACTTGTTTATAGTAATAATCTCACATTTACCTGTATATTTTCGCACCAGGCTCTCGGCCCTCCACAAACACGTGGATGTAAAAATGTGGTGATACAGTAATGTCGTAAATTTCACAATACTTGCCAAATAATTCACTACACAATTCGTGTTGATCACTGCACATCAACAACAGTGATTCGTAGTATAATTGTGCTCGATGGCACTCGATAATGATTTCCACGCTGAAAAGCGGACTGTTTGCCACGTCTTATGCGACGGATATAATAACACGCCTACACAGGGCGGATTCTCCAGACGTAGTGCCAGGAACTACGTTCCTCGTGGAAGCAAGTCGTCAAACTAAGTCGTTGAGCGACTACTTACATTCTTATTTGCGTATCTGCAATGATATTACCATACCTTAAAGTGAAAAAACATTCTCCAAAATGTTTCAATAATACTGAATGACGAAATGGAATATTCTGAGTCTCGTAGAAAGATAAAATTGATTAATAAGACCTCAGATAAATAATTAGCAGACTTCACCAAAGTCAAAAGTGCGATTCTCCGCTACTTCAAAGAGAATTGTATAAGCTCTCAGCTTCTCGTAGCTTTATGGGTGTGTTCAAAGGTAGTACATCCCATCATAAATGTGGTGTCATGAAAAATATCACATGAACCTTAGCTCAGCGGGTTCAGTATGACCCAGTGTTCAGGATATGGTGACAACTGTATGTAGAGGAGCTTTATACAAAGAATACGATATGTCCTCAATAGTTTCAACAATATGGACATCCATGAGATTGTGTTCGATAAACTGACAGCGTTAATATAACCTAAGTGTAAGCTCTAACATTTTATTCAATCTTCAATACATAAACTAATGAATGAACAAAAGTATTATTTTTTAAACCAAGTGAACAATTTTCATTGAATAGCCTAACCTATTAGATGGAATTAAAACATACTTAATACCAGTAATTAATTGTTGGAGATTCATTTTAGGGGCTGGGGAAGCTTGGCAATCAGCCCCGTGTACTGAATCTTTAATTGGTGTAAATTACATACAGTATTTATATACTGCACTAACCAAGGGTCACAATATTATTTAGCAATTTTATATTTTGACCATGCAGCCAGCCTGAAATAGTTTTCCATGCTTTCCTATTTTCAACTCTATACACATCCAGGAAGTGTCCTTTCTAATAGGCCACGGCTACTTCCTTCCAACTCCTTACCAAGGTTCATTAATTTCTTCTCGCATTAGCTCATGTTGTGAGGTCGGCTTCGGGAAGGGCATCCGGCCGCCAAAAAAACCCGCCACATAGAAATTCATGGCATCTCATTCCCGTCGAGAAAAGGGTAGATATCCCAAGTAAATTCTACCTTAGAAATCCTCTTAGTGATGCTGTTGAAATGCCATGTTTCCTTTACAAATTACAGTAATACGACGCCAATTGCTGCAGAAATCCTTTCTACGCAGTAGCGAAGGGGAATAACACATGCTCAATTCAACATTATTTTATATTTTTTATATTTATGTTTCATGCTTTTTAGACAATTTTACGACAGTATTTACAAATATGATAATATTTCACATAATTTTAATGCATCATAATATTTATTCCTCATACGATGAAAATGAAAATCCACAGCCTGCTTCCAGTCTCCGACCGGGTCAGGAATGGAATGAATGAAGCCCCCATCTAGCGGCGAGGATATGAACTGTGCCGGCTGCCGAGGCCTGACGCACTCCTCTGGGGCAATGATTAATGAATGACAGATGAAATGAAATGATAGTGGAGAGTGTTGCTGGAATGAAATTTTGACAGGGAAAACCGGAGTACCCGGAGAAAAACCTGTCTGCCTCCGTTTTTGTCCAGCACAGATCTCACATGGAGTGACCGGGATTTGAACCACAGACCCAGCGGTGAGAGGCCAGCGTGCTGCCTCCTGAGCCACGGAGGCTTCCTCATACGATGAAATATGTTAAAATATTCTTCATAGGCAAGTAAAGTGACTTGTTAGGGGAATGTAGTTGGTTTTATAAATTATTGTATAAAAGAATATCCTGCAGCCGACACAACGAGTAAACGAGTTGTTTTAAGTTCAATGAGAGAAGTGTTCTACATAATTTGAATTAATTCCAAAGTATTGCTGTCTTAAATTACTCCATCGAATCGTTTTCTTTTTGTGCATCCGGGAAGTTTGTCTTATTGAGATTTTAATTAACATGGTTCTAAAAACAATAGGATTAAGAATAGACCTAACATTTTAACTGCCATTTCTATATTGAATTCCAGTATATTTTAATGAGAGTAGGTAATTGAGTAGTGAATAAAACAGGATTACTTAATAATCCTCTGTAAAACTATCGCCATATTTCTGTTTGATCGAATGTGGTCTTTTTAAGTCATTTTCATTCATTGTTATAGTTTTTTCAGATTACATTGCATTGAGCATTATATGTCCACCTCATTGCGTAGTTTCTGTCACAGCGGAGGCCCGGGTTCGATTCCCGGCACTGCCAAGAAATTCAATTCTGGTATGAGGGCTGGAACGGGGTACACTCAGCCCCGTGAGGTAAAACTGAGAAGAGGTGGGTTCGATTCACACCCCCGCCATCCTGGAAGTGGTTTTCCGTGGTATCCCACTTCTACTCCAAGAAAATGCCAGATTCCTATGTCCGGGGCTTGAAATAGTATTTGCAAGGAGAGATTGTAGAAAAATCAGGGTGCGGGGGCTAGTATGACAGCTGTTAACGTCGACATTCGAACCTCCGATCTGGATCCCCGATTCCAATGCTCCCGCTACTATTACTGCTCAGATTAGATGCTTCCGTATCACCAAGGTAGACCGGTTTTGGTTCCAGTGAGATACTTGAGATGCAAAACCATGCCCACTAGTTCCAAGTCAAAGTAAATAGGGGGCCCTGTGGCTTAGAACGTTAAGAAACTGGACACATGAGACAGATAAGATCAAATCACACCAACGGTCAAACTTGAATTGTCTTTCAGTGGTTTCATCATTATACTCCATAAAAGTGCTGAAATGGTGCATTTACGAAGACCGGGACCTCTCTCTCTTGGCTCCAATTTATCACTGATGCGTGCAATGAAACAGGCATCACATTCGTAGCAGAAACAAACATATTTTAATAATGCAATAGCTAGGTGGTGTTCATGACTACGATATCGCAAGTCACTAAATAATACTGCGTTTAATGTTTTATCACATGGAAAGGAAACTAAATACGGTAGATGGGCATTCGTAGAGTGAGAGGCTTTGAAACTGTGTTCCTGCTACCAGTTTCAGTCCAGCATTTGGGGATATGTGTTTGCACACTTCTGCTAAGATAAGAATTACTGTTTTAGAGAAATTAAATGAAATTATACACAGTAAGAAAGTAACAGGCCGACTGAAAATTAAAATGCTATATACTTCCGGGAAGAAGATGGAACTTGCAATATACAGCAAACCTGACAGCCAATGTTTAGTTTTGATTGTGTAAAGTTTTCCAGTGTACAAATATTCTGTCTCAAATACAGTACTGCTAGTTATTTATTAGATGAGATACCGCATGTTCGGTATGTTTATTAGCCTGCTTTTCACATTTTGTAAAAATGAGGAAAAAGTAGACTTATGAGAACGATGCTTGGAAATGTGTGTCTGTCTGTCTGTCTGTCTGTCTGTCTGTCTGTCTGTCTGTCTGTCTGTCTGTCTGTTTGGGTGTTCCCCTTCCTATCAACTCCTAAACGGCTACAGCTATCGAAACCAAATTTGGTATGAGTAAAGACCTATGGCTGAATATCTCACGCCCATATTTGAAAATGACGTCATTGCAACCAACTGCTGAAAAATCACAATTGAAAATTGAGGTCTATGTTGGATATCTCAGAAGATATGCATGGGAATTGTTCTAAAATTGACACACATATAGATAATATTACATCAACTAATTTACAGGAGTCCATACATGAGAGTGTTTCCAACATGATTCTATGCCTGCTGATTGATTCAATCTTTAAATGCATGTCACTTCCTTACTATCAATTGGATTTCAACCAAATTTGGTATGTGATTTGCGCACTGAAGCAGATATGACTATGAATTCTTTTAGTGTCAACAGGGCTACCAACTGTTGAAAAATGCACTTTATACATTCTTATCCTAATCTCAATATATCAGAAAGTGTACAGGCCAACAGTTCTAAACTTTGCATACATATAGTACCTGCAAATGTAGGTTAATTTTCAATGATCGATATACGACAGTGCTGCCAACATGATTCTACGCTTACTGATAGGTTTAATGTTGAATCACATGTAACTTCCATACTATTGAATGAAGTTCTTTCGAAATTGGCACGTAATATTTCAATTTAAGTTTGAGCACCCAATTTATGGCAGTGTCGCCAACCTAATTTTACGCATACTGATAAATTCAATATTTAAATACATGTAACGTGCATACTATCTTTTGGACCTCAACCAAATTTTGCATGTGCATTGTGTACCTTAAGAGATGGAACGGAAGAATATATTTAAAGTCACCAGGTCTGCCAACTGTTGATATATGGTCTTTTTAATTTTAAGGAATGTAGGATCTTTAGTTCGTCACGGAATACTTGTTTTTAGTGACTTTTGCTTCCAACAACCAGAATAAGATAAGATAGTGGAGTGCTGATCAATAAAGCAGGTATATATTGGGGACCCTCACGATGGTATCCTCATCTTGTCGTGATGTGGGGGCTTGAGAGCCCAAATGATCCTGCGAGCTATGCTGGCGGAAGCGTGAGTTCCTGGTAGGGCCTCCCATGCCGGATAGGTCAAAGGTGATGGGTCAGACAAAGAGGGATACCCTGGTCCTCCAGGTTGGGAGTTGATCATGGGGCTAACAACCCCATATCGAAAAAAATAGTCTGTTATGAAACTCCAATACAATAATAGCCGGACTGATGATAATGATAAACGACCTATGCAAGGAAAAGGAAAATGTAAACGGAAAAATGATATGTACATAGTAACCTGGAATGTGAGAACATTGAACAAACCTGGAGCGTTGAAGGGCCTTAAGGAAGAGATGGAGAAATATACACACATCAAAAAAAGTTTTGCATCACCTCGGTTCCCAGATCTCCGGCATATAGACGTTGACTGTTTATATTGTATCCAAGATACAGTCCCTTTGACTGTTCATAGATGTCACTCAAACTGCTCAAAGATGTAAACAACCATGCATGAGCAGGGCCTATTAGACGGAGGGGGTACGACAGCCGATCAGTTCCAGTCATTCCACCAGGACGAAGGTACGCTGCTCATGTTGTCTGTAGTTCTACCATGCCTAGAAGGTCAATACCGCAGTTCGATCGCGTCCGCATTGTTACTTTGTGTCAAGAAGGGCTCTCAACAAGGGAAGTTTCCAGGCGTCTCAGAGTGAACCAAAGCTATGTTGTTCGGACATGGAGGAGGTACAGAGATACAGGAACTGTCGATGACAGGCCTTGCTCAGGCCGCCCAAGGGCTACTACTGTAGTGGATGACCGCTACTTACGGATTGCCGCTCGGAGGAACCCTGACAGCAATGCCACCATGTTGAATAATGCGTTTCGTTCAGCCACAGGACGTCGTGTTTCAACTCAAACTGTGCGCAATAGGCTGCATGATGCGCAACTTCACTCCCGACGTCCATGGCGAGGTCCAGCTTTGCAACCCCGACACCATGCAGCGCGGTACAGATGGGCCCAACAACATGCTGAATGGACCCCACGGAATTGGCATCACGTTCTCTTCACCGATGAGTGTCGCATATGCCTTCAACCAGACAATCGTCGGAGACGTGTTTGGAGGCACCCTGGTCAGGCTGAACGTCTTAGACACACTGTCCAGCGAGTGCAGCAAGGTGGTGGTTCCCTGATGTTTTGGGGTGGCATTATGTGGGGCCGACGTACGCCACTGGTGGTCATGGAAGGCTCCGAAACGGCTTTACGATACCTGAATGACATCCTCCGACCCATAGTGCAACCATATCGGCAGAATATTGGAGAGGCATTTGTCTTCATGGACGACAATTCTCGACCTCATCGTGCACATCTTGTGAATGCGTTCCTTCAAGATAACGACATCGCTCGACTACAGTGGCCAGCATGTTCGCCAGACATGAACCCTATCGAACATGCCTGGGATATGTTGAAAAGGGCTGTTTATGGACGTCTTGACCCACCAACCACTCTGAGAGATTTACGCCGAATTGTCGTTGAGGAGTGGGACAATTTGGACCAACAGTGTCTTGATGAACTTGTGGATAGTATGCCACGGCGAATACAGGCATGCATCAATGCAAGAGGACGTGCTACTGGGTATTAGAGGTAGTGGTGTGTACTGCAATCTGGACCACAAATGCTGAAAGTCTAGCTGTATGATGGTACAACATGCAATGTGTGGGTCTCATGAGCAATAAAACGAGCTGAAATGTTGTTTGTGTTGATCTCTATTCCCTTTGTATTTAACGGTTCCGGAACTCTTGGAACCGAGGTGATGCAAAACTTTTTTTGATGTGTGTAGTATAGGAGTGGCAGCGATCCAAGAGATCAAATGGAGAGGGGATGGTATATTGAGAAGTGATAACCATACAATAATGTACAGTATAGTGGAGGCGACAGTGGAAGAATAGGTGACACAGATTTCCTCGTGGATAATAGATATAAAACAGCAGTACTGAATTTTAAGCCTGTAAATGAAAGGATATGTACTTTGAGAATGAAGGCACGATTCTTTAATATCACCTTTATATGTGTATATGCCCCCACAGAAGAGGATGGGGATGAGGTGAAAGACACGTTCTACAGTCAGCTTGAACAGGAACTCGAGGGTATAGCAAGGCAAGATGTAAAAATCGTGTTAGGTGATTTCAATGCGAAGGTGGTAAAAGAAGAAGCATTTAGAGAGACGGTAGGAAAGGAAAGTCTGCATGAGGTATCAAATAATAATGGACATAGGCTCATCGACTTTGCCATGGGAAATGAAATGATTGTGAAAAGTACATGGCTTCAGAGAAAGAATATAAGGAAAGTAACGTGGTGCTCACCAGATGGAACCACATTCAACCGAATTGACCATGTGGTAATTGATAGAAGACACGCATCTGATATACTCGAAGTTGATAGTTGTAGAGGAGCGGATTGTGACTGACCGTTTCATGGTAAGGGTAAAATATAGACAGCATATAGCAGTGTACAGATCTGGAAAGATGAGGAAAGGCCCTATAAGGTATAATGTCTTAAAACTGAAAGAAAAGGAAACTGCCGAACAATATGAAACACATTTACGGAAGAAGTTGGAGACTAAACAAAATTGGGATTTAGAGGGAGTAGAAGGAAAATGGAGTATAATGAGGGACGCACTACATGAAGCTGCAGAAGAAGTACTGGGGACAGAAGAAAGGATTAAGAGACAAATCTGGTTCGATGAAGAATGTAAAATAGCTATAATGGACAGGAATGCTGCAAGGGAGAAAATGATAAATAGACCAACGAGAAACAATACAACATAAAAAGAAAAGGAAAGAGGGAGATAGAATTTGTAGAAGAAAGAAACGGGAATCAGAGAAGAAATGGATTGAAGAGCTAGAAGAAGAATACAATAATCAAGAAGTAAGAAAGTACTATAAAAGAATACAGGAAGTGAAGAAGGGCTTTCAACCCCGAGCAGTTTTCTGCAGAGATAAAGAAGGAAATTTCATAGGAGGAGAAGAACAGATTTTAGATCGATGGGCTGAATATTTCAGCGAGCTGCTCAATGCTACTGCAGAGACGGTATTGCTAGAACAGGAGGGTCAAGAGAATAACCAACCATGGTGCAAGGATAACACTGATGCAAGGCCAGTACCCGTTCCGACGCTGGAGGAGGTTATTTTGGCAATTAAAAGCTTGAGGAATAACAAAGCCCCAGGGGGTGATAATATTTCAGCAGAGATGATTAAGTGTGGTGGGGAACATTTGGCAAAGCTGGTACACCAGTTGATTGTGGAGATATGGGAGAAGGAGGTGATGCCAGAACAGTGGAACACGGCCATTATTTGCCCAATCCATAAGAAGAATGATAAAGCAAAGTGTGAAAATTATCGTGGCATAGCACTGCTTAGTGTGGTCTATAAAATCCTAGCCAAGGTAATGGCTATGAGACTTACACCTCTTGTTGAAGAGAGACTTGGAGAATACCAGTGTGGATTCCGACAGGGTAGATCGACGACGGACCATATCTTCACAATAAGGCAAATAATGGAAAAGTGTTACGAATATAATGTGGATGTGCACCAACTATATGTGGATTTCAAACAGGCTTATGATAGTGTAAAAAGGAAAACTCTGTATCAGACCTTGATGGAGATGGGATTCCCACCCAAACTAATCAGATTGGTGCAAATGACTCTTACTGGCACAAAATGTCGAGTTAAAGTTGAAGGAAGACTCTCAAAAGTTTTTGAGGTAAACCTAGGCTTACGACAGGGAGACGTACTGTCCACGCTGCTGTTCAATATAGTACTAGAGAGAGTAATGAGGAGGATAGATATCAGCAATCCAGGAGTCACGCTGTTAAACCGTATGAGCCAAAATCTAGCGTATGCTGATGATGTAAGTATGCTGTCACGAAGACTGAAAGATCTTGAAGAAGGGTTGGGACGGTTAGAAAAAGAATCAGAAGAAGTAGGATTACGAGTGAACTACAACAAAACTCAATATTTATTATTATCTAGGAGAAATACTGTGGAGAAAGATAAATATATAAATTTATTTATAAACCTAAATGGGGTGAATTTTGAGAGGTGTAAAAGTTTCAAGTATTTGGGAGTACTGGTTACTGAAGATAATAGCACAAGAGAAGAAATAAAAGCAAGAATTGCAGCCGGTAATAGAGCTTATTGGGCACTGATAAAAATCCTCAAAGCGCGCATCCTCAGTAGAAGATCAAAGGTGACAGTGTACCGAACAGTTATAAGACCAGTGGTAATGTACGGCTCGAAAACATGAACTATGACTGTGGCAGAAGAGGAGATTTTGAGAAGATGGGAAAGGAAAATACTGAGGAAGATTTATGGAGCAGTGAATGAGGCAGGAAGATGGAGAATACGGGAAAACAAAGAATTGGAGGAATTATATGGGCATCCTGATATAGTTTCGGAAGTAAAGAGTAATAGGCTAAGATGGCTGGGACATGTGGAGAGAATGGCAGGTGATAGAGTGGTTAAAAAGACCTATAGAGGAAATCCAGGTGGAAGAAGATGCAAAGGAAGACCTAGGAAACGATGGTTGGATGACGTGGAGGTCGACTTACGCAAGATGGGAGTAAGAAGATGGAGGAAACGTACAGAAGATCGTCAGGATTGGGCAACGATTGTTGGAGAGGCCAAGGTCCTACATGGACTGTAGCGCCGAGTAGTAGTAGTAGTAGTAGTAGTAGTAGTAGTAGTAGTAATATATTGGGGACCTATTTAATAATAATAATAATAATAATAATAATAATAATAAGAGCAATAATAGTAATAATAATAATAATAATCTAAGAAACCCGCGATTGGGAGCACCCAAACATCAAGCCGACTGCAACCCAGCTCATAGTCTACCAATTGTGGGGGACGACACCCTTAGCCCCATCACCTTAATTTTAGGTCATGGGGCGCTACTTCTCATATCAAGCAGGCATTTAATTGTCCCCACGAGGCTGAGTGTACACTTTTCCTTCTTCTTTTGCAGAATTTAGAAGAGGCAGGTTCGATTCCTACCTCAGCCATCCTGGAAGTGGTATTCCATGGTTTCTCATTTCTACTCTAGGCAGATGCCGAGATTGTACCTAAATTAAGACCATGGACCCCCTCCTAACCATATCCTAGCCCAATTACCACTACACAATGGTACGCTACAGCAGTTACAATATCACAGATTACCAGACAGATTCCACACACACCAAAGTACTACATAATCGCAAAGCCTTCAAAATGAATAAACGACGAAATGTACCCCTTTCCAGCCCTCAAGTCAGATCTTAAGTATGACTGGCTGCTTTGCTCAGTGGTAACGTTCTCGCATGCTGTGCCCACGGTTACAGGATCGAATCCTGGCGCAGTTAGTTGGCATATGAGGGTGCGTAAATGCGATGGAGCCAGAGCCGTGTCAGTAGTTTAACTGGCACGTTAAAGATTCCCTTCGGGACAAAATTCCGACACCCCGGCGTCTATAGATCATACGTTTCTGGCTGGAATCTAATCCAGAGCCTCCTCGGTAAGAGAAAAGCGTGCTATCCATACACCACGGGGGACAATAATAGTAATAATAATAATAATAATATAATGGTTTTAAAGTACCTTTTAACCGCTGTGGCCTTTTAAAAGAATAAAGGCATAATGTTTGTTTCACTGAAATTGTGCTAGATCCCAATGCATTTTGTACAACCCTACATGGAAGTGTGTTTACAGGAAATTCCAGAGCCAGCCCGTCATTCTGCAAGAACAAATAAGTTATCTTAGCTTTCGGGTTTTCACAATGGTCTAGTGGTGGGGGACTGAAGGGAGGATGATTTCAGCGAAAGAAGCAGAACTTGGCCCGGGGCAAGTGGCCAGAAAGGGCTGTGCGATTGAATGACAAGATAAGAAAGATCCACTCGGAAGATTAGGTGGCTCAATTCGCCAACACCCTTATTTTGTAGATGACGAGTGTGCGTACGATTAAATTTAAAAAGCACTAACTCATGATGCAATAGACTAGAGCAGGGGAAGACAGCTTCAAGCGGTGTGACGTATCGAAACGAAGGACAAGCCTATCAGTTCGTGTGACGTCAGGCGAGAGCCGTGTGATACCATGTTGCCTAAATCAACAGCACTGTGCGTACGGACCTGGATGGGTCAGTCCGCCGTGGAGCTCTCGATGCGAACAGGTTGTTTGTACTTGCTGCACGGATATTATGTACAGTATGTTCGGTTCGACATATGTGTGCGAACAATTCTTTTCTATTATGAAACTGGCTAAGTCCAAGTCTCGAAGTGCCTTGTCAGATCACAACCTAACCTGCAGGCTTCCATTACAACTCACCCAGATACTACGTCCTAACATTGATACACTAGTTTGAGAAAAACGAAACAGAGAGTGTCGGAAAATGTCCCTGTGATTGTATTGTTCTGTATGGCTCTTTTCTAATGTGCATTCTATTTACGTTATAGCATGACTGTCCTTCACATTAACTACTTTTGTTACATATTTTTTGATAGGAGAGCGCCGAAATGTCATTGGTTATAATCTCTGATCAATTGTGTAATTGCAACAAGGAGCATTACAATACGACATCCAAGGCGTTCAGTTCGTTGTGTTATTAACACCAGATATGTTTCCTGTAGAGCCTCCGTGGCTTAGGCGGCAGCACGCCGGCCTCTCACCGCTGGGTCCGTGGTTCAAATCACGGTCACTCCATGTGAGATCTGAGCTGGACAAAACGGAGGCAGACAGGTTTTTCTCCGGGTACTCCGGTTTTCCCTGTCAAAATTTCATTCCAGCAACACTCTCCACTATCATTTCATTTCATATGTCATTCATTTAATCATTGACCCAGAGGAGTGCGTCAGGCCTCGGCAGCCGGCACAGTTCATATCCTCGCCGCTAGATGGGGGCTTCATTCATTCCATTCCTGACCCGGTCGGAGACTGGAAGCAGGCTGTGGATTTTCATTTTCATATGTTTCCTGTCTTTCCTACATTGCTGCATCCCACATGCCTCAAAGTAAATCCTCGTCCTCTGCGACAGCCGTACAAAGCGCGGTGACGTCACACACTACACTCGTCTTCACTGCGAGCATGTATAGCGGTGTGAGCTGACGTCACACCAGCACCACCTGTCCTCCCCTGGACTAGAGCAACTGACCCAAAAGTTTTTTAAACGTGCGCCTCACACTGTGGTGATTTTTCTCAATAGTTTTCGGTCACTGCATGTGAAACTTCACAAGATTGTATATCCCTATAAAGTAGGTTACTTACTTTCCTCACTAGGTAGGTCATCAGCACTAAGCAATGACAGTATATGCAATAATTTTCATTGGCAGAGGCATAGAAAGATTAATATATTTGAAGAACAAATAATGGTAGTGCAGGTGTGATGAAAAAGAAACCCTGCCTTGTTTCTTTGTACACATTTAACGGGGAAACAAACTGATCAACATGTGGTATTACAGGCATTGGCGAAATAATGAAGCCTCATGATAACTCTAAGAAATACATAAACAACGTAATATCTCGTCCATGTTAATTTTCAAACTCGGTGACCTTAGCAATATTGGGAAGCTACAGCTAAACAAAATGTGCAGGTGTATAAAGATTATATACTCCGTCCAAGCATTCTGCGAAGTGCCAGTGTGAAAACACGTAGTCTGCGCATAGGAGTTCTCGGCTGACTGGTTCAAGGAGGTGCGATGCCACTGAATAATTAGCGCAGGAGGGTGACGCAACCTTGGTTTCAACCAACTCTCGCAATGGCTGGGCTGCCAAGCTCCACCCATCGCATTCTCTTTTCACTTCTTCCGTGTGACGTCATGCGCAAACCTACTTCACACATTCCGTGGATGAGGTATATTATATGTGTTTCTTATCATTATTTGCCTACACGTTTTGGTGCTGAGAAACTAGCATCGAAAGATGATATCGAAAATGAGCTTTAAAAAGAACAGGGAGGATTTACTTTAAATGTATCGTGCCTAAACAACGCAGTCAATAAATGGCGTTCCTGGGAATCCTTTTGAATCGGAAGGGAGGTATGAATTTTTTGGTAATACATTTCCTCGTGTTTCTTATTTATCGTATTTGTAAGCAGCACATAAAATTTTACAATACAGAAGTTGTAGTCTAGTCTAGAAGTGCAAATACATTCACCCAATAATAATATTAATAACAATCATCATCATCAAGCTTCCGCCATGCAAAATACCGGCATGCGCAAATAAAAGAGCCGGTCTCCAGCCACTTCCTCCGAGATGGCGCGACGGCCTGCGAGTTACGCGCCTGTGTTAAAATTAGATTAGGAACATAATACAATGCCAAATACTTTCCGCGGACATCACTCTGGCGAAAGAGTGTCCTGTCTGGCTAACATGATGACACGCTTCTCGCCAGGTTAGCTGAGCCACGGGCACTATCGACAGCCTTACAAAGAAATGTGTTTCTGCAGTGAACGATGTAGTGGGATTGACGACTTGAATTAACGTATCCTCCCGGCATTTACCACACTAAATGTGAAGAGCTGGGACTTATTCTTTTCACACGTAACTCGGTTCCGTCATTCTTTATGATACAATCATCGCATAGTATCAACTGTGTGTAGAACTTCTTTATGTAAACAAGAGATTCAGGTTAATGGTTAAAATTATCTCTGTAAATTCATCGCATCAATTCATTGCTGTTTTTCAGGGAGCTTGAATGGGGCGCGTAATGCTATCCAAGTTGGAAACAGTCATGGACAGCAATAGTGATTTATTCATAGTGCACAAGTATTCAAGTTGCATCACCCTATTGTGTAGGCTATGCACGTGATGCATCCTTGACTGAGACACCTACAGTTTGCGAGCGTTACCTGGCTTCCAAAGTCATTAGGTCTATCTCTATAAAGAAAGTAAGCTTTCTGTCTCAATATTTTGAATTCGATGCTAAAATATCGTAATGATCCCAGATAACGGTAAAATTACCAAATACCCTCTGGTTAATTTTTGTCTGTACGTTAGGGGTTGTAGTCAAAATTACTGGAGCGAATGGCATGAAGTATGTACGGTATGTAAGTAGAAGACACCCTTAAAATAATAAATAAATACAGCCTTTCAAATCCCGCCAGGGCAATGGCCTACTGCCTAGACAGAGATTTCGCTCAATTTTACTAATTAGGTGAGAAGTCCTAACGAGCAGTGAGGCATTAAGTTGTGTCTGTTCTTGTATTTGTTCTTAAAATTATTTCTATATCTCTTCCTCAACTACTAACTCTCTATGTTTTGTACTCTTGTTCTTATATCTAAGTTGAAGCGATAGAAGCCATTTTTTTTTCAGTTTTACCTAGTTCTACGTATTAAAGGAAGCTTTCCAATCGGTCAACACAAATTGTGCCCAATTACATTAGGCGGGAATACAAGTATTTACATGCCCTAACATGAAAGAAATAAGATATTTATTACAAAATAACACGCTTTTACGTACTAAAATGGGGGTACTTAATTGGATGACATGTTTCGATCGTAAAGCGATCATCATCAGATCTTGCTCACTTAGGCTTACAAGGAGAGGTCGTCAAGTGGTTTACTCGAAAAGTGTTCAAATTTGGAGGGTTTGCTCTTCATAAGAAAATATTTTGTCCGTGTTCGAGCGTTTTTATCAACCCTCAAACTTTTGTAGTCCTATTCTCGCACACGTTCCCATTTCGTTTCCGTGGCGTAGTCGCTAGCGCATTGGCGTGGGGAACTAAAGGTGTCGAGTTCGAGTCAGACCTTGGACAGCATTTTTTTTTTTTACTATCCATGTTTTGCTGTACCTCTGTAAAACTTTTACCCATAAGCGTTGCTTTACGTGTGATATTTGACGGTGAGCTAAGCTTGCGCGATTTTAGAATCTGCATGCATATATGCAGTGCGTCTGTAATGTCCTGCCATGAATAAACTCCAAGACCATCACTCGTTCAAGCTTCAAGGGCGAATAATAATGTTAATATATTATACGCGTCGCCTCCGTAGCGTAGTGGTCAGCATGGTTAGCTGCCGCCCCGGAGGTCCTGGGTTCGATTCCCGGCTCTGCCACGACATTTGGAAAGTGGTACGAGGACTGGAACGGGGTCTACTCAGCCTCGGGTGGCCCAAATGAGTAGAAGGGGTTCGATTCCCCCTCAGCCATCCTCGAAGTGGTTTTCCGTGGTTTCCCACTTCGTCTTCGGGCAAATGCCGGGATGGTACCTTCTTCAAGGTCACGGCCGCCTCCTTCCCTCTTCCTTGCCTATCCATCCTAACCATTCCTTACCTTCCCTCATGAGGCCCCTGTTCGCTTTGCAGGTGAGGCCGCCTGGGCGTGGTGCTAATCCCACCTCACCAGTTGTATCCCTTCCGATTCGATGTTCCCAGCTCTAGGACACTGCCCGTAGAGGCGGTAGTGGTGAGTTCCCTCGCTGAGTCCGTGGGTTCCACCAACCTGGAGGGTAAACGACTAAAAAAAATTATATATATATATATTATACATAGCTCCAAAACCGAAGAGACCACAGCAAATACATTATAGAAAACACAAAAGAAAATAATAACAGTAAAAGAAAAAAAGTGCTGACCAAGGTCTGACTCGTAGAAATCTTGATTTCCCCACGCCAATGCGCCAGGGACTACGCCACGGAAACAAGCCGGGAACGTGTGCGAGAATAGGACTACAAAAGTTTGAGGATTGATTTTAAACGTTCAATTTTGAACACACTAAGGACCATTGGTAAAAACGCTCGAACACGGCCAAAATATTTGCTTATGAAGAGCAAACCCTCCAAATTTGAACAACTTTCTAGTAAACCACTTGGCGACCACTCCTTGTTAGTTAATGTACGATGTTAATGAATTACACCTATATATACAGTATATACCGACAGTAGTGGCTACGCAGGCTACCGCGCAGCACTAGTGTAATGGTTTGGCTGCCCCTAACTGTTGGGTGATAAATGTAACTGTTTACCTTTGCCTAAGCTATGTTGTTTTAATGGGCGCCAAGACCTCAACGCAATGCTGAAATCTAAATTTGTATTTAACAACGTCTAGCTCTGGTAGAACACCTTCAAGAATCTATTCACTCAGATCGTGGTATGATTTGATCATTAACCCAACAAACAATTGTATCAGGAGAAGGAATTGGTCTATATCTAATGCTACCTACTGAAAGCAAAGATTGCATTGTAAAAGAATTGAATTTATTATATAAAACAAGTATAGCTAAATTAATAATAATAATAATAAGTTTAAAATTTAAATTGGAGCGTTGCGATTTTAATATTACCGATAGAAAATTACGTGAAAACGGAGTCTGATAAATTATTGATTTTACTCTTATTCCCAAGCTATGAAGTTACTGAAATATGAAATATAAAACAAAGAGAAATGAGAGATTGCGTATTTCTGCGTCATTCGCGCTTACCACTGGAAATTGCCAAAGCATTTCCCTCGTACTGGATGATGCTGTGTGCTTCCCACAGTCTCCTGGACGTCGTCATCTCCGTCGATATTTGATGATATACTTGTAGATTTTGTGACTTTATGGTCCTAACAACGGAGCCATACCCTCGTACAACCAAACTGGTTAAGTTTTAAACAGATAGTTCTCCACTCCACGGAACATCGGAGCGACACACACTTGCAACCGAACTAGTCAAGTCTTTCACAGATTGTCCTCGTTCCACGGCGCACCGAACGATATATACCCTTCTCGGCTCCCCACCTCGGTACCGACTTCCAGCTTACGTGGTGTCCACTGATTGGTTGCTCCCCACGCTCTACTTCCCCTTCTCTGGCTCATTACACACGGCGCGCGGATGATGAAGTCGATTTCCGTTCCAACTATCCGCCTTTTCTTGACGCTGCAACCCCGCTTGCGTAATATTTCTTGACAAGAATCAGCCCGTATCTGAATTTCCAGTGAGTCATGTCTCTCATAATATCCTAACTGACGAAACTCCGTAAAATTCCGTAATCACATAATTTTCTATGATATTGTCGTTCGTAATAATTTGCTTGATAGCGTTTTCTAAGACATAGAAAACCTATCTGTATGCTTATAATTTTTATAAAATGCTCCGAAAATACCTTAATAATTATTATAATAAATTAATAATAATAATAAATTAACATGAAAAATTCTCTTGGCCGAACAATTTGCCGCGTAAATAAATATAGAATGGCTTCCTACTGACTTATGCCATTGGCATAAAAAAAAAACTCGAAAAACACGTTACATATTCGCCTCGGATCGTCGGATGATTTACCGTGACGACGGTCCATTTTCCGATTATCCCAGACACGTTAATAAACCCCATCCAAATTGCATATTACATAAATGAAATCACCCTAAATTACAGATATATACACTCATAATTTTTCTTCACGCACTTTGCGTCAAAGTTTGTTGTCACTATGGATTGCACTTTGCAACCAGTCCAATGTTTCTCATATAGAATAGTGTTCCACGGATATTTCCGCCTCTCAAATTTCTCTATGTTGGAGAAATAGACATAATTAATGTGTGAGCACTATGTATTTATGATGTCATATCACACGCATTGAAGGTGTTCTGATATATTTATATCACCATAGAACTTCCTAATTTCACTGGAGGTCCCTTCCTTATGGTGAAATTTAATATCACTTATCACTGAGCACACGATCACACTATTGTGGCAGCGCCTCGTGACCATACTACTTGATCTCTCTTTATAAAAGATGAAATTATTATTGACTTCTGAAAAAAAACAGTAAATGCGCATTACATATAACACCAAATATTTCTATGCCGTAATCGCCCTGTCTTGTTAAGTTCCCGTAGACCATATTCTACTTACTTCTAGTTCTCAACACAGACCAGTTCTCCTCACACAAATGAAACCATTGTACAAATTACCTTAAATTACTCACTTAAAAATCTTACATGGCGAGGCCGTAAACAGAAATCACGTGTGCCGTTATGTATGAGTTTCATGAAGGACTGTCTCGCATTCTGATGTCCCATCTTTTGTCCCGTGGACGCCTTAAGCAAAAATACCCTGTCCAAGCGCTCACCCATCTCTTGGGGACAAATGGGAATTCACCAGCGCTACCAAATTCTGGCCTTGGTGTATCGAGACATTTTAGTGCTCAAGAGCATCCGACAATCCCGTCATATTTCCCTGTACCTTAAAAACTCTCATTTACTTACATACTACCCCCCTGTGTGACTTCTGATACGCCTGCCTGGAAGACCATCTCCTCCCACGCACCAAATACCACACTTACTCATTTGATAGGCTGGCTCGCCAGCTAAAAATCCTCACTTTATGACACATACTTTCGGAGACTATGTATATTATACGTCCCGTATAATCTGTTTCCCTCAATATTCCCCAGCACATATGCTGTTTTGCCAATACGTTTGGAAACCATAAATGTTACTGCATCACCTGCTTCCAACCTTGCAAGTGGCTCCCTTAAATGAACGTCATCACGTCCACTAGCATATTTCTCAGTGTCTGTAACGATGCCCTGTTGCTACTGTCCACACATGCTAACCCTACTTTCCTCTGGTGTCACACCTCTACCCGACACTCTATGACCTAAAAATGTCACTTCTGACTGACAGAATGACGACTTAGACAGCTTCAAAGTGAACCCTGCCTGATCTAACTTCTGAAAAACTATGTCTAAATGACGTAGATGCTCCTCAAAACTGCGTGAACTAATTACCATATCATCTATGTAAATGGTTACAAACTCTCCTGTGTCATCCCCTAATGCGATGTTTAAAGCCCTAATTAAAGCTGCTGAACTACTCTTTAACCCATAAGGTGTTCTACAAAATTGATAAAGGTTATATTTATGACTAAAAGCTGTAAATGGTCTATCTTCGTACATAAGTGGCACTTGCCAAAAACTGGAACTCAAATCTACACAAGTAAAATACTTCTTCCCCTTAAATGTTTGCATTAATTCCTCTATTGACATAGATTTCAGCTGATCTGAACTAATTCTACTGTTAACCAAACGAGCGTCTAATCAAATACGAACCGTGCCGTCGGTCTTGGGTACCGTGATCAAAGAATTAACATATGGACTGTTAGAGTGCTCAATAATCCCATCTTCAAGCATCTGGTTAATTTGTGCCTCAACTGCACTCTGATAAGCGAAAGGTACAGGATATCTATGTCCTGTGAATACTGACCTATCAATAACGTTCAATGAATGTGTATAGCAATTGGCCATACCAATGCGATCCTCAAAAACTCTCCTATTACACAATAACACATCATAGAGCCGAACACATTGTTCCACCTCTATATTTCCCTGAAAAGCAGCATCACGTAACGAGTCCTCTAGACTTCCGTTCGTAATCACACTGCCCACAAAACATGGAGAACCCCGCTCTACGGCTGGCGATATCTCATTTAAAGTACAAATCACACCTACAATACTACTTCTCTGAATTTGGTCATTGAACGCTACTTCTACTTCAGAATCTCCCCATTTAAATTTCAAACTCCCTACATCATAACATAAGTTACCAGACACTCTACTTAGCCACTCTGAACCCAAGATAACATTGAATACTAAATTTGGAATTACAAGGCACATCTGCTTCTCTACATGATTATTAATTTTAATGTCTACTAAAACTTGCTTAGAAATTACTTTAGACCTCTTCCCAACAGCTGTGATAACAAAAGTGCTTTTAATTGGCATCTCCTCAAAATTTACTCCAGTTCCTTTCATTTTATCATAAAATGCACTACTTATGCAACTCTTCATACAACCACTATCAATTAAAACATCTGTGTACGCCTCGGACACGTTAAATTTAACTATGGGGCTCTTACTAACCACTTCCTGAATAATACCTTCATCATTTAGTTCATGTAATAATTCATTTCTTACATTTAGGTCATAGGGTTCCTGTATAATTGTATGGACAGGGCATGCTACAGACTGAGATTCTGACCTTACTTCGCAGCCTGGTTCGCGTTTAAAGAACCGCTAGAGCTGGCTGTAGTACTACTAACTACTGAACTGGTCTGGTTGTTCTGGGCTGTGTTGTCATTGTTTGGCTGTATATTACTACCACTAGGCTGTCCTCTTCCTTGACCCCTATTCTGGTTGTAATTATTGTCATTATAATTTCTCCCTTGATTTCCCCTGAAATCATTGTTTCTCCCTTGATTTCCCCTGTAATCATTGTTCCTCCCTTGATTTCCCCTGAAATCATTGTTCCTCCCTTGATACTGATTACCATAGCCATTTCCTCTGTTCTGATTTAGCTGATTATTATTATTTCTATTTTGAGCGTTGGCCCCTTCGCCACCGTTCCCTTGAACTTCTTGATGCCTGGCTTCATTAGGTCTATTATTATTATTACCCTGGTTCCGATTGAAATTGTCCTCATAACCCCCTCTCCCTAGTGCATCAAATGTGCTTAACAAATTTTCTACTTGTGATATAGTCTTTACATTCTGGATACAAGCAGCCTCCTTGATCCTATAGGGAAAGTGCCTAAGTAGCAACCTCACCACATCACTTTCCTCCTTCAAGCCATCCAGATATTTACACACTAATACCTGCCCTAAAAAGTATTCGGTCATGGTGGAGCTTCCTTTAGGGTTATATTTACCACACACTACTCCCTCACGATGCTGCGACTGAATAACCTCATTCCAGAACTTTTCACAGAATTTCATTTTAAAGTCATTAATATCAGTAAACTTGTCTCTGTAGACAGCAAACCAATTCCTCGTTTCCCCCACAAACACTTGTTCTAAAATTTCAACTACCTGGCACCACTCAATACTACCATCTTCCAACCTCTCCCCAAATTTATTTTCTATAGAATTCATGAACTCCATTGGGCACCCCTGTCGATTGCTGAACTTACCCAGTTCTACCTCCCTGTGTGTGCTATTCACAAAAACTGGCCTATTCTGACTATTTTCTTGCCTGATCCTAGCTTTTAATTTTAACTCTAATTCTGCGATTTTCTCCTCAGCCTTCCTCTCAATACTGTTTACTGTTAATTTAATGTTTCCTTCTGATTCTTCTACTTTATCATATAGCTTTGCTTGTTTCTCCTCAATCTTGCTAATGCTCTCTCTATTACTCTCTCTTAAATCATTTACTTCTGCAACTACAGTATTTGCGAGTGGACTTTCTCAATTCTACCCCCCAGCTGTTCCTTAACCTCTTTAGTTGATACTTGAATCTTGTCAATTTCTCCCCCCAATTGCTTTTTGACCTGCTGTGTTTCCAGTTGCACTAGTTCTTTTAAATTTTCAGCCTGTGTACTGATTCTAATTTCTAACTCCTCCTGTACTTTTCCTAATTTCTTGTCTACATCTGCAATGATCTCTTTAACCTTCTCTTCCATTACTCCTCTGATTTCTCCTCTAATCTGCTCCATTTTCACACTAATTTCCTTGTTGTTCTTATCTAATTTTGCATTATTCTGTTCTAATTTTTTATTTAAAGCTTATGTTCTTTCTTTATTTTCCCTACTGTTTTGTTCTAATTTAGCGTTGTTTTGTTCCAGTTTAGCATTTAAAGCGTCTGTACTTTCTTTATTTTCCCTACTGTTTTGTTCTAATCTGGCGTTTAAGGCATCTGTACTTTCTCTATTTTCCCTACTGTTTTGTTCTAATCTTGCATTTAAGGCATCACTACTAACTTTGTTCTGATACATAAACTCGAGAAGTAAAGTTTTTAATTCTGGTTGGCCGCCTACACTTCCTGTTTCAGTATCGGGATTTACCTCCGCTACCCCGGTACTACCATCACTCGACATACTGCTCGTATCATCACTCTCCTGTTGATGACCACTACGTAACCTCATCTGCCTTTCTTTCTCATCCCCCATAATGATATACACTGATACAGACAAATAACCCCCAAAATACAGGCACAGAAATATATACCCTTCTCCTTCCACAAATGTTATTAGGTTTTCAGCCCCAAGTTGTCGGCGACAATTGTAATGGTTTGGCTGCCCCTAACTGTTGGGTGATAAATGTAACTGTTTACCTTTGCCTAAGCTATGTTGTTTTAATGGGCGCCAAGACCTCAACGCAATGCTGAAATCTAAATTTGTATTTAACAACGTCTAGCTCTGGTAGAACACCTTCAAGAATCTATTCACTCAGATCGTGGTATGATTTGATCATTAACCCAACAAACAATTGTATCAGGAGAAGGAATTGGTCTATATCTAATGCTACCTACTGAAAGCAAAGATTGCATTGTAAAAGAATTGAATTTATTATATAAAACAAGTATAGCTAAATTAATAATAATAATAATAAGTTTAAAATTTAAATTGGAGCGTTGCGATTTTAATATTACCGATAGAAAATTACGTGAAAACGGAGTCTGATAAATTATTGATTTTACTCTTATTCCCAAGCTATGAAGTTACTGAAATATGAAATATAAAACAAAGAGAAATGAGAGATTGCGTATTTCTGCGTCATTCGCGCTTACCACTGGAAATTGCCAAAGCATTTCCCTCGTACTGGATGATGCTGTGTGCTTCCCACAGTCTCCTGGACGTCGTCATCTCCGTCGATATTTGATGATATACTTGTAGATTTTGTGACTTTATGGTCCTAACAACGGAGCCATACCCTCGTACAACCAAACTGGTTAAGTTTTAAACAGATAGTTCTCCACTCCACGGAACATCGGAGCGACACACACTTGCAACCGAACTAGTCAAGTCTTTCACAGATTGTCCTCGTTCCACGGCGCACCGAACGATATATACCCCTCTCGGCTCCCCACCTCGGTACCGACTTCCAGCTTACGTGGTGTCCACTGATTGGCTGCTCCCCACGCTCTACTTCCCCTTATCTGGCTCATTACACACGGCGCGTGGATGATGAAGTCGATTTCCGTTCCAACTATCCGCCTTTTCTTGACGCTGCAACCCCGCTTGTGTAATACTTCTTGACAAGAATCAGCCCGTATCTGAATTTCCAGTGAGTCATGTCTCTCATAATATCCTAACTGACGAAACTCCGTAAAATTCCGTAATCACATAATTTTCTATGATATTGTCGTTCGTAATAATTTGCTTGATAGCGTTTTCTAAGACATAGAAAACCTATCTGTATGCTTATAATTTTTATAAAATGCTCCGAAAATACCTTAATAATAATTATAATAAATTAATAATAATAATAAATTAACATGAAAAATTCTCTTGGCCGAACAATTTGCCGCGTAAATAAATATAGAATAGCTTCCTACTGACTTATGCCATTGGCATAAAAACCCCTCGAAAAACACGTTACATTAGGTCATGGGGCCAAGCTCTCTGCTGACTCGGTAGACGCGTGGGTTCGAGCTCCACCGTTGGTCGTCCTTGAAATGGTTTTAGGTGGTTTCCCATTTTCAACACAGGCAAATGCTGGGACGGTACCTTCTGACAGGCCACGGCCGCTTCCTTCCACATCCTTGCCCAGTTTCATTCACCATCATTCATTTCATCTCTCATTGACTCCTCTCATGAGGTTGGCGTCAGGAAGGGCATCCGGACGTAAAAACCATCGCCACAAAGACTTCCATCGCATCTCATCCCCGACCCCGTTGGAAAACGGGAATAATAAGGGGTAGACATACATACATACATATATATATATATATATATTGTCCCCTTGTTGAAGCGTACACGAGACTAATATCCAGGGGGGTGTTCAGTCCATGTCGCAAGGTTGGATAATTTGTACTTTTGCTTCTATAGGCACAATGTAACATAGGGAGAATATAACTACCAAGAAAAGATAACCCAAAATTTAACAGATAAACAACTTTAATACACCGATAAATAGACACCATAACAACCAAATAACCCAAATGACACCCTTATTTAATCATAAAAAATAAAATCAATCAAACAAACAGTTATATTGAATAAAATTACAGCTTCCAATGCTGTCCAAACTAAGAAATACTTGGACCAAGTCCTTACTTCTCTCATTCTTGTGTTTTTGCGTGCGACGTTTTATGATAAAGCTTAGCCTAGGACGAGTACGCTTTGTCATATGATATGCCTCCATAGAACGAAGTCGCAGGTTGCATATCCATGAGCGCTTTCACCACACCTTGATATCGGCTTTTACACTAAATGGCTAACAAGTAAATAATAATTAACCAGCTACGCTACCCTTAACTATAATACAAAATACTTCCGAGTGAAGTCTAATAGAAGTGCTAAACGCACACACAAACTGCCTAAAATATAGGTCTTATATACACATATCGTGAACCCTCAGTCGTGGTCATCGGCAGCTAACACATGGGAACAACCGCCTGTCTCCCTGATACAACACAATTACAAATATCACACAAAATGTGCTTCAAACATGACAACAAAATTAATGAGACAGTAGCTAAACAGGAAAACAAAATAAATATCAACAAATTCCTGAACTGAATTTTTGATATGAAGAACTCCCAAATTTAATCATCCAAGTAGCTTCCGATCATACAGGCTTCAAAACTGATCGTTATCTTATATGCACACCGAACACGGCACTAATTGCCTTAGCTATCTTTACCTGGGATCTGAGCTTGTAGTACTGACTCCAGTCGCCCTGTCAATGTGTCGAAATACCATGCACGTCATGTCTCAAGCCACAGCTTTTGAGAAACGTAAAAATTCAGCATACACCAACTGAAATAAAAACACACAATCGCAGATCCATCCCCAAAATTGCATCCCGCAACTTAGGACTGTATAACAATTATCAGTAGCCACTCCCTTGAGCGCTCTGATATCGAAGACTCGCAGCACGACAGGTATGTGACCTAGCCACATCCTGCACATTCAATAATACCTTGTCATGGTTCAACATTTCTCCTTCATGAAAATGCATCAGATCGCAGACAATACCTCACAGAAATGTGTTCCAACAACACAATAATTAAGTGAGCTCACAAAATTCAAAATAATTACCACAGAAGCATACGGCTTCTTGCTATAAAAATATGCAATATCGCATAACATTACAGCCTGTGTAATCCGAAACCGTCACTAATAAAATTCATATTTTCCCCCCAATGCTATAGTTACATTAGCTAACCAAAGCTTCATTTGTTTCAACTAGTCAGTTCATTCACGTGTTGTATTAGCCAAAAAATACGCACACTGTACACGCGAGTACAATTTAACCTACTGTTCCGCACAAATCTTACATAAAATAAACAAATGACCACGATGAGTTCCACATTTAAAATAGTAGCTGGTTACTACAAAACACACAACAAGAAAAATAATACACAAAAATTACAAGACTATATACAAGGATTCCCGATACCAAAGCTAGGCTACATAATGAAATAGATCATTTTGTACTCATCCTAAATGGCTTCCTTCAGACTGATGCATCTCGTCATGACCCCTCCATGGTTTTTAGCAAGCAACCGTCGTCATCGTAGTTGATTCCAGCATGGTCTTCCTTCCTCCAGATGACGTCACCATATCTTCCATCGCTGATGCTGCTTGGATGAAATGTTTATCAGATTACCATATTATTCCTCACACTATTTTTCCTACTTAAATTGCTCGTTTAGACTGCTATATCCGTCTACGAGTCCTATTGAGCAATATAAATCGTTGACTGGCCCTAAATCTTATTAGCAGTGTGCTATATCAATAACACTTTACACGCAAAACACGAGATGAATGTTAATACATCTCCTATCAGCCATGATTAAGTTCGAAGTCTAAGTCTTTACTCGTATTTGACATCAAAACTCGCTAAGTCCGTAGACATGGAACATTTTCAAATAACGTAGAACAAAAGTGCGTAGGTGCGCCTTCAAAGTGTGCCTTCAAAATAGAGCCTCTAGTGAACTCTTCACTTCGTATTTATACTTTATCAGCCCGAAAGTGGGGGTGGTACTAGGTAAAATATCTATATTGTAAAGCAGACGTCGTACCGACATGTAACTTGTATCAAAGAACTCGCCTTGGTGCGAACCGTACTCCTCTTGCGTGCGGATCTAATTTCGATCGGTGGATTAACCACAATCGAGTTCTCTCCATAAATCCAGGCGATAGCGTGCTTTCAAAATAGCGGGAACTGTCCGCGTCCCCTTCTCTCATTCGTGGGTTCAAGTTACCACTTTGCGCTTTATTTCAGGGCTCCGCCCCAGTGGGTGTAGACGACAGCGTATTTTTTTCTATGGTTCACTGGCCTCTTTCAACTGCTCCCTTGCTCACAAAGACATTTTCAAGGTGATTCATAAGTTTTCACGCCAACTCGGTTCTTGACCTCGGTTCTAACGGTAGTCAGGCTATTTCTATGTCTCAGGTTGCATACCACTACGACCCTTCCTTTATTGTTCTGGCCGGATGTGAGGCGCGCCTTGCTTTCCTCAGGTAGACTCTTATTTCAACATACATTTTCCCGCAGTGCCTTCAAATAGTTTCCAACATATAATTTCACATTGAGCAAAAATATGAACACTAATATCATGATAATAATATTCAGGGTTCAATATATATATATATATATATATATATACAATGTTTGGATTACATTAGTTCGTAAAAGCTTGTGTAACGCGTCGAAGTTATTTACAGATAGTATTCTTCGCCTCTATAGTTGTTGCGTTATTATTAGTGTAGTTTAAAAAGTATGTTAACCTGTGATCTATTGAATTATTATTGTGGCTGACTTCAGGAATGATGAACTAAGTATATACGAGCCGACCCCGTGGTGTTGCTGTAGCGCACCTGCCTCTCACCCGGAGGCCCCAGGTTCGATTCCCTGCTCCGTCAGGGATTTTAGAAACAGACGTGAGGGCTGGAGCGGGGTGCACTCAGCCTCGTGATGACAATTGAGTAGCCGTCTGACAGTGAGGCAGCGCCCAGATCCCGAAAACCAAGATTAACGGCCGAGTGGATCTGATGCGCTGATCACGCGTCACCTCAAATCTGCAGGTCAAATGGCTGGGCAGCGGTCGCTTGGTAGGCCTAGGCCCTTCATGGGCTGTAGTGCCAGGGGTTATTATTATTATTATTATTATTATTATTATTATTATTATTATTATTATTATTATTATTATTATTATTATTATTATTATTATTAAGCATTTACGAAATTGTTCATTTTCTAACACACGTGTACTTTATTTTAGGAGTGTTTTCTCTGATCTTCCTCTTTTTGTCTGACCAATGTCTTTTATTGATATTTAAGAGTTCACCAGATTGCATTGAATTACTCACATCTTATCCTCGCATACACTATGTTTCTCTAGGTTCTTCCACTGTCACTAGGATACAAATTATTTATGTAATGCAAAGGGGTGAAGCGGTTAAAAGGAAGTAATACAATTCATATTCAAATCGTGACACGAAGCCGTAGGTCCAGATATGAATTCATGGAACGAGCACAGAGACAGCTGAAAATCACTCAATTTTCTCGTAATAACGTGAGAAACACTTCCTTATGACATATAAGTGTCCCAGTCAAGCAGCACGGACCCTGGAGTGTGTCCATACACACGCTACAAAAACTCTAGCCCCTGCCAATTCTCTTCACATATTTTATGTTTATTGCTGTTTCACACAGACCCCACTGAGTTTCTTCTCGACAAAGGATGTGCTAACATTGATATATTGTAATAAAGTCCAATGTTAGTAAGTCTTCATGGAACATTAGGTTAGTGTAATTTACTCCACTGTTAGCAATATAAACGGCAAGGCTGTCCTCCATTTTTCTGTCTTAGGACTTAACTTTCTTTTCTTCGATGACGGGGAGATGACCTAGAAGCTGTCCTCATTAACTACCTTCCGTTGCTCTATGAGGAGGCGTGTTGGCGCAGCGGTTAAACACTGTGCCCCTCACCAAGGTGGACTGGGCTCGATTCCCGGTCAATGCGTGAGAGATTTTCGAAGTGAAATGCCATGTCCTGTGGTTCAAATTCCACGTAAAAAGGAGGTCCTGTGGCTCATGATCGCAAGGTTAACGGTGACGTAAAACTAAAGCTTGCTTCTTACGCTATGAACCCATCAATGACGGGTAATAACTTACGCGACTGGCAAGCTATGCAAGCTCACAAGTAGCCGATCGTAACAAATGAGCATTTAAAACTTGAGAATTAACTGGGTTATTGATGAATTTTTCACTGATTTCATAAATATTGACAATTTGTTTATTAACAAACATTTAAAAAGTAAACAAGACTATAGTTCCTTCCAGAACTGTGTCGCGTCGAGCCCGCATAACAGTAAAGCCAGGCCCACATAATAGTAAAGCCGGACCCGAATACAGCAAGCCCCTGCCAGAATTGAGTCACGTCGAGCCCGCATAACAGTCAATTCACGCTCGTACATAGCCATCCTCTACCAGAACAGTTTCGTGTTGAGCCCGCATAACAGTAAAATCGCGCTCGTACACAGCTAGCCCCTGCCAGAATTGTTTCGCGTTGAGCCCACATAACAGTAAAGTCACGCTCGTACACAGCCAGCCCCTGCCAGAATTGTTTCGCGTTGAGCCCACATAACAGTAAAGTCACGGTCGTACACAGCTAGCCCCTCCAGAATTGTTTCGCGTTGAGCCCACATAACAGTAAAGTCACGCTCGTACACAGCTAGCCCCTGCCAGAATTGTTTCGCGTTGAGCCCACATAACAGTAAAGTCACGCTCGTACACTTGTAGCCCCTGCCAGAATTGTTTCGCGCTGAGCCCGAATAACAGTAAAGTCACGCTGCTACACAGCCAGCCCCTACCATAACTGTTTCGCGTTGAGCCCGCATAACAGTAATGTCACGCTCGTACACAGCCAGTCTCTGCCAGATCAGTTTCGCGTTGAGCCCACATAACAGTAATGTCACGCTCGTAACAGCTAGCCCCTGCCAGAATTGTTTCGCGTTGAGCCCGAATAACAGTAAAGTCACGCTGCTACACAGCCAGCCCCTACCATAACTGTTTCACGTTGAGCTCGCATAACAGTAAAGTCACGGTCGTACACAGCCAGCCCCTACCATAACTGTTTCGCGATGAGCTCGCATTACAGTAAAGTCACGCTCGTACACAGCCAGCCCCTGCCAGAACAGTTTCGCGTTGAGCCCGCATAACAGTAAAGTCACGCTCGTACACAGCCAGCCCCTGCCAGAACTGTTACGCGTTGAGCTCGCATAACAGTAAAGTCACGCTCGTACACAGCCAGCCCCTGCCAGAACTGTTACGCGTTGAGCCCACATAACAGTAAAGTCACGCTCATACACAGCCAGACCCTACCATAACTGTTTCGCGTTGAGCCCGCATAACAGTAAAGTCACGCTCGTACACAACCAGCCCCTACCAGAACTATATCGCGTTGAGCCCACATAAAAGTTAAGTCACGCTCGTACACAGCCAGCCCCTGCCAGAACTGTTTCGCGTTGAGCCCGCATAACAGTAAAGTCACGCTCGTACACAGCCAGCACCTGCCAGAACTGTTTCGCGTTGAGCCCGCATAACAGTAAAGTCACGCTCGTACACAACCAGCCCCTGCCAGAACTGTGTCGCGTTGAGCCCGAATAACAGTTAAGTCACGCTCGTAAACAGCCAGCCCCTACCAGAACTGTGTCGTGTTGAGCCCGCATAACAGTAAAGTCACGCTCGTACACAGCCAGCCCCTACCAGAACTGTTTCGCGTTAAGCCCGCATACCAGTAAAGTCGCACTCGTACACAGCCATCCCCTGCCAGAACTGTGTCGCGTTGAGCCCGCATAACAGTAAAGTCGTTCTCGTACACAGCCAGCCCCTGCCAAGACTGTTTCGCGCCAAGCCTAATGCCCGTTGCTCACGGTAAAATGTTTCTTAAAATTTATTTTACAACTAATTTTATAAAAAATTGACGAAAGCAAGCTGGGTTGTTCACGGTAAAATTATTTTATAAAATCCGAGGATGTATCAGGATCGCCATCTACCGTTAAACATCTAAACCAGGAATCAGCTGTTCAACACACATTGGTTTGAGAGTATGGCTCCAACAAACAAAGCAAAAATTGCAAAAATTGCTGCTTTAGCTACAATTATATGTCGCACAGTGGTAAAAAGGAAGAAAAGAAATGCTAGGAAGTCCTGGACTTGGGAATGGATAAAAAGAAGAGAAGAGTAGAGGAATGCTGTCCTTGGTCGAAAATGAGTTGAGGTTAGAAGATCAGAATTCATATAGGAATTTTCTAAGAATGGAGGAAAGCAGTTCTAAAAAACTCCTAGATCTTGTTGGTCCCAAAATTATTCGACAGGACACTAACATGAGGCAAGCCATTTCTCCTGAAATGAGACTGCAAGTGAGTTCAAAGCCCGTTTATCTTCACCTTCACATCAGCCTGGCTTGTGCTCGGTCGAATTTGTGAAACATATTTGACGATTGAGATTTCTGCCTCCCTTCTTGCATTTCCATTGTGGTATATGGGCGTTTTAACCTCATACAAACACTAATATTTCTGGTACTCGTCCAGTAAAACACTAACAGCTTCCTTAGTCCAGCCGGAGCCTGCCATTTTCGAAGTGTTTGTTTACAAGCGAGCTTCACAATCTTCTCACCACGTGGCACCAGCATCGTCTTCATGTCAGCTTCCCTGATTGGTTCGTTTCGTAAAATTAATTTTACGGAATAGAACATGTCCTATTTTATAGAAAGTTTTATCAAAGGTTTTATGAAACTTGAATTTGACCGTGAGCAACAGAAATTTTATAAAATTAAATTATTGTACAATACATTTGAAGGAAAATTTTACCGTGAGCAACGGGCATTACTGTTGTGTGAGGCTACCGCGTATGCTCATTCAAGGGCAAGTACTCTGATGCTGGCGACTGCCCTACCAAGAGAATTGGCTAACAAGGGAAGTATCAGCTAGGACTGGTCGAAACTTATCTTGAAACTTTATGGACGCAATCCTTGTACTATAAAAGGACAACGTGTGGAAAATCAGCCTCCAGATTGAACTGCAAGGCTCCGAAATCATGTGGCGAATCTCTCATATAAATCAATGGGAAGTAGCGAGTACCATACTTGTTGGGACATCCCTGACGGCCGTCAGGGGGGCGTGTTGCACTGCGTCCATCAATAGCAAGCAACAGCAATAACGAGTGCCGAAGGGATGTCCAGCTCCGTCAGCCATTATGCCTGCGTACCTGGATGTCGGAGCCTTGCAGTTCAATCTGGAGACTGATTATCCGCACGTGGTCCTCTTATAGTATAACAATTGCGTCCACAACATTTCAAGATAGGTTTCGAACTTTCTTACCTGATACTTCCCCTGTAAGCATGTGTCATCCCCGAGTCGTGTTCAGCGGATGGGCGATCAGTTTAAAAAAGTTGTTGTTGGTTATTTTTGTTGATTCTTTTAGGGGCAATGCGACATCGTGGTCATGTAGCTCCATGTACTGGGGTTTGTGTAAAAGTTATCTGATAACCTGTGCGATGTACTTTTTATTTTTTATATGTACTACTGTAGTGAGTGTACATGTGATCGAGGTAGGACTTGGGTGGAAGCGGCTGTGGACTTAAGGTAGGTACCATCCCGGCATTTGCCTGGTGTAGACGCGGGAAACCACGGAAAACCTCTTCCAGGATTGCTGAGTTAGGAATGGAATCCACTTATTTTCAGTAATGCGTTACGAGGCTGAGTGTAGCCCGTCCCAGTCCTCAGGCCAGAATTACATTCCTTGGCAGAATCGGGAATCGAACCCAGGTTTCCGCGGTAACAGCCAAGAATGCTAGCCACTACGCAAAGTTGCACTAACGCGCTGCAGCTGCGCGCTGTGTGTCGCAAACATGGGCCCAGTGGAGAAAGGGACAGACACTGCCAACACGTCTGTTAGGCTGGTTGCTGTGGTGTCTCGTCTTGTATGGTGTGAATAGCGGCCAAATGCAAATGCGCGTCGACTGGACGTTCACTCCAAAGATGGGTCCCACGCCTTCTCACCGAAGATCACAAGGGACAACGATTCCAATCCTCCCTGGCATTTTTGCAACGCTATGCCGCAGACGGCAACGGGTTTATGCGGCGAATCGTCACAGGCGATGAAACGTGGGTCCACCACTTCACCCCCGAAACGAAGAGAACATCAATGGAATGGGTGCACCCCTCATCACCACAACGAAAGAAGGCGAAGGTTCAACCTTCAGCCGGTAAGGTTATGGCGAAAGCGTTCTTTGACATGGAGGGTTTGCTGCACGTGGAATTCACGCCGAAAGGAACGACGATCAACGCGGCGTCGTATTGTCAAACGTTACACCGGTTACGTAAAGCGAGTAAAGAGAAGTGCCGGGGGAAATTGAGCACCAGTGTGATTTTGTTGCACGATAACGCAACAGTTCACAAGGCCCGCCAAACGAGTGAACTGCTGCAGCGTTTCAAGTTGGAAGTCTGGCAACATCCACCCTACAGTCCCGACCTAGCGCCATGTGACTTTTTAGCTCAAAACGGAGCTCGGTGGTCGACGTTTCCAGACCGATGAGGAGGTGAAGGCCGCTGTCTCCGTGTGGTTGTAGAACGCTGGAGGAACTTTCTATGCATCCGGCATCGACAAGTTGGTTGTGCGTTCGCAAAAATGTTTGGAGTCTCTTGGAAACTATGTGGAAAAGTGACGTTACATTGTATGTCGTTATAGGCGTGTTGCTGTTGTATAGGTGGTGTAATAAATGGCCATAACTGGGAAGTGCAACTTATTTTTTGACCTGCCCTCGTACATATCCATCTATTACTAGCTGCAGTTTATTTTTCCATTCATGCACAGTTTTCAGTATATTACACGAGGTGTATGAAATGCCCACCTTCTGCTCGTCGTCGCATCGAGGTATGACCATGCTCGAAAATTATTGGGGTGGCTTCTATTCATTGAGAACTTGCACAATCCGTACATGAAGTGTTGCTTCATCCTCCACAGCATTTGAGTACATCATCGACTTTAAACGCCCCCACGCACAAAAAAAAAAGTTCAACGAGTTTAAGTCCGGTGAGTGTGGAAGCCAAGAAATTAGCCCACATCTGTCTACCTGGCGATTACTATACCGCTCATTTAGGTGTGCACGGAAAATACGACAATCGTTATGACCGACTGAAAAACATTAAGTTTCGATATCTATATAGGCTTAGTCCCCCTTGCCTGCCATGCGGAGCAGCGCCTATACTTAAATTATCACCTTCGCTACCTTCGTAACTAAGATTTACTACATTTTAAAAATCCAGCAGTTGTGTTAATAGCTTCTCAATTAATGAGTTGTGGATAATATGGGATCACTTTGTTATCGTCGTTGTTTTATTTAGGTGCTTCGGACATAGTCATTTAGCCCCGAGTGTTTGGGTCAGGGCATAATTTCGGCCGCAAACATACTCGATTCTTGCATCTCCAGGACACAACTCAGAACTTTTTTCCTGACCATGTTCTTTTGCTGCGTTGTAAAATAATAAATGTATACCACACCATCTTATTGACAACAAATTAAAAGCTGATAACACCTTTTAGGTTTAGGGGGCTTGATGGTGCAGTGGTTAAGCTGCTTGCCTCCCACCATGGTGGGCCGGATTCGAATCCTGGTTAATGCATATGGGATTCTCAAGGTGATATATCGGGTGGTTTGGATTCCACGTAAAATGTAAATATTATCGGCCACGTATAACAGCAACATTTCTTCCTTCTAAATTTAGGAATAAAACCCTCACGTAAAATGCTCCCACACAAAGAAAGTCCAACTACACACATCAAAAAAAGTTTTGCATCACCTCGGTTCCAAGAGTTCCGGAACCGTTAAATACAAAGGGAATAGAGATCAAAACAAACAACATTTCAGCTCGTTTTATTGCTCATGAGACCCACACATTGCATGTTGTACCATCATACAGCTAGACTTTCAGCATTTGTGGTCCAGATTGCAGTACACACCACTACCTCTAATACCCAGTAGCACGTCCTCTTGCATTGATGCATGCCTGTATTCGCCGTGGCATACTATCCACAAGTTCATCAAGACACTGTTGGTCCAAATTGTCCCACTCCTCAACGACAATTCGGCGTAAATCTCTCAGAGTGGTTGGTGGGTCAAGACGTCCATAAACAGCCCTTTTCAACATATCCCAGGCATGTTCGATAGGGTTCATGTCTGGCGAACATGCTGGCCACTGTAGTCGAGCGATGTCGTTATCTTGAAGGAACGCATTCACAAGATGTGCACGATGAGGTCGAGAATTGTCGTCCATGAAGACAAATGCCTCTCCAATATTCTGCCGATATGGTTGCACTATGGGTCGGAGGATGTCATTCAGGTATCGTAAAGCCGTTTCGGAGCCTTCCATGACCACCAGTGGCGTACGTCGGCCCCACATAATGCCACCCCAAAACATCAGGGAACCACCACCTTGCTGCACTCGCTGGACAGTGTGTCTAAGACGTTCAGCCTGACCAGGGTGCCTCCAAACACGTCTCCGACGATTGTCTGGTTGAAGGCATATGCGACACTCATCGGTGAAGAGAACGTGATGCCAATTCCGTGGGGTCCATTCAGCATGTTGTTGGGCCCATCTGTACCGCGCTGCATGGTGTCGGGGTTGCAAAGCTGGACCTCGCCATGGACGTCGGGAGTGAAGTTGCGCATCATGCAGCCTATTGCGCACAGTTTGAGTTGAAACACGACGTCCTGTGGCTGAACGAAACGCATTATTCAACATGGTGGCATTGCTGTCAGGGTTCCTCCGAGCGGCAATCCGTAAGTAGCGGTCATCCACTACAGTAGTAGCCCTTGGGCGGCCTGAGCGAGGCCTGTCATCGACAGTTCCTGTATCTCTGTACCTCCTCCATGTCCGAACAACATCGCTTTGGTTCACTCTGAGACGCCTGGAAACTTCCCTTGTTGAGAGCCCTTCTTGACACAAAGTAACAATGCGGACGCGATCGAACTGCGGTATTGACCTTCTAGGCATGGTAGAACTACAGACAACATGAGCAGCGTACCTTCGTCCTGGTGGAATGACTGGAACTGATCGGCTGTCGTACCCCCTCCGTCTAATAGGCCCTGCTCATGCATGGTTGTTTACATCTTTGAGCAGTTTTAGTGACATCTATGAACAGTCAAAGGGACTGTATCTTGGATACAATATACACAGTCAACGTCTATATGCCGGAGATCTGGGAACCGAGGTGATGCAAAACTTTTTTTGATGTGTGTAGTTTAAGTCCGGTGAGTAAGGAGGTCAAGCAATCTAAAAGATAACGTGTGTCGTTGTGATGGCTGTACTTATGAATGTATTTGTAATTGCGTGTAGGACTGGGAAGGAGGCAGTAGTGGCCTCAAGTTAGGTATCATCTCAAATTTGCCACGAGTAGAGACCACGGAAAACCACTTCTAAGGTGGTTGAGTTGGGAATAGAACCCACCTCGTTTCAGTTCTGCTTTAAGAGGTTGAGTGTACACCGTTACAGGTCACACACCAGAATTAAAATCCTTGGTAGTGCCGGGAATCTCAATACGTACCACGAGACCACCGAAGACGGCTACGCCTTTGTACGACCATACATAATTATACACAATAGCAATGAGTACAGACTCCCATGACAGAGCTCGAACCGGAAGCAGACGCGTATTTAACTCGTCATTTCCCGAGCCTGGCGGTGAAAACATGATTCATATTCTATCCTTGAGATACACAACACATAGATGAGAAAGCCACACAGGATGCAGCATTCGCAAAGAGCAAAAAGTCCAGCATACGAAGGACAGATGCATTATGTTTAAACCATCAGCAGGGAATAGTTTAACCTGAAGAGCCGCTGTCTCGACTAGCTGGAGCAATGCTTTGGGAAGAGGGCTGCCCTAGTTGAGAAGAGCATATGTACAGTATGTAGGCCTACTGCAGGTTCTTTCTCGGTACCTACGCACGTCATTCCAGTGAATACACCTGCTCAACTCATTGTACTTTTTTTTTATCGCTTATCGTCCCAGCTCGGCTTCTTCCACGGACTCTGCGAGGGATCATTCCTCTTCCGTCGCAAGGACGGTGTATGGGAGCAGAACAAACTTTATCGGCAGATACAACTGGGGATGGTGACAGGCCAATCGCCCAGGCTAAATTGGTTCTAATTAAGGAAGGGAAGGGATTGTGGAAGGAAGTCAGCCGTGGACCTGTTGAAAGGAACCGTTCCGACATTTGCCTGGTGGTGAAAATGGAAAACCAGGAAGACCATTTTCAGGACGGCCGAGGTGGGATTCGAACCCACGCTCTCCCGATGCCAGCGAGGAACAAGCTAGCGCGTTAGTGCTCTTGGCCACTGTGGCTGATCTCGACGCATGTACTGCGACAACATTTTTCTTCAAATATTCCATCAGTTCATATTTTGTCATACAACAATGACTCAGAAATTTTACTTAACAAGTTCAAAGGAAAATGAGTTAGAGCTGTTTGAAATTGTTAATACGGATACAAGGCCCCTCGTTATTTCAAAGACACATAACAGCATATGGTTTACGTCATTTAACAAAATAATGGTTGGATTAAACAGATTTCAAATGCATGACATGATATAATAGCCTCTTTTAAACTTCATCCACCTAGTTGCGTAGTGGCTAGCATTCTTGGCTGTTACAGTGGAGACCCGGGTTCGAATTTCGACTCTGCTAAAGAATTTAATTCTGGTCTGAGGGCTGGAACGGGGTACACTTAGCCTCGTGAGGAAAAACTGGGAAGAGACGGGTTCGATTCCCACCTCAGTCATCCTGGAAGTGTTTTTCTGTGGATTCCCTCTCTACTCCAGGTGAATGCTGGAATTGTTCCTAAATTAAAGCCATGGTCCCCTCCCCTCATTATCTACAAACTCCATGGAACTGATGGCATATTCTCCAGACCTCAAAACAAGCAAATCAACAAAAGTATATTGTAATAATAGACTAATGTTATTGGCTTTACGTCCCTTTTAACTACTGCGGCTTTTAGAGACGCCGGGGTGCCGGAATTTTGCCCCGATGAGGATCTTTATCGTGCCAGTAAATATACTGACACGGCTCCTTCGTATTTCCGCAACTTCAAATGCCAGCTAACTGCACCAGGAGTCAATCCTGCAACCTTGGGATCAGCAGGCGAGAACGTTACAGCAGATCCACACAGCCAGCCAAGGTACATTGTGGTAGTGACGTCATCTGTTATGCAGTTCGATCCCTGGCCAGGGAATTGGACATTATTTGTTTGCTATGGGTAGGCGAACCTTTATGAAACCGAATGATGAATAGAATGGAATTCAATGCAGTGGTTACATGAGGAGACTGTAGGGTATAATTCACAATGCTGCAGAAACCAACGTACTGATAGTATTACCGTACTACATTTAGGAGCCAGGGACATCGTGATTATCAGCTCCTTGTGGGTATTTACTAAGTGTGTGAAATATGTCTGCTTAATTTTGCTGGTGCTAAGCTTGTACTAGTGGGACATTTTTAATTAATCGGGGCTATGCGAGGGAAGAAAGTGGCCATTTCCTTGAAAAAAGGCGCCTTCCCAGCATTTTCCTGAACTTCTGACAAAGAAACCAAGACAATTACTTCGAGACACTCGGTCGGCATTTGAGGATAGGCTATTTGAATGCGACAGGCCCTCACCAGTGGATTTATTTGTACGTTAATTATCTCCTTCAGTGCAAAATTCTAGCATCCCGGCGTCTCTATAACTTCAGTAATTAAAAGGGACATTGATCTCATATTATTATTATTATTATTATTATTATTATTAGTCTATTATCATGATTATTATTATTGTGTCGATAAGCCTCTGAGAATAAGCGTGGCCATTATGAAGACCACCTGAATTCCTTAGTTGTAATTGTTTACCAAACACGAAGATTTTTGTGTTAGTTGTATTACCGTTGGTTACTTAAAACAGCTACCCAATATCTTAAACTGACTCTACAGGGTGGAAGGCAACGTATAGACAGCAAGTGTTCTCAGCAATCGCATTTCTGTTGCTAATATTCTCTTCTTTTCAGCAGCTGATTGGATCCATAATTCTGAACCATGGAGTAGGGACAGTATAAAACTTAGGGGCAGTTTTTGTTACGATCCTCCACTAAAAGTTCCAATAAGTTTATGGAACACTTAACTAGTTTTTTCTCCGCATCCATTGGCAAATGGAAGGAAAGTAAACAACCTACACCTGCTTGGCAAATGTGTCATCAATATCAGTTTTTGCTCTGACGGGGACGTTACCATTTAATGCAGAAATTTTGTGTCATGATGTTGAGATATTTAGACTATACTATCTTGCTCTTGTTAATAGATCTTTGAAGATAATTTACTTTCTGAGCAAGCAAAACTCACCTAGTCGTCTACAAAGAAGCTAGGTAGCTTGTCGTTTTACGTGAACGATAATCTCGAGATCATGAGCCACGGGACCTACTTTTTACGTGGAATCCGAACCACAGGGCATGGCATTTCACTTCGAAAATTTCACATGTATTGACCGGGAATCAAACTCGGTCTACTTTGGTGAGAGGCAAACAACTTGACCGCTGCCCCCCCCCCCCCTGTCAACAAAGGGTGGGAGGACCATGCTAAGCCGAACTCAACCAAGTAATAAACATACATTATGAACAGCAAGGCTATTTTATTTTAATCTCCATTCGATCTCAGACAGAGGCCTACTCACGTACATATCTTGTTTCGTAGGATATCGGCGATGGCGTTGTGCGCCTTCCCTTTCAGTGCGTCAATAGTTCGCTACACACACTACTACAGTCATCACAGAAACACAGGTTATAAAACAAGTTCAACACACACCCAACGATGTCTCAAGCCCCTAAGATGAAATGACAACAACAGCTTTTGTTCCTCTTTCCGCGTTCGAAAACTCCATACAAATCGCTCACGTAATCCCAATGGATATCTCGCACGCCTGATCTTCCACTTCGTAGATTTCCTTTAATCCTCATCTCATAGTTCATTCGCCTCGAGGGCAAGCCGCTCTTAATACTGTGCCACATTAATGGAGTGGCAGAAACTCAATACTCCTTAGAGAGTATCATATTCATTTCCAGGCAGGCGCAAATAACATCAAGGGGGTGCATCCGTATCACAGATGTTCAGCTCACAGCTTGGGGTTATAGGATTTGTTGTTGTTTGAGTCTTTAGTCTTTTGACTGGTTTGATGCAGCCCTCCATGTCTCCCTACTCTCAGTTAATCGTTTCATTTCTACATAGCTACCATCAGAAGCAATCTGTTCAACATATTCTAACTTTCGTTTACGCCTACAGTTCTTGTCCTCATCGACTGGCTGCGTGGCTCAGTGGTAACATTCTCGCCTGCTGTTTCCAAGGTTGCAGGATCGAATCGCGGCACAGTAAGTTGGCATTTGAGGGTGCGCCAATGTGAGGGAGCCGTGTCAGTAGATTTACTGGCATGTTAATGATCCTCTTCGGGGCAAACATCCGGCACACCGGTGCCTCTAAAAGCCATACTAGTTAAAAGGGGCGTAAAACCATTAACATTAACACATCTTGTCCTCGACCCTTCCTTCAATAACTAAGTTTGTTATTCCTGGGTTTCTTAGTTTTGTGTCGAACCAACCTATCTCTTCACTTCATTAGTAGTCACCAGAAATATCTCTCCTCTCCCACTCGCATTAATATCTCTTCATTTGTTACTCTATCTACGCACCTCATTTTCATCGTTCTCCTGTAACACCACATTTCAAATGCTTCTACTCTTTTCTGCTGCACAAAGAGTCCAAGTTTCGCTTCCATAAGGCGCCACGCTCCAGACTAAGGCTTTCAAAAATGACTTTCTAATACCTAAGTCTATATTAATTTTGATGTCAACAAATTTCCTTTCTGTAGATATGCTTTCCTTGCCTGAGCCAACCTACTTTTCATATCTTCACCACACTTCTTATAGGCTACTTTCCTTTAGGAACATTTCGTTTACTATGGCAACTCTGAAAAATGGCTTCCAGCACGATAACTTTCCTTTAGTTGTTGTAGTTTCTTACGGGGCTTTGCGACATCGTAGTCATGTAGCCCCGTGTACTGGGATGTGTGAAGAATTGGTCTGACAACCTGCGTCACTGTGATGTCTGTACTAGTGTGTGTATTTGTAATTGAGGTAGGATTTCGATGGGAAGCGGCAGTGGCCTTAAGTTACGTACCATCCCGGCATTTGCCTGGAGCAGAAGTAGGGAAACCAAGGAAAACCACTTCTAGGAAAGCTGAGGCAGGAATCAAACCCGCCGCTTCTCAGTATTGTCTCACGAGGCTGAGTGTACCCCGTTCCAGCCCTCAGACCAGAATTTAATTTATTGGCAGAGCCGCGAATGGAACCTGGGTTTCCGCGGTGTCTGCCAAGGATGCTAGACACTACGCCACAGGACGGACAAATGGAAAATTTATGTATTTAATTTATACAAACAATTATTTGAGACTGCCTATAACTTGAAGTAGGTGCGAAACAAAGCTGAAGTCCTGGTACTTGCTACTGCCCTCCCTCACTAAACAGTCAGAAGACGTGTTCGTGCACTGTGACGTCACTGTTCTCTGCTCACGATCAATGGCACTCTTCGTTAGCAAGCAGGGAGCTCACGTCATTTATGGTGAAATATGGCAAAGAAAGTAGTCTGTCAGAGATAATGACTCACCGTCATGGCCAAGAGTGTGGATGAATTGTAAAAGTGCAACAACGGAATAAATATATTTTCACCACTCCTGGCGAGTGGACAACTATTGGCACAGTTGTATGGACAAACGTACAGTACATCACCGAGATGAATAAATTACAGTATGTCTCTGCGCTTGCGAAAATAGCCGAGAGTGTATCACTTGAAAATTGACTCATTGTTTTCAAGTGTGTAGTGTACCACCATTCAAATAAAAAGTAAACGGAGTATTTTTTAGAGCAGGGGTTCTCAAAGTGGAGGCCCCCCAGGGGGGCACCGGCTTTGATTGAAATATTTATATTTCATATTCTGTAACAAATATTACTATCCTCATATTCATGAACCTATCATAGGCAGGTAGCTCCCAAGACCATTCAAGAATAATAAACTCATACCTTTGCTGTCTTATTTCACAAGAACTGACCAGTAGATCCTGCCAGCAGGAATTCTGAGAAAAGTGGCGAGTAATATTTCCCACACAGCTCCCTTTCACTCGCCACCCGCAGTGACATCTCCTTACCAAACACTTAATGACAATAAGCCGCTTGACAATGTGACCGCCACTTCCTTTCAAGAATGGATTCCAAGAATGGATTCTTCTATTTCTGCCGTTGCCAATTTGAATTCAGCTAGACCTTTCCAGTCAGTTCGAAGAGAGTAAGTTAACAGCTGAATTCTAGTGCGTGGTTAGTCAACTTTACAATAAACTGATACGAGTGACGCCAACCCATGGATAAGTGGCTTATTGGAAGTGGTAATAAGAGACCCCATGAAAGTGATGGTGCTTGCCCTCCTTCGGTAAAAGAACAAGGTTCGAATTTAAACAAAGTCCATTGTTCTTCCGCGTCTACTTCTGCTCCCATCAGGATTATTAATTCTACGCACACAGTGAAAGTGCGTAAATATCAAGACGATTATCTGACATTAGGCTTTACCAGCATTCTTTCGAATAATAATCAGGAACAACCTCAATGCGTTCTTTGTTTGGAGATTTTAGCAAACGACAGTTTGAAGCCTGTGCAACTTAAGAGACACTTGCAGACTAAACATCCAGACTGTGAGTAAACCTTTAGCATTTTTTAAGCGCCAAGAACAACAACTAAAAGGAAATGTTAGATTCCTAGAAAAGCACGCAACAGTTCCCAAGAAAGCACTAAGAGCATCCTTGGAGGTATCCTATTTAATTGTAAAATCCAAATCACCACATATTATTGGTGAGAAATTACCTCTTCCTGCAGCCATGAAAATGTGCACGATCATGCATGGAGAAAAATTCGGCGAGTGTTTGAATTCGATACCGCTCTCAAATGATACAGTAACTCGTCGTATTGATGTAATAGCCTCTGACATAAAAAAAATCAATTGCTACCACGTCTTCATGATAGCCGAAAATTTGCCCTGCAACTTGATGACAGTACTGATATCGTAAACAGTGCCCAGCTTCTTGTTTTTGTACGCTATTGTCATGAAAATGAAATGCACGAGGATTTCCTATTTTGTAAAGCTCTGGAAGGGCGGACTTCAGGCGAAGATATTTTTTCTGTTGTGAGTTCCTTTTTTATTGACAACAATCTCCCATGGAAAAATTGTGTTTGTATATGTACTGATGGGGCGTCGGCATTTACTGGAACTAAAAAGGGTTTCAGAGCAAGAGTGAGTGCTGTTACTAATTCTGTAAAATTCACACATTGCATTATACACAGGGAGGCATTGGCTTCAAAAGTACTACAACCGGAAGTCAATAAAGTGCTGTACGATGTAATTAGTGTTGTAAATTTTGTGAAAGCAAGAGCTTTAAACAGTCTGCTATTTTCTATTCTTTGCGAGGAGATGGGACCTACACATGATTTGCTTCCATTGCACACGGAGGTACATTGGTTGTCTCGTGGTCGAGTCCTTCGTCGCGTTGTGGAGTTGAGGAATGAACTTCGTATTGTTACGTCCACCCCCTAGTGGCACTTTTGTTAACTGGATTACGGTGGGTAGAAAGCACAACACAGGATGTTCCTTTAAAGAAATAATTAATTTTATTGCGGCCAGAAAGATACACTACTCATCAGCAAATACAAGCAATTGGAACCTTACTCCAGTTTCCTCAAGTCTCTTGCTTATGGAGAGCTCTTGCACTCTTTCACTTGTCAACAGTTAATCTTCTCGCTAATGAGTCTGGTGGCCTTGACATAACTACATGCAACTCTCCCCTATGTACACAAATTACTGTTACTTACGAAAACCTGCTACACGCTGCTTCGCTGTTCACGAGCTGGGAAACAATGTCACTGGGTTTCGTAACTCGCGCGGCACTTCACCATAATATCTCTGACGCTCAGTGAAATCACACTCACTCAAAACACAGGCAGTCCCCCGTATGCTTCTCACTTCCTCGCTGTCAAGAGAAACGGCTTCACTAGGGGTTTCACAAGTCACCACACTTCTGTCGCTCAGGATAAACGCTCGCACTAGCTCGTAAAACATAACACAACACTGCTTGACAGGTCGCTCTTATATAGCAGGCCGGTGACTCAATAAATGCTTCTAGACCCATCCAGGGTTCACGGCTTCTCGACATTTCCTTCACTGGCTGGGTCACGAATATTCTGGACCATCCCTTTCACTTCGCAGCCCGTTGCGTAACGCGCACGTAATACACTGAGGCAGAGCACACACAGCCCAACCCTGGGGCAGTTGTGACTCATGCGGCGAGCGATGACACAAACTCACAGCCGTAACACCACCCCCTTCCTAAAAAGGCTGATCGTCCCGATCAATCATTGGTCCGTCTGTGTCCCTCCGTAGGCTGCCAGGCGATCTCGATGCACGATCTTCATCTTCGCCCTCGGGCTCCGCTGGATCCTGTAGACGACATCGTTGATCCGTTTCACGACTCGGTACGGGCCCTCCCAGGACTTCTGCAGTTTGGGTGACAGGCCTTTCTTCCGTAATGGGTTGAAGAGCCAGAGCAGGTCGTCCTAGTGGAAACCGCCGGCATCCGTCTGTTGGTCGTATCGGGTCTTCATTCGGTCGGTCTCGATCCGCAGTTTCCTCCTCGCGAACGCGTGCACGTCCTCCAGTTGGTCAACCAGTTCTTGACAATACTGGCTTACCGGGACCGGATCATTCCCAGGTCGGCCGAAGGCAAGATCGACAGGTAGACGGAGCTCCCTCCCAAACATGGCCCGGGCTGGTGTGCACCCGGTGGCTTCATGCACGGCGGCGCGGTAGGCCAGGAGAAATAGTGGAAGATGTTTGTCCCAATCCCTCTGGTGCTCGCTGACGACTATTCGCAGATGGTTCTCGATGGTGCGATTGAATCGCTCTACCATCCCGTCGGACTGAGGGTGTAGCGGCGTTGTACTTGTCTTCCGGATTCCCAGCAGCTGGCATAGGTTCTGGAACACCTGCAACTCGAAGTTCCTCCCTTGGTCGGAGTGCAGCTCCAGGGGTACTCCGTACCGGCTAACGAATTCCTTCACCAGGGTCTCTGCAATCGTCGCGGCTTCCTGGTTAGGGAGCGCATACGCCTCCGGCCATTTGGTAAAGTAGTCGCTGACGACCAATATGTAGCGGTTCCCTGCCTCGCTTAACGGCAATGGCCCAGCAACATCGATGGCCACTCTCTCCATGGGGCCGCCCACGTTGTAGGTCTTCAGTGGACCCCGTCGTCTTCGTCCTGGGCCCTTGCTGGCTGCGCAATCGTGGCACCTCGCGCAGTGGTTCTCCACGTCGGTTCGGCATCCGATCCAGTAGAACCGCTCTCTCAGCTTCTCCAGGGTCTCTTTATCCCTAGGTGTCCACCAGATGATCATCCATAGACTTCCTTCAGGACTTCTTCCGTCATAGCCTTTGGAACGACGACTTGTTCCCGAGATGTCTTCCCGTCGGTGCTCTCCCAGGCGCGGCAGATGAGGCCATCCCTTACAATCAGCGAGTCCCACTGCGCCCAGTAGGACTTAAACTTTGGGCTGCAGTCACTCACAATGTTCCACCCGGGTCTGGGGACACAGGCCCTCTTCCATTCGGCTATCAGTCCCAGGTCATCATCTTCTGCTTGTGCCCGCGTGAAAGATTCGCGGCTCCAGTTCCCTTGAAGTTCCACAGTAGTCCGTCGGCACTGTATCCCGGTGTTCTCCTCCCTCCTAGTACAGAAGGTGCAGTCTTCGGGGCACGGTCTTCGTGACAGGGCGTCGGCATTAGAATGCAGTTGGCCTTTCCTGTGCTGGATCTCGAAGTTGTACTGTTGAAGCCTCTCTAACCACCGCGCGAGTTGACCCTCGGGCTGTTTGAAGTTCAGGAGCCACCGCAGGGATGCATGGTCGGTCCTGATGAGAAAATCTTGTCCGTACAGGTACTTGTGGAAGTGTTCGATGGTCTTCACGATGGCGAGCAGTTCCTTCCTGGTGACGCAGTATTTCCTCTCTGGCTTTGACAAGGCTTTGCTGAAGTAGGCCACTACTCTCTCCTCGCCGTCCACTATTTGCGACAGGATTCCCCCTATACCAAAGTCACTGACATCGGTATCGACGTTGAACCTTGTTCCAGGTCTGGGGTAGGCCAGAATAGGCGCGGTGCACAGAGCCTGCTTGAGTTGTTCGAAGGCACTGTGGCATTCTGCTGTCCATGTGAAGAGTTGGTCCTTCTCAGTCAGTCGATGCAGTGGTTTGGCGATGTCGGCGAATCCTCTCACGAAGCGACGGTAATAAGTGCAGAGTCCCAGGAAGCTTCGTATTTGGGACTTGTCCTTCGGAACTGGCCACTCCCTCACAGCTGCGGTCTTTTCTGGGTCGGTGCGCACCCCTTCCTGGGAGACAATATGCCCAAGGTACGGGACCTGCTTCTGGAAGAGCTGACACCTCTTGGGGCTCAACTTCAGCTGGGCAGCCCGTAGCTTCATCAAGATTTCCTTCAGGTTGCTGTAGTGCTCCTCGAATCTTTTTCCCAGAACGATGACGTCGTCTAGGTAGACCAGGCAGGTCTTCCAGTGTAGTCCCCTCAGAATGGACTCCATTAGCCTTTGGAAGGTCGCAGGGGCGTTGCACAGACCGAATGGCATGACGGTGAACTGCCAGAGCCCGCTGCCCACAGAGAACGCCGTTTTCTCGCGGTCCTTAGGGTGGGCCTCCACCTGCCACTAGCCACTCTTCAAATCCAAGGTGGAGAACCATCTTGATCCTGATATGGTGTCCAGCGTGTCGTCGATCCGGGGTAGAGGGTAGCTGTCCTTCTTCGTGACGTCATTCACCCGCCTGTAGTCCACCTGGTGGAACCGTCCTTATTCTTCACTAGCACGACCGGTGAACTCCAAGGACTATGCGATGGCTCGATCACCCCTTGCTCCTTCATCTCTTCTACCATCCGGTCGACTTCGGCTTGCTTGGCGAGCGGGACACATCGGAATGGGGCCCTAATCGGTGCGCTGTCCTCAACGTCGATTCTGTGCTGGACCAAGCTTGTCCTGCCGAAGTCTTTGCTCCCCACGGAGAAGACATCCTGGAATTCGCGTAGCAGGTCCTGAAGTTGGCGTGATTGCTCCTCGTCTAAATGGCCCTGGGATCCTTGGTACAGCTTCTGTAGTTCTTCTGGCAGGGCGCGTCTTCTTCGGTTGTCCGTCTGCAGGTGTCCGTCCGTCGTGTCTGTGATGCGGGCAATCCAGGTAACGGGCTCGCAGACTCCTAGGTTGGTGTCCCGGTGAACCGTAATATCGTAGTCGTTCAGGTTGGACAGGCGGACGTACGGCCGAGGCGTCGTGTTGATGAGGGTCTTGGCAACTAGCAATCCTTTTGTCTGGATGTCCTCATATTTTGGCTCGATGACAGCCGCCACTCCCTCAGCAGTTCCGTCGACAATTACGGCGGCGCTGACCTCCTTCCTGGCAGGAACGATGACGTCCTCTCTCAGCCTTACTCGTCGTGCGGCAACGGCCTCGTGTGCTGGTTGCAAAGCAAGTTCCTCACTTCCGAAGTGCAGAGTGTTGGTACTCAGATCCAAGATGATGTTGTTCTGGTCCAGGAAGTCCAGTCCGATGATCACTTCATTTGATACGTCAGCCACAAGCACTGGATGCTTTATTGCCCGTCGACCAATGACGAACTCCAGTGATGCTTCGCCATGTACCGGTGCGGTCTCTCCGGTCGCGGTTATTAGCTGGAGGTTCCTTTGTGTGGGTTGCACTCTCCACTTCGGGATCACGGTGGGACTGACGATGGTCCTCGATGCTCCCGTGTCGATTAGCATGGGCCAGCTCTCTCCGTTGACGACTCTGTCGACCATCAGGCTGCTATTATCCCTCCGTAACTGCGTCACACGAACTTGGACTGCCAGGGCTTGACGACTGTCACAAGCCAACCTTTGCCCCCCAAGGCTGGCTGATACTTGCTTTCCTGGGCCGCGCGGTTTCCCTACGACTGACTGTCCCGACGGAAACCCTTTGCGGCGGCGATCACTGCAGTCCTTGCTCAGGTGGCCTCTCTTACGGCAGGTCCAGCAGGTCGGTAGTCCTCTTCTGGGCCGCCTCTCCGGTTGTCTTCCGGCTGTATCGTTGCTGGTGGTGCTACGACTATCGAAGAAACGGCTTAGCGCCTCCATCAATTCGTCGGCCAGGGGCTTTGTCTCGTTGGTTTTTGCTGGTTCGTCGACGTCCACTTGACGCACCCGTGCGTGCGTTCTAGATGCCTGTTTTGCCGTCTCGAACTCAAGTGCGTGGCTCAGCGCATCTGCCAGGGTCTTATTGCGCGCGAGTCGCAGCGCCTGTTGAGTGTCCGAGTCCCGTAACCCGTCGGTGAAGGTCTGCGTCGCAATCTGTTCCAGAAAGTCGGCCGGCGCTGTTGGATAGGCGAGCCTTACGAGGCGTGCGATGTCCATCTCGAACTCCTGAAGGGTTTCCGCGTTCATCTGTACCTGGGTCCGGAGCTGCATCTGGTAGGCCTGCTGAAGATGGCTATCTCCATATCGGGACTCCATATGGGCGATCAGTGAAGCGTAGTCCTGGGATCCAGTCGGGATGGCCTGAAGGACGTTAAGGGCGTCACCTCTCAGCGCTACAATGAGAGCTGTAGCCTTTTCTGTGTTGTTCCAGTTATTTATGGAACAGGCCGCCTCGAACTGACGTTAGTAGGTGCTCCACGGGACCTTTCCGTCGAAGGTTGGGGGCGTCACTCTGCTATGTCCCGTTCCTGATATTCCCGGTGTAACGGTGGGCGGGCGTTGGCGCAGCTTGGCAACTTCCTCTTGTAGAGCGTTGAATCTCGCTTGCATCCCCGTCGGCGGGCGTTGGCTCAGCTCAGCAATTTCCTTTTGTAAAGCGTTGAATTTCTCTTCCATCCCCGTCAGTGGGCGTTGGCGCAGCTCGGCAACTTCCTTTTGTAAGGCGTTGAATTTCTCCTCCACCCCCATCAGCGGGCGTTGGCGCAGCTCGGCAACTTCCACTTGTAATGCGTCGAACTTCTTTTCCACTGCCGTGACTTCCTCACGCAGACCCAGTTCTAATTTCTTCAGGTCCTGTGTCAACTTATTCTGACCGTCTTCCATCTTCTTCTGGCCGTCCTCTATCGTCTTCAGGTCCTCCGCTAGCTTATTTTGACCGTCTTCCATCTTCTTCTGGCCGTCTTCTAGTTTGGCAGTTAGGTCCTCGGCTAACTTCTTCTGGCCGTCTTCTAGTTTGGCAGTTAGGTCCTCGGCTAACTTCTTCTGGCAGTCCTCCATCTTCTTCTGGCCGTCCTCCATCTTCTTCAGGTCCTCCGCTAACTTATTTTGACCGTCTTCCATTTTCTTCTGGCCGTCTTCTAATTTCGCAGTTAGGTCCTTGGTTAAATTCTTCTGGCCGTCTTCCATCTTCTTCTGGCCGTCTTCCATCTTGGTTTCCATGCCACTTAACTTTTCTAGCAATGCTGCCAATTGCGCCTCCATTTTAGTTGTTTGTCTTGTAAAGGGCATGCACTCACAGGAAAATTAGAGAAAATGACCTGCTCGGGTTTTGAAACCAGGACCGTCAGGTGTTGTGCTTGTGCTTGGGTTCGTAATCCGGCTTCTGACACCAGTTGTTACGTGCCACCCCCTAGTGGCACTTTTGTTAACTGGATTACGGTGGGTAGAAAGCACAACACAGGATGTTCCTTTAAAGAAATAATTAATTTTATTGCGGCCAGAAAGATACACTACTCATCAGCAAATACAAGCAATTGGAACCTTACTCCAGTTTCCTCAAGTCTCTTGCTTATGGAGAGTTCTTGCCCTCTTTCACTTGTCAACAGTTAATCTTCTCGCTAATGAGTCTGGTGGTCTTGACAGAACTACATGCAACTCTCCCCTATGTACACAAATTACTGTTACTTACGAAAACCTGCTACACGCTGCTTCGCTGTTCACGAGCTGGGAAACAATGTCACTGGGTTTCGTAACTCGCGCGGCACTTCACCATAATATCTCTGACGCTCAGTGAAATCACACTCACTCAAAACACAGGCAGTCCCCCGTATGCTTCTCACTTCCTCGCTGTCAAGAGAAACGGCTTCACTAGGGGTTTCGCAAGTCACCACACTTCTGTCGCTCAGGATAAACGCTCGCACTAGCTCGTAAAACACAACACAACACTGCTTGACAGGTCGCTCTTATATAGCAGGCCGGTGTCTCAATAAATGTTTCTAGACCCATCCAGGGTTCACGGCTTCTCGACATTTCCTTCACTGGCTGGGTCACGAATATACTGGACCATCCCTTTCACTTCGCAGCCCGTTGCGTAACGCGCACGTAATACACTGAGGCAGAGCACACACAGCCCAACCCTGGGGCAGTTGTAACTCATGCGGCGAGCGATGACACAAACTCACAGCCGTAACAGTATTTTCCTATTGGACAGCAGTCCAACACTCGCAACCCTATTTCTGGATGGGAAATGGCTTCTAATACTGTGGTACTTGGCTGACGTATTTGAAAAACTGAATGAACTTAACGTGTCACTTCATGGACGAAATAGTAATATTGTCATTCTAAGCGACAAAGTGCTTGCTTTTAAGAGAAAACGTGAATTTTGGAAAGCCCAGATGGACAAAGGTAACTGAGATGTTTCATTGTCTGAATGAATTCCTGGAAGAAAATGAGTTAGATATTTGTCAAATTAGTGGAATTGTCGTAGAACACCTCCAAAACCTTCGTGAAATATTCGAGGGTAGATTTCCACAACCTTCAACTGAGAATGACTGGATTCGCAGTCCGTTTGAAACGAACGTAACAGCCCACCTGTCAACGGCAGAACAGGAGGAACTAATAGAACTCTCAAGTGACAGAACACTTCGAAATGAATTTAAGTCGAAGTCTCTTGAAAATATTTGGGTGCAGATTCGAAATGAATTTCCCATTCTATCAAGAAAAGCAGTGGACCTGTTACTACCTTTCGCTTCAACTTACTTGTATGGGTCAACATTTTGCGCAATGGCATCCGTCAAGACGAAGCATCGGTCTCGGCTGCAGCTGGAAGGTGATCTGCGGATTGCTGTTTCAAACATCCAACCAAGACTGGATTTACTTTCATCTCAAATTCAAGCTCACACATCACACTAACTCCGTAAGTGTCTGAGATTTACCAAATTCTGGTCCATGTACACTTTTATTCTCCTGGTTTATTTTTTCATGGGTGAAGATTTTTAACATAACATTTTTCAAATTCACAGTGAAATGTTGAAAATTGCATATATTATTTCTATTGTCATTTATAAGTCACGAGCTTTCAAATATGAAAAACATTACTGAACAAAGGTGTCACAGCTAAAGAGCTAATTAGTGAAACAAGCAAGATTTGCTCAATTCTAATAACTGCCCGTGCAGCAGTTGTTTTTATTTTTATCAGCAAACGTAATGCATATGCATGACTTTTTTTTTTACAAAACTTTGTTGTACTTTGATGTGATCTAAGAATAATGAATTGGGTGTTATTATTATTATTATTATTATTATTATTATTAATGTAACTGGTAGTTGAAATCCTAATTAGGCAGTAGCATACACAGTAGATCTTGTGTGACCTTTTTTTTGTGTGTGGGAAGTAGCCTATGAGAAGTGCTAAGAAAGGAAATGAGAATAGGGGGGGGGGGGGGGGGGGCACTAGATATTTCATGTTTCAGAAGAGGGGCGCGACAGAAAAAGTTTGAGAATCCCTGGTTTAGAGCAGGGCCTCTCAGGGTGCATGCCCCGATGCATTGCGTGGCGCAAGGTGCAAAAGAAGACTTCGCTAGGGTGATCCGAGTGCAAACTCCCACTCCTCAATTTTGAGTGTTAACGTACGGTGAGAGGAGACTCGCAGTTCTTTGGGACAAGGTTACTGGTGCAAAAGAGGTTTAAACTAATAACATATATTTCTGTGAAGAACTAAAGAGCCTATTTTCATATATCCTACTTATCTTAATTGCCTCTATCATCATTTGATTGCTGTAATAGATTGATGATGATGATAATTGTTTTTGAAGGGGCCTAACATCTAGGTTATCGGCCCAAATGTAATAGATTCTTAGATATTGAGAACCGTCTAAATATTTCGGATGGTCACCATGTTGGATTTTTATATGTAAGCCATGTACGGTAGTTATGTATATTAGATGACGATTATTGCGTAGGTTCATTATTCTAACGTTGACTTCGATCACATGATTAGAACACAAGAAATAAAACTTAATTTTAAAATTTTGAACAGCCGCCATCTTGAAGTTATGTAAAAAATTAAACTAAATTAGATATCAATATATTATAATGTGTATAAACATAAACTTCCATGTTTCACTTCGCTTGGAAGGTCAAATTGCGAGAAAAGTCTATTTAAATGCTTCAACTTCGCTTGGCCGCCATGTTCGTTTTTTACTCAACAGGTTTTTGAAAGGCACATAGGTGAACTTCTAGCATTACTTTTGATCACCGCACAAAATTTCAGGTTGATATCAGTAATAGTTTCGGAGATATAGAATGCCGGTGAAATATTTCGCACAGCCGCCATGTTAAATTGGTGAGATATAATTAAATTTGAAGGGCACGGTCGGGGTCGGACAAATTAGTACTATGACTTTACCGAGTTTCATTGAAATCGCTCAAGCTGTTTAGCTTGTATTAAGGGGGGGGGGGGGGGACCATAAACACACACATACACACGCGCGCGGACAAAAGGTGATCTCATAAGCCTATATATATTTTTTTTTTTTTTCATAAATGAAAATAGGCTAAAACATACTCTTCTTACGATTTCCTTACGCACATGGATCAGGCATTTGGCTCTATCGTCCCGACTGAAAAAGAAGAAAGGAAGTTCACACTTCGATATAAATGGACATTGGGGTGTCTTTGCTCTCGTCGGAGCAGGTTGTTCCGTTATTATGTAGTTGCCTTGCGCTTATCTACTTCACTGATAAGCAAGCCGTCAACCAACGCGTGCTCCGCTCCGTCGTTCTGCAGCGCGCTACACCTTCCGGGCCAATTTGAGCCGAGCTTAGCCGAGGCCTTAGTTTTGAGGAACAAAAGGCATGGCATCAGGACCCAATTAGCATTTCGCCATTCGACCTCATTTAAAATATGATGTTAGCAGTGGCGGCCAATGAGAGGAGGCCAGGCCTCCCTTGCTCGACTTGATGCTGGTGTTAAGTATCTGTTATACCCTGTACAGTACATACATGTACATGTACATCCCCTGAAATGAGGTAACATCTACAACAATACTTGAAGGAGGAGGAACAAGCAACAAGCCGAGGCAAGCGAGGTTGACCTCCTCTCATCGGCCTCCACTGGCTGTTACTGCAGTAGAATTTGTAGCTTACTGCAGTTTTCGGAAACTAGGTGCGAACTGTGACAAATATAATAATTTTAGTAATGAATCAGATGTTAGCGAAATATTTGAAATGGATATTCTGAAAAATATATTTACGAAATGTGTAAAATGCATTGAGTGTAATGAAATTGGTTTGGAACTGAATATAAGGAATCATATTGGGATTGCTACTGAAATGGAACTGAAGTGAACTAAGTGCCAATTCGAAACTTTATTTTGGAACAGCTCAACCATAAATAATGATGAAATCGATTATAATATGTATGCACACACTGTTAGGTTAGTATATGGTCTGCGTGCAATCGGAAGAGGAGAAACTGCTGGCAGGGTTTTCTGTGGGATCATGAATCTACCAAATCCACCTTCCAAGTTTGGTAATTATAACCGGTATCTGGGCTCCAAGGTAGAAGATGTGGGAATAGCATCTATGAAAGGAGCAGTAGAAGAGGCTGTGAATGAAAATGATGGCAATAAAGATCTGACCGCAGCGTTCGATGGCACTTGGCAGAAACGGGGCCACACATGTCTTCATGGTGTAGTTACCGCAACTAGTGTATTCACGGGTAAGGTCTTAGATGTAGCAGTCATATCAAAACATTGTAGTTGTCCACAAAAACTGAAAGGAAAGCATGAAGACAACTGTTACGCAAACTATAGTGGAAATAGTGGCGGTATGGAGGTGTCTGGTGTTACTAAAATATTTCAACGGTCAATGGCAACTGATAAAGTGAGATATGTGAATTATCTTGGAGATGGTGACTCAAAAAGTTTCAAATTAATTAAAGAAATGAAGCCGTACGGGGATAATGTAGAGATCCAGAAACTTGAATGCGTTTGTCACGTTCAGAAAAGAATGGGGACAAGACTTCGGCGACAAAAAGCAAGCTATAAAAAAAACAGAAACATAGTGATGGTATGGGTTTGGACGAAAGAGGAAGATTAACTGATGATGTGATAGAGAGAAATCAAATCTATTACGGCATGGCTATCAGACAAGACACCGGTAATGTGAGTGATATGAAGAAGGCAGTGTGGGCTCTTTTCTTTCATGTCTCTTCTACAGATGAAAATCCCCAACACATGCTCTGCCCAAAAGGAACTGAAAGTTGGTGTAAATATAACAGAGGGTTGGTAACAGGGTAGAAATACACCCACCACCATAGTCTCCCTTTACCAATTATGGAGCTCATAAAACCTACTTTCAGAGACTTAGCATCCCCGGAATTGTTGAAAAAGTGTTTGCATGGATGAACCCAAAACCCCAAAGAAAGTGTAAATGCAGTTATATGGGCCTAGAAACCCTTCACTTTGGTGTTTATGATGTCATTACCACTTTCAACGATGGTAACATTGCAAGATGTGAAGTGTTGAACACTATGGGCATCAAAGTTGGCATCAACACGGTGCAGTCCATGATGGCTTTAGACAAAGAGCGTCTTCGAGCTGTTGATAAGGCAGTACGAAACCTAGAAAAGCAGGCCAGACAACATAGAAGGAATGTAAAAAGAAAACTGGATGGGGAATTTTCAGAAAATTAAGATAATCCATCCTATGCAGCAGGAATGTTCTAGAAAGGCAAGCAAAACTTTAATGCTGATTTCCCAATTTTTCTCATATACTGCACCCTTCAATAAAACATGGTTTTCTCAAGATTCATCTACGGGGTCGTGTTCAGTCCAGACTGCGTTACACAGCAAAATTCGCTTTAAAACACATGCTCTAATGAATAGAAAGGTCCATGACAGAGGCTATACTACAAATAAAATGAATAACAAGTAGAATAAAAGAAATTTAATGACTGAAAATTATGTGCATAATAATAATAATAATAATAAATAAAAGAAATCCTCCCTGACTTTCACCCCTTAATAAATAATAATATTACTGAGCGGGTAGGAACTCGCTCGTCACAACAAAACAATGTGAATACAGCTTCACACAAAATAATTAATCATAACATAAACTTTGAGCTGTAAGAACTCGCTCGTCAACATATGGATACAAGTCCATTTTTTTCTGGTCAAGAAGTTATATAATGTGTGGTGTACTGCTCGTTAATAAGAAACTGAGTACTGATGCGAGTCCGTTTACAACTGAAACAGACATGTTGCTCACGGAGTTGCATCTTTTAAATCACACTACGGCTATGGGACCCACCCTTAATTAATACACTATAATTACTACTGACACATGCAAGATCTAATAATACAAAAATATGAAGAATCTCCCCGAGATTCTAGCTGGTGCCAGAGCACATAAATGAACAAAAAGAGCATGCCATAAATAGGCCAAAACGCTCTCATCATAACTTGGGAACATAGCCTCGCGCACCCTAACTTGACACGGGTCAATGAACGCGTAAAATAAACACACAAAAATTGATCCAACAACAAAATACAAGCCTAACGGCTGAAAAACTATGTTTACATTTATATAAAACGCCAGACAAACAGGAGTTTCGGTAGCTACCTTACAACTATGGACAGCACCCATTTAATCAATCAAAACTCATTATAACCGATCAGGTTTTTGTGAATTTTAAACAACGTCTTAAATTGAAGTACAGGAACCAAGCCTGTTACTAATGACAAGTCGCGTTATCTGATTTGAGCGCGCCCTTCTTGTATGAGTCATCGCTGTCTCAATTATCTCGTCAGTGCCTCAAGCTAGGTGCAGTTTCCGTCTGGAAACGCAAACATATCTCACTCATCCCCCTGGATGGCAAGAAAACACAAATATATACCACAAGTCCAGCCTCGTGAGGTCATGAACTGGGCTAATGTGGAGCAAGTCAGAATAATCACCATGATATATTCTCGCTAGCACATCATACAAAATCACACAACGCACCAACAGCTTGGACTGACTCTCATACACTTACCACTGGGTCGGCTCAAAACAGATCAACAATATTGCGTCCATTGACACATTAAAAATAATACACAACAAAAACTCGGGTGCAAGGTTCCATCCCGTTCAGCTCTGCTGAAAAAGCAACTATCAAAATAATCCTGATCCGTCATAAAATTCTACTCACAAATAATCTTTACCCTCCAAATTCTATTTTTAATCTCAAAATTAATTCAGTTCCATTTCTGTTATAAGGCATACCTCCGAATAATAATGCTTGACCGCGATTTACGCGAGCGAAAGCGAGCACGATCTGCGCGTTGCCCCGTAAAGTTGAACTCACAAATCACAATATTTACAAATTACACAACGCTCGGCTTGTCCCATATTTAATGTGTCAGTACAACAAGAACTAATAATCTACATTACCAAACAGGCAAACAAATATCTACAAAATATGTCCCATAATACCATAGCTGATTTAATAAATAAATAAATAAATAAATTCATTTGTACTCAATCCTTTAAAAACAGCGTCAAGGAAACGTCTGCAGCCATCTCCTTTAAGATGTTTATCTCGTCATCAACATCTTCTGGCAAATGTCCTGCTGGTTCCAAGATCCGGTCTCCTTCCTAGACGCCATCTCGTGCTGAATTAAATGAAGTTTTGTCAGATACACACACGATATATTTCCTACTACATTCACCTATCAAGTACTATATTCCTTGACAATCTATTTGGTGAATTATTTCGATGAACTAGTCCTACTGGTAGTGCTGGGACTACAAATAAATCACTGAAGTTACACTTATAACTTGACGAAACTGTTCCATGTTCAAATAAAAAAAATCAACGTCACGTCCTCAGACGCACAATTAAAGAGTCGACGTTACGTCCTCAGACGCACAAAAATAAGTGTTCTCTCGAAGCATTTTGGATCCTTATAAATGAAACTGACTAGGGTAGGTGTGGAAGGGGATTTATGAATAAAATATTCCATAATAATTATCAGACTAGCATGCGATCGGTATCATTGAGTTCGTAGCAGTGTGGAGGTTACGATTATGCTTTAGCTGGCTCGAATCGATCGTGGAATTAATCTGTAGATAACTCCTGCGTTCATTTTCCAGGGTGCGTAACCAAGCCGAGTTGCCGCTAAAACAAGGCGTCTTGATATTATTGGCCCAGACTCTTGTATGTCTTTGCGCGCTTATACATGTATTTCTGCCGTAGGGAGTGGTTAACATGATGATTGACCAATTGCCTCGTAGCATTCGATTTTCTTCTTGGCGCCAACCTTCATAGCAACAGGCCATAATGTGCGTGCCCAAGCCGTCTCCGCGCTAAAAGTTGCACCTCTCCTATGTGTCAAGAATATTTATGCTTCTTCCTAAAATACCACAGGAGCTTAAACCATTGTGTCCTCTCGGCCACTGATTTCTCAATATTTCCCAACGCCGTCTGACTCTCATATCCGCTGTCTGTAGAAATGTATCAAAAGATGATGAATAATTATTAGAATCCTTTATACAGCCTGTGGATAAAGGGTTCAATACAATACATGTTTTCTAAGGATCTACTCAATAGATCAACTTCAAACTATTATATGGACTATTTTGCTTACTTTAACACAGGCTTTTCTTTAAAAAGTTGTTAGTGTGGGATTTACATATAAAAATTGTTATAAAAATGTAGCAAATATTTATAGCATACGAAAAAAATCATAACTAAAGCGTGAATCAATAAACTAAAAAAATCCCCGTGATAAAGTATGGCCACAACCCTCATAAACATGCTGTAAAAATTTTAGCGTAACATTCCAAATAGATCCTGAGAAAACATGCACTTTATAAGTATGAATAACATGTAAACACTCTTAAATTAGATGCGCAATGGGCGCCACTACAGTTACCTTCTTACATCGCAAATTCACTCTTTGCGAATTTGGGTCATGTTTGTGTTGGGAGAGAAACATTATGTTGGCGATAGCATGAATTAATACATGTCTAACATCGCATCATCAGCTTAGCTACCGCGTTTAGACACGTAACTATCTGACTGTCGTCGCTCAATAGGGGAAAGCTATATTTGTATTTAAAATGAGACGAAGAATCAAGTCTAAGTAATGGTCATCAAGGTTCATTTAAGTTTATGGTTTTATTTAGATTTCATTAGAGTTCCTAGCTTTTGGTTTATATTGTTTTAGTTGAAAAACCCTGATATTTGATTATTACCTTCTTATTTATCAGATTAGTTTATTCCTATCAGTTTCATTGTATTTTTAATGACCATGTTAAATTCGTATAGTGTAAACAATTGGTGTCCCAAGCATCCATTACAAACAATTCATTGGAAGAAAAATCAATTCCTATACCATAAATAGCACCTCAGTGTGCTGATCAATACCACTGATCCATTTATCATCTGCTGTAGTAATGTGACAAAAACCGTACGCGTCACCAGCCTATAAAGTACGAAAACTTGTACTAGCATCTAAGGGTAATCATATCCTACCGCTGTAGAGCGTTTTTACATTACATGGTTCCTTTTAAATCTATACAATCCAAGCTTGAGGATAATGTTTAAATATTGATGTCATAACAGTTGTATACTCTGAAGTTACAGAAAGGTGTCTCATTTACTCATATATCAGACCTGAGCGTCTGGAAATCTAGCATTTATAAACTTGGGTCTTTTGCTTACAGTCCTATAAAATGACCCGTTCACTCGAACCAAGAATAGCCTGCTCTGCTCATCTTATAATGTTACAATTCATAGCTTGTTTGGCAGTCGTCTGCATGTCAAAAAAAAGTATTTGTTTCACTTCTCCACACTACATAAACTGGTTTTCAGGTAACAAGAATGTTTGTTATTCACGGGGCCCACTGCCTTCTATATAATTTACTGAAGAAAAGAGCGCGCTGTCGTCGCGTTTGCAAGGTCAAAATAAACCAAATAAAAGTGTGGCATTGGCTCCTTTTCACGGCCAACAGCTGGTAGTTGAGTTTCACTTGTTAAAATAAAACACTGTACTTTCAGACAAGATTATGATACAAATCCTACACGTAAAAGTGTGTTGGTTCGATGCTCTGTCGAAGTTATATAAAAAATGTTATGTACAATAATGGGTGGCAAATGCTATTATCCTCAGCAAGTGCAAATGATACGTTATATTTGTGGTTTCTCCACCACCTAGGAGTGCATGTTAAGTGTAAATCCTACCTAAGAATGTGCGGAGTAAGGTCATAATAACTAATCTAGTCCCCACAGCAGGACCGTACATAAAAATAGGTTTTGGCCGTCAGCCTGACTCACGTGTGTTCTTCATAGTTATGCATGGTTTAGGTTGCAAGTTAGGCGTATGGATGGAATGCCTGTAATCCACGTGCTTGCTTTGTAGTACAATCTCAGCCATTACTAAACCATTTGACGTGCGATCCCACCATCGCTAGACCATCTGGAGTGCGGTCCGACCGTCGCTAAACCCCGCCATGGTATGGGTCTACTCCATTTCAAAGCTCATGACTAGTTGAATAATTGGCGTTTCTTCATAATAGTTATGTTTCAATAAAGCCATGGTGGTTACACTGAATTTATCGCTCTAGTTGCAATTTCACAGAATTTACACTGGTAGCGGTTAGCAGGATAGAATGGCCATGTGGTTTTTCCGCTCACAGAAGCTAACTTATGGCTTGTGCCAAAGTACACACTCAGAACTGATTGATTAAGTTCACTCATGAATCGTTCATTACTTATTTAACACTGATGATGATAATCTCGCTGCACATGTAAGAAAAAAAACGTGCTTTGTGCCTATGTTAAATTGTTAGTGAAGGATCACAAATATTCCGAATTGGCGATTACTGATTATCATAAACACACTCGGCAGTCATACTGCACATAATCACGTATGTTTCTTTACCAGATTAAGTAGAATCACACAGATACTCCTCGATTTATCGAGCACGTTTCGACGTCAAGGCAGGACCATGCCTGTCAAAAATAGTACGTCACGCTGCAATCGTGCTTGCGATAAGAGTCGCTTCATCAAGATGCCGGATGGACTCTCTAGTGACTAGTCAAGTGTGTGACTGTAAAAATATCTGCGGCATTCACTACGGATTCTTTATATTCATGCCTCCTATTTATCATAAATCATATTTCTCTTCTGAGCATCCAAAATATTTACAACAGTGGTTAATAATCATGGGGTTCACAAAATATTTACAACATAATATACTCTCGGCGCGGCAGCTCATATTAGTCAAACGAGCGCTCTCTTGGCCTGCTCCATGGATGATGAATTCTTCATGAGCCAAAGAGGTCACATGGCAAATGTGACATCGGGTTCAATATGTAATATTTCAATAGAGATGTAGTCACATTTTTTAAAATCACTTATCCTCCCAGCTCGGCTTCACCCACTGACTCTGCGAGGGATCATTCCTCTACCGTTGCAAGGACAGTGTCTGGGATCAGAACACACTTTCTCAGCAGATACAACTGGGGATGGTGACAGGCCAATCGCCCAGGTGACCGCTAACTAGGGTCTAATTTAAGAAGGGTCAGGGAAGGGGTTTTGGAAGGAAGTCGGCCTGTTGGACCTGTTGAAAGGAACCGTCCCGGCATTTGCCTGGAAGTGAAAATGGGAAACCACATAAAATCATTTTCAGGACGGCCGAGGCGGGATTTGAACCCACGCTCACCCGATGTGAGTGAGGTACGAGATAGCGCGTTAGGTTTACCGGAAATGCTAATGTTTTTACATGGTCGCGTGCCACCTAATTGGTAACGCGTGCCATAGATTTGCAATCCAGTCCTTTTATCTAATACTGTTTAGAGAATGCGAAAAGTAATTGAATATACTGATAATATTCGGGATTGCTCTCCATTGCATTCTCCTGTCCCTGAGAGACCGACAGTTAGTAGGTCATCAGCTAAAAATAATTTTGGCGTTTGTCTGCTATGAGCGGTGGGTACTAACTACATCGCGGGCATTATAACGCACAAAGCGTCCACTGAAGAAGCCCGAACAGTAAATAATCGAATAGTGTACAAAGTCAACGAGAAGTTGGAATGTTCCTTCTAGGTGGTGGTAAGTCTGCGTCCGCCAGGCTGTCACATTTAAACAACACCATCAAATGCTATTAACCAAGGCTGGTATTGAACCCTCAGCCAAATTCTAGTAAGGTTTGAATGTTTAGTTGTTAGTGAAGCTATGACCTCTAGTTCAGACAATGCACGTAATTATTAATTATCTTACTCCTGGAATGTTGAGCCTCATGCTTTAAAAATACGGCGGCCGACCTGAATATGTCGTTGGTTGAGACAAAAGCTGGCAATGAAATGCTCTAGCGTTTGGGCGCAATGAGGCTGGCAAGCGCATCTATGTTTAGAACCTGCAAGCCTGCCTTGCTTTATCTGACTGAGGCACAAGTTATTTAGAGAACACCTCACGAGAAGCGGCATGTCCATCAGCACGTGGGTTCGATCATCTCCTCAGTTAAACTCTACTCTAGTGTAAACTAGTAAAGTACAGTTGACACGGAGCTCTATTTCAATTTGTTAATATATGGAAATAAACACTTCTCCAATTCGTGTATGAGAATTAACTATATTGAAGCTTTCCGTCCTCCCTGCAGATAGAAAACTGTGAGAATGATAATCAACTTCTAATAATATAGGAACTTAAAATTAGTTCTCAGTGTGAAATTTACATCAAAGAGCTTGTCTCAAATATCCTTGTGCAATATTTGGCAGTGGCTCGAAAACCTCAACGTTCTGCCCATTACAGCAACAAACAATAAACAAGTAGTTCCTGAAGAACTAAATAGCCTATTTTCATATATCCCACGGCTCTTTCCATTAAAAACTCTCGCGCCTATTAAAAGGAATTTTAATGTAATAGGCCTATGCTAAATAGCTTTTAGTTCACGACCTATGTCTTCACCAATACCATTACAATGGGAAGTTATGTGCTAGAATATATAGCATTCAATATCGGTGATTAAGACTCCTCCCACGAAGTGTCATCTTTCTATGACGAACCAATTGTAATAATTCTTAGAAAGAAATGCACGGCTTCTATGATTTACGAAAAGTAACCTACAGAATTTAGTGCCATTATACAATGATTATTATCATAGTTCAACATACGAATCATCTTTTCAATCGCTTGAATAAGATACGAGAAATAAGAAAATAAGATTAAATTTATGAAAACAATTGAACATCATCAGATGTGTCTACACTAAGCTTTAAATAAAGGTTCACTGCACCAAGTTTCATTGCACTTGGCTGATTAGATCACAAGAAAAGCTATTTTAAATATTTGAAAGCCACTTGGCTGCCATGATGTTTTTGTGTTTCTCAGGATTTGGAAAGCCACATACATCTCCTTACTTAATAGTTCTCTTACATCATACAGAATTTCAGTTTGATTGCTTAAATAGTTTAGGAGATATTGAGAACCAGTGAAATGCATCGAATCGACGCTATGTTGGATTGTTTTATATATATGCTATAGGCCTAGATGCCGGCAGATGAATATAATAATCGTGGCTCATTATACCAACCTGCATTTCTATCGCTTGTTTTGGACACGAGATATATAAACGTGATTGTAAAAATTTAGCACACCCGCCATTCCTATGTTCTCTTAGAAATTGAATTAAAAAAGATGTTAATATGAAGATGTACCGTGGTAAGTGTCACTGCTCTCGGATAATCAAGTCACTAGAAAACTCCATGTCAATATTTCAATTTCGCGTCGCATCCATGCTGGATTTGTGTTCATCAGGTTATTGAAAGGCCCATAGGTGAACTTATGTCATTAGTCTCTATCATCAACATACAAAATTTCAGTTTGATAGCTGAAATACATTCGCAGATATTGAGAACCACCTAATTATTTCGGATAATCACCATGTTGGATTGTGCTATAAGTAGGCATTAGAGTTATGTAGCATTAAATGAAGATTATTGCGTAGGTTTATTGTTCAAATGTCCACTTCGATGATTAAGACACAAGAAATAAAAACTTAATTTTAAAATTTCGCACATCCGCCTTCCTGCTTTTATGAAAGGAAAATAAAAGATTTAAATTAGTTGCCAGTAGATTAAATAATCTATAAACATTTGTCGTACCAATTTTCACTGCGATCGGTTGATTAAAACTTCAGAAAATTCCATTTAAATATTTCAACTTCGATCTGTCGCCATGTTGGTTTTGTACTTAACATGTTTTTAATCATCACATACCTGCACTTACCTTAGTAATCTGTATCACCGTACAAAATTTCAGGGTGATACCAGTAATAGTTTCGGAGATATAGATAGTCGATGAAATACTACGCGTGACCACCATGTTGGATTGGTGAAACGTATTCAAATTTGAAGGGCATAGTCGGGGTTGGACAGAATAGTACTAGAGTATGTCCTTACCGAGTTTCATTAAAATCGCTCCAGCTGTTTAGATTATGAATAAGTTCGTTTGTAGAGGGTAAGAGAAGCGATGGTTAGATTTAGTATTGAACGATTTCAAAGTTTGAGGTGTAGAACAGAGGAGGCCTCAGTGCTAACTGCTAATAGGCGATCATGGAGGTGACTTCTTTTCAATTACCATACAGGCCAAATTGATGATGCTCGTTCTTAAAACTTTTACGAAAACAATAGAGGAAAATTGTAGGATATCTTGTGATAAAGCACTGAATGCATTTTGCTTTTCACGAAATTAAAAAATGATGAATATGGGAATATATGTCTAGTGATAATAAAATCGTGATTACGTCACTGAAAGCAGTGACTCAATGAAGTAGTCGGTCACCACTGTATTCCCACTTTAGGGAATAGAGCGGGCAAAGGATTTGCATTTTCTTCAAATGAATATAAAATATCTATGCATAATACATACCATATCATATTTTATGCGAATAAATGCAAAAATGAACCTAATGTAAGGAAATATGCCATGATTCATGATTAATAATTCAGCCAGTAGCAAACATTAAAGACGAAGTGTTCTTAATACATAGTAGGATGCCCCAATTTCTGAGCGTTTCGGTATGCAGTGAATGAGGATTTGTTCGAGTATTCCGGGCTAATATCCCTCCATTCCTCTGTAAGGCTCACTTCGACATTTTCATTGAAATTTCATTTTCTTTGTTATATTTTCACAGATGTAATGCTACTGTATGTATTATGCATAAATATTTATGAGGACAATTTATTTGTTTTCCTTTTATATGAATAATGCACTTCGGAAAATGGAAGTAAAGTGAGGTGGCTGAATACTTAATTGCGTTAATGAAGCTTGCACGAATACATTCTATTTTATAGAGCTATGTAGGCCTACCTAGGTATTCCCGGTTCCGTCCCACGAGTTCCATTCCCATGAGTTCCGAAAACAAATTTCTTAGGAAAAACGTCCCATGAGTTCGGAACGCGTATTCACGCCTGAGTAAATAAGTTAATGAGTCCCACTAGTTCCGAATATATCTGGAAAACCCAGCTGTCAGTTCTGAGGTTTGACCAGTGTTTTGAGGTTGGAGCTATCAAAACGATAGAAGAAGTATTTCGAAGAGTGCAAGTGCAAGGCTGTTGTTTTTTTCACTTAAACCAAAGTATTTGGAAAAAAGTGCAAGAAATTGGGCTTTCGGGTATGTATAAAACTAGCCAGGAAATCAGAACCACCATCAGGCAGTGTGCTGCACTTGCATTCCTCAAACCTGAAAAGTAGAAGACGGTTGGCTACACATTCGTAGCACGGCCCCGGACAATGAAAAGATAATCGAGTTTTTTGATTACTTTGTCGAGCAATGCTTGAAAACGTGCATATTCCAATTGAAATGTGGAATTGCCATGGGAAGAGGCATAGAACGAATAACTCTGTAGAAGGTTGGAACCATAAGCTGAATTTGAAATGTGGAAAACCACATCCTCGTGTAAGAGACTTGGTGTTGTGTTTGAAGAAGGAGTCTCAAAATTCAGACGAAAAAATTATGCGGGCAGAGTTTAATTTGCAAGCCACGAAAAGGAAGAGAAAATATGTTTCAATGGATGACAGACCGGTGATTTAACAGTATTTTTAAGAAATGTTTACTTTGCTGTACATATTGATTAGAGTATAAAGAGAAGAATAATTCAGTTGAAAGATCAATTTGACGAAGCTACGTGCTGATTACTGACTTGTAAATAGGATAAAAAACAGTTCAAAGACGAAGCGACATGCTGATACAGTACTATTTTAAGAACTTTGTAAATACAACTCAAAACTGATTATTTTGACGAAGGCACATGCTGATACAGATACTGACAAGGCGAAAGCTGCTTATGGGAGCTTGGGAGCTACCGGTCCATGGCGGCCGCCCCCACCCCCACCCCCTCTGTTAGAGGAGCCAATTCAGTAAAGAGGGCACGCACTCCCGGCTGGCGCTAACAATGTACCTTATTAATTTCAGTAATAAACAAATTAATACAATTTTTCTGTAGAAAACTAAGCTGGAACTCGCTCAGGTAGTGTTCGGAACTGATGGGACTCGCTCACATAGTGTAATTGGCAGTTAGCTAATCCGCTAAAGAATTTGGAACTGGTGGGAATCGGAACTCATGGGAATCGGAACTCATGGGACGACACGGGTATTTCCAGAGTTGTGGCATTGTTTTCCTGGCCGCTTGCCAATAATGCAGCTCTCCCATTGGTTCACGTTACCTCACGCGCCATATTTCACCCAAAACCACAGGGTAGTAGTGCATAGGAACATTTGAAACGCGTGTGTACGAATGAGATTAAAAACAATTACGTGTCATGTTGTACTTATGGTTAGTCTTTGTAATCCCTCAAGGAGAGAGACAGAAGAGGAAAATAATCATTTGGCTGGCCAAGATAAACCGTGACAGGTGGACACTGTCAATCGTTATTTTCACACACTCCTAACATGCCTATAGTCTGAATTACCAATAAAGCTCGCTGACAGCTGTCAAAGCTAGCACGTGGGGAAATGCTGCGTTGCCACTGAGGCAGATCATGACTCAACATTCCAAGAGGCTTGCAGGAACTTGACGTTACAGACAGTTAGGAACAGGGCTCCGGGTGAAAGCCGAAGTTAAACGATTGACTTCGCGTCACCACATGGTAGCTTTACGATTTGTTACGAAGTGAGAAGCTTATTATCCTCTCTGTTTCAAAATAAATCATGTGATTGTGCCAGAGCTTATCTATATTTACGACACTTAACTAAATGTTTTTTTTATTTTTTTATTTTAGTCGTTTACCCTCCAGGTTGGTGGAACCCACGGACTCAGCGAGGGAACTCACCACTACCGCCTCTACGGGCAGTGTCCTAGAGCTGGGAACATCGAATCGGAAGGGATACAACTGGTGAGGTGGGATTGGCACCTCGCCCAGGCGGCCTCACCTGCAAAGCGAACAGGGGCAAGGAGGCGGCCGTGGCCTTAAAGAAGGTACCATCCCGGCATTTGCCCGAAGACGAAGTGGGAAACCACGGAAAACCACTTCGAGGATGGCTGAGGGGGAATCGAACCCCCTCTACTCATTTGGGCCACCTGAGGCTGAGTAGACCCCGTTCCAGTTCTCGTACCACTTTTTCAAATTTCGTGGCAGAGCCGGGAATCGAACCCAGGACCTCTGGGGTGGCAGCTAACCATGCTGACCGCTACGCTACGGAGGCGACTAACTGTAAAATACTGTAGTATAATATTGAACATATCATATTCTCAGAATACATTACATTGAAGTACCTCCATTTTCTACAGACTGCACGTTGACCTGTTGGTCTAGGGGAATGATTTCTGCTTCGGGTGCGAGAGGTCACGGGTTCAAATCCCGGAAATGCCCATCATTCTTACTTTCGTTTTATCTCTTGAAAAGATTCAAAAAGTGTATAAAAGAACCTTAGGAACGTTTTTTTTTTTTGTCGAGTGAGACTTGTACTTACTGTGTGCCAGTAATATAAATACATAGTTTGAGGTCAAACGCTATTTTTTTAGTCGCTTTACCCTCCAGGTTGGCTTTTCCCTCGGACTCTGCGGGGGATCCCACCATTACTGCCGCCAGGGCAGTGTCCTGGAGCTTGAAACACCTGGACGAGTTTAAACTGGGGAGGTGGGACCAGCACCTCGCCCAGGCGGCCTCACCTGCAAAGCGAACAGGGGCCTCATGAGGGTTGGAAAGTGAGGGGAAGATTGGGAGGGATAGGCAAGGAAGAGGCAAGGAGGGTGGCCCCATCACCCCAGTGGTATCCCCCAACCAGGTGTTTCAAGCTCCAGGACACTGCCCTGGCGGCGGTTATGGTGAGATCCCTCGCTGAGTCCAAGGAAGGCTAGCGGCTTTGGTGGCGTAGTTGGTACATGCTGTTCTTCTATGCCCAAGATCACGGGTTCAAACCCGGCCGAAGCCGTCGGATTTTTTAACAGCGTTAAAAATCTCTCAGTATGCCTTTATTCGGAGGGGAAGTAAAGCCGGCGGGCCCATGTCATAGATTTATGGCATGTTAAAGAACCTTCCAGTAATTAAACCTGTGTGAAGCTAAATTATAGGTTAAAATTTGGTTAACGCCCTTAGGTTCCAACGTTCGTTGCCAGGAGCCGACTGCGGTGGCGTCTAGTAACCAAGTTCTGAACTAGTAGTTGTTGATGGTGGCGTTTGGCTGCGAAAGTAGGAACTACTTGAAAAAATATGTCTGCAGTCCTTACTTGAATTAAAAACAGATAACACACACTAATACAGCCATCACAATTAAGACCGGTTATCAGACAGATTCTACACCCACCCAAAGTACACGGGGCTACATGACCGCGTTATCACAGCCCCTAAACTGAGGAAGCAACCAACCAACCTAAGTCCGAGGGAAAAGCCAACCAGGCGGGTAAACCGACGAAAGAAAAAAAGAAGCGTTTACCTCAAACTTCTTCCTCTTCTTAGTCGTTTACCCTCCAGGTTGGTGGAACCCGCGTACTCAGCGAGGGAACTCACCACTACCGCCTCTACGGGCAGTGTCCTAGGGCTGGGAACATCTAATCGGAGTGGGTAAAACTGGTGAGGTGTGATTGGCACCTCGCCCAGGCGGCCTCACCTGCAAAGCGAACAGGAGCCTCATGAGGGAAGGTAATGGATGGTTAGGCAAGGAAGAGGGAAGGAGGCGGCCGTGGTCTTGAAGAAGGTACCATCCCGGCATTTGCCCGAAGACGAAGTGGGAAACCACGGAAAACCACTTCGAGGAAGGCTGAGGTGGGATTCGAACCCCCTCTACTCATTTGGAACACCCGAGGCTGAGTAAACCCCGTTCCAGTCCTCATACCACTTTTCAAATTTCGTGGCAGAGCCGGGAATCGAACCCAGGACCTCCGGGGCGGCAGCTAACCGTGCTGACCGCTACGCTACGGAGGCGACCTTACCTCAAACTAAGCATTTATATTACCGGTATAAGTACAAGTCGCGCTCAAAAAAAAAAGAACGTTCCTAAGGCTCTTTTATACACTTTTTGAATCTTTTCAAGAGATAAAAGAAAAGTAAAAATGCAGGGCATTTCCGGAGTTTGAACCCGGGACCTCTCGCACCCGAAGCAGGAATTATACCCCTAGACCAACAGGCCGACGTGAATTGAGCAGAAAATGGGGGTACTTAAATGTAATGTATTCTGAGAATATGATAATGTTGAATATTACACTACAGTATTTTCCATTTAGTAAAGTGTCGTAAATATAGATAAGCGCTGGCATAATGTATAAGCTTCTGTGGCTTAGGCGGCAGCACGCCGGCCTTTCACCGCTGGTTCCATGGTTCAAATCCCGGTCACTCCATGTGAGATCTGTGCTGGACAAAACGGAGGCAGACAGGTTTTTCTTCGGGTACTCCGGTTTTCCCTGTCAAAATTTCATTCCAGCAACACTCTCCACTATCATTTCATTTCCTCTGTCATTCATTTAGTCATTGCCCCAGAGGAATGCGTCAGGCCTCGGCAGCCTGCACAGTTCATATCCTCGCCGCTAGATGGGGGCTTCATTCATTCCATTCCTGACCCGGTCGGAGACTGGAAGCAGGCTGTGGATTTCCATTTTTCATTTTTCTGGCACAATCACATGATTTATTTTGAAACAGAGAGGATAATAAGCTTCTCACTTCGCAACTAATCGTAAAGCTACCATGTGGTGACGCGAAGTCAATCGTTTAACTTCGGCTTTCACTCGGAGCCCTGTTCCTAACTGTCTGTAACGTCAAGTCTTGCAGGAAGACACGAATACTGTGGAAGTTAGCCCCCTGCCTCGCGCTCTAATGACAGTGATGAGTTTAGAAGACACACTGAGTCAAACCATGTGCTTATTGCTGTGTCGGCGTACATTGCAACATTGCTCACTGTTGCCATGGAGACGTTACCCCTCTCGTCTCCACTCCTCACCTCACCCATCAAGCGTGTGACAGCTTTCACCGAGCATCTTTTGTAAATCAGATTATAGTGAGAGAAAACCACTTTGTCTCCGTGTAAAATGAAACATTGTATGTAGGCCTGTTTTATTTGTATTTGTCGACTTTCAGAACGCCTGCAGCATGTAACTTAGGTTGGGAAATCTCCGTGTTTTAAAATGTATCGTTCAAATATGTCATCTGTTCTGAAGTCTTGAAGGTTTATGTCACATATTCCCCAGCTTGTTACTTAACAAGGGTTGTTATTTCCTGTTGCTACTTCTCTTGCAGTAACTGCTAACTGATTAATCTGTGTTAACAGAAAACCAGTGATTTATGCGTGTCTGGCTTACGTTAATATATAATACGAGTGTGCTGTTTAAAATGGTAGTTCAATAGCATTAGTTGTTGCATCTGTTAAGGGCTAGAGATATCTTGGTCATCAGTCCCGTGTCCTTGTGGGCATATGGAATTTGTCTGATGACCTGGGTTATTGTGGTGACTGCAGCAAATACAGATACCGTAAAGCAGATGTTGGAATATAGTGATTGAAGAGCAAATCGGCACACCCACTAAGAAAACGTGCCTTAGATACCTGCTCAAAGATAACATTTTTATTGCCAAATAATTGTTTTTACTACGAGTAAGCATAATGTATCGGAAATTCGAACTCCTTTGCCGGTAGTTACTATCACAGGAGTGGGGGGTTCTTCACACTCAACCCCGCGGCGTAGCCGTGATCGTTAAATCGTGCACCACGGCCACGCGGGCAGCTTTAGCAATTCTGGAGATCGCAAGTTCGAATCCCGGCGCTTACAGTGGCTATCCTGAGCGTGGTTTTCCCCCGGATTTTTCCATACTCCTTCCAGGCAAATCCCGGGATAGTACTTTATTTCAAGTCCCGGTGCAACTACCCCATCCCTGTCACTCAAAGAGTTACACACACTACTACAGTCATCACAGGAATAGTCTTCAGGTTATCAGAGAAGTTTAACACATACCCTACTACACGAAGCTGATGACCAAGATTAAGAACATCATTACACTCACTTGAAGCAAATGCTGGGATGGTACCTTGTTTCAAATCCCAGAGCACTAATCCAATCCTAAACCTTGAAATTACACTATTATAGACTGAACAGAAATACTGGTTATCAGTAGTATACGGAGATGATAACCAAGTTGGCACTAGCCCTTATATCAATCTACAGCATCAAGATTACATGTACAAATAGGTAAGTAAGCCATGTCGTCATCTTGTTTCAGGGATGTATAAATTCTATCCAGTTATGTTGTCTTTGCTCCGAAGGGATACAGGGTTTGATTTCTTGCCGGGCCGCGGGATTTTAACTTCATATGGTCAATACTCCTGAGTCTGGGACCTCTTTTTATCATTTCATCCCCAATCCTCATTACGACTCTCAGCTAAGCTTCCACGGGAGAGAAATATTTTTTGCAGCGCTTGCGATACTACACTTAGTGTCAATAGAAACACTTGTCAAACGCTCAGCTACATAGCAGTGATTTGATAATTTCCCACCGTGCCATAGGACGGAAGTTACGAATGCAGAACTGGAAGAAGAAACGGCGTGTTTGGGGTTCACACCGCTGGAGGCGCTGCTGACTTCAGACAGTCGCTACGAGCTTGTAACCAGTTGTGGAGTATTGTCGAGTGCACGAGTGTAGTAGGTCATTCTATGCGGCTCTGCGGCTCTTGTTTGAGGAAATAGAACGAGGTGAATTTGTCCCAGTTTTTTGTTTCACAAGGATTAGTTTACTGGAATTGGAGCATCTGGTTGCGGGAAGTGTGTGAGTACTAGTGTATCCTTAATGCAGGAGGTGATCTCGAGTGTTTTTTTTTTTTTTTTTTCGGTGGAATAAACAGCCATGCCGGTTGTTAGATAATATTATTTGTTTGCTGATGTGGCAATATATTTATTGGAAAAATGCAACATAGATAACAGAGCAACGAAGTTGCGAGCTGTGATGTAATTAAAAACAAGCTTGAGTTGTGCAGTGTGCTCCATGTCGAATGGAGCAGGAATGCTCGATTCGTGTGATACGTATTGATCTTGAAAATAATGTTCGAGGTGAAGTTTGTTCCTATTCCATCTTATATACGCTCTTCGACTGAACTTCGGTCTTTTCTTTTGTGTAAATTTATGATTGCAAACTACGGTTTAAGTCATACATTTACTAATGTCTACCATTAAATTTACATTTCACTCAATGTTTATAATTTCATTTGGGGTTGAATTACATATCGATTCTGTTTTTTACGTTGTTTTGGGAATAGCTACGTTAGGGTCTTACCCACTACTGCTATTTCTGATAAAGTGGTTTTGACAATGCTTCTGGTAGTTGTATTGATTTGCGATCAAGTTAATGTACAAGCTAAGTGGAATGATACTCAACACCTCATAATACAGAAATCAGGTGCAGGAATGTTCACATACCATATTGCTATTGTGTTGATTGCTTCGATAAAGTAAGAGGTTAGGTTAGGAATTTTCCACGCGAGATCTGGAATTAAGTAACCTCACATCAATTTAGACATTCGTCTGCCCATGTTAGGTTTTACATACCGTACGTAATGAGATTGTTTGTCGAAGATACAGACATAATAATGCTGTCCTGTGGTGGAATTACCCACCACGGTAGCTCATCTGTGCTTTAGAATGCGTCTGGGCAAGATAGTATGACCTATTTAGACAATACGGTGTCAGAGAAAGCGGTAACTGGATTTACAGCCACATTGTAGTTATGATATAATGCAGGTCAGTGATCCCTCGACACGGTGTGTTACGATAAATCGATGAACTCTCCTATGTAGCGACAAGGCTCGACACATGACCGCATGACGTTTTAGTGATTTATTTGGCATTTGTATTAAGTGGACCACCCGCATGAAAAATATTTGTTACGACTCTCTGTGCTCATAAAGGTCTTTGAGACTATTAATAGTAATGCGTGGGAGAAATCCTAGGACAGGCTGCACTACAGTAATTGTTTTCTTCATTTGAGGCTGTATGCATTTTTGTTTTCGTTAATAATGGTTCCGTTTGTCTTCTTCGCGGTAATTCTCATTCTTCAGCGGGATAACCCTCGGCCAGTTTCCAGTCTGCCAGCCCCGTGGGGTTGAACGAAGAGAATGTTTGAAACTGCTCGGGCTCACTACGGCATTCCGTCCTTTCGTAATGTTTTCATAAGCCAGTGCTAGTAAGACCTGAGGAACCAGGTCGATCTAATACAAAATGATCTAATTTCTTTAGTCCTTCTTTTACACAATTTTAATTCAGATTAATCCTAGGTCGAGAATTCTATGCTTGCTCTTATTTAACGCGTTTGTCGTATTGTTTTAGTTCTTGCAAATACAGTAAGCCTTTTGACTACTTTGTGCGTTGTTATATCTTATTAAAGAAAGCTTTCTAGTCGGTCAACACATTCGAAGCAATTGTGCACCCTCCCATTTTGGTACCTAACAGTGTTATTTTATGTAATTTTTCTTTCAGGTTAGGTTGTAGGGTGTATAAATACTTGTTTTTCCTCCTAATGTAATTGGGCACAATTTGTGTTGACCAACTGAATACTTTCTTTAATAGAAAATAGTCAACACTGAAAAATGGCTTCTAATACTTAAATATTCTATTCTTCTTATACCACATTGTGAATTCGTAACATTCGTAGGTGAACTGTTTCTTAGATTTAGGCTTGGTCGTTATGACCTGTTGGTAGTCAGCATTGAAGCCTGATTCACCTTAAAGTTTCTTGAACATAATTGGAATACCCTTCCTCCGCAGGTATTTTTCAATTTCTTTTTTCCATCTCTCCTGGGAGGTGTTTATCCTTCCCCACCCTACACGGTTTGGAAAGGAACACAAAATCAGCAAGCTATCATTCCGAATGCAACCATGCGGAACAAGTCAGATTGTAAATGTGTGAATTATCAACTTGAGGGTTGCCGAGGCGAAAGGGCGTGAGAATGAGAGTGACTCCTTATTCCTGTGTGGGATTTTGACATTCAGTGATGAATGGTTACCTTGGCTTCATTTCTTCAGTGGTTGCCCTTCAATAGTCCACTAGAATAAACCTGGTTTCGCAGTTCCTTTCCCATTGGTTTGTCTTCATTATTGGGATATATGTATTCGACACTTTCCACTGTTTTTTTTAAGAAATTCCCTTGTAAATAATGTGGGAGGTCTGTAATTCGGAGAATCAGCAATTCACCCCTCGCAATTCTATGCAACATTTGCTACCGATTTCCTAGTCTTACTATAGCACTCGGTGGAGTCTATAATTTAGGTTTGGGTCGTACGACACTGTGATTGTGAAGTTGTTTTGGTGATAGTTAAGTTGAAGACTGATATTTTCGATGAAGTGATTTTGTCATTTCCTCTAGTAACTTTAGTTGTATTGCGACAAACTGATAAAACGTATTTTTCATGCGAGATCTGGAATTAAGTGGACATTAAGTCTACCCATTAATACGATGTACATTGGGAGGGCGCATAATTGCTTTGAATACGAGAACCTTCCTTTGTTGTAAAAGGAGTTTGTCGGAAATTTCGAGTTCACCTGGTTAAACGAGATGGGAATAGTATTACTGTACAGAAACTTCTGCAACCTGAGGTGGAAGCCCGACTCGTGCATGTTAGGCAGATACCCCCGATCTTAGGCCCCTTAAAACAATTATCATCTTGCATGTTAGAATTGAGATAGCCTAAATTTACAGTAGCCTACTATTACGTATGACCTCAAGCTAGTAGGACTTGGTTTGAATTCTCACGTTGCAGACCAAGTGTATTTTGTGAACAATCGCCTTAATAAGAGTGCGTTGGAACGCCGGCCACGTTTTCTGCTTTCAGGAGTCCGGTGGATGCACAGGAGGATGTGGGGATATTCCAAAATTCTGACAGTACAGTGTAGTTGACATACTCATATTAAGTTATGTGGAGTATCATTTAACTTAAAACGTTTATATTCGTAATTTTAAAACATCTTCCTTGGAAACTTTTACGTTTTATTGGTTGAAACTGAAACAAATGGAACAAATTTAGATCTAGGAAGCAGCGTACCCGAACGTGGGGTTCCAATTTCGGAGATCCAAAGCATTGACATCTGCCATCCTCAGTGTGGTTTTTCCATACTAGCTTCATTGAATATTGAATTAGTAGAAGCCATTTTTCCGAGTTGCCCAGTAATCCGTTATAGAATGTTCAGTCTGTCCACACGATTGTTAGCAATTAGGCGGGGAGTACAAATATCTAAATACCCTAATCTGAAAGAAATATTACATAAATCAATTTAACTTAAACTTAATTAACATACATACAAGGAGTTTTTTTTAAATAAATTAGATTAGGGTAACTTATTTGAATATTGTACTCCCCGTGTAATATACAGAAATTGGGCACAATTGTTGACATACTATTCTATAACGGATTACTAACATAAAGTAAATGCAGAAATTATACATTATTTCAGTTACAGTTGCATACACTACTGCAAGCATAACCCAGGTTAGCACTGGCATGATGTAAAAGTAATTCCTAGAGACGGGAGCACGAGAAATAAACTTTTAGACATTTGTGAATCCACAAGTAACTTTTTTTTTGCCACTTCCGCTCTCCCGGAAACTATGCGATACTTTGGCAATTACCGGTACAGCAGCATTTGCCGTGGAGATGTTCATCGTGCAGATACGGCTTTTTAGAACGTAGTATTATGGTGTTTGAAGCCATTTTCAGTGTTGTCTTAGTAAACTAAAGTTTGATGCTTTAGTCGGCGGTCAACAAGATTGTACCCAATGAGATGGGTTATTCCCTAATCCTAAAAAAACTTAACATGAGATTAATAAATACAACTGAAAAACATAAAACTTCCGTGAATGTAGTAGCATGAAGATCTAAGATTTCTCTTAGGAAGTGTCCCATTCAGAGTGCAGGCACATTCACCTGACTGATCAGGGTAGGGCCCGGATGTTGACGACATGTCATCTTTTTACTGAGCTGTCCAAGTCATCTTTTTACTGAGCTGTCCAAACCAATGCTGAAGTACATAGAAACTCAGGACGGGCCACCCCGTCTTCAAATGTCATTTTTATTTTGCAAGTTTTGCTATTTTTCCATTTTAAGAGCATTTTTTCAAGTTTGGTAGATTTGTTGGTCATATTTTAGAGAAATCGGCCTTTTAATGTCATTTATTTCGAATTTTGTCATGTCACAGCTTTATATGAGGGAGTTTGTCTCTCAGAGTTAAGAAGAAGCTAGCTCTCAGAGTTAAGAAGAAGCTAGTAGCTGATACAAGATAATTCAAAATTTTTAGTAGAAAAATATATATCTTGGATGCAGAAGAACGGTACCGTACGTATACAGATGCTCTTGTTTTCGTCGCAAACCAGTTATTTAAGGAATTGAATGTTACCTGTTGACCAAGGTCGGCAGTGGCGGGGTAGAAAGGTGAGGGGTGTATATTCTTGTCTCAGTTCCGCATAGTTCACGGCGAGAGATATCGTTCATTGCCGCTTTCAAAATTCCTAAAATAAAACAGTGTGTGTCAGTGCATTTTAAACAACTAGTATCGGAATTTGGTGACGATGTGTTTTCTACCGATGAAAGCATATTGTTTTCCAAACTGTGGAACTATAGTAGCTGCTGAAAGATTATTTACTGTAACGCGATACACATTCTTGCTTTTCATTTTCTCCACTTTATAGTGCATTTTTCGAATCTTGAGCGTCATTTATTACATTCATTTTTGAACAATTTAAGTGCATTTTTTAAACATTTTTACGGCATCAACATTCGGGCCCTACGAATCACCATTCCATTAGTAGCAGCTATCTCGAATGTATGTAAACATTGTGCTCGTGTCTTGAGCACGGTTAATCTCCCGTATAATAATTTTTATTTGCTCAGTTTCGAAATTCGAAGTTAATTATATGGTGAGTAAGCTTTTATAAGGAGCGTCGGAACAAAAACCGATACGTTAAGAAACTCGGATCATTGCAGAATGCAATAAATACTGTCGACTTTGTGGCATTTCGAATGACGTGTTATGGAACTCTAGACTGAGTGGCTCTTGATAGAAGACATTTGTAGACCATATTTCACCCAATACTTCTCACAGGCCCACCGAAGGACGGATACAGTACGAGTGGATGTATCGGCTTTTGTCGCTCCTTTAGCCTATGTTAATGTTGGTGGTTAAGTGTAAAATGCTATGTGATAGCCCAGATGATTGCCCAATTAGGTCATAGTTTATCGATCTTCAATGTATAACAGTATATTGTATACACGGCCGACGGTTGAATGTGTGATATCCATGGAAACGTGCATTCACAAATAAAAACAAATTTAAACAATACTGGCCTATATTTTGCAAAGTTTCAAATTTCTAAGTTTATTGGATTGTGAGTTGTCGATGTAAAATTAAAAATTCAAGATAATTCTACTACGCTGCACTAACTTTGTGCGAAATTTCGGAATTCTATGTTTATTAGATGCTGAGCAATAATTTCAGTATTTTACATAAAAGCAGATGACCTCCCTGTTCCGCCCCTTAAATTTCCAATAACTAAAAATGGTTCCTGTCGTTAAACCACGGCCGCCTCCTTCCCAATCCTCGCTTCAATTAATAATACAAGACGCCATAATAACATAGATCAGAAAAATTCTATACCCAAGCGCAGGGAGGTAAAATGACCACGATTTCCGGACCCCTAAAGGAAACAACTCATTCATTTTATACGGTTACGTCCGTCAGCGTTATCTGGCAGTGTCTGGTCGAATTCAACCTCTCATGGTACGTCATTTTAAGCTATCGTTACTTCTAACCGTGATATTGTTGAACACAATCCATTGGTTTCTTCATCCATTTGTATTGCATGCCACTCAATTTCACACTATTGGCTGAGCAGTAACGTTCTCGCTTCCTGTATCCAAGATTGTAGGATCGAATCCTGCAGCGGTCAGTTGGCATTTGAGGGTGTGAAAATACGAGGGAGCCTTATCAGTAGATTTACTGGCACGTTAAAGATCCCCAACTCGGTGCAAATTACTGGCACCCCGGCGTCTTAATAAGCCGCGGTAGTTAATAGGGACGTATAACTAAAACATCACTGACCCTATTAGTGTCTTAGGTGAGAAAGTTCCGGTTATAGGCTATCACCTTGGCGACCAAAGATTAGTGTAGTGTAGTTTTTTCGTTTCCGCGTCAAACTTTAAAAAGCAGGGAAAGTTGAGACTTTAATTTACAACCAGCATATAAATCTATCTGCTCGTGCCGTTAGACTTGAAATTTAATGTCCTGTGTAATACTGCAGGTAGATTCGAAAACTCGTCATATTCAAAATTCATTGATATTTTTTTAAAAAAACTTAAAAAATGCTGTAATAAATGACCTAAAAATTGGAAAAATGTACTATAAAATGGAGAAAATGATCTTATAATAATAAACTCACCAATATTTCAAAAACGACATCTTAAGCTCAAACTGAAAATAGATTTCTAGCACTTAACAAAGGTTTATGCACACGTTAGTCTTGAGTTGCACTGCACTACGTATGTCATTCTGATGTTGTCAAATGTAAATGATCTGCGATTATCAACCAACAAGTTTTTATATCTCGAAAAGCTGCATTCAACATCAACTGATGTGATCGGAGCGTACTTGGAAGTGAGGAAGGTGGTTTGCTGCTAAATCCTCATCAATCCCATTCATGCAGTAGTTTTCACCAGAAAGAATGTCTGAGATTTTGCATGTTTTATACCCAGTGTTTTTGCCCAGCAATTGTTGTTTTGATGGAATACCCGCAGCAATTTCGCCACGATTGTTGTTGCTAAGACTAGTTTCCACCCAGTTGATAACTAAATGGAATCTAAATTTCAATATTTTAAATTATCTTGTATCAGCTACTAGCTTCTTCTTAACTATGAGACACCTAACTCCCTCATATAAAGCTGTGGCATGACTAAAGAAGAAAAAATATACATCAAAAGGCCGATTTCTCTTGCAAACTTAAAGAATGCTCTTAAAATGTAAAAATAGGAAAAAATGCAAAAAGATGCAAAATAAAAATGGCATAGTCTATATGAAGAGGAGATGGCCCGTCCGGAGTTTCTATGTACTTCAGCATTGTTTTAGACAGCTCAGTAAAAACATGACATATAAACATCCGGTCCCTAAAATGAATAAGAAAACTTGATTGAAAATCGCCGGTAAAAGACATCATAGCCTATGCATTCAACTGGTGTCTCTCATTTTATTGACTGAGTACTAAGAGTTGGAACTACGCTGCTGATTTATAACCCCGTTATTTCCTTCGATCGTTATTTGTTAAAGTTAACCAATATTATACGCAATTTAAGGGCTTACGTAGTGGCCAAAAAGAACCAGGGTAGACTATAGAAATTAGGACGTGATATGTAAAAAAGGTTAGGCTATGTGGAGTTACCAATGGTGCTCATCGGTGGATATGTATATATTTGGAATCCACTGCCATTTTTAAGATCTAAGTAGGCTACAATGAATTAGGTTCAGAATTTGAAATTCCAACCAGTTATTGTCAAAGATTGTAGGTAGCCAAAGCTTTGCCTGCGTGTCTTTTTTTCTGACCCCTCATTTGCTTCCTCTCACTGTCAGAGTATATTGTGAAGGCATTTTGCATGGGAGTGAAGTTAGGAGAGTGGTTTCATAGGCCGGTATTACACTATCAAATAAATTTGTCAAAGAAATTTTATCAAATATTTTATAAAACTGAACTTTTACAAAAGTTATACAAAGCAATAATCACACCATTACACTACATCAAATATTTTATCATAGTTCAGCAAAATGGATGGACAGTTCCATGTTCACTTTACTGTATTACGGCAGTTGAAATTCTGTGGTGGCAATACCGGTATATAAAAGAAACGGAAAGATAAAGTGTGAACGTCTATGGGTTAAACCACGGGTCGCCCACGTTAAAGTGTATTACGAGTAAAATCTTGGTGAACAAACTGCAGTACGAGCACTTGAAAAATTACATTAATATTTAATTATTTATAATTATGATGAAATGAATGATGGTGACGTTCGAAAAAACCACTGCCCGAGCAAAGAAACTTGAAACATAAGAAGTAAAAAAAAAAACACGCCTTGACTGGGATTCGATCCCAGGTCCCCTCGAACAACAGTCGAACGCTCTACCCATTCCGCTAACTAGACACTGCAATGTCGCGATTGGTTAGATGCATTACGTACCAGTAAGGATGAAGTACTTATTTACACTGGAATGTAATATCATAAGTGTAATTCAAAAATTACAATACAAATATTATAACATAAAGTGCACTACTATTCACGACTTATTTCAGCCTATTTAACTATTTAATTCCTCTTTATATCCTGAAATGCGCGTCCTTTGTGCGCAGCCGATATAGCCTCGGCTATTTTTACCCACAGTTTCTATCTGTTATTTATGTTTTACATTATATACCATTCATTATGTAACATATTATGTAACATTTCATGCATTTCACACACTGATATGAGCATCTTTGTTGTGGTAATATTCCAGCTGTTATGATGCGCCATTTTGGTTTGAATCTTTTATCAAAGATACCACGATGCTCATACATTTTATAAAAGAAATTTTATAAAACCACCTTTTATAAAAGATTTTCCCATTACACTGTCATATCTTTTATAAAAGAGATTTTATCAAAGATCTTGGACAAATTTCTTTGATAGTGTAATACCGGCAATAGCAGGGCTGGTGCCCACGTAGTGTAACTTGTATCTCCTCGTCGTTTCGAATCAACGAAAACTATGACCACCGCTCTCTAGTGGTGAATATTGGTAGTTCTACAGCAAATAATGAACGCTTGTCTCCTTAATAGGAAAGGTGTAAAATGTAGGCTTTTATATATTTGTAATTGTTGTAATATATAGGCTACTTTAGTTTAAAATTAAATCTAGGCCTACAGATGAAAAACTTGGACAGAACAATACTTTATTGTACTAATATAAAAATACTGTATACCTGGGCTCCTGGTTGTTAGGCCACCTGGCGTTACCTCGGGTGCTCCATGGGTACCGGGGGGGGGGGGGGGGGGGCATTCGAACAGTAACACAGGGGGATGGAAGAGTTATGGCCTCTCAAGGAGAGGAAGTATCTAGTTATACAGCCTTGACTTAATTTAGAGCGCGACAGTGGTTGTATGCTAGAGGCCTTTCGGAATAGTATTTATTTGATAAATGCGTGTGAGTGTCGGGAAATAAGTTTCCCCATTTAATTCCTGCAGAGATTTTACATACGCACCCTTCTTTGTTAGTTGAAGGACTTACGATCATCATAGCGCAGGCTCAGTAGCCTACTGTTTATGAGACGGAACAGCACACAGAGTTCAAAGGTACTGTTTCTACGAGACAACAGAATTGCCTGTTCGGCAATCCTGGATTGCGATCGCGGACTGAGGGGGAAGTACTCACTGTTGGCTTCGAAGAGACATGTGGACACCCTGATACCAAAATCCATAACCTGCTAGTAGATGTGTGGTTGAAACGTCATATCTACGCAAGCAGTCGTCCCTTTAACGAAAATGAGTGGCGAGACGTCGTACGAAAATGTTGGATGATTGAAGACCCGGGCATCAGACAACTGCTACAGGAGATGGATACATTACTGGGTGAATTGACGGAGCGAATTCAACGTGACGCTGTATCACGTCACCACTGAAGGCGGTGTCAGCCATGCGTCAGTCCACAAAACCATCTATGACATCCCGCAGTACATTACATGACTAAAACTAAATATGACCTTCACGACCTTATCACAAAAATGGTCATTCGATAATGCGAGACCTAACATGGCAGTTACGGTCAACCGTATTGCCACTTTCTGTTGGAATCGCTTGCCCCCCCCCTCCTCCTCCTCCTCCTCCTCCTCCTCCTCCTCCTCCGAACTTCACTTTTGAAAAGAGCACTCGACGGGTGCCGCATCACCAATTACGACATTGGGGCACCCGTAATGCATCAGTTTTTCTTTCCTTCGGTCTTTTGAGATCATGCAGCCAGTTCTTATTTACAAGTTTTACTTTATACGCAGTGAGTATTTTGATTGGTAGGATGAATATTGAATACATTCCAAGATTCGCTTGAAGTACTGTATATAATATGACCCCATGCTCATGGGCGGACTCGAATCGGCAGCACGCACCATGCTCAATTCCACAGCCACATACTCGGGCACTGTTAAGGCCACCACACACAGAAAGCTAAGATACGCGGTGTTATGAAAAATATCGCTCTCAATGCATTTAGGTACAGTGACACACACAGGCCGCTATCTAAGCTATACTATGCGAAGCTAAGCCAGACAGATCGCTAGGCAGGCGATTTTCTTGGCTGTAGCTGGCCTGGCGCATGCGCTTTTCATTTCGGAACAGTTGATCTGGCGGGCTGTCGCAGACCTTTGAGTTGTGTGCGTAGCCGTGTAGTGTAGTGATTCAGGTAGTACGTACTTCGTTTTATTTATACAATGGGTGGCAGGCCAAAAGAAGAACGAATAATTGAAGAGGTGAAAAGATATCCCTGCCTCTATGATACGTACATTTGTACATTTTTTTTCTTAATATCACCCTCAATAATAGAGAGAAGTTCGTGAAATTGTTTCTGACTTACACGAAAATAACTTTTAAATTCTTCATAATTTCCATTTAGTTCTTGAATCAAATGATGGAATTCACCGTGTATTTTTCTTCTTCTCCCAATTTCAAGTATCCAGAATCGTCTTCTCTTCCTGTTTCCTTTTTTTTTTTCCTTCATCTTCGATGACAGCAGCCAATAAAAGAGCCTTCTTTCCAACGCCAGTCATCCTTAAACTGCTGCCTAGCTTTGTTTAGCTTAGCTTTTTGTTCGTGTCATAGCACACCATAGCTTGGCATTGCTTAGCTTAGCTTCCTGTGTGTGGTGACCTTGACACCTGCTGGCTGCATAAATAGCAGGCTGTTGCCCCCTTCCACAGAATTTCGTATCTTAACTGTTAATAAGTTCCCTGCGGATGGCAGACTTGGACAGAAACTTACTTTCAGACTGCCCTGCGTACCATATGAATGTTTTACTGCTTCATTAAGCGACTGACTGCCTTCTGTTCCAGTCATGTCATATGTATTCCTGAGATTGAAATAGTGCTGTTCAAAATAATTCATCCCGGGGGTCCAAGTTCGATTCCCGTCTTTGCCAATAAATTTAATTCTGTTCTGAGAGCTGGAATGGGATGAACTCAACATCATGAGGCAAAACTGAGAAGAGGTGGGTACGGTACCTACCTCAGCCATCTTTGTAGTGGTTTCCCACTTCTACTCCAGGAATGGTTCGTAACTCAAGGCCACAGCTGCCTCCTTCCCAATCCTCACCAGAATTACATACACATCCAGGTATACGGGGCTAAATGACAACGATGCCCATGCCCCTCAAATGAAGAAACCACAAAAAGTTTCAAATGTTTTCTGAACATGACTCTTCACATTTAGATCCCCAGTTGATAAGGACCGTTCTGTGACCTCGATTTGGAACACCTAACCACTCCTCCACTACACTGGGGAGGGGGAATTAGCCGTACCCTGCTTTCACTTCGTTGCAGGAGCTAGACGCGCAAACTGGTAGTGATTGCAATTTTGTTGTGGCAGGTTTGCCTCACGTCGGAAAGGGGATTTTGTACTCACGCACGCATGGACGGCTATCAGGATTAATCTGAGCCCTTTGCAATGCGTCTGTGTCAGCCTGGGAACTAATGGGCTGTGGCTCTTCGATAATATTTAAGTAGTTAACTGTTTTATAGCTCGTTTTGATTCTGGAGTTGCAAACTTAATGAAGTGGTCAAAAGGACGAAACGAATATGCCCAATACGATTAGGCGGGGAGTACAATTATTTAAACGACCTAAATAAAGTTTTATTATACAATAAATGTGTCAAAATAAGTAATGAATAATTAATGTAATACAGTCTTCGACATCTGAGTGCTTTCGGAGATAGGAATTATTTCGAGTTATTGAAAATTTGATATAGAATTAGGCCTACATGAAGAAACAAAGTTATCATTTTAGTAAGGTAACTTTTCCTCGGCTCGGAGTGGTTGGAAAATGTAGTTCTTGGTCGCGTTGTAATCCTTATACATCGAAAAGTTATGCTGTATGACTGTGAAATACGTAAATTAATTCACTTAATTTATATCAGTTTGTATTTGTAGGGAGAAAAAAGACATGGTTCACCAGCTAGCCGCTCCGGGAAAAGCTGTACAGCGTTGCCTAAATGGAGCCCATCACACATCATGGCGTGCCTCGCTCGGAAGTGATGGGCTCCATCTCAGCAACGCTGTACAGCTTTTCCCGGAGCGGCTAGCTCGTGTTATTTCCCCCTACAAATACAAACTGATATAAAATAAGTGAATTCATTTACGTATTTCAGTCATACAGCATAACTTTTCGATGCATAAGGATTACAACGCGACCAAGAACTTCTTTTTCCAACCACTCCGAGTCGAGAAAAAGTTACCCTACAAAAATGATAACAACTTAGTTTCTTGGACACACACAATTTTGAAATTAATAAACCAGTTATACAACATTCCAATGTATATTGTGTTAAAATTTGGATTCGATCTGATGACGGGTTTTTGAGATACTAATTCTTAAATGTGACGCTTGGTTGAAACACGCTTAAAAACGTGCACTTTAGTGTTCCAATTGCGATAAAAAATATTAAAATATAAATTAAAAATTCCAAACCTACGTGAACTAACGTAAAATAGAACGACCAAAATGATGTTATTGGATTTTATGTTGGTCTATTGGTTACTTAACAACCAACCATCAAACTCGAGTGCTTTCGGAGATAGGAATTATTTCGAGTTATTGAAAATTTGATATAGAATTAGGCCTACATGAAGAAACAAAGTTATCATTTTAGTAAGGTAACTTTTCCTCGGCTCGGAGTGGTCGACAGTAGTTATTTAATGCCAACATGACACATCGTACGTGCCCGTCCTACAGTATTTCAGGACGATGTTCGTTCACTGACTTATTATTTTGATATGTCAAGTAGTCTGGTAATACTTAAATATTACTATTTTGTGTAATAATTCTACAGTGATTAGTTATATTTATGTTGAACACATACCGTGGCACCTGTGAAAAAATTGTTCATTGTATTATCTTTCTGTTACAAAAAAAAAGTTTTAAATATCAAATCACAACTTCTTAATACTGTGCATGTACTTTAATATATTGATGATAATGCTTAGTTTTTGATATGGGTGTGACATTTTATGCCCTGTCCCTTAGGTTATTGTTGTTAATTACTTAGGGTCTTAGCTATATCGTGGTCATGTAGCCCGTGTATTTGGGTGTGTGTGTAGAAGTTTTGTCAGATAACCTGTGTTACTGTGATGTATGTTGGCCTGCTAGTGTGCATTTGTAATTCATGTAGGATTTAGGATTTGGGCCGGAAGTGGCCGTGGCCTTAAGTTGGGTACCATCCGAGCATTTTCCTGGAGAAGGTTCCATCCGAGCATTTCCCAGGAGAAGAAGTGTGGGAAACCACGGAAAGCCACTTCCAGGAACGTTGAGGTAGGAATCAGACCCACCTCTTCTCAGCTTTGCCTCACGAGGCTGAGTGTACCCCGTTCCAGCCCTCAGGCCAGAATTAGCAGAGCCGGAAATCGAACCCGGGCCTCCGCGGTGATGGCCAAAAATGCTAGCCACTACGCAACGAGGAGGACTTTGGTAATTAGCCCGGAGGCTGGTTGGAACCTCGAAAAGCACCACCGTAGGTTATGTGGTTAGAAGCCGAAAAGACTGATGGAGTGCCATATACTACGCTAGGTGAGAAGTGGTATTTTGCGATAGCTTTCCTCAGTAATTATTCAATCATCCAGTAACTAATTTAAATGTGTGTCCAATCCAAATTATTGCTTCTTGAGGTTAATTATAATCGGTTATCTGCAGTTTTAATTACTTAACTGGGAATGTTCCAAATCTGAAGAGTAATGGCAAGGACCTATCTTATTTCAGTGCACTATTATTCTATTTAGATTTGCAATCACTCACGAGAGTTGTTTTTTTTCCCTACTTGGGAACTCTTATCGAATCGCCCGTTTCATTTTAAGAATCTCATTGGGAGATTCCTGAACGTCTTTTGGAAACTCTTGTGGCTTCGGGGAGCTTAACACAGCAGCACTAAAGTACGCGTAAGCAAGACATACTGTTAGTGCACTACTTAAAACTCGATGGATCCGCGGCGTAGCCATGCTCCTTAAATCTTACACCACAGCCGCCTAGGCAGCTGTAGCAAGCCGGGAGATCGCAGGTTCCAATTCCGGTGCTGACAGCGGTTATCTTGAGTGTGGTTATCCCCCGATTTTCCCCCCCACTCCCTAAAAATGCCGGAATAAAGTCCCGGAGCGCCTGCCACATCCTTGTCCCGTATATTTACACACATTCTACTACAGTCATCACAGAAATACATGTTTTCAGGCATGTTCAACACACACCCAACTACACGGAGCTGATGACAGATATCCCAAACCCCTCAAATGAATAAACAACCACAAACTCGACGAGGGTTTGTAAAATTCGAAGCACATTATCAGAATGTGCCATTTGAGTGTTCCGTAACTCTATATTATTAGTTAGAAGACTAACAAGGAAGTGAAAACATTCAGTAGATAAAATTGGTCTGAAAAGCTTCTGTGTAATCTTCATTTGCAGCTTAGGAATATGTAGTAAATTAAAGCCGGAGCGGCACTGACCTTGACTGAGTTGGGAGTAGGTCGCTGCGTCATCACAATTTTGCCCAAGGTCAGGAACTCCCACTTGACATGTAATGGGAATGCATTCGGCAAACATCTAAAGACTGATTAAGATACTGTACTTCAGTTGGACATACAGATTCAAGTGTATTAATTATTTTGTAATTCAAAATCTTTGGCACACAATGGGAGGTATGAGAGACAGATCTCATGAAAGAATCCAACCTACGTATTGAACCAAAATCAACAAAAGCAAAAACTGTTCTAACTAAGCTTCCGCATAAACATAATACTCATCTGTTGCTAACTGTTCTTTACCGCATGATCATAATTCGAATAAATTTGCCCTTTTTTAGGAGTAGCAGGTCAGAAAAACTCGTGCACTTTGACGTAATTCACCGGAACAGTACTGCTCTATTCTCCTGGGTTCCGTCCCACGAGTTCCATTCCCATGGGTTCCGAAAACAAATTTCTTAGGAAAAACGTCCCATGAGTTCCGAACGCGTATTCATGCCTGATTAAATAAGCTAATGAGACACACTAGTTCCGAATGTCTCTTGAAAACCCAGCTGTAAGTTCTGAGGTTTGACCGGCTAATAATCGTAAACATGGATTTTGAGGTTGGAGTTATCCAAGCGATAGAAGACGTATTTCCTAGAGTCCAAGTGCAAGGCTGTTTTTTTTTTTTTTTTTTTCACTTAAACCAAAGTATTTGGAGAATAGTGCTAGAAATTGGGCTTTCGGGTCTGTATAAAACTAGCCAGGAAATCAGAACCACCATCAGGCAGTGTGCTGCACTTGTATTCCTCAAACCAGCACGGCCCCGGATAATGAAAAGTTAATAAGAGTTTTTTATTACTTTGTCGAGCAATGGCTTGAAATAGTGCATATTCCTATTGAAATGTGGGATTGCCATGGGAAGAGGCATAGAACAAATAACTCTGTTGAAGGTTGGAACCATAAGCTGAATTTCAAATTTGGAAAACCACATCCTCGTGTAAAGAGACTTGGTGTTCAGTTTGAAGAAGGAGTCTCAGAATTCAGACGAAACAATTATGCGGGCAGAGTTGAATTTGCAAGCCACGAAAAGGAAAAGAAAATATGTTGCAATGGATGACAGAATCCAAAGAGCAACTCAACAGTTTGAAGAGACCGGTGATTTAACAGTATTTTTAAGAAATGTTTCTTTTGCTGTACATATTGATTAGAGTATAAAGAGAAGAATAATTCAGTTAATAGATCAATTTGACGAAGCTACGTGCTGATTACTACTGTAGGTGACTTGTAAATAAGATTTAAAAGACAGTTCAAAGACGAAGAGACATGCTGATACTATTTTAAGAACTTTTAATTTTGACGAAGGCACATGCTGATTCAGATACTGACAAGGCGAAAGCTGCTGATGGGAGCTACCGGACCATGGCGTCCGCCCCCCTCTGTTAGAGGAGCCAATTCATTAGAGAGCACGCACTCCCGGCTGGCCCTAACAATGGACCTTATTTCTTTTAGTAATAAACAAATTAATACAATTTTGCTGTAGAAAACTAAGCTGGAACTCGCTCAGGTGGTGTTCGGAACTGATGGGACTCGCTCAGGCAGTGTAATTGGCAGATAGCTAATCCGCTCAAGAATTCGGAACTGGTGGGAATCGGAACTCGTGGGAGGACACGATTCTCCTTGGCTAGGCTTGGTGAGCATGACGTTAAGTGAGGAAAGAATCATATGTAACAATTGACAAGAGTGACCACACTCTTGAACAGTAAATATATTCAACGTTCCACTTCGGGTCACTTCTATTATACGATGCATGCGCGTGTAAATGCACTGTTCGAGCACTTCCTGATATACTGTACATACAATATGCTTAATAAGGTTGTTTGTTAAGTAACCAATAGACCTACATAAAATCCAATAACATCATTTTCGTCGTTCTAGTTTACGTTAGTTCATGTAGGTATGGATTTTTTAATTTATATTTTAACATTTTTTATCGCAGGTGGAACACTAAAGTGCAAGTTTTTAAGCGTGTTTCAACCATGCGTCACATTTAAGAATTATTATCTCAAAAGCCCGTCATCAGATCGAATCCAAATTTTAACACAATATACATTGGAATGTTGTATAACTGGTTTATTAATTTCACAATTTTGTGTTATTTAATTTCAAAGTTTCCGATAAGACCACAACATCAAATATATTTTCATAAGCCTTCAGAGTAACATCTAAGATATTCTTGTGTTTCTCTATACTTCTAATATTAGTATGGATTACTTTTTAACAATTGATAACTTCATGTCTTTCTAAGACGTATTATTACCCTCACCTATACTCTTCCCTACCTCTGACCGAATTTGATATTATACATAATCTTATGCATGTGTGTTCATACAATAGAATGAGGAAAAGTATTGTGTTAGCCGTGAAGTTCTTGTGAGATATCTTGGAAGGAGTGGTGGAGTGGAATTCAGCTGTTGAGGGGAGGAAAGTGAAATCTCAGTTTGAAATAGCACCAGCAACACGGCAGGGGAGGTATGCAATGAACAGTTATGCGAGAGAGAGAGAGATAGACAGATATGCAAGAATAAAGCGTCTTGTGGTGTGGGGCATCTTAAAGGGTGTACCAACATTTGCTTACTAAAAAAAAACTATTGCTGTATGTTAAAGTGGTCTTACTTTAAGCATGACGTCATGCTTTAAGCTTTGGGTAACTCGCACATCTTTGTAACACGGTGCTTGCTACCATCTGTTTTCTTCACGTAAATTACGCCATCGTAAGTCCATACGTTGGATTGCTGAAATCTTGCAATTCCCGCCTTCAAAATCGCTAGTCTTGTGGCTGTGAGATCTTCCCTGATTGTCACCGGGGTACCTTTGAGTTGTTACTTGTTTGTAAACAATTCATGCCTAGCACGATACGTCGCCAATTTTACTATGATTGGCCTGGGTTTGGTCGCATTCTTGGGGACCAAGATACGGAGATTTTGCCTCCTTGGGTATTGCTCCAGTCCATCGTGTTTGGAGTTTCTGATTTGAAATCTTACATCTCTTTATCCCGTTTCTGTATCTCAACTTTGAGGTCCTCACAAAGATTCACATTGAATTGGATCGTTTCTTCGAGTTTTCTTAATACACATTCCGTGATCTTATCCACTACAGTACTTACAATTAAGTCCACAAATTATTTTGGCTGCAAGGATTCCTCCATCACACGCCGTACTACTTCCTCTATGGAGTTGGTATAACTGGAACTGTCGCTACCGGTCTGTCTGCTGCTGCTGCTGCTGCTGCTGCTTGCTCTTCTTAGAAGACATTTCGCTTTTTAGTTTTTACTACTTACGTAAATTAAGGGATTATGAGTGTGCTCACGAGCTAAACTAGTATACTGAATGATTCACGCTATACTTCTTCCTCTCTACATTGCGTTTACACCTGCCAAGTACACAATTTCCAGGAGCCAATCCTTAGTCGTGCTACTCACTCTGCGCCCGTTAACAAATTATCATGCAAGAAGTAGCAGCAACTGACTGCCAGCCGATATATTTAGGTTTGGAATAGGCGGGCCGCACATGCGTACTGCAAGACGCCCCCTTACCCCGTCGCAGCGTATTGAACTGCCATCTCCTGGCGCGATGACATTAGCGTAGCGTCCTGGCATTCTAGTGTTGAAGATGGGGAAACCACGAAAAAACATTTCAACGGCAGCCGACGGTGGTCTTCGAACTTGCTTCCACAGAATCCTCAGATTGCTTAGCTCCATGGGGCCTTATTAAGCATAGCTATCGCAGTTTATGCGCTATACTGTCACGAGGATTTTAACTTTCGACGTTGACATTGCATCTACATGCCGACGATCTTTTAAGCTACACGGGATTTACTTCGACAGATGCAATTAATCATAACTTATTTGCAGAAACACTAAAACTAGACATGCATTAAGATTATAATCTGAATGTAAGGTCCGTTCTGCTCCGTAGCATTCATTTCAACACTCCTACAGCATGTCTCTCTGTATGACATTCGCTGTTCGCATGTCTTTATGCTGGTGACCTGAACAGTTAGTTACGGTACCGTCGCCTTTCATTTTTATATTTTCACATTTTGCAAAAAATATCAATCAATCCGGAAAAATGTGTGTGTGCCTGTCTCTCATACCCTTGATAAGAGTGAAGATCTATGCCAGACATCTAAGGAAATAACGCCAGCGCTACCAACTGAAAAAATACAATTACAATTGAAATTTGAACTCAAGTTGGATATCTCAGAAGGTATTCATGAGAACTGTTCCAAAATTGTCACACATATAGACCATAATATTTCAAATTAATTTTCAGGAGCCCATATATCACAGTGCTGCCAACACGATTCTACGCGTTCTGATAGGTTCAGTGTTTAACTGCACGTAACGTCCATACCTAGAAATGGGTTTCATTCAAATTTTGTATGTACGATGTATGCTTTAGTGTGTAGTACATATGATTGTGCTTATTTTAAGTCACCACGAGTACCAACTGTGCATTAATGATCTGTCTTTTGAACCCCCGATTCAATGTCTCGGAATATGTGTACGGAACGAACTTAAGACTTAGCACACTGGAAGGTGAATATATTTGAGACATATTTACAGTAAATCGTCAAAGTAAGTCCTACCAACTAAGTTCTATGCACGCTTATAATCGTTATGTTCAACTCCATAGAACTGCCATACTTACTTACCGACTTACACATTTTTAAATTTTCAATGTGTGTCTTGCCAGCCATAAGTACATTATGCCTATTTATAGTCCACGGAACTACCAACTGCCTAGTACCATTCTGAGAACTTTAGAACCCTAGACTCACTATCATAAAATCTGTTCATATAAACACTTCACTACAATGGCTTAACATTGCACATATATTTTGAGCAACACGCATAGGTCTATTGTATATGTCAGTGTTACCAAAATAACTCTCCGTACGTTTATAAGTTTCATGTTAAACTGAATGTAACTTGCATAACATTCACTGAATTTCTGCCAAGTTTTGTCTGTACAATGTATGATACAACACAGTATGCGCGCATTCTCTACAATGTATGACTGGCTGCGTGGCTCGGCGGTAACGTTCTCGTCTGATGTTTACAAGGTTACAGGATGGAATCCTGGCGCAGCTAGTTGGCATTTGTTGGTGCACAAATTCAAGGGAGCCGTGTCGGTAGATTTACTGGCACGTTCAAAATCACCTTCGGAGCAAAATTCCGGCACCCTGGAGTCTCTAAATGCCACAGTAGTTACAAGGGACGTAAATCCAATAACATTTTATTATCATCTACAGTGTATGCACACATTCTCAGATAGAGCAGTGCTACGAACAACCTATTAACTCACTCGGAGCATTTGAGCCGCAGACTGTCAAGACTCAGAATCCACTGCTCGATTAGACCATAATATTTCAGTTATATTCTGAGCAAATGTCATAATGCCAGTGCTACCAGCATAATTCCATAGACACATTACAGTACTCTAAATCGATCTAATGCAAGAAGGAGGATTGAATCTACAATTTTAAGAAAAGTACGCTATTTAGTTCTGCACGGAACTACTTGTTGCATCATTTGTAATTGATTTCGCCTCCGACTCGCCATATATGAATCATTGAACTGAGAGCACAATCAATCGCTTACAAACGCATCCTGAAACAAAATGCCAGCGCAGGATCCCAGCGCTGCATCTCGCAGCGGGGCAGGTCATCTGGCTCCTGGGTGCATGAACACTTCACTCGCTTCTCCACTCACTACGGCCGGCACACATCTTGGCCAGAAGAATGATCTTGGTGAAAATAATATTCACAATTATATTAAGAAACTGATGACAGAATCAAGTAAGTTCGGGCTCAATTGATAGTGCGTAACGTGCATAGTGTCTCAAGCCAACAAACGTCGTGGTAGCACAATTACTTGTCATGATACCTCAGTTTTAATAGAAGGTGAAATGTGACCTTGATGCAATGATATATTCGCAAATTTAATACATACATGACATAATCAAGCAAGTTAGGGCCCGAAAGGATAATGCGTCGTCGCTTGCATAAGTGTCTGAAGCCAACATACGTAGTCCTAGCAGAATTACTTGTTAAGATATGCCAGTTTTAGTTTTTCTTTTTACCGTTTATACTCCAAAGCTAGGCTTCAGCCTTCACCCACGAACAATGCGAGGGATCATTCCTTCTACCACCACAATTGACAGTGTCTGGTAGCTGGACAAAGTCAGTGATCAGATACAACTCGGGATGGTGACAGGCCGATCTCCCAGGAGACTGCTAACTTGGGTCTAATAAATGGAAGTCTGTCGTCGACCTGTTGAAGGGACCCGTCTCGGCATTTCCCCGGGGGTGAAAATGGGAAAACTATTTTCAGGACGGCTAAGGTGGGGTTCGAACCCACGCTCTCCCGATACCAGCGAGGCACGAGGTAGCGCGTTAACGCTCTCTGCCCCCGTTGCTGGTCAGTTTAAGGAAAAGGCGAACTTTCTTCCCTACTTAATATATAAGATAACTTCCAATAATATTAATGTATAAGATAAGAGGCTATTTGATAGCCGGAACGCAGTGGGCGGGAACCAAAAATATGACACAAATGATTCCTAATACAAAAATGTATTCAGGAATTTGTATATTATAATTAAGTAGGATGTAATGAAACACAAAGCATAGAACTTAAACAATAATTGACAGGCAAAGGAAGAAAGCCTGCTGAGGTGAAATTCGAACCACCTATTTTCTTCTTATTATAAAATTGTCAAGCATCCTATTTTCTACTTAATATAAAATTGTCAAGCATGCTGCCCCCCTAGACCACCATTGCACCATTAAATGGTATCTATGTAACGTGACTTGGTAGCAAGTACAGTAAAAGCTTCTGGTATGGTAAGTTACCTACAGTATGTTAGCGAGCATTTGCCTTCGATAATTTCGAACGAAATCTGTCTTTAATAGCTGTGCTGCTATGAAGATTATACATAGATAGGTTTATGAGTGCTGTACAGTAGTTAGCTGGAATCAGGAGATAGTCAGCCTCCGACCTTCCATCACTGGGGCGTTGGATAATGGATAATGTGCTACATGAGTAACTTGGCAAGATATTTCAGTTTTAGTAAAAGGAAACAAAGTTTGGTGCTTTTCAGTCGGTTAACACAAATGTACACAAACGAGTTGGGTTATACCCTAATCCTGAAAAAAATTACACGAGATTAATAAATACAATAGGATTACCAGTTTCGATCGTCAAACGATCATCAGATCCAGGCTATAAAATCTGTTTGAAAATACGGGTGAAAATATTTACAATATGTACACTTATTTATTTGCAGTATTGGTAATGCAACTTCTCGGTATATGTTAGTTGTGATCGATATGACGTTTGGTGAAATGCTAAAATGGTGATACAACTCCTGAAATTTGTCTCTTTGGGTTGACTATATGGTTGCAAATGGTCAGTTGACCATTCGTGTTGACCGACTGAAAAGCACCAAACTTTTGTTTACTAAGGCAACACTTAAAAATGGCTTAAACCCTTAATGTTTAATGAAAGGTTAAATTTCTTACCGATTAAAACTCTGCAATTCTTCTACAAGCCTAGAAGAATTGCTGAGTTTTAATTCACCGGCCGTGAAAGCCAATATACCATTCTTACCGATTATTGTAATATATAAGATTATATAATAATACTGTCCAAATAGGTCTCCCATGAAAGAACTTATTTATAATAGGAGTGGCAGTAATGTTTCTAACATATCCAAAACAATGACTAAGGGATTTCTTTGCGGATACAGTTGCTCTCAATGCGGGTCTTCAGAAACCAAAAACTGCCCTGAAATGATATATTTTTAGCCTACTTTCAATTTTTGCAAAAATGAAAGTAGACTTATGAGATCTACGCAGGGCCAAATAAATATCTGTCGCCCCCTATCAAATCAAAAACTGCTCTCCCCCCCCCCCCTTTTTTTTTTCAGGCTCCATGTCGGATGCGCTCGAACTATACTATTAACTTTTCTCTTATATTCCCGCGGAATATTGTCCGTGTACGGGTTTGCCCTTTTTCCTCCGGTTCATAATTGTCAGAAGAATCTTCATTGTCAGACAGAGGTTTTCAAAAGCGTATTCTTCGTCCAGTTCTTCAAACAAAATTAGTTCCTCTTCCGTTACAAACTTTTTTCGCGTAAGGTTTCTACAGTATAATGGAACAAGTCTTCTGCGAGTAGCATTCCCTCTTAAGTAGTTATCTCCGATGCTGTTGGTGCGACAAGATTATTTTGTGTGAGGATCTGTTCGTAATACTCCAGCCGTCAAAGGACCAGGCGGATTGTCGTCCTCCTCTTTATCGTATGTTAGAAAGAAAGAAAGAAAAAAAAAACACCACGCCAAGAAACACTACCTGCTTCTTTGTAAACCAACGGTCAAATGCTACTTCGAACAGGTATTCCTTGCGAATGACGTGGTATGTATCCCTTCCACCCATCCTGGAATACCCACAAATCTTATGTGCTAGAGCAGCAGTGCTCACTTTACAGGTAGATAAACGTGACAAAGGCAAACGATACACGGAGAATTATTCGGAATAATGCCAGTTCTCGAAGAAACCGCCATATTCAAATATTTAATCACATTCAATTTTACTCATTCCATTGTTTAAATTTATTCGTCTATTTATAATTTTATTAATCTACAAGGTGTGAATATTATTGCTGGATATTATTTTTGTCGCTCATTCGCAATTTCAAATAGGATACAATTAGAATTGAGACGTGCGTTTTTTCATTGGAAGTTAAAATTACATATCTGTGAATTACTACAGACTTGATGATTTCTATATTTCAATCACATTAGTAATATATGAATTGAAAGAAAAAAATATAGCACCCAAAGTGAGACTCGAACTGGCGTCCCAGCGATTACTGGGCCCGAACATTACAGAGTGAGCCACGCGTCCTGCTCGAACTCGGTAACACCTTGACTGGATATGAAGCGCTCGGAAAACTTGGAAATAGATTTTCTCGAGAATTTATGAATGTGGCATCGAACAGCTTTAGGAAATTATTGTTCGAGGTCTGAACTTGGCGTACCCGAAGCGGGAAAATTTACAAAAATCTGATTGCCGTAGGGTCCCCTTGTTAGTTCTGTCGTTCCACCATTCCTCTTCCGACACGGTGTTCCAATCCAGGTTCCGTTTACTAATGCTATTCTTCAGAGTCCATCCAACGCATTCTTGTTCTTCCTCGTCCTCACTCCCCTGTCATCCGTTGTTCCAGTGCTCGTCTTTGTAGCCTTACTTAATTCATCCGGTGGCATGTCCAAACCATCTCAAACTGTTTTGCTCCAGTTTGTCATTTAGTTTCTGTACTCCCAGTTCTTTCCGTATATCCTCATTTCTCACTCTTTATCCTCGTTTTCTGGACCATACTTCTCAGGAATCTCATCTCAGCTGCCTGTACTCTGCTCTCATCCCTCTTAGTCTTAGTCCAAGTTTCTGCTGCATATGTCATTATAGGAACATAATATGCTTTGTATATAACTTCTTTAGCCTTAATTGGTATATCCTTGTTCAATACTAGTCCCCGTACCTGTTGGTAGAAAGCACTCCCGAGTTGTTGTATTCTGCTAATTTCCAAATCTAGTCTTCCATCTTCAGTCAGTTCACTTCCCAAGTATTTGAAGTGTTTCACCACTTCCAATTCCTTATCTCCTACTTAGATTACTCTTTTTCCTTCTTTCTTACCTCTACTCACCACCAATGTTTTACTCTTCTCCACATTTATCTTCAATCCCAATTTCTCAATCTTTTCATTTATTACGTCTGTTCTTGTACCTCCATCTCATCCTCTCCCCAGATCACAACATCGTCTGCAAACAACGTTACCTTCAACTTTGCCCTACTATAGTCTTTCATTGCTGCCTTCATGATGTCATCCATCACCATTAAGAACAATAATGGTGACAACACACTTCCTTGCTTTAATCCAGTCACAATTTTAAACCATTCCGATTTCCCGACTCTAGTCTTCACACTACTGTAGCAATCCATGCACATTCCTTTTATCATGTGTCTCAGTTCCTTGCCTATCCCCCTATTTGTTAAGCTTTCCTAATCTTTTGTTCTAGGGATGCTATCATAGGCCTTTTCTAGATCAATAAGTCATTACCATATCCTTCCCATATTCCCAACTCTTTTCAATCTCCTGTCTCAGAATGAAAATGGGTTCCACTGTTGACCTGCCCCCTCTAAATCCAAACTGCTCTTCCTCCATTTGGTTTTCTACCTTTACTCTAATTATTTTTTCTAGAATTCAATCCATTACTTTGGCAAAATGCGAGATGATGGTGATTCCTGGGTAGTTACCACATACCTTCCTGTCTCCTTTCTTGAATATTGGCAATATTATTCCCTTTTCTCCAGTCTTCGGGAACATTCTCCTCTCTCCACACACTCCTGAGAAGTCTGTATGTCCACTGCAGTCCCACTGGTCCTGCCGCCTTGACCATTTCTATTGCCACTTCGTCGATTCCCACAGCTTTCCCCATCTTCCTAATTGCCCATTCCACCTTTGCCATAGTAATGTTCGGTTCTTCTATTTTTTCCTCCACCGTTTTGGCTGTTGGCGTAACTTCTCCGCATGTCTGGCGTCTCACATTCAACAGCTCGCTGAAATATTCTTTCCATGCGTCCGTTATCTCTTCTAGTTTTGTCAATATTTCACCTTCTTTGTTTTTCATGAACCCAGTGTTCACCTTTTCATTTCTACTATTTTTTATAATTCCAAACAGCAATTTCTTTCCACAATTTAAATCCTCCCTTATTTCCTGAGTGAATTCTTCCCAGGTTTTCTTCTTTTCCTCGGCAATTACTTTCTTGCATTCTCTGTTTGCTTCTATATATTTTGCTCTACTTTCTTCAGTCTTTTTTGTTTTTTATTCCTGCTAAGTTTTCTTCTTCTCTCTTACCTTTTCTTTCACTCGATTATTCCACCATTTTGTCGCTTTTTCCCGTACCTTTCCTGATGTTCTACCACATATTTTCTCTGCACTGTTAACACATGCACTCTTGAACTATTCCCATTCTTGTTCCACATGGGTAATATCCGTCCTTGGTATCTGTTCTTGCAATTCTTTCTTAAACTCTCCTGCAACCTCCTTTTCCTTTAGTCACCAGACCTTATTCTTTCTTTCCCTTTTTTCTGGTAATCTCATAACTTTTCCTACTTTTAATTTTGCTACCACTGCCCTATGGTCTCCTCCAAATGCTTCCTCTGGCATGACTGCGACATCATTAGCTCTTTCCGATGTCTTTTTTCGACTAAAACATAGTCTTATCGGTTTTCGTTCTGTCTCCCCATCCATACCTCGTTATCTTCTGACTATATTTCTTTCGGAACCACGTATTCCCTATAATTAATTGCTTCCGCTGACAGAAGTCCAGTAAGAAATCCCCCTTCTGGATTCTTACTGCCATCAGCCAAATAGTTTAAAGATGGCGGAGGAATGAATCGTGCAAGTATTATAGCCAAACCGTAACTCACGATTCAACAAGGCCTGGCCTTGCAAAATACGCTCATCGTACATTGGGAGGTTTAAACTGTCCTCAAGGAGGTGACCGATAGAATATTAGCATTTTGAAATAGAATATGTAACAGCAGTAGTGACTAACAGTTCAGGCTGACCGTGCCCTATCGTGCTTGTCCGTGCCGTCCCGTTCGCTCAAAACGGCCGCCATTGTTTGCTCGTAAATCCACATATCTCCATAACTTCGTAAGTTTATATCCTTTTTAGGAATTTACGGAACAATATAATGCATACTTAGTATCAAATGGTTTGTAGAAACGGCAGAAAAGTCTTAAGGAAATCGTTGATTGCAAGACATAATATCATGGAGTTATACTAAACCAGTTGCTAAGAAAGCCTTAGTGTACGGCATCTTTGGCGTAGTGGCAGTGACCTGGACTCATCTTCTGGTGGTTCGTGCATCAAATCCCAGCAGGTTCACTTTTTTTTACTTACTGTTTTGTTGTATTTATTGATTTATAACTACTAACACGTTATATCGTTAAGCATACACTAGTGTGTATTTCCAATCGAAAATAGTGTGTGTGTGTGTGTATACTGTATATATATACACGTATAACACCACACATTTCAGTATATATACATACACTTATAACACCACATATTTCAACACTCTACTGCAGTGATTAAAATTCGTCGGCCTTGATCGGCGGTAGAGTCTGTTGTTGTTGTTGTTGTTATTGTTGTTCCTTTCGGGACCTGGCGGCATCGGGGCCATGTAGCCCCGTTCACTTGGGTGTGTGTAGAAGTTTTCTAATAAACTGTTTTACTGTATGTCTGTACTAGTGTGTATAGTACAGTGTTACAACATGATAGTACTACAGTGCATCGAGCAGTAGTGGTATCTTATATAGTATAGGCACTAGCAAGTGTGCCTGTATAACCTACAGTGTGAATAGTACAATGTTACAACATACAGTAGAGCATCACTGGGAATTGTAGTGGTATCTTACGTGTGGGCACTAGCAAGTGTGCTACATTGGGAAGTCTGATGTTATGCAGGGATAGTCAGTAGAATAAGGTAGGGAGTGATAGAGGAGTAACACCTCTTCAAAAAACCTTGGTCCAGCTGGCCCGGCTGGTACTATCTTGTTAGGATCCCTTGCCAGGGTTACGGTGAAGTCCTCAACGGTACCTACAGTGGAAGAGGTGAACTCTGGCACAGTGTGGTTGGCGGAAGGGACAGCCTATTTCTCAGGTATAATAGGGCAAACTATTGTCCATTGTTATGTTGGCCCAACGGAAAAATGAGCGGAAGAGGAGCCAATCACTCACATGGCTCCCAACGGTCATAGAGGCGGAAGAGGTCAGGCCAGACGGACTGGCTGTAAAGGCGCACCTCAGTAGTACTTGAGTATGCGGCAGTTCGTTGCAGTCTCTGTGTTCGGTCCTGCATGTCTCATTCTTTGTGAGCCGCAGGATAAGGCTGAGATCATAGTGCGTGGGTCTCGTCATTGCAAGCTGAGATCCACCCTAAACAAATTCACGCCAGTGGCACTTCTTCCGTACGTCACTTACTTTCAAAGTCCAACGGCGATGGGATATGGATGGTGCGGGCAGGTTATGGGTGTAACTGGAAGCCCCTAGTTCGGACCTACACGTTGGCAGCAGATGTGTGATGGTTGTCTTCGGAGACTCTGTGACTACTCAGGAATTCGGTCCTGCATCTGTGTTTGGGCAGGCCTATTGAGGATCACCGCTGCTCACCCCACATAGGGAAGACCCTAGAAAAGGTGGGCTAAACATCGGAAGTCACAATCTTGGTCCGGCTGGGCAACCGCACTCAGCAGGTCACCCCTCATGCGGTCGAAACTCAAAAACAGTAAAGAATCCCAGATTGATTATTGGATCATGGAACATCAGAACTTTGCTTGATATGGACAATAACGTTAGACCAGAGAGAAGGTCAGCTCTTGTAACCCATGAGTTATCAAGACTCAACGTTGACATTGCTGCTCTCAGTGAAACTAGGCTGTCTTCTGAAGGCTAGATTACTGAATCTGGAACAGGATATACCATCTTCTGGAAAGGAAAGGAGGAGGGTGAATGTCGTATCCATGGTGTGGGCTTCGCTGTGAAGACCAAATGGTAAATTATCACCAACTAATGCCCATTGCAATCAGCGAAAGGCTCATGACTCTCCGCATAATGCTCTCAGGAGGTTCTTTTATGACACTCATCTCTGCCTATCCTCCTACCTTAGATTCTGATGATGAAGTAAAGGCTCAATTCTATGATCGGCTAAGTGATATAATCTCCAAGGTACCATCTGCAGATAAACTCTTGCTCCTCGGTGAGTTCAATGCCAGAGTTGGGAAAGATCACAGGCCATGGAATAATGTGATGGGCAAACAGGGACTTGGGAAATGTAATCCCAATGGACTGTTGCTTCTTGGTCTTTGTGCAGAACACGAACTTTCCATTACCAACACGCAGTTCCGGCTACCTAACCGCTTCAAAACCACGTGGATGCATCCTCGTTCTAAACATTGGCACATTCTTGATTATATCATTACCCGGCAATGTGATGAGGACACTCTTATTACCAGAACAGCAAGGAATATAGACGATTGGTGGACATATCATAAACTTCTTATATGTAAGCTCAGGATATCCATCAGACCTAAACCACCTAGGAACATCAAAAATTTGCCAAGAAAAAAGTTTAATACATCCAAACTTCAGGATGAATCCATCTATAAACATTTTGGAAATAGGATCGTCAGCCAGTTATCAGAAAACCCAGTAACGAATGACATTCAGCAAGAATGGGCCACACTACAGATGATTATCACTCAGTCAGCTGAGGAAACCATTGGCTTTGTAGTGCGGAAAAGACAAGACTGGTTTGATGACAACAATGAAGAAATTGTCTCTCATCAATGCCAAAAGGAATGCCTATCTTGCCCATCTTCAAGACCCGACTTCCAACACAGAGAGATAAACTACTGGAACTCAAAGGTAAATGCCAAGACACAGATAAGGCAGTTTAAAAATACTTGGTGGCAACAGAAGGCTCAGGAACTGCAGAGACTATCGGATGCTCGAGACTTGAACTTCTATGCAGTAAGGAAATATATGGACCATCTCGGTCATCATCAGGTACACTGAAAAGCGCTGATAATTCTACTACCTTTACTGACAGTCAATATATCTTGGAACGCTGGAAGGAGCACTTCTCCAATCTCCTAAATCGTCCATCAGCAGCTGCTGAAGATTTCTTTGTGATGTGCTGCAACAACCTGAACAACTGTGGTTGGCAGTACCTCCTACTTATCATGAATTCACTGCAGCTCTCACCCAATTGAAACCCAGAAAGGCACCTACCCCAGATAACATCCCTCTGGAACTAATTCAAGCCGGAGGTCATTCCCTCAAAACAAGGATGTTCACCCTTATCCTCAGAATATGGGAATCAAGAAAGGTACATGGAGACCTAAGGAATGCCACTATCATCACTATCTATAAAAAGGGTGATCGCAGTGTTTGTGGCAACTACCGTAGTATATCACTATCAATTGTGGGGAAAATGCTTGCAAGAATTCTACTTAACCGCCTCAAGGTTATCTCTGAGAAGATCCTCCCTGAGTCACAATGCGGATTTAGAGCTTCCAGAAGCACAATTGACCTGATTTTCTGTGTGAGACAGCTACAAGAAAAATGTAGAGAACAACAGAATCCACTCTTCTTAGTCTTTTATGACTTGGAAAAGGCATTTGATTCGGTTCCAAGACTAGCCATGGGGGCGGTGCTGAAACTGTTTGGTTGCCCTCAGCGTTATGTAGATCTAATCAAGCTCTCCATGATGGCATGACAGGTCAGGTTTGCCATCAGAATAAGATGTCCGATGAATTTGCTGTTACCCATGGACTGAAACAAGGATTTGTACTGGCTCCAATGCTTTTCGCGCTGTACTTGGCTGTAATGCTTTATGATTCACCCCAAACTTCCCAGGTGTGGAGGTCAAGTAGTATCGTTTTGATGGAGGGCTTTTCAACCTAACTCGTCTCCGCTCAGGTTACTAACATGTTGTATGCAGATTATGCTGCGTCGTCAACTCGCACACCAGAAGAGCTGCGAGAGTCTGTTAATTGATACAAAAGTGCATGTGATCGCTTTGGTCTTACCATAAATGTCAATAAGACTAAAGTCTTGGCACAACCTTCACCAGGCACACCTCTTCCTCAGTTCAATATCTCCATCTCAAATTTGCCATTAGAACAGGTAGACCACTTCTTGTACCTGGGCAGTACCATTTCTGTGAGCTGTACCTGTGAGCAGGATGTGGCTAAGAGAATTGGCGCAGCCCATGCAGAATATGGACGATTAGCGTACCGGGTCTTCGTGAATAAAGATCTGTCCATGAGTACAAAGCTGATGGTGTACAAAGCTGTAGTTATTTCTACATTGTTGTATGGCTGTGAAACGTGGACCCTTTACCGACGTGATCTTAGGAATCTTAAGCGCTTCCACCTACAAAAACTTCGATCAATCCTGAGGATTAAATGGGAAGACCGTATTACCAATATTGCTGTTCTTGAAAAGGCTCAAATCAACAGCATAGAATCATCCATAATAGGTCACTAATTTAGATGGATTGGTCATGTCCATCGGATGGATGATGTGAGATTACCTCGTCAAATGCTATATGCTATGGCACCAGACCTCATGGTGGTCCTAATAGGCGCTAAAAGGACCAATTTAAGCAGACCCTGAAATTGACAGGTCTTGATTCACAAACCTGGGACATGCTGGCTGAAGACCGCTCAACTTGGCGCCGTACCATCTCGGATACTGTAAAAACGTTTAAATGAGGCCAAGCGTCAAGCTAGGACACTTCGAGCAGCCCAACCACGTCCTCCTCCAGCAGTACTATGTGACTTGTTGGGATGCTTGTTCCATGCCAGAATTGGACTCTGTCACCGTAAACACATCCACAAACTGGACTGAAGGAAGAAGATTTATACTCTGATTCGAGTTAAAGCCGATGATGATGTCTGTACTAGTGTGTGTACTTTTATACGAGGAAGGATTTGGGTAGGAAGTTGTTGTTGTTGTTGTTGTTGTTGTTGTTGTTGTTGTTGTTGTTGTTGTTGTTGTTGTTGTTTCATTTGAGATGTATCCCCATCATGGTCATTTATCCCCGTGTACTTAGGTGAGTGTTGGTTGCATTTTGTCTGATGACCTGTGTTACTGTGATGGCTGTATTAAAAGTGAGTGTGTGTGTGTGTATATAATTCAGGTGAGGATTCAAAGTCTAATATCCGTATAGCACGTTGTATTTCAACAAGCTACTACAACCAACATTCAATTATACTCCTTGAAAAGGACAAAGAGTTATGACTATACCCATGAATTTAGGAGAAGTAGGCTATATGTTCTTTACTGAACATCTTGTTTTCATATCTTTGGAAGTTGAATGCAAATAATATAGCTATTAATAAGACTAAACGTATTTACTGTATTATTTTTTATTGTAAAATGTAGACTATTTGCATCGTACTGAATATTTTGCAGTTATTTTAAGACCTAGGTAGAGGCTAAGATTCTTCGAGAAAAATGACCCGTCATTTCAGCTTGAGACTTCCGGACTGTTCGAAATTATCGACGTTCGGGAATTTGTGGCCAAACATTTGGGAGTGAAGGACGTAACATGTCTCACCACAGCAGATTAGTGGCTGAGATGGAAATTAAATCCTTTCAACTGCTGTTACTTCGAAAGCAGTAGATAATTTTCCTGACCATGACCAGACATTAATAATAATAGTACGAAGATGACTCCAGCTACCGTATGAAAATATTTCGAAGCATATTGTCAGTGTTGCCTTTGTAATCTACAAACAATAGCAATTCAGGTAGATCAGCTGCAGTGGCGTAGATCTTTCGGGTTCGGCCATTGAACCAGTCTCTGATTTTTAAGTTCTGTTTTATCACTGCCGCCTGGCAGAGAAAACCAAAAATTAGTTGGGCGACATGTGGTAAAGAGATAATTAATTTTGTCTTGTAATCACCATATGTGATACGAGCCATGGCTCGATGTCGCCTCGTGAAAGCTTGGTATATGCCGCCGAAATTTGACCACTGAATATTACTGCACAATAAGAGCAGGATAAGAAATTAAATGATCAATGTCGAGGAAACTAGGCTATGCGTTCATTACAGAACGTCTGTTTTCTTTGGTGGTGGTGGTGGTGGTGGTCGTGGTGGTGGTGGTTATTACCGACCTTACAAGAGGTTAAATAAAGTTATTCCGCATAGGCACTTAATAAATGTGAATTAAAATTCAGAATTCATTCGCTGTGATGCCAAGTGAGCCTACTGTAGAATTGCTCTTACCTAATGGTAGGCTGGGACTCAAAATGGGTAAGAAATCTATCTGAATTTTATTTAGTGGATTAAAGCTCATACAGTTTGAATGCAATTCGACATAAACTAAGTTTTTTAGCAGCTACATTTCACAGGATGTTCGTGTATTAATAAAGCATGAAGTCCGCATCGTTGCGTAGTGGCTAGCATTATTGGCTGTACCGCGGAGGCCTGGGTTCGATTCCCGGCCCTGCCAAGAAATTGAATTCTGGTCTGACAAGGGGACGCTACGGCAATCGGATTTTTGTAATTTTTCCAGCTTTGGGTACATAAAGTTCAGACCTCGAACAATAATTTCCCAAAGCCGTTCGATGCCATATTCATAAATTCTCGAGAAAATAGACTTCCCAAGTTTTCCGAGTGCTTCATATCCAGTAAGGATGTTACAGAGTTCGAGCAGGACACGTGGCTTACCCGGCAACGTTCGGGCCCAGCAATCGCCGGGACTGCTAGCGTCTGTAAATAACACTAAATTTCCAGTCTCGCATGTCACCAATTTTTGGAAGCCGAAAACTAACTCTAATGTATTTTTTTTTTTTTCATCACGGTGCGGCGCGGCGTCAAAACTATAATTAAGTGCAGATGTTGCCTCTGGTATTCACTGGCAGCACAAACAAGGTGGCAATTTTTATCCTTGTGGAGCAAACAATGATGCCGACACATATATTCCAAAGACTTTACGAATAAACCAGATGTATCTGGAGGTTATCGGTTCAACAGACATCCTTAAAGGTCATAAGGGGGTTCCAGTCATTCGTTCAAGGATATTTGTAATAGGTTGTGTTAATTGAACGCGATTTACCATAATATTCGCACGATACGATGTCATAATACTTGCGCAATAACGCGAAAATGTGACATCAGACTTGTGGTCGTACAGCTTGTCCAAATTGCTGCACCTCAATTTCAAATGTCTAGAAGAAGGGTATTATCTCGCGTAAATTATTTGTTCTTCCATGCAGAGGGAGACTATTTTATTTTCATAATCACTAAGATATCATAGATACAAATGTGGCATTAAGGCTAGCTAGAGTCTTCAGGCTTGAAGTTCCATGATGTGAAGAAATTTTCTAAGTTGCAGTCAGGAGTACTTGACTACCCACACATGCTTGTATGTCGTTCAATTTACTTGCCCAAGTGTCTCGCTGCTTTGAACTAGTCTGGCACACTGCCCTTGGACGTGAATGTTTGCTTGCGGTATTTTCATACAGTACCATTAATTCTCCCCACCAGAGTAATAATCACGATAGTTCATTTCGCGGAGGGTGTAATACATTTTCTCAAAATATAATGTAGACCCATGAATAATTACACTAGATTTTAAAAACATATATTAGTTTATTTCACCCCTTCCATAATCTGAGAAATATTGCATTAGTCATTGTCTCACGAGTCTGGCGGTGCGAGTTCCAATTCTAGTGTGTGCAAAGAGTATTGTTGTCTGTAAACACACGGAACATCAGGGAGGTCATCCGGTCGTGATCCCCTAGTGATATCCGAGAATGAGCCCGAGTGAGGACTCGTTGAAACATCACGATCCTACGTAAATAGTGAGGAGAATGTTGTGTGTACATTGCATCTTCTTACAGACTACGAAAAAATATGGGAGTGGGTCAGGTATACGTAACATACTGATGTGAAGTATTTAGGGAGGTACCTCTAGCTTATAGTGGAAGAGGTACTGGTCACAATTGACTTCCAAACAAACATTCTAAACGCCGTACCGTCATGGTTTAGCAGTGAGAATAATAGCTTTACGCCCGGACCTGTCAAGGATTTAAATCTCGCAAGAGAATGGATTCGAGATCCACTCCTGCCATCCTAGAAGTGGTTTTGCGTGGGTTTCCTCTTCAGGCAAATGCGGGCAATGTGACTAACGTTAGGCCACGGCTGCCTCCTTCAGTCATATCCCCATCACTAGTACAGTGACCACATTAACACAACGTTTGAGGTAGATTTCACATACGTGTAAGTACAAAGGGGAGTGACCACGGGTTGCCAAGAACTGTAACGAAGCTAGCGTTTCAACTGCCCAAACTAACTTGAAACTCATGAATCATTTCATACAGTACTCCCTTCCTTTCAAACATGTACAATGGACGTAGGTAGCTCCGTGGTGTGTGATGCCACAGACGGGGTGGAGAAAGAAAGGAGGGTTCGGAGAAAGAAGCAATGTTCCCATTTTCTTTCCTCGCAGCCGGCTGTGTGGTAGCCCTCGCAGCCGGTTGTGTGGTAGCCTATAATTTGATAGCTTACAACTCTTTGCCCAAGGTTGTGGGGTCTAATCTCGGGTCAGGTGGTCGACACTGAGCAATGCACCCCTGGCTTATTGAGAAATTCTTTCAGTACGAAATTCTGGTTCCCCAGACTCTCAAAACCATTGTTGGCTAAGAGCGACGCTATTGTCGCCCCCACACACCAGTGTGTGTTATAAATGGACGTGATAAAAACTAGGATATTTTTTTGTTTTGGTCGTTATTCACTTTACACTACCTTCATTCATTGTGAATAAATTGTTTCTTCCGCCCTGTCAGTACAATGGCTTTTTGCTTTGATGTAAATGTGTAATAATAATGTACTCACTCGGCCTGTCAGAGAAGCAGTCCGTCTGTACGAACACTGACGCAATCCTTCCACCATTTTATTCATTATGGAGTACACATTCATTAATCATGCGAAATATTCTTTACCGGTAGCTCGCTCGGGAAGTTCTTTGCATATAGAATATAGTAAATTAGTTCCATTTACATTTCCATTACGGGAGTACCGAATGTAGCCAAGAATTTGTGCAAGACTGCAAATTTTCGGTAGACTCGTCTATCTCGAACGAGGACTTCGGACTGCTATCCTTTCTTCATGCCTGTGGACATGTCACTAACTTGGCAACTGATTTTTAGCAGAGGACACGTTTTCGAGATTTCTCTAGTTGCTTCTGAGCCCGGGACCATTTTCACAATCTCTTTAACAAGCAGGCATTAACAACGTTTAAGCTATTTTGTGGGTGTAATTTTTTGCTGTTGTTTACTTCTAAGTTAAGTTCGGCTCGCTTCTAACTAGCTCCTTCTACTTTTTTTTTTCCGAAACTCTTACTTTTGCAGTAATGCGCATTGTTTGTTTTTGACAAAAATAGACCTATTTACTTCCCAGATAATGTTTTGTTGACAAGTGTCATTTCAATATACTTTTATTTTTTTCCTTTTTCTTTCGGATCAATGCTTTCAATCGTGGACGTAACATATTGTACAGTGAGCTTGCCTACCTTGAAAATGTAACATAGTTGGGCCAGTGTAGGCCTAGAAATTTACTACTTATGTGCCAAAGAATTTCAGTGCTTTACAGGACTTCTGCTCACAATGCAGCCAAGCATTTTATAAGCTCGCAACTGTAAATGAAAAATATGTATCCTTGCAACCTTCAAAATTTAAGTTATATTTAAAAATTCTATGATGCCAACCATGGACCTCTTTCTAGCTCGTCTGTAGGTAAACATCTTCATCCATTTTTGGCTGGATGTGGAGCTCAATCCATGAGACTCCCAAGTGTCTAAGAATGCGGAATCTAATCTAGGCACAGTTGGTTGACAACTATGGGTGCTGAAATTTGAGTAAATTTTCGGGGGCGGTAAATATCCCCTCCATAGCAAAATTTCGGCTCTTTGTTGTCTCGGAAACTACAGCAGTTAAATGTGTTATCATCCCCTTAGGGGTAGACAACACGCGCTTTGCCTCTTACCCCCCTGACCCGCCGCTGGATCCGCGCCTGTGTGAATTTGTATGTGGGAACTTTTTCTTACAACCGGATGCCTTTTCTGACACAAAGTGCATGAAATGGAACTGGCCGTGGCCTGTTAAAAGGTGCCGTCCCGATGTTGGCCTGGAGTGTAAAATGGAAGGCACTGAAAGCCATTTAGACACATGACGGTGGTGGTCGAGCCCGTTCAGTCTTCCGAAACCTCAGGTGGCCTGGCCCGATGACCTTGGATGATAACGCGGTACTCCCATCTTATTATATAATACGCTGAGGTGTATGTTTCACAAAACCCAAGCTCCTAAACCAGAGGGAGTTAGAAGGTGTGGTTTGTACCAAAATTTTCCAAATCGCCTCAGTAGTACAGGAAAAATCATTCATTTCTTGAAAAGTCAACGGTAATATATTTGTTTGCTTATAACGTGTTTTTAAACAAATAAACACGACGATAGCCCCTGGCAGAACTGTGTTGCGGCGAGCTGGGCGGGTAGTCTGTACACATGGGGTGCACACAACCTATTATGCGCGAGTTCTCGTACTGGTCCGCTAGTATGTATGTATGTATGTATGTATGTATGTATGTATGTATGTATGTATGTATGTATGTATGTATTATGACAAGTCATTGTTAACACGGATGGCAGAAAGGAAGGAGAATTCATGATCGTTAATCTCGCGATCTTGAAAGACGTGAAGACATAAGGAGGCATTATTACAGAGCCGACCTCCGATCACTTTTTATAGTTGTGTAGCGTAAACTGTGGCAAACACTTGCAATTTCTTTAACTTGTAGTCTATATTACTGCAGTATTTACATGAACTGAAGTTCTGAGACAGCTGGCTGGAAAACTCCACTTCGGCTTCAGGAATATATAATTAGAACACGTCGGATATTAAGGGATACACATATTGTGGACACTTCGATACATTCTCACAATAAAGGGGGTACTGCAACGCATGCTGTATTTGGATAAAGAAGCGGTTGGCTGAATGGCATTATCGGTAAGGCTGTGCTGTAAGTAAAGATCGCTTTGAAGCCATTTTCCTGTGTTGCCTTGTTTGACATTGTAACTTCGTCAGTCAACACAATAATTCCAATTACTAGAATATGTGAATTACTAGAATATGTGAAAGAATATCTGAAATAAATTATATATAATCAAGATTTACAGTGTGTTTATGTACATTGTTATGGACTACAGAAAAAAGGAGAAAACGTAATGGATGACATGCTTCGCTCGTCAAGCGAGCATCGTCAGATCCATACTTGCAAGACAAATGGCTGAAAGTTAAAATATCAATTGTGCCGTATGTTGCAGGATCAAATCCTGGCTCAGTCGGTTAGCACGTAAAAATCTCGTTCTAGGGTGAATATTCAGTACCCGGGAGTCTCTAAATCCACAAATTCCTAAAGGGACGTTAATCCCTGAGCATAATCGAATCCCTTACCAAGCTAACATGGTACACGCATGAATGTGTAGACGTCACTGCACGCTTCAGCCTCTTGCCTCATCCAGCTACACTGATGTAGGGCATTCACGCTACTTCCATGTCTGGTTACTGCAGCTTATGAATCCACCTTAGTGTCACTCAGAAACACCTGAGTCAGTTTGAATACTGGTTCTTTGATATGCTTTAAGATAAATAGTAAATCAACACCGCTATTCACAAATGTTTGAGGAGTATCCGTATGAAGTAGTTTCTCACTGCTTAACTGCAATAACTGTAGAGCTTGCCTTGCCTTTGCAGAATACATTATTTGAATGATAACGTTTGGATTCGAATTTGTGCTTGCAGCAAGAATGATTACACCGCTGATATTCACCGACCTTGGATTTGCCCTTATCGATATCCGTCCCATCGACGTGGGAGACTTCCTAGTGTGGCATAAATCACACTGGTTTTCAATGATCGTGTTCTTTACTACAAAGTCTGGAATATTACTCGTAGACATACCTCGATAGCTGCTGCAATCATTCCTCTTGCCTTGTTAAATTGGGGTGGTTATTCCCATTGTCTAAGCAGACTGTTGAAAATGTTCATGAACATTGACTGGAGTCACTTGCTAATTCGTAAACCATGGGGTCCGGCTGAGTGGCCTAGACTACCGGGGTACCAGTTATTGAACTAATTTAGTGTGTGCTGCCAACATCACGGCGATGGAATGATTCATCAAACAAGTGTGCATATTGGAGTAATCCCAAATGGCGCTAGACATTTTCTGAAATGAGAAATTGACGCTGTTTGCCTAATAATAGTCCACATAAATAAACTTCACATGTTTAAAAGACTTTTTTTTCTTCTTAAGATTAAAAGTAATAAGGATATATATCGTTGTGTAACCTAGTCTTACTGACATTTAGCTCACAGCGGATACAAGCGTCATTAGTTTTCACCGAGATACGGAGGAGCCTGATACTATATCTCGAAACTTCCTGTTGGGATGAACCCGGAGGTTGTGTTGGTGGAAGCTGTGGCACATTCCGAACTACTAAATGCGTATCAGATTTTCCACTCATTAAACGACTGCATGTTTGGGGAGTTGTGTTCGTTCAATGATGACCATGTATTCTTTAAATATTTTGTGAAAGTATATCAAAAGAAGACAGTCGCCCAATATTTCTCCCCACTTCAGGATAACGCTGTAGGCACTATTTTCATTCACCTCCGTAGCTCAGAATTCGAAGCCATGTAATATAGGTGCATCGTTCGGAAATGTAGAGGTTTCAGTCCCGGCTCTGTCAGTATAGTACTTAAATGTGTGTTAATTAGATTAAAACTTCCATTTGCATGACCTTCTGAAGTCTATTGGTTTGCATACTTCGTTCCTTTTTTTCTTTTCTTCAAAAACAATCCTTTTTTTTTTTTCTAAGACGGTCAATTTATGTCCATACATTCCTTTGTTGTACTTCAATTTTTCTCTTTTCGCCATGCATGGCAGATGTGAGTTGTTTTTACTTTCTTTAATCGGTCCCCCTATGCGGAGCGCCGGAACTAAAAGCGACAAGTCAAGAAAATGATTTAATAAATAGTCTACTGATAACTTTATGGCAATTCAAACTAGTTTTTAGGGTAGATTGAGCGGCTTTGATAGAAGATATTTGTAGCATTAAATTTGAAATCTATTTCACTTAGTTCTCTTCTCTGAACCACTAAAACCCGATTGCAGTAAAAGTGGTTCTGTCGGATCTTGTTCCGGTGCTCCTCGGTTGATATGTCCACACTCTCCTAAATTGTAATTGTGATGATGATGATTTTATATTGCATTAATGCAACGATTACTAATGAAATATGTTTTGTCACTAAATAATGATCATGGATGAGTATGGAATTGAAAATACAATAATGTAAATTACTCTCACGTTAACAATCAAACTCAATACATACGACTTTGCCTCCTTAGTAAAAAAAAAAAAAAAAAACTTCCGAGAAAGTGTAGAAGTAAATCGGAGGTATATGTACTGAACCTTGCTGCTTCAATGTGCTTTGTTTTCCCCCCTTTAAACACATATTTAGCTGCAAGCAATTATCAGGCAGATCGTAAGGTACCTATTCTAAACAATTGGATCTCCCTTCACGTGGCTGCAAATCTCAGTTGCTGCTTTAAACTGTGCACCGTAAAGACTTCGGGCTACATCATAAAATTAAAAAGCTCGCGTGCCCATTCAAACAAACCCACGCAACCTCAATGATTCACGTACAATAGACGGATTCCCAGATGCCATGGAGTAGGTTTAATCCTGCTTTGAAGGTCTGACCGGGGTGCAATTGGCTATATCAGCCATTGCACAGGGGTCGATTTTATCAATCTAGGGGAACTTGGTTCATTGTTTGGTTTATATTTGCCTGAGTCAGGTTTTGACTTTCCATTCTATTAGAATAGGCTATTTATGTGTTAAATTATGTTTTATTTACAAATCGGATTATTACATTTTCCACAAGCGTACGCCACATTTGTATTGACCAATCTTGCAGTCAATTAGTGGAAAAAGAAATCTTGATTCTTATTTACGTTTAAAGCAGCCACTTATATCTGAATAAACAAAAGGAAGGAAGGAAGCTTGTAGTTTAACGTGACCGTTAATCTCGCGATCATTAGCCACGGGACCTCCGTTTTACGTGGAATCCGAACCACAGGACATGGCATTTCACATCGAAAATCTCACATGCATTGTCCAAATAAACAGTTAGTGGCAATTTGTACATATATCATTGGTTAGTCCATGTATTAATACATAATATAGTCGGAGTACGCTAAACTAACATACAAAAACGGTCAGTCTTCATCACTGCTATAATCAAATGATCTGCGAATCAATCGTAGAAGGCTTTTTTTTTAGCAAACAAACAACCTCGGGCATTATTTTTAAACTTTTGGTCTTGGCAGAAGCACATTTACTAACAATATATGGATCAGAGGTGATAAGCAATCTATTATTGAATTCTTGTTTGTAGTAACCCTTAATAATTTTCTCGTAAAGAGTACCCTGTATTTTCTGCTGTGTATTTTCCTCGTCTCGTGTGCTTCTTCTGAAAGCTGGCCTATTGGCATAACACACGCGGCTTTAATATCTTCCGTAAAATATTACTCCTGGGTAGTACCATATAGTACAAACGCACAATAACACAGGCTGTCAGTCGTGTTCGACACCTACAGAAGTACACGACGTTGATAACAATGATGTTCAAATTCCCTAAATGAAACTAGGAGTTCCTTGGTTTAACTACTGCAATTACTTCTCCATTTTGGTTTTAACGAAGTGTGCCCGGGGTTGAAATCCTTCCTACTCGTATATCTGGCCATATACAGCAAAGGTATTGTGATCTCCGAAACTCTTTTTTCGCTTTAGGTGTACATTTTAAGTTGGAAATTAATAATACTATCTTGGTTCAACTGTAGACATTCAGCTGCAAATGCAAGCACTGGAGGAACAGTTGTTCCCTTGCTATCTATGTGCTGTGGTACACATGGCAACGTCGTGCTTGTAGTGTCTGACGTCATTGATGATATCACTCTTAGTATGATGTTATCCCACGTGAAATGGGCGGAGGTTGGTCTGCGCAGCACGCGCTGGCCCGAGTAGTAGTCCTTGACAGAAGTTTCTCACGTCATACTTTCCACTTCAGTGCCTACTTGCCCTTTACAGGGACCCCATATGCCGACTAGAAATAAGTAATCGGAGGAAATTAATGTAAAATATTCCCAATAGCTTAAACATCAGTGATAAACGGTGGGATTAAACATTCTGAAGGATTGAACGTTTGTAGGATTCGTTAAATTGTAGATCAGAATATTTTCTTGAGATTTTCTCTCCTGGCACCAATCGATCCTCAGTGTTCTACATTGAATACTGATCTTCAGGGTGGTGTCGATGTATTGGAAGTCCACATTTCTGCCAGGATACGGAGTTTAGGCGTTCACGACCCTTAATCCCTGCGTGCAATTAGGATTGCTATAGTGAACGTCAACATATTTTCACGTACCCTGCAGGAATAATACGCACCATGGCTCGGCGTTAGCGTATCCAGAAGAGCACTGTTTATATCTTTGACGATCCGGGTTCGTTTCTGATACTACGACGATGAGGATGTTTAAAGGGCCCTAACATCTAGGTCATCGGCCTCTGATGTTTAGAATGATGGAGAAATTTAAATAAGCTACTAATACAGCTACATTACTACTACTAACTAGTCACTCATAGCTAATTCAAACTAGGAGAAGGAATAAGGGAAATGAAAGGGGAAAGAAATGCTCTCAAGCAGTGGCGTAGCCAAGGGGGGTAGGGGGTTAGAACCCCTCCCATTGGAAAATCGGCATGGTTGTGATTTGTGACTGTTTTACCACCGGCTACTTGGTGATGTACTGTTGTCGCCTTTCGACCCGACTCCATATTTGAGGCTAGAGACGTCTTCATGACAACGTATAACAACAGTCTATCTACGCAGTCGCGAAGCTTGGCTCATGTTTTTTTTCTACCGTCGCACGCCGCGCCAACAATGCTCTCACGCAGCCAACAATCATGCGCCGATTGCACTGTGTTGGTGAATGTTATTGTTGCTGGATTTACTGTATGCGAGAATTGTTACAGTGTTATAACTTTAATCATGTGTTTTACAAGAGGTGATGTGCAGTGCAATAAACAGATCAAATATTAAGTTATATTTCAGTGTTGCTAAGTAACCTATATGATCGCTTTTCAGTCGGTCAACACGAGTGTACGGTACCCAATTAGAGAATACGGGGAGTGGCAGTTTTATCTCCTAGTGCCTGAAATAAAAATACATGAATTGTGTATACACTTAATAAAATACTTCTCACATAAAGGAGGGGGGGGGGGGGGGAGGTTGTATGAGAAGCGTTTTATTAAGTGTATAAATACTTATTGTATTATGAATTACACAATTACACAGCAGGGAAATTAATTGTTACTCCTCGCACAATTGGGTGTAATCGTGTTGACCGACTGGGATGTCATTCTGATAATGTAGACTGTTCAAATAACAAGACGACACCCGAGTTTCCAAAAGACCCTAAGAGGTAAGACTTGAGCTATGGATTTTAGGCTAGTATTATACAGTTTTCCAAACAAACAACGGAACTAGTTCTTTAGGCTAACTGGTTCTAAATCAATAATAATGAAACTGGCTTTACATAACTTTTGACTACTGCGGCTCTTAGAGACGCCGGGATGCCAGAATTTTTCCCCGAAGGAGATATTTAACGTGTCATTAAATCTACAGACACAGCTCCCTTGCATTTACGCACCTTCAAATGCCAGAGGACTACGCCAGGATTAGATCCTGCAACCTTGGGAACAGCAGGCGAGAACGTTATCGCTGAGCCACGCAGCCATTCGGTTATAAATCAGACGCATGTCTATGAATGGGATCCGTGGCGGGTACAAACCCAGGCGAAGAGGTCTGATTTTAAGAGCGTTAAACTCCTTCAGTATGCGTTCCTTAGGAGGGGAAGTAAAGCATTTAACAGAACCTACCACTACAACGGTAGTGCGTAGCCAAAATCTGTAGGCTATTTGGTTAAAAACGCTCTATCAAGTTCCAACGTTCACCGCTGGGTGTCAGTGACAGTGGCGTCTGGTAGCCAAAGTTGGAGCTACTTGAAATTGAAATTGGGGAGCCCACGAGCGTTTAGTTGAAATGTTCTGCTATGGCCATTGGCTGCAATTCAAATATACATTATATCAATGCATTTTGAAAATTAAGACATACGGTAAGTAAACTTAAATGATGTCATCTCAAACACGTGTCGATATTTTAATTTTCAGATGGAGAAAGTAGGTTTCAAATAGTCAGAGAGCTGATTTAATGAATACAAATGACTATTTTCGACAATCATATAGGGGAAGGTACCCCAGTATCGGACACTTAAGGTTCCTTTTGTATAACAACTTAAGGAAAGGGTAAAAATAAAAATAAAAATTATTTTTGAAAACTTGATTTGATTCTCTTTCATTGTAGCAAATCATCTTTCTACATTATATACGGATATAAAAGAATTTAAAACATTTTTAAATCTCACATTTTTCACAATTCAAAAACGAGGCACACAGTATCGGACAGTCCCAATATTGTAAGATTATTCTATTATTATGCTCATGTATGTACATTATATCCATATTACTTTTTAGCACATACGTCACATTGATAATAACGAAGTGTCCCTTAAAGGAAACCTTTGCATATTTTGCACTGGATCCAGTCCTCACTGAAATTCTCACCACCAATTATGCAGTGGGTTGTTTCGCAATCAAAATTCAGTGTCTTCCTTGCTTTTTTCCCCAATTACGCCAAAGATTGTAAATTCAGGTCAACACGCCTTGAGTTCACTTTATGCTTTGTATATAACATAATAATAAACTTAGGGAAAGGATTTCCAAAAATTAACATAGAAATTAAATTATTACATAATTGTGACATAAATTCAGTTCTAAAAAATTGTCTAAACATGTTATATCAGAGTCTTGCTCATCAGGAAACGTGATTTTAAATGCACCCATGGTAGTTTTCATTTGTCACTCTTTCGCTGGAGAAATTAATTTCAATCTATCACCTAATGTACTTCTAGGGACACAGAACTGCTCACTTGCGTACCTAATGCTCATTTTAGCCCCTCTTACTTCATCAATTGCTAATTTTATGTTTTCCATCACCCAGCGTCACCTTTATACTCCCATATTTGTCTGAAACAAACGAAGTTATTGTAAGAATTGGTAAGAAAACTTCGGGTACGTTTGTCCGATACTGTGTGCCGGAAGGTTGTCCTATATTGGGTGCCCAACACGTAAAACTTGAACGGGTCATCATACGTAACACATTTAAACAAAAGCTACGCCATCATCCACATTTCTTCATTAACGTATGGTTAACAATCAACAACCCTTAAAATATTTCACTCATCAGTATTAAGGTGCCGAACAGGTTCACTAAATTATCTTCGTGCAGCAAGAAACAGTCACAAAAGAGAGAGCATCTCACCACGTGCTTACTTCTTTGTTTATGGACACACAATGGTCACCCTCCAACGTTCCTCGTGAAGGGTCAGTACTACCATCACAAAAGTTTCCGCAACATTGTGCTGAACATCAGAAACTGACACTGTCCGATATTGAGTTCCGTCCGATACTGGGGTACCTTCCCCTAAACTTATTCTCGAATCATTCTGAAATAATCCAATTTATGTCGTCAGGATAATGCTCACAAAGATGTGGTACACTGTTTGTTAATTCTCTTATGAAATACCTGGTGTCCCACATGACTGCTATGAAGGTACGGTACACAATTGTGGTTATTGTTGAAATTACTTGTAAAATTGACATTGTATTATATTGTCAAATATAGGAATGAGAAGTTTCAAAATCACAAAAAGATACGAAGTACTTATAATTGAGCCATTTAAGACCTTAAGATCTTTTTATACTTTTCGGTTCACAAATCACATCGGTATTTTTCTAATTAATTATAATATTACTCAATTTTACGGAAGAACTAGCTTTTGATATGGTTAAGAATTTGATATACCAAAGCAATTTACAATTATACACATACGAGTAACCCGCCCCTACTTCGCTCGGTATCTTTAACGGTTTACGCAGCGTAAGCTTGAAAGACGTACGGACGGCAGGTCCCACACCCAATTCAGAAAACCGAGGTGAGCAGTGAATCTCCAAACACATATACTCTTCTCTGAAGTATTAATTCGACACGACTCGAAAGTTGATGCTGGCCGAGGCTGGGGTGTTAGACTCGCTCACTACCTCGTAAACTCGCTCCGAAGCTAGTAAATTAAATTTCCACTGAATGGAGATTGTTGGAAGAAATGAAAACGTAAAATCACTTAGCCTATAGTGGGCGATGTATTAAAGATAAGAGATATGCTGTCGCGGGCCCTTTTGTCGAACTTTTCATGCTGACCAAGTCTTACTCATAGTGGGCCTAAATAGATATCCAGCGTAAGCTTAAATGGCGCACGTACGTCAGGTTTTTCTTCACTCGATTCACTGAAATCGTTACTGCTCGTCTTCCTATGGTCACAAATGAATGTTTTCATTCAGAAACCTTCCTCGAGAAATCCCTTACAGAATGGTGAAAACCGCATCAAAATCAATCCAGTAGTTCTCTAGCTTACCCGTTACATCCAAGAATCGGGGACTCGGTTTTATAATACAGTATGTCGAGATGCCCGCGACTGTCATTGAAACAAATACATGTATTTATAACTAGTATGGGCTATTAATTCAACGTAAGACTCATTAAATACGTCATACAACTGTACCTAGGGATACTTGTAGAGGACTGAACTAATAAAAACAGAGCATTTTTTTTAATTTTCCTATGAACTAAAAGTGTACAGCACATCAAAATTGTGATTTAAAATGACTTATGTTTACAATGGAAATAATAACTCAGGTGAGTTAAAATTCATTAAACCCCTACAAAAGTGAAATCACCGCGAATAATGCGCTCAAGGCAATTGCCAGCTTGCTGGCCGCCGCGAGCGTTAGTGTCGCTCCATCTACCAAGAGGATGCAATTTCGTAACGCAGCGAACTTCGAGACTGTGTTTTAGTCTATGGTAATAAAACTCCGACCTTCCAGGTTTGCCAATCTAAATTTTCTCCCGCGAAATATAACTTATTTCAAACTGATGCTAGCGCAAAATAATTTTGAATCCCACCCGGCGGGACAATATTAGCTTTCTTTTCTTGTCTTAGCGGGTGAGATGTTATATGTAAATTAATCTAGTTTTAATTAAAAATAACGCGTTTTAATTAGGACTTAGAAAATTATATGGGTACATTAACACTAATTTTGGGATCTTGATTAACTTGTTGAGCATGAGATAACCGTCAGCCTGTCCAGCAATTCCCCGAATTACAGTTACGAGTGAGTGAAATGTGTCGCACGTGTAAGCAACTAAACCATTTTCCGGCTGAATGTAGCATTTGTATGGTTAGTAGGTGACAAAAATCTTCGAAATTGATATTTTAGGCGTTCAGTGCTAATTGCAATATAAAGCACAGGATCTTGTTGAAAAAAAAACTGAATAACCATAAAAATGAGTATTGAATAACTCATAAATCAACATGATACACCGTGAGGGGACATGCCCACTTTTGCAGAGACTTCTATGAATGTTTTCTCTTGTTGATAAATACGCAGTCTTCACGTTGGTAGCACAGATATATCGAGTTTATTTTGTTCTTGTCAGAGGATCAGGAATGTTCTACATTTACTAGTTCAGTCAGAAATTAACTTCAGTTTTTGAAGAACTGTTGTTGTTGTTGTTGTTGTTGTCTTTTGTGCATATTGTATTAAAGTACTCGAAAACTTCTGGGCCAAAATACATGAAACTTTTCTTGTGTAATAATATCTAATTGAGAAATGGAAATACTTGTAGAGTTGTTCTTAATAATTCATTTGAGGGGCTTGAGACATCTTGGTCATCATCCCCGTATAGTTGGGTGTGTGTTGAAGTTGTCTGGCAACCCGTATTGCCGTGATGACTGTAGTAATGTGTGTACATGTATCAAGGACAAGGGTGGGGTAGACGCTCCGGGACTTGAAGTAAGACACTATCCCGGCAATTTCCTGTAGGGAGTGTTGAAAACCCGGGGAAAAACAACACTCAGGATAACCGCCGTCAGCACCGGGATTAGAATCTGATATCCGTACTTACTGCAGCTGGTCTCGCGGCCATGGTGCACGTTTGACGAGCGCGGCTACGCCGCGGGACGAAATGCTTGCAGAATTTGGCTTAAGAGTAACTATAACCCCTCCCATTGGTCGATCCTGGCTACGCTACTGAAGGCCACCATCTACAAGTACTGCAACACAGACTGATGAAATAGGCCTACTGTTAAAGATGCAATTTCTGGAGTATCTCACTTCACCCAAACTAAAAGAAAATTTGTCCCATATAGTATACATAATTTTCAAAGAAATGACAGCATGCTGCACTATTACACTGGTTTGGAAAGTTATGTGAAATTTATGTATGTTTTTTATTCCCTAAGATCTGCATCATATCATCTTAACTATACAAATAGCCCACCACCTACCCATTTGGAAGTTCTAGATTTATTCTTTTTGACTATGATAATTCTAAGAAGGAATTTACCCTACAAAGAGGTGAGTTTCATGTTTTCTACTTCTGTCTCCCAAGTCTCAAACATTTTTAACACTTGGATAAGATTCATGTATCTCCAGTGGCAAGAGATAGATATATGGCCTAAGTATCCAACCACACGCTTGATCATTGACTCAACTGAATGCCCCATCAAAAACCCATCTCTTCCAACAGCTCAACAAGCAACATTCTCCTCCTACAAAAACAGAAATACAGTAAAGGTTCAACACCAGGGGGGTTGATTTCATATATTTCACAATGCTATGGAGGTGCAACTAGTGATAGACAGATGATGGAAAGAAGTGACATTCTGGAAAAATTTCACTTTGGTGATTCCATTATGGCTGATAAGGGATTTGATATACAAGATATGCTTGTTCCTCATGGTGTCACTGTTAACATCCCAAGATTTTTTAAGAAAATGAACAGGCTTCCAAGTGAAACTTTAGAAGAGACAGGAAAATAGCCAGTAAATGGGTACATATTGAGAGACTGATAGGCTTGGGTAAAACACACAAAATACTGCAATCTCCAATGAGTCCCTCACATACCAGCCTGTCATCAGAAATCATATTTATTTGTTATATGCTTTGCAATTTTAGAAGAAATATTGTAGGGAAGGATGCTTGATTAGTAGCAGTGAAGTCATTCATTACAAATCATAATAAGTTACTGTAGTTTTAAAATACAATGGCTATAAAAACAGAACTTTTAGTGATGTGTAGCATTTTTCATTATACTTAATCAGTTATAGGCTTACAGCCTTTTAGGATATATACACAGGTGCTTATTATTTTAGGAATTAAGTTTATGAATAGAAATGATGTAACAAAATAAATGAAATATATTAAATAGTGATTTCCCTTAAGGCATATGCTGCTGCAGTAGCCTAGTAAGATTACAAAAAATCCTTGTTTCACAATGTTAACTCCTCTCTTATTCATTGCCTAAGTATAGGAACTTATTTATGATATACGATTTGTGATTGTTATTGTGAAAGAGTTTCAGTGAAGAAATCATATGTTTAATAAATTCTTCATTCCTATGAACAAGGATAACTTTCATGTCCCTGAAGGTGTATATTACAAGCCTGCAAACACTCCTTTCAGCACAGTACAACTGACCTTGTATCTGATAGTAGTACGAGTGATCAGTTTTCAAAACTAGGTTTCCTGATACTTCACAAAGATAAAAGTATTCTACAGTTTCACAGGAAACCATTTGATCTCTGCAAGAGTATGGGCACTTGATTTCAAGAAGTTCATTCTCATCCAGGACTCGGTCAGGTGAGGCACACAAGTATGGATATTCTGTGCTTATGAATAATCCACACTCATGTGCCTTCATAGAATAAAGTTCCTCAAAAGCTTTTACTGCCACAGCTTCATACTTTCTTCCATGAAGAATAGCAGGTGTAGACAATTCATGACTTGATGTTAGTTGTGCTAAGAATTGTTTTGTGTCAGTCCTCTCGGTAAGGTGACAAACACGTTTGTACATTGAACTAGGTATTCTGATGGAGCGTTCTGCGAACCAAAGTGGATTTGCACTCGGTCCCTTAGTTTTAAGTTCCACATCAGTACAATCCCCTAGAGAAACATCTTTCAACTTTCTAGAAGTTAAGAATTTCTCCTCGCCGGATCCAAAATAATCATGATCATTATAAATAGCTTTAAGATGTGCAGAGGGATACAACTGTAAGATTGGCATGGGATTTGGTGATGGGTAATTTGCAGTGAAGTTTATGGATAAATTTCTGAAAACTCATTGTAAGAAGAAGTATTTCGGAACTGGTGTGGCCGGGGATCATGACTTCTTATATCTTGAACAGATGACTTGACCTGGACTGTCTTTAAAACTAGTGCATTTGCCTTAATTGGGGAGGCTTTAAATTTTTTACACTTGTGGAAAGATTGTAGCTGGCTGGTACAGGTTTCCTGGCAGATGAAGGTCTTGCTGGTATTGAAATCCAACAATGCATGTAATGTAGTGCATACATGTTTGCAATGAGCAAATGGCCCCATGCCAGCAGTACATTCACACTGGCACTCCTCAATTAAGAAGTCCGCTACTTTCAAGTCTACATGGTATACCACGTTCTTTCTGTACTCCGACGCAACTCTGCCTTTTAAAAAGTAAATTCACCTTCCACTGCCCAACGCAAGCACAACAAGTACGTCTCTTTATACATATTTCTACCCACACCTGAATCACTTTGCTCACAGTACTTTAAATATCTAGAAAAACACTGCGTTGTCACAGTTGGAAGGTCTGTACTTTCATTAACATCCTTGCATACTGCTGCACTTGGTACTTTCATGACGTAAATATCCTCCTCATCCTGCCGATTTTCCGCATTAAATGTGGCATCATAATCTACGAACCTATAAAGGATAAAATACGAAATTTTAGGCGGATATTGACGAGAAAAACATCCATGGAATTGGTACTGGACTAGGCCTAGACCTATGTCAGGTTAAAAAAATATAGAAGTGATATTCCAAACAACAATACCTCTTTATTATAAGTTCACCCTTCCTTCCATAAACTTTCGCCTTTCTTCTTCTGAGTTCCGCCTTCAACTGAAATAAATTCCAGTTCCCATACTCCTTTTTTTTTCATTCATTTGGATGCCTGACAGAACAGCTGATTGCATTAGAAAGAATGAAGGATGCCCACCAATTCGTATGCACCTGGACCCATCCTATGCCTGCTGCGCTCTTGTGTTGACAACACGAAGTTAGTCTAGAACACGCCCATTATTCAAATAATTAATTAATTACTAAGGGGCAGTGCAAGTTAAACATAAGAGTAGTAGATTGTCTCAGCTTCTGTTCTAAGCAGGAAGTAAACATTGGCCATTGCTGGCCAGTCACGATGGTGAAAGTCTACTTCAAACTCACAACAGAGGCTGATACAACCTGATACTCTTATTGAAATTGCCACCTTGCCAGTATATATATCGCGCAGAACAGATTTACATCGCATACGAGTGTTAACGTTCAGCGTGTAATTAGTAATAAACATGAAAGTTTCAAATGAAATTGATGTTAAATATACCATAAAGGAAATTTACTTCACCAAATAACTTCAATAATATTGCGTAAAACGAATACAATAACCAGGCCAGGATTTGGCCACTGTAGTCCTAGTTTGCCAGAGCATTTGGAGGTGCCAGACAGGGGACGATAATTTTCAACTTCCTGGAAGTTATTTTTTGGTCTCTGCCTTGCAATACGTCCAGTCCCAAAGGAGATTATAAAATCCCCTCCGTGAATAGCAAACCACGCAGCATTACGTAAACATATACCTATGGAAATAAATATTCAAGGCATATGGCATAAAACAATGGGAAAATCCGTACCTCTCTACTCAAGGAAAACATACATCGGACATATAGAGGGAAACTCAGATTAGATAGAACCAGTTATTAACGCCACCGGAAGAGGGTTGGCTGACAAAATAATTGATACACTTCAGGATATTGGAATCATCTTGAATTATTTAAGAGGGCAAGGATATGATGGAGCCAACGCTATGAGTGGGCAGTTTAACGGCGACCAAGCAATAATAAGGGAGACCTACTCATTGGCTTTGTACATCCACTGCAGTTCCCATGTTCTTAATTTTGCTATTACCTATGCATGCTCAACTCAAGGAATCAAAGTTTGGGCACTGTGGGCAATATTTGTTCATTTTTCGGATATCCCCAAAGGTTAAATGCATTAAAAGGTGCACTGTTCCTGAAACTGCTAAAACGAGGCTTAAAGCATTGTGTCCAACAAGGTGGGTGGAGCGCCATGACTCAATTACTGTATTTCTTGGAACTGTTTGATGCCAGCGTCGAAAGTCTTGAAACTACAGTACAGTGGAATAACAAAGATACCTCTACTAATGCTCAACAGTTGTTGAGTGCTATGCAGAACTCAGAGTTGCTTGTGACCTTATGTGTTCTAAATAAAGTATTTAGTTTAAGTGCTCCTCTTAGCAGTGTTTTTTCAAGGCGAAGGGTTAGACATCACGAAAGCATTTTCATTTGCTGATGTAGTGGAGGACAGAATTGTGAAGATCAGAGAAAACGCAGAAGAGTAGTTCACAAAAATATTTATGCAAGCAGGCATTAGAGCTTCTCAATTGGATGTAACAATTGCCATTCCCCGTATAGCAAAGCACCAAAGACAGAGGTGCAATGTAGAAACTCATAGTAGTCCAGAGCAGTATTTTCGAATATCCATATTCATACCTTTTTTAGACAATTTCATTACTGAACTGAGAGAACGTTTCATTTCTTATAAACTGACTTTGCAGTCTTTCATGGTCCTTCTGCCTGCAAGTGACAAGAAAACACCTACCATCGAAGATCTTCATGAAAGTCTTAACAGAAATATATTCTGGGGATCTTCAATGCAGCAAAGGTAGTGCCATAGGAGAGATGGCTGTGTGGTACGGCTTGCTTTCATCTCTATACAAGAAACCCAAAGGTGCTTTAGAAGCATTTCTTTTATGTGATGGAGATAAACTCCCTGCAATCCACTGCTTGCTGAAAGTGTTTGCCACTCTTCCTGTCACCACTGCAGCCAGTGAGAGGTCATTTTCATCATTAAGACGCCTGAAAACCTACCTCTGAAATACCACAAGTGAAACTCGACTCAATGGGTTGGCTCTATTGAATATTCATAGGGACATAGAAGTAAAGCCAAGTGATCTGCTGGATCAATTTTCTAAGAAGCCTAGAAAATTGGAGTTTAGATTGTAACCGCAACACACTATTCGCTTGTTCATATTGTCCTTCTTTAATTAGATGCATTTTTTCTAGTTTACCGCAACTTGCCCTCCGTCGTCATTGTGCTATCATTGGACTATCTCTGATTGACTGCCCGTGCCATTGCCCCGATGAGGATCTTTAACGTGCCAGTACATCTACTGGCACGGCTCCCTCAAATTTGCGCACACTCAAATGCCAGCTGGCTGTGCCAGGATTTGATCCTGCAAGCTTGGGAAGAGCAGGCGAGAATGTTACCGCTAAGCCACGCGGGCAGTGTTAAAGACAGGCCGCGGAGTGGAAAAGAAACATGCGATTGAGTCTGTGCTCGATTGAACAATCTGCTATGAAGTCGACGCGTAAACGTGCTTCGGAACTCGGTATACCACGGACAACCATGCGAGATTACATGAAAAACGACCTTAAGCTCAAACATTTTCGATCGACGTTCGTTCATAATCGAATTATCGGATAGAGACCGGAATGACCGTATTTTAGCATGCCGTTCTTAGTTTACTAAATTTCCAAATGCAGTGAACCGTGACAAAGTTATGTTTCCAGATGAATGTGCTATTTATCGTAGCTCACGTGCTAAACATGTTGTCGTGTGGTCCAAAGCGAATCCTCATTTCAGACTGGAGTTGGAAAGGAACCCGCCTCACATAATGACATGGGCAGCGATGACATCACATCTGCTGGCACCGTACTTTTTGAAGGGATGATGTGAATGGCGCTAATTATTTACACATGTTACAAAAATGGTTAATACCTCAGCTTGAGGAAAGGAGCCTCACAGAGCGCATCTGCTCACTACGCTCTTGCAGTACACAAGTTCCCAAATGAACACTTTCCAGGGCGGTGGCGTTGTTCTCACACAACACCAGCTCCCTAAACATGTTGGCCAAGAAGTCCTGACCTCCCCTCACTTCACAACTAGTTATGGCGAGGTGCATGTATCTGCACGTAGTTATGCTATGAACGAAGAACTGCGCAATGCTGTTGAGGATGCATTTCGCACTATAACACCGGACATGCTCAGAAGTATGTCAAGAAGAACATGTGGCGTATGGAACTGTGTTCACAGCATGATGGGGGAACATACAGATATATCGGACACTTAATATGTAAGTAACATATCATAAGTAACATTTGATACAAAAAATTTACAGGGGGATCGTGAAATTCCCGCCGTCCCTGTACTTTACATGAATATTAACACCATTCACTTGGGTTAGTGTCCTTATTTTGATAATCTGCATGCGCGCATCACGCATTATTTTGTAACTATAATCCCCCCATTGGTCGATCTTAGCTATGCTACTGGAAAGAACACATTCTGGTAACCGCTGTCAGCGCCGGGATTCGAACCTACGATATCCGGACTTACTGCAGCTGCCCTTGCGACCGCGATGCACGTTCAACGAGCGCGACTACACAGCGGGACGAATTGCCTGTGGAATTTGGCTTGAGTAAGTATACCCCCCCCCCCCCCCCCCCCGGTCGATCCTGGCTACGCTACTGCTCTCAAGCCTCTAATAATGAGGATTTCGGGACTTGGAAAGAAGTCTATCCATGAAAGGCAGATAGGAAAGAGATGACGGTCCGGCAATGGAAAAAAGGGGAAACAGATCCAGTTCTGGGATCACCAGCCGTGAGTCCTTGAGGGCCTAGCATTATCCAGGGTGATCCATAAGTTCTGGGGTTACACACACCCTGCCTCTTTTAGGGCCTTGTGTAGAAGGCAGGACATGCAATGAAAGAGAGAAGACGAGATCTGGCCCCTCGAAGAAGGAGGGTATCAGGAAAGATGATTCAAGAAGCAATTAACGCTGTCACTCCGGAGGTCGGGTTCGATTCCCATCTCTGCCAAGAAATTTAATTCTGGTCTGAGGGCTGGAACGAGGTACTTAGCCTCGTGAGGCAAAACTGACACAGGTGGGTTTATTTCCCACCTCAGCCACCCTAGAAATGGCTTTCCGTGGTTTTCCACTTCTACTCCAGGCAATTGCTGGGACGGTTCCTACCTTAAGGCCATGACCACTTGCTACCCAAATCCTACCTCAATTACAAAACACACACACTAGTACAGACATCACAGTGACGCAGGTTATCAGAGAAATTCTACCCACACCCAAGTACACGACATGCCCGACCACAATGTCGCAAAGCCCCTAAGATAATCAAACAAAAAATAATTTTCAAATTCCAGTTAGTGAGACTTTAGATACTAGGGAATATTACTTTAAAGGCTGAGATAATTTTAGTGTACCTGGTGTAATTTGCTAGGTGGTAATGAACCCACGTCATATTTTTTAAAATATAACTCGTTTTGATGTTTAAAGAAGACAGCCTTCTTACAGTAATTTTGCAGAAGCTATTCCGCCCTCAGATTTAATTAACAATTCGTGAATCTTCCCGAACGTATCTACGCTAACTCAAAATTAATTAAAAGGAGCATAAAGGGGGAAGACGCCGGCCCTGTGGTGTTGGGGTAGCTCGCCTGCCTCTCACCCGGAGGCCCCGGGTTCGATCCCCGGCTCCGTCAGGGATTTTAAAACTGACGTGAGGGTTGGAACGGGGTGCACTCAGCCTCGTGATGACAATTGAGTAGCTGTCTGACAGTGAGACAGCGCCCCGATCACGAATACCAAGATTAACGGCCGAGGGGATCCAACGCACTGATCACGCGTCACCCCAATATCTGCAGGCCAAATGGCTGGGCAGCGGTCGCTTGGTCGTCCTTAGCCCGTCATGGGCTGTATAGTGCCAGTTTTTTTATATATATAAAGGGGGAAGACCTGATTTTTCTTTCACATTCTCAGACATGCGTGCCTATATTCAACTGCAGTGATTGTGTTAACTGATGTAGTAATCATCTCTCTTCCTATCACAGTTTGTCTTATCTGCGGTCTTCCAGATATTTGCCCCGCCATGTGGCTTCCTCTGTTGTAGGGTTCAAGATTGAAGCTTTCCAGGCGGCAAAGATGATCAAAGCTTGGTCATCAAACCAGGGTCGTTTATTATTAATATTATTATTATTATTATTATTATTATACTTGTTTTATCATTATCTTATCTCTGATATTGCCTGGTTTAAATTACAATAACCCAATGGTGTGCACACACAGAAAAAGAGGGTGGTTTTGGTTGTTTTTTGTTAAAAGGTCTGTCACCATATGCTACAGAGGCAAGCCGGTTAAATTACAGTAGTCCTGATTGATGTTTCATTTGTGAGGGATTTGATTTTTCCTTCAGGAGGGATCACTTTTGGTAGTATGAAGCGTGTCCTTTTAAACCCTCAACATTTTTAAGCAGTTGAACTCTTAGCACAGAAATGTCCTTGTCGGGATGGCTGCTGAAGTTGCCTTAGCGTTGACTTAAGATTGCGGGTTCGATCCTGGTTTAGTATTTAAGAGTGTTTAAATACAACTTTGTCAGTAGATTTATTGGCACTTATAAGATTCCTTCCTAAGCAAAAATTCGACCCCCTAAGAAATCCGAACCACTGGTTGTGCCACTTCACTTCGAAACATTCACATGCATTAGTCAGGTATTGAACAGGCAAATAAGTTGACCTCTGCGCCATTACACCTCAATGAACACTAAACTAACACATGTTGTAGAAAATATTACACAACACGAGGCTGATGACCAGAGTTTCCTTTCATTGATCCTAAATTTATGAATCAACCAAACAATCATATTGCATTTGTTTCAAAATGTATTACAGATTAAAGCTAGTTTCAAGTGCAGATACAGGTCTATAATATCAGCATTGTGACAATGTAATACTCGTAGTTGAGGGTAAACTAATGGAATAATGCTCAGAATCCATGAAGGTTAGAATTCAAGTTATAATTCCAATAGTACGTGTGCTACATTATTACAGAGGAAACACAATTTTAAGTTCTTCTAAGTTAGAACATTAATTGTGTGAGTACTGTAGGTATCCCAGAAGTCCAACCCATCGTCCCAAGTCGTGGGAGATGGGCAACGGCACTTAGGCTGTGTCCCAAAGCTCAAGTTGTCTATTGACTAGCTGCTAGCTTCTACGCACTACGGAGCTTTGGGACATGTGTGCTTGAGCACAGCCTCCTTAATAGACTTGTTTCTGAAACGCACTGGGCTTACATGCTGGTACCTAATCAACGCTCAAGATGGCGGTCATCTGCTACTCCTTGTATAAGCGCTTTCATGACTAGTGCGGAGTGTTCATAAATATCAGCTGTTTTAAAATAACGATACCATTCTTTGGATTGGTTTGGATACCATCGTGGATGCGCCCTTAATTATGGTTTGCGTTGGGCTGATTAAGCGAATTCTGTTCAGGAGGAAGAGAAGAAAGGCAATCATGTTAATAAAACATTTAAATTCCGCACCATTTCCATTTTCCACGGGAAGATAGTTTCCAGAAGAACTATCCATATTATTAATACATTCAACAGAACAGAGCACGTGGGTTGAAGCAAGGTTGAAACACTGTTGAGGAATTGGCAAGAGTAAAGGGCGGCAAGAGTATAGGGCAAGTCCCAAGCAAAGAAGATTAATAATTAAGTCAAAGATCAGACAACCTACAATTTCTATAACTTCCTTGTACAGGTCGACAATCTAGCATGCACTTCGGTTCACTAGCTACTATTCACTAGCTACTACAGACTTGATTGCTATGTGCTAACTTGTAAGCACCTTTGGATCATGACTTGTGACGTCACATCCGGAATGGTGGTGGTGGTGGTGGTGGAATTTTAGTTGGTTTATTTATGCCCAATTTTACTTTTTTGGTTCTATCAAGCTAACGCTTGTCGGTCGGTGCCAATTATAGTTACAATATATATGTTAACAAACACAATTAAATTTACACAATATACAGTCCAATCTCTCACCTTCCAATTATTTTATATAGCACCCCTAATAATAATTCACAAAGATATTCAATCAGCTCATAACAATTAATATTGGTTAAAATTATTATAATATGTTAATATTAATATAATAAATAATTTGTAATAAATTATAATATTTTTTACCCACTTTAAAACAAAAGTTGAAACGGTTTTACCGGCCCTCACTGTTGGGGTGTACAAATGTAATGTTTACTCTAAGATACGTTGTTTTAATGGGCGCCAAGACCTCAACGCTATGTTGAAATCTAAATTTATATTTAACAACCCCTAGCTTCAAGAATCTTCACTCAGATCGTGGTATGATTTGATCATTAACCCAACTAACAATTGTATCAGGAGAAGGAATTTGGTCTATATCTAATGCTACCTACTGAAAGCAAAGATTGCATGGTTAAAAGAAATGAATTTATTATATAAAACAAGTATGGCAAAATTAATAATAATATATTTTAAATTTAAATTGGAGCGTTGCGATTTGAATATTACCGCTAGAGAATTACGTGAAAACGGAGTCTGATGAATTACTGATTTTACTATTATTCCCAAGCTATGAAGTTACTGAAATACTGAATATGGAACAAGGAAACGAGAGATTATGTAGTTCTGAGTCATTCGCGCTTACCATTGGAAATTGCCGTAGCATTTCCCTCGTACTGGATGTTGAAGAGAGCTTCCCACAGCCTTCTGGCCGTCGTCGTCATCTTCTTCGTTAGTTGTAGAAATATTTTTAGAAATGTAATATTATGGTCCGGTCACACCGGAACCAACCACTCGAGCAACCACAACGGTCAAGTTTTACAAAGATAATCGCCCTGCCTCCTCGGCGCGCAAACCATATATGCACTTGTCACCTCCCCTCTCCAGTGCCGTCTTCTCCTCGCCCGCTCTTCTCTGATTGGCTGAGCCACCACGCGATCTCCCCACCTCAGGGTCAATACACTCGGCGCGACGAAGATGTCGATTACCGGTCCAGGCCATTTCGCCTTTTCTTGAAGCAGCAACCCCGCTTGCGTCACGCTACTCGACAAGAATAAGCCTGTAGCCGAATTCCCAATGACTCATCTCTCTCAACAAACTCAAACTGACAAAAATCCGTAAAATTCCGTAATCATATAATTTTCCGCGGTAATGTTGTTCGTAATAATTCGCTTGATAGTGTTTTCTATAACATCGAAAACCTATCTGTATACTTATAATTTTATAAAAAAAAACTCTCCAAAAATACCTTAATAATAATAATAATAATAATAATAAGTTACATGAAAACTTCTCTTAGCTGAACAATTTGCCGCGTAAATAAATATTGAATGGCTTCCTACTGACTTATGTCAGTGGCGTAAAATACCCTCGAAAAACACGTTACAAAGTTATGTAAAAACTTAACTTAAAACTTATACAAATGTTACTATCATGTTCATAGTCTTAATACATAAAAGCGGTTGTCCACTTAGTCAAAGGAGTTATTTACTATCCAATTGTTTATATCTTTTTTTGTTTTTGACATACAGTCAAAAGACCAGCAGTGAATGTGGTAGCTTGTTAAATAGAAAAGGTACCAAGTAAGCTAATGTTCTTTTGCCAAATTCATTATTTGTTTTTGGAATTACAAAATGTGAATTCTCAAAAATCTTGTATCCTTTTGATGTTTTAAATGATCTTTGAAAGTACTATTAAAAATTATCCATAATTATCATTAAATGTGGTGGTGGTGGTGGTGGTGGTGGTGGTGGTGGTGGTGGTGGTAGACTATCTAGGAAAGTTCACTACGGCTGAAAATGTAGCTTTGGGACACAGCTTATTTTCTGTGTCTCAATTTTAATTTCTGCAAATAATTGTTTTAATATTCGCTGAACATTTGGGATTGTATGAATGAAAGCTAGAAGTAATTATCTTCCAGGATGTATGAGTGCGTGTCTGTAGGGTTGTGGTTGTTGATAGATAGTGTCTTTCATAGTGTTGTGTTCGCGTTTGTTGCTTTTGTATATACTTTTAAGTTATACAGGTTGGCGCACGAAATGTCATACATCGAAAATGGTTTATAAAATGTGTAAATCTGGACACACAACCATATTCTCTCGTGAACAGAAACCTTATTTCATGAGTCATTCGACAGACAGCAGCAAATGTCGCGCGTGCGTACTGGCTTCAAGATATACAGCATGACGGACAACGGGAAGTTGCCGCGCGAACAGAAGGTGAAAACAGTGATGTTTTATGCGGAAACAAAAACTGTAACTCGACTTAGGAAAGGTTTCATGTTCATTTCCGTACCCGGTGGGCTTCGTGTCGGCAGACTGGCCAGCAAATTTGAAACAGAAGGCAATATACTGGAGAGAGAACGGACCCGTCTCAAGCCAGTCGGCAGACCGGAGAATATTGCTGCTGTGAGAGTGGCTGTGATTCGGAGACCCTCAAAATCCACCAGAACTGCCGGTGTTCAGCTGGGCATCTCTCGTCGGTCAATTCAGGAACACTGCAGTCTGAGCTTGACCTATTCCTATACAAAATGACAACAGGTCATAAACTAAGGGCGCTTGACAAGCAACGACGAGTACAGTTTGCTGCGTAGGCTATTGCAGAAGGTGATCCCGTACTGCACAACACATGGTTCAGTGATGAGGCATACGCTTATCTCAACGGTGTTGTGAACAAACAGAATGTCCGGTTTTGGGCGAAAGAACGGCCTGCGATTGTGCACGAGGTTTAAAATCATGGTGTGAAATTGTGTGTGTATGGGCTAAAATTTCCAGTCATCGAATTATTGGGCCTATCTTTTTCAAAGACATTGTCATCAGTGTGCGCTACATGGGAATGTTCCACAACTCTTTGCATCAAAACTTCCAATAGAGACACAACGGTTCATGCAAGATGGAGCTCGTCCGCACACAGAAAATGTTGTTCTGGACTTCCAGCATGAACATTTCGGGCCCCGTGTGATGATCCATCGATATCCCGAACGTTTTCGGAGCTGCTCAATCTGGCCACCACATAGCCCAGATCTGAATCCCTGTGACTTCTTCCTGTGGGGATATTTGAAGGAGACAATCTACCGCCAGAGACCACAAAATGACTTCTTCCGAGGGTTGAGTGAGGATATGTGTCGTAGAGTGGTCACAGACATGCAGGTTTGTCTCGAAGCTGTTGTACGCCGAGAAGGTGGGCATATTGAACATGTCTTGCATACTGACTAATCATTCACAATTCAGTGAATGTTGTAATGCCAAATTTTAGTAAATATGTTGTATATTAAATATTCTATAAACAATTTCCAGTGTATGACATTTCGTGCGCCACACTGTATGATTGACTTATATTGTAACAGGTGGATTGACTTAAATTGTAACAGGTGGATTCTGACAAAGAATAGATACATGCCTACATAACTTTCGATTAAATCAAGAATACATTTGAAATCGAGCCAAGTACGGATTGCAGGTGAAAAACATAAAGGGCTTCCATGAACAGAAAAGTGAACGGACGGAGGAAAGACATGCTGCCAGATTGCAGCGATTGTGGGCAAAAGAAAACGATTTCAAGTCTTCAATGACCGAAGACGAATATAATAATAATAATAATAATATACTATTGATTGAAACCCTTTCTTTCTTTCTTTCTTTCTTTCTTTCTTTCATGTAGCAAACCTTGTCACTAAATTTCTCGTAACGAAAATCTATCGGTTCGTTCCAATGGCTGAATACTACAGATCCTTTTGTGAAGCGTGGTAGTGATGGGAGTTACTTGGCACGGCTTGACTGACCAGTAAGACGAGACTGTTTCCGTTCAGAACTCGATGGGCATGCGTGCGCCACTTCGATAGAGGCGTAAGTGGAGTGTGAGCTAATAAGTGTCTGGAATAAATTCGATCAGCGTTACTGAATTGTAGCCTAAATGTGTCTAACGTCAACTCAACTACGCAATTGAATGAATTATGTGGGTACGTGTCTAGCATTCAAACCTCAATCTATTCAACTTGGTATTCAGCGTACGTTCCACCTCTGTGGCCTTATTTAATACCCATCGGCTTCAAAAGGATTGGCGTTAATGCATTTGCTGGCAGACAAATAGTTAAGGAGTCAGGGAGTATTAAGTCTGGTTATTGCCGAGATTGATTTCACGAGGCATGGTCCAAATATCGAGACAAAAAAGACGACGGTTGTTGACTCATCCCAACTCCACTTAGTAAATGGTGTAAACATTTTAAAGAATGCAAAGCTGCTGCCAGCAGTTCTAGCTAGTGATCCCGCTTAAGGTGGTAACCGTGCATCTCGGATGGTGTCCTGAAAATTTCAAACAGAAGTTGATGATGTACAGCTGTCTAAATAAAAGTAGCCACTCTCTTCAACAGTGAAAATATTCACATTTTCAGTTGGGATTATGGTGCTGTTACACCATGTATACGCTTGTATATGCGCAGTTGAAGCAGTTTCTGAACTATACTGGAGTAATTAAACATCTGCCTCTCATGGAGCAGCGTTAGGTAGAGAGTTCAAGCCTTGTTCAAGTTATAATTTTTATTTTAGTGTTGTGTAGCTATATAAGTAATATAAATGTTTGTTTTGGAACAATGCAGTTGCATAACCTTACATCAGTTAATTTTTATCATTCTTATGAAAATGGAAATCCACAGCCTGCTTCCAGTTGACTGACCGGGTCAGGGAATGGAATGAATGAAGCCCCCATCTAGCGGCGAGGATATGAACTGTGCCGGCTGCCGAATCCTGTCTCACTCCCCTGGGGCAATGATAAAATGAAATGATAGTGGAGAGTATTGCTGGAATTAAATTTGTGCCAGGGGGGGGGGGGGGGGAAGCCGGAGCACCCGGAGAAAAACCTGTCTGCCTCCGCTTTGCCCAGCACAAATCTCACATGGAGTGACCGGGATTTGAACCACGGAGGCTTTATCATTCTTACATGCTTTCATGATATTTATCATGTATGGAAATGAAAAGGAGTTACGAGAATTTGAACATTAAACGTTGACATTGCATTAACATGCCGACGTTCTTGGAACTAAACGGAATATACAGAGAGTTTGTTTTACATGCGACGGGGACCCTCGCTTGCCCGCTCGCCCGCGTTGCGCGTCTGACTCCCGCCAGGCACTTTGCCGTTATGCGGCGCTTCGCGGCACTGACTCATTGGAAATAGGAATTTGTACTTACGTAGTTCACCGCTCGTGCTGAAAATGTTCGCCATTCACTGCTACACATCGCTGGCACCTCTTTATGAAATTGTTATTTACTTTCTGAAGATCCTCAGCACCGGTTGACTGTATTTCACCTGTTTTTTTAGCGTTTGGCTTTTGGTGCCGGGAGTGTCCGAGGACATGTTCGGCTCGCCAGTTTTGTAGCTGCTTCGAGACGGACACCCAATGGGTGAGCGACAAGTACCGTTGGGGAGGAAAGTTGGAAGGGAAGGGCGAGGAGTTGGAAGGTAGCGGCTGTGGCCTATAGTGAGGGACCAACCCCGGCATTTGCCTGGAAGGAAGATGGGAAACTACAGAAGACCATCTTCAAGGTTGCCGGCGGGGGGATTCGAACCTCCTCGCCTCCCGGATGTGAGCGACTGCCATTAGTCATGCCGTAACCACCACGGCTAACTCACCCGGTTATTTCACCTGTAATATAGCCTTAAAGTATATTTCTCGCATACATTCTATTTTTAACCCCACAGATAAGTCACATGGTGATAAGTCTGGGCTTCGCGGGGGCCACACGTTCCGACTTATAATCCTAGTACCGAAAATGCGACGCAATTCTCTCATGGATGCTTCGGCAGTGTGAGCAGTGGCATAATCTTTTTGAAAATAAGTTGACAATCTCTCTTTGTAAGTCAGTTCGTCAAAAAATTGGTCAAGGATCACATTGAAGTACAAATTTAAGTACAACTTCCTATACTCAATAACTCAGTGCCGCGCAAGCGCCGCGTAACGGCAAAGTGCCTGGCGGGAGACAGACGCGCAACACGGGCGAGCAGGCAAGCGAGGGTCCCCGTCGCATATTAAAAAAAAAAACTCTGTACATCGTACTGATGCAATTCAGTGCATTTGCAGAAAAACTCCAACTAAACATGCATTTAGGTTATATTCTGATTTAATGCTATACAATAATATATCAGGTCACGTCAGACCGCGGTTCAACAGCATCTAAAACGTTGCCTTTCTTCAAATACGACCCAAGGCACTCCACGGGAACTTGAATTTAAGAGTGGTACCACTTTTACATTAGGCATCGGTAAGTTAAAAATTTAAGCATAGCATTTGTAAATTCTTTTTTTATACCAAGGGAGATAGTCGAATACTATTTTTTTTTTAATTTATTTACTAGCAACCCGCCCCAGTTTCGATCGGGAACAGTTATGAATGCATTACGCGATAAGCGCTTTATTTTTCGCTGTCAATGACTGCGACCTATATCCGTTTTACGTCTTGGCGTGATAGTTAAAAATCACTGACTCGACTATTATATTATCATGGAGATGCATTGGCAACGAATTCTTGTCAGACGTAGCTTAAGAATGGCGAGGTGCATGAAACACGAATCCCCCTTCCGTCCAATCTTAACTTGACTGTGTATTTTTCGGAACGAAAAGTTCACAGGCGACATGAAGAAAAGCAGAGTTAAACTTCAGGGAGACTCCAAACACAACCACTCTTCTCTGAAGTCTTAACTCATCACGACTCGACAATTTGCTGCTGGCTGTATCTGGGGTAATAGGCTCACCCGCTAGCTAGGCTGTAACTGGGATGATAGGCTCGCCCCTAGCTGATTCGTAAACTGTCACCTCAGTAATTGAATGGAGATTGTTGGAAGAAATGAAAATGTAAAAACACTTACAGTGGGCGATGTATTGAAGATATAGATATGCTCTCCGGGACTTTTTTTTGTAGAACATTTCATGCTGACCAATTCTTACAGTCATAGTATACAAAAGTTTGGTGCTTTTCAGTCGGTCAACACGAATGTACCCAAATAGAGCTGGGTTATGCCCTAATCCTGAAATAAATTACATGAGATTAATAAATACACTAGGATGACCAGTTTCGATCGTCAAGCGATCATCATCAGATCCATTACACTTAGGCTATAACGTCTGTTTGAGAATACAGGTGGAAAATATATACAATATGTACAATTATTTAGTTGCAGTGTTGGTAATGCAACTGTCGGTGTATGCTAAAAGTAGTATATCTAATGTTAGGTGAACTTCTAAAATGGTGATAAAAAATCCGGAATTTGTCTGTTTGAGGTGATTATATGGTTATACAAAATCAACTATGCTTATACTGAAACAATACAGGCTGATACTTATTCGGTTGTCTCCCTAACTGGAACTTCAAGCTGTTTCGTGTTCACTAAGTCACCAGTTATAGTCGACTAACCCGGGTGTTAACTGGGCGAAACTGGTTTTCCCCTTACTCCCCCTTTTGTTCCTACGTTCTTTCTGAGGTCAGTGCCATGTTTATTTGTGTGACGTTGCCAAATCTAGATAAGAATGTATGTTATTGAATCCAGGAAGATCTACAGCTATTCAAGACCGTGGCACTATCTTCGCCACGCGTGGACTGAAGTCATTCAACTAAGCGGTACACGGTCTATTGAAGACGTCCCGGCACCTTTAATACTGACGCGCATACCGGCCTAGGTTTATTGCAGAAAAAAGTACATAGTACACCTGATCCAAATAACATTTACCTATAACCACCGCTATTTCCTCCCTTTTTTTTATCTAGCTTGGCTGTATCGCCAAGTTGTCTTGTTTTCGACAGGGTGTGTTTTTAGTAGAGCGAAAAGGGGTGAACTCTCCATAAAAGTGTGTTCATTTAGATTGTTGGGATTGTTTTGTTTGGCTAGGTGAATCTCGATTGCTTCCTTTATGTCGAGAGCTCTGCCTTTCGATTCGTGATCAAATATTTTTAGGTCGGTCTCGATTTTAGTAAAGCTGTGGCCCGTGTCACACATATGTTCGCATACGGCTGAATGTGTTCCGTATCTTATCGCATTCCTATGTTCATTATAACGTGTGGCTTTTCCATATGGAATTTCTCTGATCACGGTGCCAAGTAAAATTCAAATCCTGGACATAAGTCTCATTTGATCGGGCAAGGGTTCTCTTGAAACAACCGGGCATATGAGCCATGAACCAAAGCTGTACGTATTTGAACATTGAATTATTAGAATTGTTCGAATAATTTCGATTATTCCAATTGCCAACCTATTCGTATATTCAAATTTCGAAATATTTGCTTTCGTAAGATAACCCGATTATTCAGTCAGTAATAGAATGATTCGACGAACGAGTCTAATCATTGAAATGTTCGAATAATTATATTAAACTTACAAAGAGAGAAAGAGAGAAAGAAAGAAAGAAAGAAAGAAAAAAACAAAGCATAAAGGGAAAGGAATGAGATGCTTGTTTTAAATGATAGTCTATTTATAAGGATCTGCCAGTCTAAATTGGGAAGGACTTGAATCTCATCCGACCCCTTGGATTCGTCCCTGCTTCGAACAACTTGTCTACTGGACATAGCTGTAATTTTTGGGTACCTATCCTTTTCGAATAATTCCAATATTTGAACAGTTTCATTATTTTAATAATCGGCTATTTGAAGTACTTCGAATTTCGAAGTGGTGAAGTAGTCCAATTAATCGAATATTCGAATGATATGTACAGCCCCATTTTGTTGCCTACTGAAAGTTACATAGCATATTCATAGAGTTATGGGTGAAGGCGGATCCATGGATATTCGGGGCTACATGACCACGATGTCACAGCCCCTAAATGAATCTTCAACAAAGCATCGTAGACATGTGACACTGTTAACTATTTGGGGATGCGGATAAGTTTGCGCGTTGTTGCTGAATAACTCTAAATAATTGGAATTCGTAATAATTTTATTGGTTTAAGATACCTCCGAACTGATGTGTGCTTCGAGACGTCCTGGCACCAGAACGGCCATGGTCCTACAGCATGTTAACACCCCAAATATCACCAGACTGAGCCTTGATAGAACTCGCATACTTATCCCCCGCCCTTGTTCCATTCCTCACTGTTTTACTCAAGTTATCCCAATATTCGGGGCCCTCTGGAACGCAGGGCCCCTCAGACAAGGGCATAAGGTTGCAACAAAGTATATATCGCATCATTCGTCAAATTTGTTATATTGAATTAGCAATATTGATATGAATAAACACGTATGGATAGAAATATTTGAAGAGTAGGATATATTTAATGTTCACTTTATAACGTTACTGCCAAAAATACAATTGAGTGTTCATTGGGTAGTCATAGTATCAACACATGAGGGATGAATATGTTTCGTTAAAGCTGAACATCTTCAGATCCAAACATAGTTGTTAAGCATGATTACAATGTGGCTAACATGCTTGGCTGTCGCCCCAGAGGTCAGGGTTCGATTCCCGGCTCTGCCAAGAAATTTATTTCTGGTCTGAGGGTTGGAATGGGATGCACCCAGCCTCGTGAGGCTAAACTGGGGTTTGTGGTTTTCCTTGCTTTCTCACTTTTACTCCAGGCAATTACCAGGATGGTTCCTAACTTAGGACCACGGTCGCCACCTTCCCAATCCACATATGAATTACAAATATACACACTAAAACAGCCATCAGAATAACGCAGGTAAAAATTCCACACACCCAATTACACGGGGCTGAATGGCTACGATGTCCAAAACCCTCAAATGAAACAACAAATAAACTATATATATTCTTTAAATGTGGCTCAGCGGTAACGTTCTCGCTTGCCGTGCCCAAAGTTGCAGGATCGAATCCTGGCGCAGTCAGCTGGCATTTGAAGGTGCGCAAATGCGAGGAAGCCATGTCAGTAGATTTTCTGGCACGTTAACGATCCCCTTGAGGGGGGGGGGGGGAATTTCGGCACCCCGGCGTCTCTAAAATTCCCAGTAGTAAGAGGGACGTAATATTTTCATTTCGACATCGTCGAACATAAAACAAATAACATAATTATTTACTTATTTAAATATTCTTCTGCACAGTTTTCCAAACAAAGAACGAGAGCTCTCATAGTAACTCAGCTCCTTTATCTCTCTTTTTCTTGTTTAGTTCTCGAGCCCAGAACCTAAATCGGAAGGAACGATTAATCTCGTAACTATCAATTTATACTTTTCAACACGCTTTTTGCCCAATTAGATTACACGGGGTAACTAGGTATGTATGTAAAGTTTTAAAGCCATTTTTTCAGTGTTGCCTGTACAAACTATGGGTTGTAACTCTTCAGTCGGTCAACACAAATTTGCGCAATATGACTGGATAATTGCCCACTATTCTTGAAAAAAAAAACATGCACAGTATTAATATTATTCGCTGATAAAGGGGACATTTTATGATTACACTTTTCGACCGTCACAGATGCTGATCAACAGGGTTGGAGTGAAATTTTGATATAATATTTCTTGTTATAGTTGTTTAACTTGTCTAGTTATAATAAACTAGGATAGACTATGTAGTTTGAGTTTCACTCATGCGTATTATGCACGTGTTAATAGTTCAGCGATACAACAATACAATATATTAAATCATGTACATTTGTTCCTGCTATGATTACTTATCCGTTAGTTGTCCAAATCAAGCACTTTCGTTGTGCAGGTGTTCAATTGGAACTAGGCACTCCTCACTAGCCACCAACTGACGTTAAGAACTCTATTGCCTAAACTGTACCATACCAACTGATGAGCCCCATGGTACCGGGGTGAAACGCTGGCTACTAGATTGGGTGTCTGTAAAGCATTGATTATTCTTAATTAAGAGACGCAGTTTACTCCAAAATTTCATAACTGGATCTACAGCTTGGAATCGCAGCCACTGTTGTGGATGCGTGTCATTTGTCAGCCTAATTGTGAGCTCTGTTCAAACTTCTTAAAGAGTTCAGTAGTTAAGTATAATGAGAGGTAAAATCCGTAGTGATGATACATCTGCCATCCAAAGTTCTCTAAGTTACTGTGTTCAGGGTTTCGTGGGCCCTGGCAGCTCTATGTTCGGCTCCGAGCTGTCTCCCACTACTTGCCTGGCTTGTCTAGGCAGGTGGGACAGATTTGCTTCAGCTCTGATGGTTCTTCTGTTCCCATCATCGCACTCTCTCACCTGGCAGTAGCTCGGCTCACTCTCTCTCAGCTTAGCATAATTTCAGTTACTTGATGCACAGGCAGTTTAAAAAGAGCATGCGTTTATTAGAAACGTGCGAGCCTGCTAGTGGTCACAGATGTATCTAATTTTGCATGTTAGATACGCATTTCATTAAATTCCTTGCGAATTTGTTCACGTACAAGGTGTCTCGGGAGTTTCCATGCTAAATGGTAGTTCCCAGTGTTTTCGCTTTAGGAGTCTAGTTCCTGCCTATATTTGTAATCTGTTATCTATTATTATTTCATCGAATGAGTCGTGTGACAAATTGGAACGGTTACAAACAATGTTCCTCCTGAGCAAAAAATGTGAAAATGTGAACTCGGAAGTCTAGGATTTCTCACATCCATCTCAGAGGATAAAATAAGAGGATGCTGGAAGATTTAGACCAGCCTGAGAGATGTTGAAACTGCAGAAAATACGTCTAGTCCAGCAGTAATTGAAAGTAAATGCCGTACGCATACACTGATTTATGGCTCTTCCATGGACTTAAGATGGGCTGTATGTTTTACAAAGTTGAACCTTGATAGTTCCATTTGGGTATGGTTGTCAGACAAGTGCAACACTCCGTAATACACGGGACTGATGACCGAGATGTCTCAAGCCCCTAAAATTAAAAGCAGTCGAGTAAATAGCGATTTTCTTGATGCCTTGATCAGTATTTTAGGGCCTATATTTTCTTTGACTAGGTAAGATGAAGCCTTCCGTCTAGGACGTGATTTCTTAGCAGCTTTAGTGCATTGTCTGGCTTTTCACATTATGTATATAGGGGTTCTCAGAAAATGGATAGTTACTTTGATGTCTTCATGTCACAAGCTTGCAGTTTGAGACTTCCATATTGCACACACAGGTTCAAACTCTGAAAGTAGCAGACTCCACCACATAGTTTTCATCGAGGCAATTCCTTTGTTGGCTATGGAATTTACATAATACCGGTGTTTCCATATCCTCGATAAGCTGCTTATAACTGCAAGATGGGTATCATGATATCACCTGAAGTAAATCTTCTTTGACATTGTAAAATAATTAAATCACTGACTGATGAACACCACATTTCTATCCATTTCAATGATTCCCATTACCCATATTTTGAAATATCTCCGTGACTCAAGTGGTTAGTAGTAAATGTTCTCATGAAATTAAAAGGGAATCTAAGAATACTAAACCCATAAATAGTTAAGATTGTTCACAAGCAATATACATCTTGACTGTTTTCACGTAGTGACATACAGAAACGTGTATGACATTATGAATCCAGATTAATATCTATTTATATACTTAATTTCTTTCTTCGCTGGTGTCGCCTTATCTGGAGCATCCGCTACCTCCATCTCGGCTAGTTGGGCTACTGTTTAATATATTTTAGTCCTCGGTGGGAAGATCAATTTTTATTCGTGGCGACAGAATGATAATAACAGCAGTAATATTAATAATAATTTCAGCTCATCAGTTGAACACATTGGGAGACTTGTCACGTGGTCGCTAACGAACGAGAAATATCCCAGTCTCTGTCTCACTCCATCTGAAGTCTTGCCGCCCTGTCCCTCACTCTAGTTGTGTACCTGTATTGGTGTGTGCTCTGGGGACACTAGTAAAAGCACAGGTCTCAAACTGCCCATGTAGCGGGTGAATGCAGCTCTGTTGAGCAATTCCTATGGAGAGAGTTCTGCACTACAGGAGAGAAAAGTAGCCTATATAGGATATTTTGGTCTGAAGGCTGGAAGGGGTACACCCAGCCTTGTGAAGCAAAACTGAATGGAGGTGGATTCGATCTCCACCGCAACTATCCAAGAAGCATAGCGTCCGTGTCTTTCTTGGCAACGAGGACATGTACATTGTCGGAGTAGCTAGCTATGATAATAGCGACCAAAGACTAAGTTATGCCATTTTAATCGAAGTTTCCTGACAAGAAGCCAATCTTCACACGGTGCTATTGTGGGATCAATGGAACATCTTCAGGGACAGGGGCAATCAATAGCAAACGGTACGATTGTCACGCATGCCTTGATGAAATCTGCGCTCATGTTGTTCTGGGGACTCTTCGGACCACACCGTTGAGATGATCCTGTACCAGGCCGACAAATATATGTGCCATCATTTGGCCGCTGCTGCCATCCACATTATATTGGGAGATGCATATCAGCCTACACGACCAGCTACACTCCCTCGCAAACCAATTACCCGAGCCCATTCAAGCTACGACAGCTGTTGATAACTGTCATCTCGGCTTAATAGACAAGAGGATCATTTCGGATTGCAAGCTAACTAAACTTCACTTGTATTCCGCAAATTGTAATTGGTATTTCCAGTGCAGTATAAACAATCCAATTAGCTAAACCAGTATCACTTACCGACTTGCATGAAACCATTCCATGTATCCAAAATCAACGCAAACATCAAATGTCTTCTGGGTGCTGCAATTCTCCTGTTGAGTGTAGTTTATTTTAAACATATACAGTAAGAACAAGTTCATCTTAACTTGATCGGAAAATGGTTCTAGACTTCATTAATAATATGCATGAAAGTTAGATTCAAGCTTCATTTCAGAACAAAACAGTCTGCCCCGTGGTACAGTGGCTGGCATTCTTGACATCACCTCGGGTCCGGGTTGGATACCCACCTCAGCCATCTTGGAAGTGGATTTCCATAGTTTACCCACTGCTTGTCCAGGAAAATGCCGGGATGGTACCTAACTTCAGGGCCCGGCCGCCTCCTTACAATCCTCACCTGAATTACAAACACACACACTAGTACAGACATCAGTGACACAGGTTTTCAGACGAATTCTACACACGCCAAAGTACACAGGGCTGAATGACCATGTCCAAACTCCTAAAATGAAATAACAAAACAGAACATAACAAAGTTTGAAAGTAATAACGTCGAGTAATGGGATAACCCTCGGTATGTTGTAAAATTGATCTTATAAAAGGTAGTATCATTAGAGATGTTTGGATCAAGACATACACAAATCAGAGTTGTAATGCGGTGTACGCAGTGACTAACATTCTCGGCTGTCACCATGGAGGTCCGGGATTGCTTTCCGGCTCTCCCAAGAAATTTAATTCCGTTATGTGGGCTGGAACGGGGTACACTCAGCCTCATGAGGCAAAATAGGAGGCGGGTTCGATTTCTGCCGCAGCAAACCTGGAACTGGTTTTCCGTGATTTCCCACTTCTACTCCAGGAAAATGCCGGGATGGTGCCTAACTTAAAGCCACAGCCGCTTCATACCCAAATCCTAACTAAATTACACACACACACACACACACACACTAGTACAGACATAACAGGTCACTGGGCGAGAATCACTACAAGGGACTGGGGATTAATCGTATGTCACATTCTTTGTTGCCGACAGGGGATGCGTTGACCGTTGCGACTATACTTAAAATTCGTGTAGGATTGACTGAAGCACGCCGTCCGTCGGGTTCAGCAGCGAGGTAGATCTGTAAAGTTCTGAGGGAGCATCATATACTGTACAATGTCGGGACTCCACTTAGTCATTGGGGACAATTTGAAGGCTCCGCTGTACCAGCCCAGTCACCACCATGAAGTCTTTCATGACAAATAACGAGTGCACATTCCTCCATGTGTCTCACATTTATAGAAAGGAATAGCCCATTTGAAGCAATAGCAACTGGATTAACGATCTTGCAGCTACCCTACCGATATGGCAGTGTGAGGTTTCATCGCACCGTCACTTGAAAGATTTGTTTCGTTACATTTGAGTCTTCTGCCTCGAATATTTATATTTTACTAGCAACCCGCGGCTTCGCTCGGTATCTTTAACGGTTTACCCAGCGTAAGCTTAAAAGGCCTATTTTTTTATTTCAATGAACTACATGTATTAGTTTTCCGTCTCGGCATGGTGGTTTAAAATCACTGACTGGACTATTAATTATATTATCATGGAGATAGCATCTGCAATGAATTCTTGTCGGACGTAATTTAAGAATGGCAAGGTGCATGAAACATAAATCCCCTTTCCGTCCATTCTAAGCTTGACTGTGTATTCTGCGGAACGAAGGCTGGAACTAGAGCCGGGAAAAAAGCTCTTGAGTTCCGATCGGTCTCGTTGGACGAGAATAAAAACGGAAATGATGGTTCCGGAACTGGTATTACCGATAATGCGGGCTCGATAACGATTATTCTCGACATTATCGCTCGTTCTCGCTTGGGCAATATGGCGCTGCCTGAAGGCACTGAGGCTTGTTTGTGTAAGGATTCAATGGAAATTGTTCATTCCGTTGACTGGAGTCTGCGAATTGGAAGAATCCACTCAACTTCAACGATATCATATTAACAGACTACCCAAGGTATATTGAGCATAATCATCCCAATAACATATGGAAGGAGATTTTGATCGTCAGTTGGTATTTTTTGGTCTTTTAAATTTCAGCAAAAGTAAATTCTATTTGACGTGTAGGCTACATATTAAGATTTTTTCATGTAGTGCCAAATTCAAGCACTACCGTATGAAACGTTCTCGTAATAAATCCTGAAAATTCATGCACTCGCTTTATTACTAAAGCCCCTGTGATGTAACTGTGTTCTGTCGTATCAATTTTGTAGTAAGATACTAGTAAAGTGGTCGTCATAAACAATAAAACGTAACGAAACAAAAATTAAAATTAATTCCCCTACCGAGTATCGAGCTCCGGCCCTTCCATACAAGAGTCCAGCGCGTATCCAATTCAGCCACTGAGACTCTTTATACACTGAGGGAAAATGTTACAAATATATACAGTGAAAACTGTTGCGTTGGATACCTGACACTCTTTATCTCAAATGCTCCTACCAGTTTGAATGATATGCTCTAGTCGTCGGGCATACGAAAAAATAATGTTCACTTTCAAGAATAAGATTGATTTTATCTTTCGTCATAATGGCTTTGCCATATGCTTTAACCACCGCCATTGCAATCGCGTTCCTACGCACGTGCTCACACGTTGCATCATGGGTAGAGAGAGCAACGATATTACCTTGTGATCGAACGAGATTTTGGAGTATCGGACGAAGTGACATTCCCGCGGTAATGAGTAGTTGTTCTCAGTGCAACTCCCGTCGCACTATTTTCACTCAAACTTTCTTATCATAGGCATTTATGGACAAATCAGTGTGGTGTTTGCACTGACACGATTAATACACCGCATGCCACAAACTGGTATTGTTTTCAAGCACAAAATTAGAGTTTTCAGTAGATGAAATTAGTTGAAACTTTTCAGCGTAATATTTTCCAAGTGTGTTTTCACCATCGCAGCCAATTTTTGCACTATAGTTGCCTCGAATAACAACCAGTTACAAGGTGGAGAAAAAGATTGAAAGTATTCTTTAAAGTAAATTGCTAGTCAGTAGGGCTAAATATTCATGAGTCATACACGAGAGACTTTCTTGTAGCTCTTCTCTGCTACGCCAATTATTTGAGTTTATTTTACTTTAGGGGCTACAACATCGTGATCATTTTTGTGTTCTTGTGTGTCAACTTTGTCTAATAACCTGTGTTATTACGGTGTCTGTAGTAGTGTGTGTATATTTGTAGGAGTGGAAAGGAGGTGGCAGATGCGAACTCAATTCAATGTGATCTTCCTAGGGTGTATCACTTCATACTGCTTTAAATTTGTCAAATATAAGAACGAGGAATGGTTTACATTCCGGAGTTATTACAGAAGGCGTTGACTTTACACGTGCAGCGGTTTGAGTGACGCGTGCAGCGGCGTGAGTGAGTCTGATTTTTTCCTTAAATAGATACTGTCGATAACGCCGAGAAAAAGAGTTCCGGTGTTATCGAGACTCCCACTCAGTACCGGTATTATCGAAACTGAAGATTCTCGTTCAGCGGAGAGACCTGGCCTTGAGTGCGCTTGGTGGGGGACAATACTAGCCATTCGGAAACTTACGATCCCGATCGGAACTAGAGCAAATTTGCCCGGCTCTAGCTGGAACTGGGGTGATACGCTCGCTCGCTAGCTAGCAGCTCGTAAACTGTCTCCGAAGTTAGTAATTTAATGGAGATTTTTGGAAGAAATGAAAACGTTCAAGCACTTATAGTGGGCGATGTATTGACTATAGTTATGTTATGGACTTTTTTTATAGAGCTTTTCATGCTGAACAATTATTACTCACAGTATATAGCTATTTTTAACGGTTTACCTAGCGTAAGCTTAAAAGGTGCACGGACAGTAGGTTCTCTTTTCGACTTTTACACTGAAATCTTTACTGCTCGGCTTCATTGTTCAAAAGTTAATTATTTTCTGTAGAATCCTTCCTCGAGAAATCCTTCACAGAATGGTGAAAACCGCATCAAAATCCATTCAGTGATTTTCTAATTACCCGGAACATACAGGAATCGGGGACTTCGTTAGGAGAGGTCGCCATGTGGTTTACTAGAAAAACTTTCAAATTTGGAGGGTTTGCTCTTCATCAAAAAAAATCTTTGTCCCTGTTCGAACGTTTTTGCCAATGGGCGTTATTATGTTGAAAATTGAACGTTTAAAATCAAACCACAAACTTTTGTAGTCCTATTCCCGCACACGTTCCCGGCTCGTCTCGATGGCGTAGTCGCTAGCGCGTTGGCGTGGGGAATTGAAGGTTTTGAGTTAGTCAGACCTTGGTCAGCACTTTTTTTCTTTTACTGATAAGACTACATCCCTTATTGTCTTTTGTGATTTCTATAATATATTTGCTGTGGTGTCTTCGGTTTTGGAGCTATGTACAATATTTTATCATTATTCGTCCGTGACGCTTGAACGTGATGTAAATTTTATTAGTTACAATTTAAATGCAGCGTGGCCGGTGACGCTACGTTCATTCGCACTGCGCCGAGTCAAATGCAGAAACGCAAGAGCCCTCCCTCTGTTCCACTCTGCTCCACCATCAAGCTAAACTTTCTGTATGTAAACAATAACGTAAATATTAATTTTTTAATATTGAAAATAGAAAAAAGCAACAACAAATAATAATGTACTTGACGTAATCTGCCAACCTAAATATTGTACCATAAACATAAAATAAAACAAAAACTGTCAAAGAAAGATGAAGAAAATGATTTAAAAAGATCAAGGTAGGTTCCGTTCACGGTATCTTCCATTTACAATGCCAACACGCTAGCGACTGCGCCACGGAGACGAGTCGGGAGCGTGTGTGGAAATGAAGACGACAAAAGTTTTGAGGATTGATTTTAAACGTTCAAATTTGATCACACTAAGGCCCATTGGCAAAAACGCTCATGGAAGTGTAAAATATATTTCTATGAAGAGCAAACCACCAAATTCGAACACTTCTGTAGTAAACCACATGGCGACCTATCCTTGTAAGTAGAGATTGTTGGCTCGTTGTCATTTTAGCAGAACCTCGAGCTGATGCAGTTATCTTGATCAAGTTTGCTACAGAGGTAGACGAAACGTCTGCTCATGACAATTATGACTTGGAATAACATCTCAAACGCTTGCGATTTTGTGTTATTGCTGGTCCAGCTCATTTAATAGTTAGTATGTGAGATGAAAGTTAGTTTCTCTTTAAGGTGCATATTCACACCTTGATTCATACAGCATCTGTCCTCTTTGCAATTATTTCCTAGCAACCAATGGCACAAATGCAAGAGGAGTTAATATAATGACCCAAACTGGTTGTCTGTATTGTGGGTTAGTGTGCCACATACCCTTGAGCATCGAGTGACCAGAATCATATCACACTCCCAGTGGAAGACTGCCACATGTCAATAAAAGTGTAATTTTAGTTATTTGGTGTATATAACTCCCTTTAATAAAATCTGTGTGCTGAAAAACTGCCACAACTCAAACCGGTAAGACAGCGATTCTACTGCACGTAATTCAGTTTTCTTCTCAAATCATCTGTACAATTCTAGTACTGTAGTAGAAAACTGCCACACCTTAGTTGTGGCGGTTTCCTTTTATTTTATTTTTAGTGTATGTTCTGCGAGATAACTTAGGCCTATTCAAAAGAATGAACAAGTAAGCAAACAAATGTCTCACCAACATAGTGAAAACTTGTGTTAACCGTACCTGCCATAACTGTTGACAATTTAAGAATAAATCAAAATTATTACTTAATTAAAACAAACTAATAAACAAATGAACATAATAATCCACAAGTCTATTGTATAATGCTGAAGAATATTAGTTCATAATGCGTTAATTCCACTTTCCTTGAGTAAGGTTTACTATTTTCATAATGGTTAAAATATTAATTGCTTCTCCTGAAGAAAAAAAATACACTTTTTGACTAGCGGTAGTCATCCACCGGGGCGGGGTCACGATATGGAAGGGTTGAGCGTACTGAAGTACATACTGTACACAGCATTCCTCAGTATCAGTTATGGAGAAATGCTATCATGCATTTTCGTTCTACAGAATATCACTCGTGTATGAATATATGATATCCTTTCTAAATGGGTGTGTATCGATGTTGTTGAACGTTGGACTGTGTATGCTGCATCATGTTCTTACTATTCACCCGTAAATGTAGTACATGAATTCCCTAATACGTCAATTCTTACTTTCAGATTCCAACACAGAGGCTCCCGATGAACCGGATATAAAAGGACCGTCATTGGTTGAAGTTAGGTAAGTGAAATATTATTTTGCATTGTACTATCTATGGGCAGACGGTAACCAAAAGGAAACTACCTCATAATCCTTGGTTCAAAATGTGGCTCGTTAACAGAGAGGGTACCTTCGTTATGTGTGTGGAAGAAACTAGCCGTTGCGATAGTGCTTATAAAAGAACAAGTAGTGTTAGCAAAGGCAGGGAAAAATAAACATGATGTGCACACAGATCTTGTCACTGCTGGACTACTGTTTATTGTGTGGAAGCAATATGACACAGGAAAAAAAAAAACACAATCAACAGGCTGTAGCCAACCTACTCAGTGCCTGCACACTAGTGCCAACCTTTAAATTACAAACACCAACAAGTAGTTCCATGAAGAACCAAATAGCCTATTTTCATACATCCTACTTGTCTTTTTCCATTAAACACTCCCCCTCCATTAAAATGATTTTCCATCTGATGCACTAAATAGCTTTTGGTACACGACCTATGTCTCCAACACCATCACATTGAGAAATTGTGTGCTGGAATATATCTTTCAGTAGGCCTATCGGTGATAAGTAGAGACGAGAATTATAGGCACCAAAAACAGTTAAAATAGGCAGGCATATAGGCTCTTAAAATAGCCAAAATAGGCATGTAAATAGGCACTAACGTATAACATATTTAATTACTATAAAAAGAATTAACAATAAGCAACTTATAATTTAATAACATACTTATCTTTACACACATCAAAAAAAGTTTTGCATCACCTCGGTTCCAAGAGTTCCGGAACCGTTAAATACAAAGGGAATAGAGATCAACACAAACAACATTTCAGCTCGTTTTATTGCTCATGAGACCCACACATTGCATGTTGTACCATCATACAGCTAGACTTTCAGCATTTGTGGTCCAGATTGCAGTACACACCACTACCTCGAATACCCAGTAGCACGTCCTCTTGCATTGATGCATGCCTGTATTCGCCGTGGCATACTATCCACAAGTTCATCAAGACACTGTTGGTCCAAATTGTCCCACTCCTCAACGACAATTCGGCGTAAATCTCTCAGAGTGGTTGGTGGGTCAAGACGTCCATAAACAGCCCTTTTCAACATATCCCAGGCATGTTCGATAGGGTTCATGTCTGGCGAACATGCTGGCCACTGTAGTCGAGCGATGTCGTTATCTTGAAGGAACGCATTCACAAGATGTGCACGATGAGGTCGAGAATTGTCGTCCATGAAGACAAATGCCTCTCCAATATTCTGCCGATATGGTTGCACTATGGGTCGGAGGATGTCATTCAGGTATCGTAAAGCCGTTTCGGAGCCTTCCATGACCACCAGTGGCGTACGTCGGCCCCACATAATGCCACCCCAAAACATCAGGGAACCACCACCTTGCTGCACTCGCTGGACAGTGTGTCTAAGACGTTCAGCCTGACCAGGGTGCCTCCAAACACGTCTCCGACGATTGTCTGGTTGAAGGCATATGCGACACTCATCGGTGAAGAGAACGTGATGCCAATTCCGTGGGGTCCATTCAGCATGTTGTTGGGCCCATCTGTACCGCGCTGCATGGTGTCGGGGTTGCAAAGCTGGACCTCGCCATGGACGTCGGGAGTGAAGTTGCGCATCATGCAGCCTATTGCGCACAGTTTGAGTTGAAACACGACGTCCTGTGGCTGAACGAAACGCATTATTCAACATGGTGGCATTGCTGTCAGGGTTCCTCCGAGCGGCAATCCGTAAGTAGCGGTCATCCACTACAGTAGTAGCCCTTGGGCGGCCTGAGCGAGGCCTGTCATCGACAGTTCCTGTATCTCTGTACCTCCTCCATGTCCGAACAACATCGCTTTGGTTCACTCTGAGACGCCTGGAAACTTCCCTTGTTGAGAGCCCTTCTTGACACAAAGTAACAATGCGGACGCGATCGAACTGCGGTATTGACCTTCTAGGCATGGTAGAACTACAGACAACATGAGCAGCGTACCTTCGTCCTGGTGGAATGACTGGAACTGATCGGCTGTCGTACCCCCTCCGTCTAATAGGCCCTGCTCATGCATGGTTGTTTACATCTTTGAGCAGTTTTAGTGACATCTATGAACAGTCAAAGGGACTGTATCTTGGATACAATATACACAGTCAACGTCTATATGCCGGAGATCTGGGAACCGAGGTGATGCAAAACTTTTTTTGATGTGTGTATATAAAAGTGAAAGTATGTATGTATGTATGTATGTATGTATGTATGTATGTATGTATGTGAGTGGATTTGTTCCGTATACAAATATACACCGTTCCACCAATCTCAACCAAATTTTGCATACACATAGTTTAGGACCCAGAAGGAACGGCTGGCTACATGAATTTTCGATAGTCTTTCTCATTCTTCTGATTTCGGCCTTTTTGCACTCGAGCAAAGGCTAATAAAAGCAGAAAATAAACTGATGAAGTAATATCAAGGCCGGCCATCTCCATAGCAACAGTAGCTCGAGACGGGACCACCAAGTTTCCATAATTATATCTTGGTAAGAGGCCATGCTACACCCACTGCCAGCTAGATCGCATCCCTCCAAGCTGCTTTAAACTGTCTGTCCATTCAACACAAGATAGGTTACAGCACCAACGCACTGATCGCCGCTGCATTTTCACTCCCAGCTGGACGGCATCCCTCCTGGCTGCTTTAAACTGCCTGTCCATTCAACACAAGATAGGTTACAGCACCAACGCACTGTGATCGCCGCGGCATTTTCACTGCCTGCTGGATCCCATCCCTCCTGGCTGCATGGCAACAGTAGCTCAATACGGGACCACCAAGTTTCCAACTATCTCGGTAAGAGGCCATGCTACACCCACTGCCAGTTAGATCGCATCCATCAAAGCTGCTTTAAACTGCCTGTCCATTCAACACAAGATAGGTTACAGCACCAACCCACTGTGATCGCCGCGGCATTTTAACTGCCAGCTGGATCGCATCCCTCCTGGCTGCTTTTAACTGCCTGCCCATTCAACACTCAGACGCGTACAGGATATACTGTATATTAATTCACTGTTAGATTGCAGCACCAACCTAACGCGGCTTTTGAAGGGGACGATACCTGAAACGAAGGGTTTTTAACTTTGGAGGCTTAATATCGAGATTGAAAAAACGCGAAAACATGGCACTAAGTTAGTTCTTTTGTTATTCAATCAGCATAAAGTTGATATTAATTCACACACATACTAACGGATAAATTTTCAATATCAAGAAAAGCGAAATACAAAACCAAGGGTTGTTAAGTTTGGAGGCTTAATATCGAGATCCCAGGCGCTATTTCTGGTGACTTTCGAGAATTCCCATTCTTGTTCGTGGGGTAAACACATATTGAGAAATGAGAATATAATTCTGTCGAGCACACCAGCTGCAATATAATGCACTTTAAAATACAGTCAAAAGGCATCAAATAGGCAATTATACTACAAATAGGCACAAACCCTTGAAATAGGCATTTATAGGTACAATAAAACCAACGAAATCTAGCCTAAAAGAACCTAAAACGGATGTATATCTCGAAAGCCTACGTTTCTAAACACAGGAATGAAATAGGCAAATAGGCAAATTCCCGTCTCGTAGTGATAAAGACTCCTCCCGCGAGATGGCATCTTTCTGTAACGAGTCATGGGAGTTTATTTTAAGTAAATGCACGGCTTCTATGATTCACGAAAAGTAAACTACAGAATTTAGTGTCATTAGATGATGATGATGATTATTATAATAGCCCATCATACGAATCTTTCCTTCAATCGCTCGAATAGGATACAAGAAATAAAATTTTGAAAATTTAAAATTTCAATCTGTTGTCCTATTGAAGTTTTAAGAACAATTTAACTTGATGTTTCTCTACTAACCTCTGAATAATGATTCACTGTGCTATGTATCATGCTCCCAGGGGGGGGGGGGGTTAGACCACCAGAAAGGTCATTTCAAATATACAGGGTGCTTCAAAAAAATGTATACACACTTCAATAGAAAATTTATTTACCGTTCTACAAAGTTACATTTCAGGAAATTAGAAAGCTGAAAGTCCAATGTAAATGAAACATAAATAACAAATGTTAATACTGTTCAAATTGGCGACCTGCAGCATCAATACAATTCTGAGTACGAGTCACCACTGATTCTGTACATCGTATCAAAACGTCCAATGAGATTTCTCTACACACGGCTTGAATCTCATTCCAAAGAATGTCTAGGTTACGTGGTTTACGTTTGTACACCTCATCTTTTACTGTGCCCCATAAGAAGAAATCCAGAGGTGTAAGGTCTGGAGAGCGTGCTGGAAACTCGATTGACCCCCTGCGTCCTATCCACTGGCCCGGCAAATTTTGATCCAGGTAAGCTCGTACGTCCCTGTGATAGTGCGGCGGGGCACCATCTTGTTGAAAATAAAAATTATCATTACCGTATAATGCACGAATGGCAGGAAATATGGAATCAGCAAGCATTGTTAGGTAAGTTATACCAGTTACAGTGCCTTCAAATCGAAAAGGTCCAATGAGTCCCCTTGAAGACAAACCGCACCACACATTTACACCAGGCAAATTTACAGCTTTTTCAATTGTAATGTGAGGATTTTCTTCACCCCAGTAAACACAATTGTGCCTATTGACAGTTCCATTAAGTTTGAATTGGGCTTCATCCGACCAAATGATGCTACCCATAAATCCCGGTTCACGTATCACCATCTCCTGAACCCATTCACAAAATTGCAACCTTCGATCTGGATCGTCGTCACTTAGCTGTTGCACCAGCCTTGGAATGTAAACACGATACTTGCCTCTCTTCAGAATGCGTAGCACGCTGCTAGCACTTACATCACTTTCACGTGCCCATTGCCTTGAAGATTTGTTAGGAGAGCGTTGAAACAGTTCCAAGACTGCCGTTGATGACTCATCACTTGTAGCTGTTCGAGGTCGACCTGAATGACCTTTATGCACATCACACACTGTTCCATGAACTTCGAATTTGTCTCGTATGCATGTAATTGTTAATCTTGAAGGTGGTTCTGTATCTTACTCCCTTCTCCACTGTCTTTGAACTTCATTTACATTCTCAAACTTCCAGTACCACTTAATAACCTGCTTACGTTCTTCAAAACTCAAACGTACGTCCGCCATGTTGATATTACAAATTCCAACTGACAATATAACATAGAGGGACGATTATGCTGCCACCTGGCGAAGAAATATAACATTAGCCTTGTAGAGCGGGAAAACTACGATAGTTTAAAGTGTGTATACATTTTTTTGAAGCACCCTGGAAAATCACTGTCGCCGTGTTGTTTTTCTGTTTCTCAGGAATTTGAAAGTCACTTCTACGTACTTACTTGCTAGTCCTCTACCACTATACAACATTTCAGTTTGATAGTTTAGACTAAAAGGTTTCGGAGATGTTGTGAACCGGTGAAATATATCGCATGGACGCAATGTTGGATTTTTATTTCAGGCTATGGAATTGTATGCCAGACGCCGGCCTCTCACCGCTGGGTCCGTGGTTCAAATCCCGGTCACTCCATGTGAGATCTGTGCTGGACAAAACGGAGGCACAGGTTTTTCTCCGGGTACTCTGGTTTTCCCTGTCAAAAAATTTCATTCCAGCAACACTCTCCACTATCATTTCATTGCAACTGTCATTCATTTAATCATTGCCCCAGAGGAGTGCGTCAGGCCTCGGTAGCCGGCACAGTCCATATCCTCGCCGCTAGATGGGGGCTTCATTCATTCCATTCCTGACCCGGTTGGAGACTGGAAGCAGGCTGTGGATTTTTTTTTTTTTTTCAATTGTATGCCAGAAGATAACATTTTATAATGGAGGTTCATTATACCAAACTACATTTCTATCGGTTGTATAGGACACGAGAAATAAAAACCTGTTAAAAAGAATTTTGCTCAGCCACCGTTTTAATTTTATCGTAAAAATTGAATTAAATTGGACATCAATATATTAAACCTTGTATGAAGATACACTGTGCCAAGTTTTACAGCGCTCGGTTAATTTAGTCACGAGAAAAATTCATGTTAATATTTAAATTTGTCGTCGCCTCCATGCTGGTTTTGTGCTCATCAAGTTACTGAAAAGTCCCATAGGTGAACCAATTCTAATGACATCTATGAACATACAATATTTCAGTTCGATTTATTTAATAGATTCGTGGATATTGAGAACGGGTGAATTATTTTGAAATGTCAATCTTGGAATTGTTCTGTATGTAGGCCATCACGTTGTGTGCTAGTAGATGAAGATTATTACTTTGGTTCATGATACAAACGTTCACTTAGATGGCATGATTAGGACTCAAAATGTAACTTATTTTTAAACATTCGCACAGCCACCATCTTGAGTTGGAATACATTGAATTAAATTAGATGCAGTATAAACATTTTCCGTACCATGTATCACTACGCTCGGATGATTAAATCTCAAGAAAATTCCAGTCAACATCTTAACTTCGCTTGGCCGCCATGTTGGTTTTGTACTTGACAGGTTTTTAAGAGTTACATAGGTGAACGTATCTTAGTATTGTCTATAATTATGCGAAATTTCAGGGTGGTATTAGTAACAGTTTCGGAGATATAGAATGCAGGTGAATATTTTTGCGCCGCCATGTTGCATTGTTGAAACTAACTAAAATTTGAAAGGCACGATCGAGGTGGGACGAGGTAGTAGCATGTCCTTACAATTTCATTGAAATATTTCCAACCGTTTAGATTTTATTTCTGACACACACAAGGTGACCTGATATGCCTAATTTCATAATGATAATGGGCTAAAAGTAGAATGGGACATTTGTAATTGCTTCATAACCAAGCGTAACGTAGTTCCACGCAACGCATTGATGATATTAGTTTAATTGCATAATATTGTGAAATCGAGACTTAATAATTGCAGACTGCGCTTTTCTGTGATTCCATTAGTATATGAATGTCGTTGCTTTATTACGTCGCGAAAGTAGCAGTATTAATGCGACCGACATATTTCCTTTTCACTGGATGCTCTTATGTGACGTTTCGGAATACAGTAGAACTCAAACTATCGGATTCAATTGGGACCGGACTCTAATCGGATAATTGGATTTACATACAGTACATGGTATTCATATATATTGTAAAGAAAAAGAGCTTATTTTCGCTACTGTATGCATGTTTAATTACATGTAGTTAAATGAAAAGGCAACACTCTTACATGTTATATAGCGTACATTCTTAAAATTGCTGTACAATAGTAGCAAATGAAAGTCTTCTTTGCTGAACATCTCTGTCAAAGTAAGCTCTTCATCCCAATAATGTTCGCGCTGCGCCTACATTAGCTTCGTGGAGGGAAGGACAATAGCGCGCGTAGACAGAATAATTTTGCGAATCGCAGTAAGTTTGTCTTTATTTTTTTATTTTTTTCTGAAAGCGATTCGGAGAGTCGGAGTTTGGATAATTGGAATTCTACTGTACTTGACTGGAGTATGAACAATCAGCAAACTTTCCAAGACTGGAGATAGCAGGCTATAGTACTCGTGACGCTGTTTTATTAGATCACCACGATATTACCAACATTAGGAAATTAAAAGCATGTGGACTCGCACTCCACTCACTTCTCAATGATATTGTTCTGTTTTGTTTACGGACACAGACATGATCCCTGCAACGTGAATCGCTCACTTTATTGGGTATGAAAGACCGTCCTCTCCCAGACTACAACTTACTCAGAAGGTTAGTATTGTTTCCACTGTAATACCGGTGAACAGGGTTGCCAGACGTCCGGATGTTACGGGACAGTCCCGTATTCGTGCCAAATGTACCGCGTTCCGGTTAGTTCTTATCCGGAACGGTTATTGTCCTGTATTTCCTGCGTTTTGAAACTCGAAAGAAATGCGTCTATTTAAATCTCTGGCATACTATTTCCTTCAAAATGTTTTCTTTGTTTTTTTTCTGTCGGAAGTTTTCATTGCAACGAGTACTTATTCTGGTATATTCGTTCGTAAAGACTGAAGAAACTCTTTTATTTATTTATTTTTATGTTTGTGAATTTATTTTCAGCTTTATGCGAAGACTTTCATGAAATTATTTAGAAGAACCATTAAAATTTGTTCAGAGTAACGAAAAATATGCTGAATGGCGTAGTATCGGCAAGGAAAGTAAATGCTAGTTTCATTATATATTACTGGCAAAGGTATTTATTATTTGAACCCGCGCAACGAATAAGGGACTCCGCGCCATTTTTGTAGTTTTGTGTTTTTGTGTAAAGTACGTTTTTGTTGTTTGAAAGCGCGCTATCGCGTGAATTCCGTCCAAATTTTATATTAGTGGTCCCTACTATCATATAAACATTGTAGTTTACTTGTGTGGTGCTTCAGTGATCACTGAACATAGATATAAGCACATTTTTGTCTATAAAATGGGAAGAAGGGCCCCCGTAACAGATTTTGTTGTCTCAGAGCTCACTCGCTAATAGCATGAATTTCTTGTGACTGGGAGTCCTTATTCCACTGAACGGACGGTATAGCTATATTAATACACACACTGATCTTTGTTGTTTGTTGTTGTAGTTGTTGTAGTTGTTGATTGGTTTCGAGGCTTTGCGACAATGCGGTCATGTAGCCACATGTATTTGTCTGATAGCATGTGTCACTGTGATGTCTGTACTAGTGTGTGTATCTGTAACTGAGGTACGATGTGGGTAGGAAGCGACCGTGACCTTAAGTTACGTACCATTCTGGCATTTTCCTGGAGTACGAGAGGGAAATCACGTCCAGGATGACGGAGATGGGAATTGAACCCGTCTCTTCTCAATTCTGCCTCAAGAGGTTGAGTGTACTGCGTTTCAGCCCTCAGACCAGAATTAAATTTCTTGACATGAGCCGGGAATCGAACTCTGACCTCCACGGTGACAGCCAAGAATTCTAGCCACTACGGAACGAGGCGGACAAAACACGGCTTGGATGGTTCCTCAGTTTAGAGGCTGCGACAACGCGGCCATGTTGCCTCGTGTACTTAGGGTGTGTGTATAATCTGTCTGATAACCGGCGTTAATTGTGATGGCTGTATTAGGACAGCAGACGATCAATCATGTCGTTCCTTATTTTGCTACCAAATGCTACCGCCAACAACACCTAGCCCCGAACTTGGCAATTAGATGCCACTGCAACCGGCACCTGGCTACGAACGTTGGAACTACAGAGCGTTAATCAAAACTAACCAACAAATTTGACTTCACAATTATAGTTAGTGGAAGGTTCTTTTACATGCCATAAATCATGACAAGAGACCGTCGGCTTAACTTCCCCTCCGAAGGAGAGCATACTGAGGGAATTTTAACGCTCTTAAAAAATCAGACGACTTCGACCGGGTTCGAACCCGCAATCTTGGGCATAGAAGCTCAGCATGCTACCAAGGGGTGCGGACGGGACGCTCAAGTTACTCTAGGGGAACAACTAAAATGTAGTTCTCATCCTTTTCCAGACCTATTGTATCAATCTTATAGTGGTTTTTCTCTTTTGGGTGGGAAGAAACAAATCATATTACTGACATGATTTAGGAAGAGTGAAGATTGACAAAGTTAATTTGGAAACAGTGAGTCATTTGTACATCAGATAACGAGCTAGGGGGATTTAAACGGGTTATCTTATTCAAATGACGTCTTCCTTATAAGCGTGGCGATAATGAAACCGATGACAACACCGAATGTTGAGAAAAGATTCATCTTGCAGAGGGTCTCACTCCGCCGGCTTAGGACCAGGATAGCGTATCTACAAAAATGGCCAAATTGGCGTATCGCATGGCTTTTCTTAGTTAGAATGAATCATATTTACTGCCAAAACAGCGTAAGCTTAATCTTAATACTTTTTGAAATAAGCCTATAGCGTAACTACCTTCCGCAAGATATCGTTAATACCTAAACATTGTAAGTTAAGATACGTCACTTTGCTTCTATGGATTACGAGAAAAATGTTAGAGCAGTATCAGCGTTAGTGTAAATACGCTACTTTGGTTCGAACTGCATTATTGGCGCGCACTTAAGGTTTGTTATGCTTACCGCCTTTTCCTTACTAATTAATTGTATCCAAGTTCCATGAACTTGTGGAGGGAGGTGACGTGGGAGGCAGGAAGAGACGGACCTGTCAACAGCCCGCCGTGTTATCTAGAATTCCCGTCTATTCCAATACTGCTAACATAGGGCCGTTGCCTACACCAGTGTGGTGTTGCAAATGAGTGATCGACAAATGTATTTGGTTCTGTTACTACGCACGGACCGGAAACCCCCTACCTCTCTCATTATCATCCGCTATCGACACTCCTCTCAGGTTCACAGAACATGGACTAGAGTAGTGCTGTATTAGCTTAAATGTATTTCAGTTGTTGGTGAGTTCGTTCATTACTGTGCAAAGTTAGAATAGCTACGATGTATTTAAGCCGAGCTCAGAAGATTATGGCTGCATTAAATATACCAGGTTAGTAAATGTTGAGTTCTTTGGAGTTAGATCATTGTATTCAGGAATAGATTTTATAACAGAGCTGAGGAGTGGCCAAGTCAGTGATCATGGATCTTTATCAATGCTGATGATGTGATGATTGAGTCTTCAGTCTTTTGACTGGTTTGATGCAGCGCTCCATGCATCCCTGTCCTGAGCTAATCGCTTCATCTGTACATAGCTACCACACCCTACATCCGAGGCAATCTGTTTAACATATTCTAACCTTGGTCTACCCCTACAGTTCTTGCCCTCGACCCTTCCTTCCATAACTAAGCTTGCTATTCCTGGGTGTCTTAGTATGTGTCCTACTAGCCTATCTCTTCTCTTCATTAGCAGTCGCCAGAAACATCTCTCCTCTCCCACTCGTCTTAATACCTCTTCGTTTGTAACCCTATCTACCCATCTGATCTTCATCATTCTCCTGTAACACCACATTTCAAATGCTTCAATTCTTCTATTTTCTGCTGCACCAATAGTCCCAAGTTTCACTTCCATATAGCGCCACGCTCCAGACGAAGGCTTTCAAAAATGACTTCCTAATACCTAAATCTATATTAGATGTCAACAGATTCCTTTTTTTTTTTGTAGAAAGTCTTTCCTTGCCTGAGCCAACCTACTTGTTATATCCTCTTTGCTTCGTCCATCACTGGTTATTTTGCTTCCTAAGTAACAGAAGTCTCTTACTTCCTTCAACTGTTCACCTGCCAATTTGATCTCCATAGAGGTTTCTGATTTATTTCGGCTGCATTCCAGTATTTTTGTTTTACATTTATTAATTTTCATCATGAATTCTTTCCGTAAGACGGAGTCCATACCAGTCAAAAACTCATTCAAATCCTCAGGCTTGTCGGCCAAGATGACGATGTCATCAGCAAATCTCAGAGTTGAAATTATTTCTCCTTGAATCTTCACTCCCACTTCATTTTTTTCTCCAGTTTCCTTCATTGCTTGTTCAATGTAAAGATTGAAAAGTATGGGTGATAAGTTGCAGCCTTGCCTTACACCTTTCTGAATACCAGCTTCTCTCTCATGTCCTTCAGCTCGAATGACTGCCGTCTGGTTTCTGTATAGATTGTATACCACCCTCCTATCCCTGTACTTTATTCCAATAGATTCCAATAGATTTCAAAATGTCAAAAAATTTAGTCCAATCAACGTTATCAAAAGCCTTTTCTAAGTCTACAAATGCCATGAACGTTCTCTTATCTTTCCTTATTCTACCTTCCAAAATCAGCCTAAGACTTAGTACAGCTTCCCTTGTTCCTACATTTCTCCTGAAACCAAACTAGTCTTCACCCAACTCCGATTCTATCTGGCTTTCAATCCTCTTGTAAATTATTCTAGACAGGATCTTTGAAGCATGAGTAACCAAGCTGATTGTACTGTAATCTTCACATCTGTCAGCTCCCACTTTCTTTGGTATAGGGATGATAACATTCTTCTTGAAATCAGGGGGAACCTCACCTGTCTCATAAATCCTACACACTAAGTGAAATAACCTGATCAGACCTTCATCTCCTATGCAGCGTAGTAACTCAATCGGTATATCATTTATGCCTGGTGCTTTGTTCCTGCTTAAGTCTTCCAATGCTCTGTCAAATTCTGATCTCAATATTAAATCTCCTTTTGCATCCTCATCAATTTCCTCCTCCCTTTCCATTACACCATTCTCAATCTCCTTTCCCTTTTATACAAACACTCTATGTAAGATTTCCATCTCTCAACCTTTTCTTCCCTACCTGTTACAGGCTTTCCATTTGTGTCCTTAATATTACAGCACTTAGTCTTCTTTTCCCCAAAAGTATTCTTTATCCTTCGATAAGCTGTGTCCACTTTTCCTAATTTCAGACAATTTTCTATACCTGCACATTTCTCTTTCAACCCTTCTTTAGCTTCCTTGCACTTCTTGTTGACCTCATTTCTCAGACGTCTGTATACTGCTTTCCCCTTTTCATCTCTTACATTCTTGTATTGCCGCCTTTCATCCATCAATTCTAGTATATCCTGAGTGATCACGGTTTTCTACCTGTTCTTTCTTTCCTACCAATGTTTTCTTCTGCGGATTTTATTATTTCATTCTTCAAAAGTGCCCATTCGTCTGCAATTGAAGTTTGTTTAGGGGTTTTCATTAGTCCTTCCTTTATACTCTTCTTGAATCTTTCGTTTACATCCTTTACTTTCAGTTTGTCTATTGCCCACCTTTTTGGCTTTTGACTTTTCTTCAGTTTCTTCAACTTCAATCTGCATTTCATTACAACCAGATTGTGGTCAGAGTTTATGTCAGCTCCAGGATATGTTTTACAATCCAAAATCTGGTTTCGAAACCTCTGCTTGACCATAATGCAGTCGATTTGGTAACGCCCTGTATCTCCTGGTCTCATCCATGTGTATATTCTTCTATTGTGGTTATTGAATAAGGTGTTAGCTATGACCAACTCGTGCTCGGTGCAGAATTCCATCAGCCTGCTTCCTCGATCATTCCTTTCACCTAATCCGAAATCTCCTACTATCTTCCCTTCTCTCCCTTTTCCTACCACAGCGTTCCAATCTCCCATTACTATTAACATTTTCATCACCCTTGATATACCTCAGAATTTCATCTATTTCTTCGTAGACCTTTTCAACATCCTCATCATCAGCTTGATTGGTAGGCATATATACTTGTACCACTGTGGTGCACGTAGGTTTAGTCTTCATTTTTGCTACAATAATCCGTTCACTATATTGCTCATAATATTCCACCCGCTGTCCAAGTTTCCTATGAATGCTATCATTAATTAAATTATAAAACGCATGTGATTCCCAGAGGCTATGACTACACTAAGTAATGCATTCATCGCTTTTCCAGAGCCGCCATCCGCAATTCCAGTGCCTATTGATTCTAAAGCAGAGTTTGGAAGTGATGTGGATTCAGAATTAAGATTCCGAACAGGAGAGAACGTTGGCAGAACTCACGAACGTTTTTGAAAAACATCACAATTCTGAGGATCTGCAAGAAAGTTCGTGTGGTGTTAAATCTATAGTAAGTGCTATAAAATACAGTACGGCACCAGATATATTTCAAGACTGTCCTAATGGGAGGGAAATCACCGCTGAAGGAGGTATTCGCATTAACGTAGATGACAAAAGTGATGATGAAAAATCAGGAATTTCAGAAGACTCATTTGTGCCATCATCCTCGAACGCGATTACAACAGACGATGAGTTGCATGACATGGAGGCCCACACTGTTAGGAAAAAAAAGAAAAATCAGTACCAGCGTCCCATTGGCCGGTAGGAGTTGCGATGTAATTAGCACTCACGGAAATGTATGTCTGATTAAAGAACAGAATGACACCCCAGAAGATATTAACAATACTACTAAAACGATGAGAAGATGAATCTCTCAGCCAACTGAGTGGAAAAGGAACAAACGTAAAAAGAACAGGCAACGTGGACAGCCCTAAAAAAGTGACAGTAACATTATGAAACCGGGTAAATTCTTACAACACAAAGACTGCTCGAATTGCCATAGAAAGTGTTCAAGTAACTTGATGAAGAAAGTAGACAAAAAATATTTTCATCATTTTGGAAGTTATCGGATGTGCATAAGCAACGTATGTAAATCATAGGGCTAGTTGATGTGAAACCAAAATGTACTCAGAGAAGACTGTAGTATTAGGTTAATCGAGAAGGAAAAATACACTTCATTATCACTTGATTAAGAATAACATCCGGATAAAAGTTTGCCAAGCATTTTTCAGAGCAACATTAAACGTAAGTGAAATGTTTGTGAGAACTACACTGAGTAAATTGAACACTGTCAACGTACACGAAGAAACTCACAAACGTATACCACCTAACATGAGACCAGATGATGCAAAACAATTAATTCGAGAACATATAAGGGCATTCCCTCGGGTCCCTTCACACTACTGTAGAAGAGATTCGAAAAAAAGAATATCTAAGTAATGAGCTGTCACTAACGAAAATGTATGATCTCTATGTCCAGTGGTGCAAAGAGAAAAAGCACACGTGTGAAAAGAATGGCTTTACAGACAAATATTTAACACCGATTTCGACATAGCTTTCCATTTGCGAAAGGAGGATATGTGATACCTGTCAAATTTACGCCAACATGAGTGAAACTGAAAAGAATGCGAACAAAGAAAGCCACGAGGAACATTTGAAAAACAAGGACCGAGCTAGAAAACACAGGGATGAAGCAAAGAAAAAGGCCCAGGCAGGGGAAGAACATTTTATTGAATTTGATTTAGAGTCAGTGTGCTATTGTCCATTGCCAAGGCTCTCTTTTAGGAAGTACGTCCAGAAAGTAAGTTCCGTTTGGTAATAACATTAAATTGTGTACATATACAGAAAAATTATTTATTGCACAAAATTCTACAACCCTTAAACTACTTTTCCACATAACTGCCGAAATGTTGCAGGCATTTGTCGTAGCGTGGCACAAGTTTTTGTACACCTTCTTCACAGACGTGTGCCGCCTGTGTCTTCAACTAGTTGTACGTTCCGCTGCAGCGCAGTTCCGCATATGCGCGGTAGACGCTCTGAATCAAGGAGAAGAAACGTGCGCCATTTGGAGAGCGCTGTCAGCCACGTACGCGTTGTGCATGTTTACTCGTACAATGTCGGTGTTGATTGAAAATCCCGCCGCTTGTGAAATCAGATCTGCGATTCGTTTTCTGAATGCTAGGAAAGTGAAACCAATTGAAATTTATCGGCAAATTTGTGACGTGTATGGACAAAATGCGATGAGTGATTCAATGGTGAGAAGATGGGTCCGACAGTTCAATGAAGGACGTAGTGAAGTGCACGATGAAGAACGAAGTGGGCGTCCATCTTTGGTTACAGAAGAACTGGTTCACGCGATTGATGACAAGATCCAGGAAAACCCTGCTCTCGCTATGGAATTTCCCCAAATCTCACGATCACTAATTCATGAAATTGTTACCGAAAAACTGAACTTTCGTAAACTTTGTCGACGTTGGGTACCAAAGATTCTTACGGAGCAACACAAAACAAAACGGATGGGTAGTGCACTTCAGTTTTTGACCCGTTACAATGAAGGGGCGAAGAATTTCTGACACAGATAGTCACAGGAGATGAAACTTGGGTTTCTTACGACACCCCTGAAAGTAAGCGGCAATCAATGGAATGGAGGCACACTTCATCCCCAGCAAAGGTTAAGCCGAAACAAATCTTGACACCTCGGAAAATGATGTGCACAGTGTTCTGGGACTGGAAAGGCATCTTACTCATTGATTTCTTACCGCGTGTTTAAACAATCAACGCAGATGCTTACTGCGAGACACTTAGGAAACTACGCCGCGCAATACAGAATAAGCGCCGAGGGTTGCTGTCAAAAGGTGTTGTTTTTCTTCACGACAACGCACGACCACACACTGCAAATGTGACGAAAAACCTCCTACAGGGATTTGGCTGGGACGTGTTCGACCACCCTCCGTACAACCCTGACCTCGCTCCTAGCAACTTTCATCTGTTCACACATCTCAAGTCTTTCCTTGGCGGTCAACACTTCAACAATGACGACGAGCTGAAAGAAGGTGTTTCCAACTGGTTGAAGACACAGGCGGCAAACTTCTATGAAGAAGGTATCCAAAAACTTGTGCCACGCTATGACAAATGCCTGCAAAAGTTCGGCAGTTATGTGGAAAAGTAGTTTAAGAGGTGTAGAATGTTGTGCAATAAATAATTTTTCTGTATCTGTTCACAATTTAATTTTATTACCAAACGGAACTTACTTTCTGGACGTGCCTCTTATAAAGACGATTAGCACTGTACAACTTAACTGTGTAGGATTTGGGTTCTAATAATGTGCATTGCTATTGCTGGCATGAGGGGTTGGCAAAGAGAGGTTCGAGTGAAGTGGGTTCCTGTCTTTTTCATATAATTAAAAATAAAGCTGATGGAAAAGAAATGACATTGATGTCCGACACATGCGGTGGTCAAAACAGAAATGTGAATATTGCTGCTTTGTTGATGTACTGTGTGCAATGTTTTGACATTCCTGTTATTAACCACAAGTTTTTTGAATCGGGACACTCGCAGATGGAGGTTGATAGCGTACGTATGCACAGATTGAGAGAAAAAAAAACGTGATGTCTATATATTTGATCCATCAGGATTTTATACTTTAGTCAGATTGGTTCGGAAAAATAACCCATTTGAAGTCATGGAAATGGATCAAGAAACATTTATTGACTTCACTCAGCTGAGGAAAATAATGGTGAAAAACAGAAAGATTGACACCAATGGAGAGGAGGTTAATTGACTGAAGATTAAATGGCTACAATTTCGAAAGATTGACCAAGAGCATATATTTTTTTAAATATGGCGTACATGATGAGCAGTTCAGAAAAATAAACGTAATCAGGAGAGGGCATTAAATGATCTACAACTGAAGCCTTCGTATCAAGGACCAATTCCCATTTCTACAGAGAAGTTCAACGATCTTATTGAATTATGCAAAAGTGGAATAATCAGAGCACAATACCATCCATTCTACAGATCACTCAAGCATGGTGTCTTAAGTGACAGTACGAGTGATGCTGATCATTAAATGAGTCTACAATGATGTCTGACGCGCCAAGCTGCGAACTGAACTGCTTTGTTGGTGTACCGAGTGCATATTTCTAATATTCCTATTAGAAATCATACGTGTTATGAACCGGTACTCTCGCAGATGGAAGTTGATAGTGTACATGCACAGATTGGGGGGGGATAAAGTGATGTTAGCATATTTCCTACTTCAGGATTTAATCTTCTGCTGTGTTTTAATGATTACGCTGTGAAAATGCTAAAATTAAAACAATACTTTCCTCTCAGCATTGTAGTTCATTTCATGACCCATTGCTAACTTGTTACCTAATAACACTGTACCTTCAACCTTTTACTGGTGACGTGTGGAATTCGGAACATAACTTGTGGCGTGAGGTCTAAGAGACTCCTGCCAAATATATATATATATATATATATATATATATATATATATATATATATATATATATATATCAATAACGAACATTTGGCACTTCATAAAACTACTGCCATTATGTTATTTGTTTCTGCATGCAATAATCTTGGGTCATATTTATATTAATATGATTAAAATCTAATAATACAAAGAGTGAATATTTTGTCTTTTTTTACTCACAGTACCCAGACGTTCTGATAAATTTCATGATGCTGGTTGTCGCCACTTAAAATTAAACAAATACACCGCAGATCGCTTTTCACTGATTCACACGTACAACACACTTTGTAACCTAACCGTAACTGGTGGTGACGTGAGGACTGCCAGTCCACTTGCAACTTCAACCTACCGACGCGAGCTAACCAGGGCCAGTAAAATTTCATCAATGAGGGTGTTAAGCGTCAGCATGAGCACACAGATAAGAAGGCAAACATACATAACAGCTCCGTGCAAGATTTAATTAAAGAAGCACAGATGTTTATTTCTTTATTTTACGCCACCAATTAAAGGTTAGGCGGCGTGGTGGCGCAGTGGTCCAGCCGTTGATCTCTCACCACGGTGGACCGGGTTCGATTCCCGGTCAATCTATGTGAGATTTTCAAAGTGAAATACCATATCCTGTGGTTCAGATTCCACGTAAGAAGGAGGTCCCGCGGCTCATGATTCGGAGATTAACGGTCACGTAACACTACAAACTTCACTTCTTCTTCAGTTGAAGGTTAAGAAATAGAATCAAATAATGCTTTGTAGTCATTAAATGATTCAAAATAAATTTACACCTACACTCAAGTTACCTACATAAGCTAATGTAGAATAATTTCAATAGAAAATCGTAAGAGCCAAAATAGCGTATCTCTGTTAATGACCTTAAAAAATCCATACCATGATTCAATAACACTGCATGTAAGAAATAACTGCACAATGATCTTTGGAAATATATATAAAAATCAGACTTCCAAATCAAAATATATAACAAGTTACATGCTAATTAATAACAATTTTGTTTTTCTTGCTTCCTGAAAAGTAGTGTTTGTGTAGTTACGCTATTCTGGTCCTAAGCCGACGATTCACACGTCTACATACAGAACGTTACTGGGCTGCAAGCACAATGCTTGGATCTCTAAAAGAACATGTGTTTCGAATATTAAAAAAAAATCTCTTTATTATTCTCCCACAACATTGAGAGTGCGCTGAAAGGTGAGGTGGTGATGGATGCGTGTGCACTAGCACCTTTTAGCACCCCTTGGCTACCTGCGTCCATGCGCTCCAACTCTCATACCAGCATTAAAGATCCTCCATCGTAGAGCTTGGGATCGAACCTGGAACCTTCGGTGCAGGTCTCACAGAACTGAGGATATTACACTAAATTTATACAAATTTGGACGTCAGGGGACAAGGTTGTAGTATGGTGTCTTCCCCCTGAAAAGTTTAGTATTTCCGGGTCCATCCTTATGGCAAAGGGGACATCGATTATCGTAGAATCTATCATGCTAAGATATTACTTATTCTCTACAGTAGCTGTGAGTGGTTTAGAGGAAAGTGTAGTAACTGCCCTTTTTTAGAAGGCTTGGGTTAGATCTCCGGGTTTGCCATGAAGAATTTAAATCCTATGAATGTTAGAACAAAGTACACTTAAAATTGTGAGGGTAACCGAGGAGTAGTTTCCTGGTACCTCCCTTGTCTATCCTAAGAATGGTCGTCCGTAGTTTCCCATTTCTACTCCAAACACATATCGGGATGATAGCCTACCTAATATGCCTAATTCACATTCCTACAAATTCTAGCCCCGGAAACACGTACACACCCTAGCAATCACCACAATAACGCAGGTTATAAGACAGCTCACACACTCAAGTACACGGGGCTGATGACAACGATGCCCCCAACTCCCTAAATAAAACAACATAATCTCTACATTATTAACAGGGATATACTCAAATGTCTCATTCCCAAATTGAGACCTATTAATAACAAATTCTGGCATGCAGACACCCAGGTGAAAATACGGAGGTCCTTTTTCCACTCACCTCTTTTGGTTGTATTTATTCTGGAATTTTACGTCCATGACGATTTTCATTTGCTTCCCCAGCATCTTTCAACATCTTTTTATTGAAATCCTTCCACTTTTGCATGTTCCGTTTACCTCTACGGCCGATATAGTCAAGTTTGCTAGCTGACTGAGAGATTTCAAACTTCCTGACGCCCTCCATCTTGGAATACCAGGGCCCTTCTTCCACGCAGGTGGCATTTCAATTGCAAATATCTACCCTTAGGTGGCACTTGTGTGCACGTTTGACACGTCATTTCATGCTACATGCGACCAGGTACCTTATTCCATCATAATCTCAAATCTGACCGAGGTGGCGTGGAGTCCCTTATTCGTTGCACGGGTTCATTTATCGATTAAACTGACCTGTGATGTCTGTATAACTTGTGTAAAATCAATGTTACCACAGCTGCGGTTAACAAAGCCGCCGCTTGGCGCTCTTATTTCATATGAAAGACCCTGTATACAGAGTCTTAATATTTGCTTGGAAAGGACATTCTCGCTTACGCGCTCCGCCAGTGACGGCTCAGTTGCCGGCGACCGTGCGCGCATGAGTACGGCAGAATACGGTGCTTAAAATCAGTATCATGCATCTTTACTCGCCATGTTAACAGTAGATGCTGAAAATGTTCTCCATCCGCTGCCAAGACATAATCGGCATCTCCTCATGAAGTTTCCGGTTACTCCGGTTAATTTAGCTTCAGTAAGGAAATAACGACCTTTACGTCTATTTATATAATTTACTGATCCTGTACGTTTGAATCTCTTAGCCAGATGTTTTATTGTCGATTGATAGGAATGGGTCTACCTGAAAATTTCACTTGAATTTTTTGTCTTGTTCTAGCGCATAATTTCCTGCACTTTGTGCGCATTGTGCAGATATACACGTTCACTTAACGAATATTTCACATAAGGCATTACAGCACTATACACAATCACAATAAAACACTATACAATACGATATACAGTACACAGTAGCCTTATGAAACACCCAATTAGCTCGGAGCTCACAAGTCTACCGCAGGAAGAGCGGGGGAATACGGCCGGAGACCGCGCGCGCCAACCTGTAACAGCTGGCTATTGGCCGGGTACCGCCGGCCAAGGTCGAGCAGAATCACCTTGGCAAGCAAAAATGAAGACCCTGCATAACACCCCTTGTTGTTGTCACACACAGTGGGGGTAGTCTCGCATCAATAATCTTTATCCATGCCAATGGTTTGTCTTTTGTTTCATTATTCACTTGTCGTGTGGTGAATTTTGTATCGGATATGTTGGTAACGTGTCACGTCGGGTGTCACATGGGGTATAAAAGATGGCGCCGCTAGTGAATGAACACTATCAGAAATGCTTTATTTACGTAAAAAAGTATTTCCGGTGCAGCAGTGGCAATTGAAATAAACTTGTAACGACTCCCAGGAAGGTACGTATATCATAAATGATATATTTTAATAATATACCTTGTGAAAAGTTACGAAAAGGGAGGATTCACTACTCTAGATCTTGATACAGATTTCCACATAACCAAACGATGATGCCCTTCAAGCCGCACTCTACTGTTGACAGTCGCCAATTCCTTACCGCTACTGCAATTTAGCGGAACTCTGTCGCACATTTCAAATGATGGTCGTAGGCCCTTTCAGTATTAGCACAAGTCTTCCTTGCAAGACGCACTCGCTCTAAGCACAGTCATGCGTATTCCATCCCAACAGTCAAACTTGCATTCCGAAGTACTGTAGTAGACTTTCTTCGACATGAAAATGTCGGCTCCGCAACCATGCACACACGTAGCACTTCAAAATACAGAACACAGTTCTGAATAATTTAGTTTTCGGCTAGACAGCCATACTCACTCGTAGCATTTAGATTCGACGTACTGATATGAGCATTCAAGTGAGTCTCTGACATGACTTGAAAATACTTGAGAACTACCTTCTTCCGCCGCCTGTGCAATACTAGTTCATGCGCTTCAGCCAACCAAGTCTCGAATCCCCACTCTTCCGACCAACAATCATACAGTTCCCCTCACTCCAGATTCAAAATGGTGCCCGCCAATCACAGAGACAAACGTTCGCTGGACCACACGCGGTCTAGACAGTGTTGCCATATACAATACAGAATTAAACTACCTGCAGAGTAACTTGAAACGAAAACATGCATTACCCCCGGATGAAAATTTGACTTCTATAATAATGTAATAAAATTTTGACACTGCGTCTACTGCGAACGGACCTATGCATTTGCACACGTTACCAACACGATCAAGTATTTATATAAATTTTATATAAATAAATCAATATCAATAGCCTAAATGAAACTGTCATGGTGGTCTCATAAAGAATATTAGTTACAATCAAAGCTCATTGCCTTGGTTTATTAATACAAGCTTACACTGACCTCTTCCGAATAGAAAGTACGCTCTCATTGCCTTCGAACACAATGTGGGATGCTCGTTGCCCACCTTGCGCGAGTTCCCCTTCAGTGCTATTTGAGAGCTTTGGTACCGACCTCCTTAGTCTTGCAGCCAATTTTACGCCGTTTCACCCGACACATTTACTTCAGTGGTCCTCCGAATATCCTGGCACAAGGTTCTAGTAACGGTCGGACGACTTGCAGAAAGCAACAAGTATCAGTCCTCAGTGCGCGTTGTTTTGCTTGACCTTCCGTTCGTGTCGATCAGCAACTGTTTTCCCTCTCTGAATTATATTCACATGCGAGATATCACTTCGGCTCACTCCGAACACTGGCTGCGACATCCACATGCATATAACGTGATGTGCAGTGGGAGCTAAGCTTGTACTGTAGATTTATGTAACTGTTAATCTCGTGATCATGATCCACGGGACCTCTCATTTTTTTCACATAGACTTCGAACCACAGGATCTCACATTTCACTACGGAAATCGTACATGCATTGCAATGGAAGCGCCTTATCTTGTAGTTAATTCCTGACAATATGGTTTCATAGCGCATTTCAGATTAAAGTGATATTACGATTTTTCCTAACTTACGAGTGTGTAGACTACTATTTTAATACTAGTGAATGCGTTCAAATATTCATTGTATTGTTTTAGTTGAGGTAGGTCCCGTGGTGGTGGGGTAGCGCGCCTGCCTCTCACCCGGAGGCACCGGGTTCGATTCCAGACTCCTTCAGGGATTTTATAAACTGACGTGAGGGCTGGAACGGGAGCACGCAGCCTCCTGAGGAAAATTTAGTAGCGGTCTGACCAGAGAGACAACGCTCCGGTCAAGAAAGTAAAGGCTAACGCCTGAGAGGTCCCGAAGTGTTGACCACGCGTTACCCCACAATCTGTAGGCCAACTGAGTGACAGCGGTCATTTGATAGGCAAAAGCCCTTCAAAGACTTAGTGCCACGGAGTTTGTTCGTTGTATTGTTTTAGTGTAGCGAATATTTCAGTATAAATTGTAATGTTCTTTCCTCTTCGCTAAGTTTTGTAAATGTGTTTATTCAATAGTAATATTGACCGTTCTGTACAATTGGGACCCTGTTAAATGTTGACCGACCGTAGAACTACTTTAAACATAACTTACTGATATGTAAGCAACTGGCAACTGTGGTTCTTTCTCACTAGAAGTGCTATTCCTTTTAATTTACCAGTGTTGCATTCACTGGGCATGAATTCACGCGAGGAAATGGGAGCACAATCTTACAGCAGTAAATTAAACTTAACAGTAATTAACTTACGACTGGAGCGTGAGATTCGGGCCTTGCTTGTGAGGTAGTAACATGAGTCTTACGAAACTATTAATTTCTAGTGAATGTTATAAAATTATGTTCTGAGATATCGTCATACAGTTCATAACTACTTTTACTGGATCGCAAGCCCCTAATTGAATTAACTAAAATACTGCACCTGCTATTGTTTTCTTCTACTTTCTATGGAGTGGATATAGGAAAACTCTCTGGGGGTCTGCTTTACTACTGTTGGCTTCTTAATTCAGCTGTTGTCACAGGTTATCCTTATTGTGGGAGGAAGGCAGCCCTGTGTGTAATTCAGTCCTACTTGCGTACATGGTATGAAGGTCTTGATTAAAGGAAGTAGAATGGCTACACCTGTGTACGCAACTAGCACCAAAAGGGTATAATTTAGGGTTGTCTGCAACTAGTACGTATTTCAGCCCTGTAGTAGTCGAGACTTTTTTCAAGGTTGAAGCTTTCACGCCCAAGTAATCAACACAAGTAATTACTTTTGCCTCGTATGTTGCTGGCTTAAGCCCTTCGCCGTGAAAGCCAATATGCCATACCTTTGGTACCTCTGTAAGGAGAAATAATGGTAGAGAACCTGAAATCTACGGTTTGTCTACGGCGAGGATTGCTCGGCGCACATCAGCGATCATCGTCCTTAAGAGCAGAGGTAAAACTGATTCTTGCTCTATACTCTTTGCAATTAATCTCCTTGTAAATGTCAATCAGCTGTTTACGAACTAAAATATAAAATATCCACAACTGTCCAAATTTATTGGTTATTACTGTGTATTACTAAGTTCAGAACAGTAAGATCAGGGGCCGATCACCTAGATGTTAGGCCCCTTAAAACAACAATTTTCATCATCATCAGAACAGTAAGATGCTCGATTGTATGTATAGGTCCATGAAACTGAAGAGGTTACACAGGCGTACATACGGATGTTTCAAGGCACTGTTATTTCTAAGCTCATCTATGTATACTTTTCCACGCATGCCATAAAGAGACAGGATATATAGCTAATCAATTTATCAAAGTCTCATAATTGAATTTCGATAAAGTGTAGAATAAACGTTATTTTCCACCATGTTGCTTTATCAGTACTGTTCACGAAATGACAGCGATGATGAGAAATCAGTCTGGGTGATGATCGCCAGCGCAGGTAACTGTAAAGAAATAAGCTCCATTTGTTACATGCAGAGGATGTGCACTCGCATATCATCGCCATAGCGAAATCAATCTTTAAGCGGACGTATTGAACGGATTCCGGCGTTTAGCTACGCACTTGACCTTTGAGAGCTCAGCGGGAGGAGAGGGGGGGGGGTGTAAAGTGGTGCGGGAAGCGTGCCGAATACTTCCCTATCTGAGAATATTGATGGCGTGACTGTAGGTACTCGCAATCAGATGTTTTACGCTGCAGTAGTACACTGGGGGAGTGGGATGCGGAAGTGCAAAGCTAACTGCCGGTAACTGTTCCTTTTCTGTCCTTCAAAAATAGGGCATTTGTTATTTCTTTTCCTCAAGATTCAAGAATATTTTTTTAAATATACAGCCGAGGATCTTTCCTCTAAGAGTCGCAGGACGATGTACTCGCTTGGAGATCACTACTACAGTAAATTTATCGAAAAAGGATTAGTAAAATTATGGTTAATTTATTAATTAATATCTTACATGTAGGGGTTTGCTGGGAACCTATGGTAATATCATTCAATTTGATAGAATTGGAAATTCAATTTGATAGAATTGGAAATTCAATTTGGAACTATCTTCAGTTGTACTATTAATCTAAGACAGTTGAACCCCTCTATGATTTCTACGAGTGAACAGTGTAACCATCATGCATTGGAGTGCGCCCTTTTAAAGATGTGGACAGGGTATTCAGTGCGATGACCAGAGCGATGAGGTCCTAAATGCTCTGGTAGGGTTGTTCTTCGAATAGCGAATTTCGCATTCACGTCATACTTATTTTCACATTTCATATTAACGCTCATTCTGTCAGCAGCAATGTCTCCTTTTAGAAAAGCCAAATTACTCATTTTTTCTATATTGTTGCTCGATGTCATGCTCTCCAAGAAGCTCAAAGACCATGTCCCCACATGCACACCACCACTAGGCGATAAATAAAATAAAATAAAATAAAATAAATAAATTTAATCAATAAAATGAAACAAATTTAATTAATAAAATATATGTATCAAATTAAATTTAATTAATAAAAATAAATTTATTCAATTAATAAAATAAATGTATTCAATTATATTTAATTATTAAAATAAATAACATAAAATAAAATATCAGCCTTACAAATCCCATAAGGGCTATGGCCTCCTGCATTGCAGGGACAGTGCTCAGTTTTTACTCATAATCAGGTGTGCAAGTCCTGAGGAGCATAATTTGGTCCAAGTGATGCCATTGTCCTAGCGTTGGCGCGCACATGCTACTTCTCAGCGTGGTTTCCGGCAGGCGACTTGTCACTTCTGTATCCGGTAGTCTCTTCTCCCCCCTATTGAAAATACGAGTATGATGTGAGGGAAGAACACATTATAGCATTAAAGCTATTGCTACTGTACATAGTTGTCTATTCTAGTGGGGTCTAGGCAAGGCGAATCAAGACTACTGATGAACCCAATATGGTACCCCAGGGTGAAGCCCCACATATTACACGGCAAAAACGTATTTGCTGATATTGGTTCAAGGTTATTGTCTACTGCGTGTGCACACATGACACGATTGTTAGACCCGTGATGAGTGTGTACTCGTGCTACTTGCCGCCAGTACCGTGGTAATCGTCGGCAGTGCATTTTCTTTCTCTACGGTATAGAGTTCTGCGCAATGGCAGATAGGCGTAAGCTAGCTGTTTCAGCAGTTACCATTGTTTCATTAATTCTGTGGTGTAGCCACGACATGCTTCGTCGGCCGAATGTCCTGACAGGATTCCTAGGCATAGGATATCTTAGTCAGGAGGGGGCGTGGTGGCTCAGCGGTCTAGCTGTATGCCTCTCACCAAGGCGGTCCGGGTTCGATTCCCGGTCAAAGCATGTGAGATTTTCGAAGTGAAATGCCACGTCCTGTGGTTCGGATTCCACGTAAAAAAGGAGGTCCCGTGGCTCATGATCTCAAGATTAACGGTCACGTTAAACTACAAGCTTCCTTCCTTTTCTTAGTCAGGAGCCCCATGTAATTTTGACGGTATTGAATTTGTTTGATAATCCATGTTTGTGTGTTGACTATATTCCTGATTTGCTATTCCCGTTTATACGGGTTTGTGGATGGCGTGAGATATCTACGCGACGAGTGGTTTAACAGTCGGATGTCTCGCAAAGCTTATCAGAAGTTGGTGGGATATTAAGTGAAAGAAGATGAATTAAACTGGCATAGAGTTGCCTCAAGTTGAACATGGCTAACCACGAAAAACATTTTCTTAGACAGTCGAATTGTCTAGTCTAGATCTAGCTCAGTGCGTTAGCTCGTTTAAATGACACTGTTGGTGACGTGATCCCAATAGGCTATCCAGCTTATAAACATTTTGAATTGTTACTTTCTAAGCGTCTCCTTTTTAAACAGATTTTGAATAAAGATCCAAGAAGTAATGCTACTAAGGAAGCCTAATCGTATCACGTAGCATTAGGCTACTTTTAAATTATTTTCTTATTTTGTGTTAAATCAGTTGTTAAAACACATGCAATGATTTCACTAATGTTTGATTATTAATTGGAATTGAATCCACATCATTCATATTTCTTAGTGTAGTCAAGATCATTTAATTACGCCCTACGGTGCAATGGGAAGCTGCTCGTCGGAGATCCTAGGTTCAAATCAAGCCACTGATGACAGATATCCTGAGCATTTCCCCCAAGTTCTTCCATACTTACTTCAGGAAAATGGTGGGATATAGTCTAACATATTTCATGTCCAGGGGCATCTGTCCCAAACACCTAGGCCTACTACTACTACTACTACTACTACTACTGTATTGACCGAGGTAGCTACGCGTGCTAAGGCGCAAGGCCATGGGGTCAGGCTAGTCCGGACTTGGTAGATGAATGAGTCCTTCAAATGGTGTTCCGTGTTGTCCTTTTTTTTTAACTGGAGGCAATTACCGGGACAGTAGACTAAATTTTAATAGGCCATGTCGGCTCCTTTGAAACTCTTGGCAAAGTTTCCTGAACCGTAGAAACGGCAATAATAAGTGTCTGTGCATGTGTAAGATACACAAAGTACACGGGGGCTGAGAACAAGCTTCTCTCAGGCCACTACTTGGAGGAGCAACAACAGCAACGATATTTCCATGACTACACGAATGGTTAAAAAAGTATTATGTGCGATTGTTGAGTTTTATGAGTGCATTTATATTTAAAAAAAAACAATGAGTAGGCCTTCTTACACCTTTAAGTATGGAATTACGACTGGACAAAGAAAAAGTGCTCCGTCTATTGAATTGCACTGTGAGGGACTAAATTTCTTGCTACCAAGACGGCAGTGACTTGGTCTTTCAGACATCTCTGTAGATTTAGGTCCGCCTCATTGCGTAGTGGCTAGCACTCTTGGCTGTCACCGCAGAGGCCCGGATTAGATTACTGGGTCTGCCAAGGAATTTAATTCTAATCTGAGGGCTCGAACGGGGTGCATTCAGCCTCGTGAGGCAAAACAGAGAAGAGGCGGGTTAGATCCCTACCTCAGCCATCCTGGAAGTGGTTTTCCATGGTTTCCCCTACTTCTACTCCAGGCGAATGCTGGGATGGTTCCTAAATTAAGGCCACGGCCACCTCCTTCTCAATCCTGATCTGAATCAAAACTACACGCACTGAGACAGCGATCACAATAACACGGGTTATCACAAATTCCGCACCCTCCTTAGTACACGAGGCTACATGACCAAGATGTCGTCGTCCCTAAATGAATAATCATCTGTAGATTTACGACTCTTAAATAAATTTACTTAAGTACAAAATTCAAAATGTGTATACTCTTTCTGAAATCTTTGTCTAACCTTATGCTAATGAGAACTGGTCCCATGCTACCTTGGTACAGGCTATTTCAGTATCCATCTTTTGTCACAGTATTTTCCTTGTCAGGATGATATAAACCCGTTAAACCAGACCTTCACTAGAAATCCCCATGGCGCACAGTGTGTCGAATCCCATATCTAGGTGGAAAAAATTCACTGTCGCAAATGAAAGAGAAAACTGGCTCATTCGATAGTGAACAAACCAGATGATGACCTGCGGTCTTCATTTCGGCTGTCGGGTGCGTAGTAGGGCGGGGATAGGTCCTGAAACGTCTTCCTGGCAGTTATCAGGTCATTTGATAGGAGGTGTCTGAGTGAACCGAACGTTGTGATTCTAGTGAGTTAAACGAGGTGTTGTCTTCTGCGGCTCATGGAATAGTGAAAAGAGGTATGTATTAGCACTTCTATGCGTAATATAAGCTTTCTGCACTAAATAAATTATTTACTTCATGAGTGCCTCATAGTGCCACTTTACTTTAAACGTCATTCGATGGGAAATTTAATGTAGATTCAGGATCTGTAGTGGTTTGGTTGCGCACGATTGTGCATGACGGTTTATTTTCTTATTTTCAGTGACTATGTGGGCATTACCGCGAGAAGAATTTTTCAACGCGTGGCGGTCGTGTCGTAAAGAGGGGCGTACAGACGTCATATTTCAATATGTTACGAATAAATTTGATCCTACAACTCCTACTGACACTCAGGTGCAGGAGCTAAGAAACAAAATTAAGTTGATATCCCATAATATTAACAAAAGAAATGGGAGAGTGTAGGAAGAACAATGCCACGTAAAACTCCTAGTAATCTGCCTATGGAAGCTATTGATTTACTTAATGACTCCCAAGGACCTTTGACATCAAATGATGAAGACCGGTATAGCAATGACTACAATGCTCTGAACTCGACAGAAAAATCAGGTGAGAATGAACATTAGGCATTTTGTTATTATTAAGGGGAATGAGATTAATGAGAACATTACTTGACGAATGGACGTTATCTTTTTATTTGCAATGGGAGAAATAGGCCTAATATTCAATATAGCCTATGTTGTCTTTACTTCCATGCTTTTCTAGCGAAATAATATTGTTTTCGTGCGTAAAGTATGTTTACTAAAACTACTTCATTAACAAGCCTGTAAAATGTCACTTTGTTATAAAGAAATTGTTGGTATGATTTTGAAGAATTTTTTATTTTATTTTTAGAAAATAAATGTTATTTTTGAGCATATTTCGTTGTTCTATGTTTAATAACAATTTAATCTGGATGATTTTACATACAGTGACTTCGTCTATTCCATCAAATAAGGTGTAACAAGAATACTTGTGAATATCTAAGTGGCAGTGAACGAGTTCAGTCGTGTTGATTAAGTGCGCTGATTTATTCTCGAATTGATTGGTTGCAGGACTTCAATTGGGAAGTTTTCCAGGTTAATTGTGAATACAACGAGTCTACTCATGTAATTGAACACAGGACTGTGATATACTGTTAATATAGAGTGAAAAAATATCATTTTATGTTTAACGAGTGCCAGATCAAATCAACAAAAGTCGACAATTGAATAACGTAATTCAGCGAGGCTTGTCCAAAGCCCTTCGCTACTCAAGAACAAGGCTAGTAAACTACAGAGGTTGCCTCAATATGGAGCTCTTAGGCGAGGGGATCGCGGAGGGAAGGGAAAGGACGTAGCGTTACAAGTTTCCTCGTAGCGCGCGAGGAGCGAGATATGCAAGGAAAGTCAACTTTCCCACACATTATATTGTATGGATTCCAGTAGTTTAAACACGTGTTTAAAGCCCTTTTGTTTATAATCATGCCAGGCCAAAGATGTGCTGTGGCAGTTTGTCACAGTTATTATAAAGTTGGAAATGATGTGTCGTTTTTCACGATGCCTAAAGACGCATGCCTTCGCAATCAGTGGATTGCTGCATGTAAGCGAAAAGATCATTGCAACCCTCAAACAAGTAGGATATGTTCCCTTCACTAAGAGTGAAGACTTCGAATTAGACTACAGGGCCGAATTGCTTAATATAAAGCCAAGATTTCCAAGGAATCTAAAACCAAATGGTAAGTGAGCCTAGCTGGCCTACTCTTACGTTTTGATGACCTGCTAGGATGATTTTAAAGCTGTTGATATTTTTGACATATTTCGTACATGGTATCAGGGGCGTATATACAATTTTTTCGAGGGGGGGGGGGGCTATCGTGGACAATTGTGAGTACTTAATGAATTTTCTATTATAGCCTATAGAGTATGAATGGAAAATATCTAAATGGGCTACTTTTTAATTTATTAAGCAGAAAGGTAAACTCTCATTTTCTTTCCCAAATTGATAATTATTTCTTAAAAGTAGACTACTGTGAAATACATTGTATGTTGTACCCAAGTTGGCTTTTTTCGGGGGGATCTGGAGCCCCCTCAGCCCCCACCCCTTATATACACCCATGCATGGTATTGATTTTGGACAAGATGGAAAATTTCGTGAGTAATTCTCTTTGCATTGGTAAAAATCTTTTTAAATATTCCAGAAAGCAGTCAACATTTCAATAAAATCCCTTCGAATTCTGTACCAAGATATGGCCCGTAGGCATAATACAAAGTACATTCTCACATAGGCTAAATCAAGATGTACTGGAAAACTTCTTTTCACAATTGCGAACCCGTGGTGGCTTACACGATCATCATTCTCCCCTTGACTGCATTTACAGACTGAGGATGATTATTTTAAGAAAAAAATCCAGGAGTTGTTCAAAAGCAAACAAACACTGCTGATCCATATTCAGATGAATATGTAGTTGCTAAAGCACTAAACAAAGCTGGCAAGTGTCGGAATCAAGTAACGTGCTTCCAGAACCAACCTTAGGGAGCAATGTGCAACCAGAGTCCTTCATTGCCAATATCATAGAACAAAGTGAAGTAGATGGCAAGGCTTATGTTGCAGGTTATGTAGCTCACAAGTTCCAAGATAAATTTCCACAACTTGGGAACTTAACCTACGGAATGCAAACTCAACACGATTATGCATTACCAACCTGGATTAAACACTTGTCATACGGTGGTATGACCGATCCCTCAGAAACTTGGCTAAACCAGTTCCGGCACATTTCAGCAAATTTCGTCACATTTCACGGAAAATACGGATTTCAACAAGGCAAGAACGTTCTAAGAACGACAAATTTTGTGTCGAGAGAAGTTCCTGACGTACCGTCTGGTGGGGGTGGGGCAGCTGTGATAACAATTTTCTTCATCAGATTGATACATTCCAATTCTATCTTGCATAAGAAGTGGTTATTGGAAGTCACTAACACCCACGATACTACTACAGAGTCTAGGCGAATTTCCAAGAAATTCAAGAAGATCACAACATAAGTAAGTAGGCTACATTCAGTTATTTTATCACCCATTTACCAATAATTTCATGAGAATAAACTGTTCTTTGCGTACTCAACAGCTGATGTTGACAGTTTCGTTACGTTCCCCACATGGCGCGTTTGGTATCTTGTGACGTCATCCGCCTTGTGAGCGCTGATTGGTGAGTGAAAATGGAGGCAACTTCTGTAGTTTATAGGCCTTGACTCAAGAATGGCTACTAGTAATGGCATCGAAACATTACATAACTCTACTAATAGTTCGTTCTACAATGTACCAAAGAAATCCCTTCAAAGTTACGCATCCGTAATTCAATCAACCCCTAGTAAAGAACAAGCAATTATCATAGACGCACATGACGGATTCCCATTAAAGGATTATATCCCCACAGTTGGTAAAATAACTAGTCCTGATAACATACGTTATGTATATCGCATTTCTAATTCGAGAATCTGCATATTCCTATCGAATAAAAATCTTGTTCAAGAATTATCCTTAAACCACCCTGTAATCAACATCAACAACATTGACCTTTCCCTACGTCCACTAATAGTTCCAAACAAACGAGTGATACTATCAAATGTTTGTCCTATTTTGCCCAACTCAGTCATTACAGACTATCTTCAACAACTGAATATCAAACCAATGTCCTCCATATCTAACCTCAAGGCTGGAATTAATATCCCAGGTTTTGCACATATACTCAGCTTCTGCCGACAACTCTATGTTAAACCCTGTGACTTTAATAAACTACCACCTTCATTCCAGATATGCTATGAAGGAACGAGTTATTGGATATACACCTCCTCTGATATCCCAACCTGATTTACTTGCAAAGAAGAAGGCCACTTTGCCCGTGCATGTCCATTGCTAACTAATCCTTCAGACGAAGAAAACAAACCTTTCAACCTACCTCAACCCCTTCCAAGGAGCAACCATCCAATCCAGCCGGCAATACTTTGGAGCATGAACAGGATAAGAATCCTCTTCAAACTATTGAACATAATACAGACTCCCTTCCTACTTATCAAAACTCTCCTCTAAAGGAAACGTCCTTGAATGGACAACTACAGCTACCTGAAATCAACAAAGAATCGTCTACCACCACACACCATGGAATAAAACGACCTTTACCTCCAAGTGACTCCTCAGATATCTCTTCCAGAGCTGACATCAAGTCCTTCTGTGATGACCTCTCTATATCGGGAGATGATAAAACAGACGATGAATTCCCTACTCTGGGCTCCAAAAAAACTCCAGACATAATCCAACCCAAGAAAAAAACAATGAAACCGAATTCCTTCAACTTAGAAAATCAACTCCTCCCTGTCAAAGAAGTGATAGAAGCTGATCCCTCTAACTTTTCACTTGACTTTTTACAACTAAAAAGTCTGTTTGAGAATACTAAAGGTGCATCGGCACCTAATGCCTTATCCATTGCACTATCTTACACATCTAGTATTGAAGAACTCATCGAGACTATGCGCAAACTACATCCCTACTATCAAGACAAGAACATCAAGAATAGTAACACTCGACTTATCGAGAAACTACTCAATGCACTTAATGACAGCAACTCCTCTCCTCCTATAACTCCTCAAACCGAAATGAACCCAAACTAATAATCCATCTATTTAAATAATCTTCATGAATCCCAGTATATTACAGTGGAATATAAACGGGTATTACCCCCAAAACGAATACTTGAAAATTTTAGTCAATGAACATCAACCTCAAATAATCTGCTTACAAGAAACCAACTTTAGAGACCACAATGTGGCTAATATTAATCATTATACAGCATACTACAAAAACCGCAACAATCCTACCTACGCAAGCGGAGGAGTTACCACCTACATTAGCAATAAAGTTCCTCGAAAATAAATTCCACTAAATACAAAATTGGAAGCAGTAGCATCTATGACCATCCTTTCACTTTCCTTCTGTATCTGCAATATATACCTCCCCTCCAGCCAGAAAATAGACCTGCAAGACCTAGTAGATCTAACAGACTAACTTCCCAAACCATTTATTCTCTTGGGTGATTTCAACTCCCACAGCACCGTTTGGAACAATGACTATACAAATAAAAGAGGAAAAATTGAAACACTAATAGATTCTGAAAATTTAATCCTACTAGACTCCAATGGTCCTACACACTGGGACATACTGTGCCCGTTTAGACCGGAGTCCGCACGACCACATATGCATTTTACCAATAATCAGTCAGCACGAGAGTCAAAATATCCCGGAGCGCCAGATGGGTTAAAGCTAATCGCAAAAACGACATCAAATAAAAAAAATGCTTTACTGATTTTTGGCTCAATGCAACAATAAGGATAGAAGGAGATTCAATTGGGTATAACACATCAAGTAAAATTATCTCAGTTTATTTTGAATTTAAAATTGACTGCAAAAATGCTCAAAGCAGCATCACTCACGTGTGGCGACCCACACTCCTATTTACACAATATACAGAAATTTTCCAAACACATTTGACAATTATTTTTGGAGACACAAGTCTGATTATTAGTCCTGTAGACTGTGTTCCAAAATTATTTATGATTAAATCCAGTTCAAATTTAATTGTCTCTACTGGAAATATCGTAGTTCACTGTTTGAATTTTTACATAATATTATCACTCGTAGAATAAATGTTCATAGAATTTTTAACTTTCACTTATTTTTCCAGTTTCAAAAATATATATTGTCGAAAAATATTATCATTGAATCAACACAAATTATTTACACATATCAATAACATCTGAAAAGTATTTGACCTTGAGCATAGCATCGAAGAACTGTGCGAAGCACAACAAAAATTAATTGTTCTTCTGACATTAAACATTCGAGAAGTGACTCGATTATGACTTCCAAGTTCCTAACAAAATATATGATTTCTGAATCATCAACTTGATCAATAAATTGTTGAACCATTCAACTATTCAATTTTCCACTTGGAATCATTATTAAGAAAAATATTTATATTCATGGCCATTTTTAGCAACTTTTACAACTTGCAATTCTTCGACAGAATGCGGAAATAAGAATTGTAATTTCATAATAAATTCATTTAGTTCATGGCACTAGGATTGAAATTATCCTTCAAATTATTCGTGGTTAAAGAATTATTTTTAATTGGCAGTCGCCCATTCTATTATTTGTGTAAGAACACAATATTACAACAACAACGGCAAAGGTCTTCCTCTGAAGAAGAATAAACTACTATCATGACAAATCCGGGTTCTAGCAAAATCAAAGTCTAAATGGAATTCGTAAACAAGGTTGAAATAAGAACTGATGGTTTCTAAGAAATAACCTTCGGGTCATTCATACGACGAAATGTGTAGTTCCAATACTCCTTCTATAAACCTGAGCCATCGAACCTGCTATTTGATTGATGCTCGAAAAAACCTCTTCATTCCTGCGACTTAAACATGCGCACCTGGGAATGGCATTTCAACTACGCCACACATATAAATTTTCTTCCCAAAATTTATACAATAAATCAAGCCTCTGCTTGTTATCAACACTGGAAGATTAATAAACTCACAAGTTTATTTTATTTTACCATTCAGTTCAACCCGTGAATTTACCATACTTATGAAAAGCTTTATTTCACTTTCGAGTGTATTTAAGTCATGATTTTATATAAATACAAAAATATCCTATTTGATACAAATATCATTTGCTTCCCGTTTCATGCCTCTCCGTGTTATCTGAAAAATATACTTTGCTCATTGCAAATATCAACTGTTCAACCAGAACTGAAATGTTGGTTGAATGCGGGCTTGCGCTAACCACTCTCCTTCGGAAAATCTCCTGTTCCAAACTAGAAATGATTAAACTACTTCATAGGCTCTCTCTCAATACATATGATTATTAGAAAATATAATATCCAAGAATTATTTAGAAAAGTTATGAAAATTATTATTATTATTATTATTATTAGTGGATTATTATTATTATTATTATTATTATTATTAGTTATATTACTTTAAATATACTTAATTATCATCTCATTATGTGAGAATCCACATGTTCGAACCTTCGAATATGGAAAAAATATCCATTCCTAAACAAAAATAATTATTAACTTTTACAGTTACATCGGCTGATTACCGTGATTTCCCAAAAATATGAAATATTCAAATAAATGCTCGAAATGCTCGGTCATCGATCCTAAACTGTTCTGAGTGCTGAAATTACTCAGAATAACTCTAACAAGTCTTGCGTGAATCATTGTAAGATTTAAATACGAAGAAAAATAAATAAATGTGTTGGTCATCTGCAGAAAAATAGTTTGTTCCAATTAGCTAGGCATAATATAATTCAAATGTGGCTTACATTTCTTGATGGTCTTGAAGCGTAGTGAACCTGGTCTGTACCAGCTTTATCCATAGACATGCCCTATCGGACAAGCACGTATAATCCTTGTATCGGCCGCCATTATATACCCACAATCCGTCTAGTCAGACATAGTGGTAGTATCTCTTGACGTTTGAATTAACTGTTGTTCCATTTTAATATGGGCTTCTATCAAAGCCATAACAGTTTGTTTAAATGGGGTCAGATCTAAGTGATCTATTCTTAGATATGTCAGTTGTAACATAACTCACGGTAATCTTATCAATACAAGAAGACACTGACAGTCTAACCAATCAACGGCTGTTCTGAAGATCGTTCCCTGGGCATGGCTTCTCGCCATCTACCATGCGCTAAGCAACCTGTAGTTTCCCTTGCGTAGACTAACGAACACCACCGTGATAGACTGGTCTTCAGTGTACTGATAGATCGAAGTGGTTAACAAGTTACCAATATGAAAACTGACTGAAATGGACTAAACATCCAAGTATTAGGTTATTACTGGACTGTGACAAAGTACTAATTCTAGACAGTCTAGCATATGTCCATGTAGAAACATAAATATTTCCACTAATGTCTGTAGAAAAAAAATTCAAACACCTCAGTGATTCTCCTCGCCGGAAACTTACTAAGTTCCACTTCGTAGCGCAGCACTTTTGTGACTATCACAACTTTGAAAATTACTTCTGCGTAGATCCGGCAACCATGTGCCTTGGCTCAGCGTAGTAGCAACTTGCTTTGCAAGTGCTTGTGTTGGAATGAGCTATCGATACCTCGGCCGGCCGGCTTTTATTCAAAACTGCCAGGGTCACGCGTCATCAGCTGATATCTGGAAATCCTCATATCTCTGGTATCCCTGGTCCGATTTACTTGATACTAATTGCATTCTCTTTCATTTGGCCGTGCCAGTAATCTGATCCATGTCTCAAGTCTCTACTCCATGGCTAACTATTTAATCAATAAATAGCCTCGACCTCTGCTATTACTCGCTACGTCACTTGACATGCAAGTATCGGTATATTCTTTCCAATTGCTTCGAGAAGCAATGGAGCGCAATATTCAAATATCTCAACTTTCAAAAGCGGCTGTAGCCTTTCCCTTGATATCTAGGTGTCTGAATCTTGGAATACCCATTCGTAGAGTTGGGCACAATACAGCACGGAACATTCAGCACAATTGATCTATGTTTATGCACTGCAGACATAGCAGCAACATTCACATCGAACGCTAGTAAAAACCTCTATGGAAGTGATCACTTCCCTATATCAATTAATAAAAACAACAAACTTCACCCTCAAATTAATCCTAAGAATTGGAACGCAAAACTTGCCAACTGGAGCCAATACAGAGAAAATATCAAGACTGAGCTCAACAGATTACCGCCATCTTACCTCATCAAAAATTACAGTATCAACTATATTGTAAACGAATTCACTAAGGCTATACTCAAAGCCGCAGAAAAATCAGTCCCTAGAATTAACAATGTAACCCACAGAGGAGTAATTCCTTGGTGGAACAACACATGTAAAGAAGCGATCAAAATCAACAATCAAGCTTTTTACAAATACAAACGACACCCTACTCTTGAGAATAAATTAAATTTTCAAAGAAGTCGAGCAAAAGCACGAAAAGTTATCAAAGAAAGCAAACGAAATTCCTGGCTAAAATACGTGTCCTCTCTTTCCAATCAGACCCCTCAGAACTCTGTTTGGGAATACTTACGGAAAATTAAAAGACTCCAAAATCCCTCAAAAACAATAACTCTCTAAACAAAATCTGGATCAACAATAACCAACCATCTAGACATTGCCAATACCTTAGCCAAAAACTTTGCAAAAATATCAAGTGATTCCAATAATGAACAAGTACTCTCAAATTTCCGTGGACCAGACAATAACTCACTCTCAGACCTCTCTGATAATACCAATGATAGTTAAAATGATAAAATTAGCATAAACGAAATATCTCAAGAACTCAACGACTGCAGAAACTCTAGTCCTGGCCCTGATGATATAATATATGAATTCTTGAAAGAACTTCCCCCTGAAGGATTAGAATATCTCACCGAAATTTTCAACTTCATTTGGACTCAGAAGGTATTCCCAGATGCTTGGAGGAAAGCCATAGTGATTCCTATACCCAAACCAGGAATGGACCACATGATTCCTGATAATTATCGACCAATAGCTCTAGCATGTACTATGTGCAAATTAATGGAAAAAAATATTAATATAAGACTAAAATGGATACTAGAGCAGCAGAATTTCTTTGCACAAGAGCAGTGTGATTTCAGACAATTTCACTCAACAACTGATACCTTAATAACCTTAGAATCAGAAATTCTAGATGCTTTTCGACACGGACCCCCAATCTCCTAGCAGTCAGTTTGGACATACATGAAGCATATGATACGATACGCAAAACACAAGTTATCGAAACCCTAAAACAACACAATATCAAGGGAAATATGATTGGATTCATACACAATTTTCTACAGAACAGAAGCATCCAAGTCCGAGTTAACGGTGCCCTATCTCAAGAAATCAGATTAGAGAAAGGAGTCCCACAGGGTTGAGTCCTTGGTGTAACCCTTTTCTTAGTAGCCATAAATGGTATAACTTCCTGCATCAACCTCCTAGTAAACTCTTGCCTCTTTACGGATGCCATCACTATTTTCTGCGAAGGCCGCAATCTATCAACAACCCAAGAAATAATACAAAAATCCCTCGACAATCTTGCCGTTTGGGAGAATCATACAGGCTTCATCTTCTCTGTAACCAAAACCAAATGCATTCTATTTTCCAAACAGAGAAGACAGAATGAACAACCAGAATTATATCTCAAGGGAAATAAAATCGAAGTGGAAAAAGAAATAAAAATACTGGGAATGACCTTTGACAGCAAACTAACATGGAACTCTCATCTTAAAACTTTAAGAAACGACTGCCTACGTCGAATTAATGTTCTCAAATCATTAGCAGCTAACAACTGGGGAGCTAATGCTCATGTATTAATGTCCACGTACAAAGCAGTCATCCGTTCTAAGCTAGACTATGGCTCCATTATATACAATTCAGCCCCAGCATCAGCACTTAAATTACTTGACCCTATTCAAAACACATCTCTAAGGATCATCTTAGGAGCTTTTAGAACCAGTCCGATCTCCAGTCTACTAATCGAAGCTTATGAACCTCCGCTCCAATCTCGCAGAAAACTACTGACTATCAATTATGCAACAAAGGTCGCAGCGTCTCCGCACTCCAAAGCTTACACCTATGTTTTCCCAAATAATCAATCTCTTCGCTACCCCAAGCAGCAAAGACATCTTCCTATCCACATTAGACTTTAAAGACTCCTACATGATGTCCACTCTCATTTTCCCCCAATTGCTCCGAGAACTACAACAAATATGTCAATTCCGCCATGGAGAAATAAAACTCCACCAACAATTTTAGACTTGTGTGATATTAATCAAGAATCAACTGACAGTAGCACCTTCAAGACACTCATTCTAGAGAATACCAAAAGATTTCCCACCTTTACCGCAATTTATACAGATGGATCAAAGACAGAATATGGTAGCGGCTGCGCTATTGTATATCCAGATCATACGATAAAGTATACATTACCAAAAATATGCTCTATATTCACATGTGAACAATACGCCATTCTAAAAGCTATAGAATCCATCAAGAATTACACAAAAAGAGAAATCTTTTTAATCTTCTGTGACTCCTTATCTACAATAAACTCCCTTCAAGATTCATCGCCTTCCAACTCCTTAGCCCAAAATATACTGGAGTCATATAACACGGCAACAAATAATGGTCAGCAAATTTACATTATGTGGATTCCCTCACACAAGGGGATAAAATACAACGAACAAGCAGACATAGCAGCCAAAGAAGCAACTCGTCTGTCCCCTCAAGATCCAAACTTTCTCACCCCCTACAATGATGTGGCCTCTTCTCCTAAACCAAAAATCCACAAACAATGGTTAACCGACTGGATCCGGTCCCCACACTCAAAGCTTCATGACGTCCGGAATGAGTCTACAAATAAATTCGACACCCGGCTCCTTCCACGCCGAGAACAAGTCCTCATTACCAGAATACGAATAGGTCATACCAAAATTACCCACGCACACATCTTCTGCAAGACATCTCCACCCGTATGCGAGAACTGTCAAGAAAGGAAAACGGTTAACCACATACTACTAGAATGCCCTTTGTACGATCAACAAAGAACTCTATGCAACCTCCATCAGAGAAGAAGCCAAGTGAGATTTTAAATGAACACATCCATTTCAAAAACATAATTATTTTTTTTAAACTGACAAATGTGTACCAAGATATATAACCTCAGTAACAACTTTTGTAATACCGCACCTTAGGTAAATGTTTGTATCCAACATTGTTATTGCTATGTACAAAATTCTGTATGTCGCGATATGACTCTAAGAGTTAAAGCGACAATAAATAAATAGGAATTAAAAAAAAAGAATACTTGACTGAAAGTCTCATTGTTATTCATATTGTATCCAGTTTTAAATAGTATGTTTACCAATGTCATAAACTATACACATCCATATCGTGATTTTTACTAGCAAAAATGGATGATTCATTTGTTGCTTTCGGTAATTTTTTACACCTCACCTTACCTCTCACCCCTATATATTTACCCCCGAAGATCGTACACTTTAGACGATGCCAGAAATGAATTCAGCGACCTCGAAAACGGTATATTGCCAACTTTTAATAGAATCCCAGCACTATTAACGGAGTTATTAATTTTTTCCACCTAGAATTGGGATTAGACACACTATGTGGCATCTCGAAAAGCCAGAGTAGTTAAAGGGGACGTAAAACCAATAAAAGTGTTATTATTTATTATTAGAAATCCCCTCTCAGATTTCAGAGTGGAACGCATTTGCTGCTCCACGCGCGTACAGCACAAGAGTGGAGAGCGGGGGCATAGTTTTGGCTGTCAGCGTTCCTTACGCACCGAAAGGAGGCCGCGTGGTACTGAGTGCTTCCTCTCAACGAGCGCATGGCTGCGCTTTTAATATTATTAGAACCCAACCACACACGACCGCAGTCCGGACAATGTTCGAACCGCAGCGTTGACACCGGTCACCCTGAGTGGGTTTCCCCAGAATGTTTCCATTCTCATTTCAGGCAAAAGCTGGTATGGTACTGCCCCCGTAAATTGAATTATTTAGGGACAAAATGAGAGTATTTTCCGTCCCCATGATAAAATTTAACCAGCAAATACACACATCAAAAAAAGTTTTGCATCACCTCGGTTCCAAGAGTTCCGGAACCTTTAAATACAAAGGGAATAGAGATCAACACAAACAACATTTCAGTTCGTTTTATTGCTCATGAGACCCACACATTGCATGTTGTACCATCATACAGCTAGACTTTCAGCATTTGTGGTCCAGATTGCAGTACACACCACTACCTCTAATACCCAGTAGCACGTCCTCTTGCAATGATGCATGCCTGTATTCGTCGTGGCATACTATCCACAAGTTCATCAAGACACTGTTGGTCCAAATTGTCCCACTCCTCAACGACAATTCGGCGTAAATCTCTGAGTGGTTGGTGGGTCAAGACGTCCATAAACAGCCCTTTTCAACATATCCCAGGCATGTTCGATAGGGTGCATGTCTGGCGAACATGCTCGCCACTGTAGTCGAGCGATGTCGTTATCTTGAAGGAACGCATTCACAAGATGTGCACGATGAGGTCGAGAATTGTCGTCCATGAAGACAATTGCCTCTCCAATATTCTGCCGATATGGGTGCACTATGGGTCGGAGGATGTCATTCAGGTATCGTAAAGCCGTTTCGGAGCCTTCCATGACCACCAGTGGCGTACGTCGGCCCCACATAATGCCACCCCAAAACATCAGGGAACCACCACCTTGCTGCACTCGCTGGACAGTGTGTCTAAGACGTTCAGCCTGACCAGGGTGCCTCCAAACACGTCTCCGACGATTGTCTGGTTGAAGGCATATGCGACACTCATCGGTGAAGAGAACGTGATGCCAATTCTGTGGGGTCCATTCAGCATGTTGTTGGGCCCATCTGTACCGCGCTGCATGGTGTCGGGGTTGCAAAGCTGGACCTCGCCATGGACGTCGGGAGTGAAGTTGCGCATCATGCAGCCTATTGCGCACAGTTTGAGTTGAAACACGACGTCCTGTGGCTGAACGAAACGCATTATTCAACATGGTGGCATTGCTGTCAGGGTTCCTCCGAGCGGCAATCCGTAAGTAGCGGTCATCCACTACAGTAGTAGCCCTTGGGCGGCCTGAGCGAGGCCTGTCATCGACAGTTCCTGTATCTCTGTACCTCCTCCATGTCCGAACAACATCGCTTTGGTTCACTCTGAGACGCCTGGAAACTTCCCTTGTTGAGAGCCCTTCTTGACACAAAGTAACAATGCGGACGCGATCGAACTGCGGTATTGACCTTCTAGGCATGGTAGAACTACAGACAACATGAGCAGCGTACCTTCGTCCTGGTGGAATGACTGGAACTGATCGGCTGTCGTACCCCCTCCGTCTAATAGGCCCTGCTCATGCATGGTTGTTTACATCTTTGAGCAGTTTTAGTGACATCTATGAACAGTCAAAGGGACTGTATCTTTGATACAATATACACAGTCAACGTCTATATGCCGGAGATCTGGGAACCGAGGTGATGCAAAACTTCTTTTGATGTGTGTATAATTTCTGGAAGTGTGCCACAGGAGTGTAGTGTTACAAGCTCGAGACTGTGGGAGAGCCCGATCACGTGATATGTTGCACAATGGACGCTTCTAGAAGGCTATATTTAGCATAGCAACAGCGAGTTTGGAGATTAATATTATAAATATTGTTATAAATTATGCTATTGGATCCCAGCCCAGAGCCAATGAGAACAGGTCTTATTGAAGACGGGATCAACTTTAATTACACAATATGATGAAATTATGCATTTAGGCCCTTAGAAGATTTTCTTATTTGGTAATGAAGAGAATATTAAAAGAAATTATGTCTGATACTTTAAAAACCGCAGATCGGTTAATCTACGCAGTAATAAGCATAGGTAATCTACGCGCTAAAATTATGGTGGGAGATTGATATGGCCACCAAAAATTCGACTTGGAGGGGGAGATCCAAGGATCGATGTTCTTATTCCAGCAGACTTTGAAGAGTGAGGAAGTGTTTTTACTGGGTTAACGGAGATCCCAAGGCTTAGTCCGAGTGCGACGACTGTCGACTTGTGGAGACGCGAGGATTGCTAGGTGGAACGTAGGTCACCGCACTTCCATTCTACGTGAAGTTGAGAGGAAAATTGAATTGATTATATCTCTTATATAATTGAGATCTGAAGTTAAATAAGCGAACATATATAAAGAAAAGGTCGCATACTATATATTGTGAAAAGTCGAGCGCTTTAAAAATTCACCGGTTCGACAATATAAGCCTGTCAAGTTAGATTTCCAAATGTGTTGGAAATAAAGCTGAATATCATTATAAATTGCAACGTGAAGTTGGCGTACGCAGTTCAAGTGAACAGTGGCGGAGAACTTTAAATATTGGCGCAACACATGAACATTAACAGAATGACTATTATTCTTCTTCAATCGTTATCATTCAGCATAATACTACCAACCCCAAGATTGCAGGTTCGCCCCTGGCCATGGTAAGTGATTTTTGAAGGCGACAAAAATCACGACACTCATGTCATACGTTGTTGGCATGTTAAAGAACCCATTTGAATTCAGTAGGCCGTGTTCAATGGCAAAATTAATCTCGGGATTTTCCGCCAACACAAAAGTTCCTCCTTTCTCTACTTGAAAGCGCTGTAGTGTCAAGGAGTTTAGATATCTAACCTCCTTGACTTTCATAGCGTTCAAAGGAACGACGAAATTCGACATGCAAGCTACCCTCTGGGTGTCAATTAACAAAGCTTGCACCAGGCACCCGAGGCCATACGATATTATTATTATTATTATTATTATTCAGCATAATTAACATTGTTGATATGATGAACTAAATAGTCATGTGCCAGAGACATATTCGATAACAGGAGTTAAGATACAACGATGGAGCTTCGTTAGACAACGTATTCTTGAATACAGACGTAGTGTACGGTCCATCTTGTACATTTTCGTCAGTCTACGAACACTAATATAACATCAATTAGCAATGGAAATATTTCATTCACCATTTATATGAATATTTCCGTAATTATGTTCCAATGATGAAGCTGATACATATTTACGACGGAGAATGAAGACTTGAAGAGATTTGTCAAGATGCTAGGGAAAGGTAGCCCAGCAACACAGAAGAATTTGCCAGAAGGATGTCGTTCGAACCCAGGCGAATGTTGGTGAATTCGAGAGAGGGACGTTTCTTATCTCTTGAGATCGCAGATCAGAGGTTCGAATGTAGATCCATCTCAGTGTCTTGTACTGAGGAAACATCTAAAGTATTGTGGGAATACTTACATATATCTTAAAGTTTTCGTCCAAATAAGGTATTAGTGTATCTAAATTGTTATATAGAGCTTGATTAGTAACATTCTGAGCCAGCGATCTTATTCCATATTTCCAGCGATCTTATTCCATATTTCTATATTTTCACATTTCATGTATTTCAGTGTTTTTATGTATTTTACACTTCAGATGTGTGTTGAGATTTTTATACTTCAAGATTTAGAAGATGATTGCATTTCATCTATTTTTCAATTTTATTCTACGGATCAGTTGTGGAACTGACATTAAAATTTTTGTTTGAGGAATCATATTGCCTCATAGGAGACTAGTCGTTTCGACTCTCGAATTTTAATATTTTCATTTAAACCAAGTATTGACATTGTGTCATAGCTTCGAATATAATTCTTATTGAATTTAATTTGAGCACTTTAATGTAACGACGTATAACTTCAAGAAAAGAAGAAACATCGAATGATCTTGTTATATCATTATTGTACATAAACTGTCGACGATCTAAGAAATACTAGTCGTTTGATAAGACCGAAGTCTTAATCCCTATGAACATTCTTTGTGTAGAGTGGAAAAACATTACGGCATTGACAAACCTTTCATATTATTTGTAAAGCTAAGAACTTTGTTCATTTAATATGTTAGAAGAAATACCTTTTGATAGAAGATTATTCAAATCTTTGGCTAGGAATTCAAAGCTAGTTTATCCCGGTCAGGATTGAATTCTATCTGACACTATAAGTAACATGTGTGTTATTTTATGCTATTTGTGTAACATCACGTCATTTTGTCGACATGATATTACAACGATAAACAATTTAAAGCTTGACAAGTGAGAAGAGACAGGAGTATTATTTTTATTACATGTATTGGCGACAGACGAGTTAACAGTTAATTACCTTGTTGTGGAGTAAACTTTAGGAGGTTAATCACGACTGTCTAATATCGTTCATTACAATTGGAAGTTTCGTTTGAAGAACTTACGCATGCATAATTGTAGTCTAGTAGTCATGTGCAATGATACTGAGGGTCATGCCATTATTTGAGAGAAGTTCCTACATAAGATATGTTAATAACAATTAATCCCTTTTGGTTATTGTTTAACATAGTAGATGGTAATTGTTTATGCCATATATACTGTTATATGAGGATTTGTAGAGCTATGAAGAGTGCTCATGCGAGGGAATTCCACATTTTAAGGAAGTCAAAGTATTGTTGTTCTTTGATAAAAAGGCATGTATCATGATAAGAGCCGTTGTATACAAGTAGTCCAGTTCTTGTGAATTAACGATTTAGCTGTGTTAACAGGAGGGTTTCAGCGGAAATGCAACTTGAGAAAGATTGTCTACTCATGTCTATAATACGATTATTAAATTTTATTAAACCCGAAATTATGTAATTACGTACAGTTTACCTTAATTAGTCGACTGTATTATATCGACAATGTAATGAATCCTATATAAGACGATGTGTAAGCAGTATATTCAAACTACAGAACGTCAGAGAAGGATGGTTATGTGAAAAACCAGTGTATATATTTAGTTAAGAATTATATTGTAACCGAGAAGTTAGAATCTCGAAAAGTGTCGCGTTAGCAACACTAGATAATGGATATTATTATAAACATATTACATGTAAATATTTTTTGTGGAAATGATTTAATTAGTTAAATATTTTAGAAGGATTTATTAATCAATTGTTTTGGAATAGCGTGTGTTTATGAGCGGATGTTCTGGGTATGAATAATTATTCATTGTTAAGAGAAATGTGGAACCGAATTGGTCTAGAACAATTGCGGGGTGCGAATGAAAGAGTGTATAAAAACTTTTAGAATGATTGTTTAAGAAACAGAGTAGTTATGTGAACTTTTGTAAGATCCAAATGTTAATTTTTACGTGTCCTTATAAATGCACACACAAGCAGTCTCTGTGGGCTAGCGAGAATGATTCACCGTTAGCATTGGAGAGCGATGACATAATATAAGCAGGTGTACTCTCACCGCCTTCTATATAAATTGTAAAACAGTTTCGAGTACGGCGTGGTGCCGGTATTTCATTGATGAAACAAGGCAACTGCACGTGCGTTCTACAACGCAGGCTTGCGAATGAAACCAGGTGTCTGGAATGCTATTTAGAGACTTCATTAAACGTTTTTATTTTTACGCATTGTAGGCTTAAAACCAAGCCAAGATTTTATACTCATTATTTTTAATTCAGCATTGTAGTAAGATGTCGAGTTGAAAGGAGGTGTGAATGATTGCGTGTTTTTAATTTTAATGTCTATTGTTAAATTCGTTTATTGTTATTTTGTTTATAGTAGATTAGTTTACCCTATTGTAAATACATTTTGTTAAGATTGTTTTCCATTGTTGTTCGAGTGTGATTCATTTTAAATATAAGGAGCAGAGTATTGTGGATGTATTGTAGGCGAAGTTGAATTCCCAGTCCCAGAGAGGTAAATAAAGGTGAGTGCCCCGTGTAGTTGGTTGTTGATCCACAATATTCTTGTAACTGCTGTCTGTAAATCCCTAAAGGCCATGTTGGAAGAGATTTCTAATGTAGTATATGCCGGTGCAGTTAGAAATATGCAATCCAGCGGGGGCAATGGATATTCCAACAGGATCCTTTCTAGATTATCGGGTACAGTACCTCGCTACCCTAATCGTAGTCCTAGGCTACTAGTCATCAAAACACATGTTATCACAAACTGATGAACAAGTACACGAGACTGGTGACCAAATATGTCCCAAACCTTTCAATTGAAGTATGAATCTCTTCTTGTGGGGATTACGCACAATTTTGGAAATTTATTTTTAACTAAGAAAAACAATATTGCATAAATTACAATTTGAATATATTATTGCGGCTTTAATAAAATCGAACGATCCTATGATTACCCTAATTATATGAAAGAAATGCTTAATTGCAAATGGAACTGCGAATTTCAAACCATCTTCTGGTTTCAATATGGATATTTTGACATTGGCGAGGGCAATATCTTTACTTCAATGGGCACATTTGCCAGTGTTCCACGTGACTTGAGGGAAAGTAGCTTCAGAAGAGAACGCTTCGTGTTAATGTAAAAACAATGTTAATATTTAAGTCATTGATTGGAACAGATACTGTTCCGATATTGCCATGTATAAATACATAGTAGCATTGTTAGTATCTTGAAGTACTCCGATGTAATTACTATAGTTCCATGTAATTACTATAGTTCTAAATCGCCACTTATTTGCATTATGTGTATTTGATATTATTGTTAATTTTCTGTAAGTGTACAATTTGCCACCAGGGAATTAATAAATAATTAATGAATGAATCCCTTTACCCTTATAACAAGAACCACCAACACTGTTGTTGTTGTTGTTATCATTATACAATCGAAAATAGTGTTGTGGTCACATTTCAACACACGTGAATAGATTCTTATCCAAAGGCTAACCACGGCCAGTTCAGACAGTTGCTTTTTGCCGGCGGATCGTTTAGTGTGTAATATACAGATATATGTACTAACTATATGTTAAATACATTGGGCGATCCGCCGCCTGTTTTATCCATGTCCTTCAGATTATAAGGTGTGGCGTGCATGATCACTGAGTTCTCTTCACGACAGTGGCCTGCCACTCTGTGCTTCAACTCAGTACATTTGGGTAGAAATGAAGGCCCCTGACTAAGCTCGCAGTGATTTTCATCTGTTCCCTAGAGACCAGAGTTTCCACGGAGGTCATGTCAAAGAATCCGTGTACACGTGGTTGTAATCATTCTGTCATTCTAGACGCCTGAGTGATATAAAAACCTTGGCACAGCCTGGGGAAATAAAGAACCACATCCTTGGTTACCGTGATGTTCTGCAACATCTATGCTGTAGGTTAGGGTCCCCTCCTCAGAAATGGCAAAACTGATGATCTGCAGAGCTTGAAAGAGCTAGAGATAACAAACCTCAATACAAAACCCGTATTTCCTTCCTTAAAAAGACTTGGAACTCGGTCCCACTGTCAGTTCATGTTTGCAATGCCTGCGTAGGTGTAGGTTCAGTTTTTGGGCTGATAGTTTCCCATACTTAATAAAATGAATAACTGAGCCATTCTATGAAATACAGTATCTACTAATATAGATTCTGCTGCATGCTTTATATTGGGTGTATAGGTACTCGGATCTACGTTCTTCTAAGGCTTCCATGAGATTTCCAGGTTAAGTTTGTTGAAAGACTCAATCTTCAACAGGTCCCTGCCACTCACTCAGCATTACTTCGGATTTAATAAAACTAACGATTTAAAAGGGCCTGCACCTTCTGTACTTAATTTATGAGCAATCGTAACATCCAAAGTAATGCAATACTTGATACATAATTTTTGCAATACAGGTATCTCGTCACTTCCGACAATCCCTCAGAAATGTCTGAAAGTATTTAATGTTCATTCAAGAAGCGAATGAGTTAGCTATTACTGTGTAGTTTTCGGCTCTCCCGGGGGCTCACAACTTGTGGGACGTGGGTTGGCGACCACGGCACCCCAGCTGAGTCCGGAATTGCTTCCACTTGTGCCAGGCTCCTCTCTGTTATCTTTCCTGTCGGTCTCCCTTGGCCAACTCGTGTTCTCTTCCGACCCCGACGGTATTAGGGTATCTAGGCCTAGGAGTTTTCGTTACGGTTTCCATTTCATTGTCCTTTTCACTATCATCCAGACCATAAGGTGCCGATAACCTCAATGTTAGCCCCCTTAAAACAGCAATCATAATCATAGTTTTCGGCAAGGAAGACCAATTTGTTCATTAAATTAGTCATGAATTGGGCGGGAGGAGTGCTGGGGAATATTTCAAGCCATTCCCTTAAATCAGTTTCGTACATAGAAAACCTACTCTGCACCGGAGGTTTAAGTGGGACTCTCCTCAGTAGTCGTGCGTTGTTAAGCTCCATGAGGACTAGGACATCTGTCATGGGATTTGAATTCAGGCCGCAGTTATTTTAATGTTCATACAAGTCTAAGAGGAACAAAGTATAATTCCGTTGTGGCTGGTAGAAGCAAATCTCTTGATTCTAATGCATCACAAGCTGGTCTTCAGCTACGCATTCCGGCCATAAAGGTTGAGTGTTTTATTCGTCTCTTCTAGAAATTGGATCCTGGATCAGTGGATTTGCTGAAAGTTGACTTCCACACGGATTAATGTTGACAAAGTTGAGTTACTAACTTCGAGTAAATAGTGGAAGTAACCATTCGGGAACTCAAACGACACATTTTACTGTTATACAATTGGTGTTATTACTCGTACTATGTAATTGGTTTATTGAATTACCCCTTAAATACAGATGAAAAAGTACGGTAATCTGATTTGCATTGATCTTGTAGGAGCGTATCTAAATAGATAAATGTGACAGCCTCGAAATAAGCACACCTGAAAACCATCTTCGCTGGATGTTCTCCTCGGTTCTTCTTACATTCCTAAAACGCACAGATGTGAAGGTTTTCCGTAACTTTGGACCTAAGAAACAATACAGCAATCTTATGGCGTATGACTTGTATCCACCTGGCCCTTTCCCGTGGAATCCCCACGTTACCGCTCTATACCCCTCGCATGTTTGTTGCAGAATATGCACCGGCTAAATATTCTGCAAGCAGATCGGGAAATGTTTGAACCCCGCGCTGTTTTCACATGGTAGGTTTAGGAGTTTTGGAGAAAGTCGGACAAGCCATTTACTCCGTTGTGAAGACGGACCAAATGTTGAATATATTGCGGAATTCAGTGGGTATTCAATGTGCCGTTGCGCTACAGCAGAAATTGCCACTGCTCTTCTCAACGTAAAAGAGAAAATACAGTATTACGTTACGTATTATATGAAAGGCGTTCCAATACTCGACGAAGGAACACACTTCGGGGGAGTCGACTGGTGAATGTTCCAGAGTGGTTATCAACAATTCGTCCTATTGCAGCCATGTCAAACCGGACAGCACATTTTGGTCGCTACGAGGAACGTAATTTAGGACATACGTGAAAGAAGCTAAACTGAGGAAATAAATATACTGTTGTTGTTTGAGTCTTCGTCTTTCGACTGGTTTGATGCAGCACTTCATGCTTCTCTGTCCTGAGCCAATCGTTTCATCTCTACATAGCTACCACACCCTACATCCGAGGCAATCTGTTTAAATATTCTAACCTTGGTCTACCCCTACTGGATGACCCTTCCTTCTATAACTGAGTTTGCTATTCCTGGGTATCTTAGTACGTGTCCTACCAGTCTATCTCTTCTCTTCATTAGCAGTTGCCAGAAACATCTCTCCTCTCCCACTCGTCTTAATACCTCTTCATTCGTAACCCTGTCTACCCATTTGATCTTCATCATTCTCCTGTAACACCACATTTCAAACGCTTCAATTCTCTTCATTTCTGCTGCACCAATAGTCCCAAGTTACACTTCCATAGAGCGCCACGCTCCAGACAAAGGCTTACAAAAATGACTTCCTAGTACCTAAATCTATATTCGATGTAAACAGATTCCTTTTCTGTAGAAATACTTTTCTTGCCTTTGCTAACCTACTCTTTATATCCCCTTTGCTTCATCCATCACGGTTATTTTGCTTCCCAAGTAACAGAAGTCACCTACTTCCTTTAGCTCTTAACCTGCCAATTCGACATCTCATTAAGGAAACGAGCACATTTTAAGTGTGTCGCTACGTGATTGTGGCAGCGACATCAGTGTCGCTTCAGGCTGTGTGCTGTAGCGGTCCCAGGTCACATTTCCATTCATCGACTGTGTGCACGTATGGCTGTTCGTAGGCTTTATTCACTAGATATAAGTTTCGAAATTTCATTGAAATGCCGAACAATATATACAGGGTAATTCTTATTAACGTTTAAAACTCTCTGTAGCGACGTAGATGGCATTGAGACAAGCAATTTGATATAGGACACTTACGGTCGCAAGTGTCCAGAAATACCTTAAAAGTGAACCACAATGTTGATTTTTGTACCATGGACATTTTAATTTCGCTGGTCATATTAATTTTGTCCTAATGTTCAAATCAGCTTATTTTAATATATTTTTTCTATTCTACAGCACACAACTTTCGAAAAAGTAAAGGAGAAAAATCAGCGTTTATTGTAGGGAAAGTTAGTTAAAATCAATGAAATATGAGGGCTGTTTCTTTTATTTGCCTAAATTTTGATCACCAAACAGCCACGGGTCCGGGTACTATTTATAGCACTGCTATGGACCAATTTATCAACATAAAATAGGGTAGACTACCTATACATACGAAAGAAAATAGCCTACAGTACATGCAAATGAAAGAACAGAAATAATATAATGGTACGACTTCCAGCCAGCCAGATGCCGAAAGAAACTATACCGTTGCGTATTCTTTTCCTATGATGCACACATTTTACTTTGAATTGAACATTGAACATAACGAACTCCTTGCTCATTTTTATTCACTGCAGCGCCAATGTTTTCTACATATTAATTATACCGTCAGTTTTGTCTCTTTATCTCTTATATATATATATATATATATATATATATATATATATATATATATATATATATATTACTGGCTGCCGTATCGAATCGTGTTGCCGTCAGTTGGCATTTGAGGCTGCGTAAATGCGGGGGAGCCATGTCAGTAGATTTACTGGCACGTTAAAGATCCCCTTCATATTAAAATGCTTGCACGCTGGCGTCTTTAAAATCCGTAATTAAAAGGGACGTAAAACCAATAACATTCTTATATATGTTTTTCTTTTGGGCATCTGGTAGCCAAAGTTGGAACTACTTGAAACTTGTTGGGAGCCCTTGGGCGTTCAATCAAAATTCCCAGCTTATGGCCATTGGCTGCGATTCATATATCAATACATGTTTATCCATCACTCGAATCCACTGACAGCTCTGCTCTGTCCATCCCGTGGCTCATGATCTAGAGATTAACGGTCACGTTAAACTACAAGCTTCCTTTTTTCTGCTCTGTCCTGTCCTGTCCTGCCCTGACGTGGGAAGCGCATCGGGTGACAGATATTGCATAAATCTACCAAACTTAGTGCTAGTCTGTAATGCCATCCGGTGACTATGCACTTTTTAAATCGTCGACAATAAATCGTGGTGTGAATTTGAATGCACTACTGTAGCACCACGGCAGGAAAGTGAATGCCACGCTGAACGGCTTGGTACATTAGCTCACACGTTTCAGTAGCGTCTGGAGTTCGTAGGTTCACGTCCCGTACTCGTTATTACTGTATTTGTTTTGTTTCCCTTTTTCCACAGTACTTTCATCGTGACAAATAAATTTATTTAGAATTGGAAGGCTGTACGTAAAACACAATATTGCAAATGTTTCCTATGCACACACTAATCAAACAATAATACAGTGGCGTCTCCGCTTGTAGAGCAAGGAGTTAGCGGGAAAGAGGTGTACCGTATTAGACCAGTGTAAAGGTTGACGGTTGTCTAACCTTCTTATCATTCAGTTCTAACATTTTAATATGCAGTATTTTCATTTAAAATTTTATAAACAGAACATGTACATGTGCTCACAAATGAAAAGGAGTTTTTCTTATTGAACGTAGACTATAAGTAGGTCGAATCAATACACACATTTAAATATAGCCTGTTTTTACAATCACATACAAATATGGACTAATTAAGTTTGTTATAATATTAGTATGCACATAACTAGCCCACCCTGCATTCCGGTTTGAGACATTTCGTGTCCAAGTCTTGCCCTCTACCGCTAGTTTCGTAATATTTGGGATAATAGTTTCATAGATGCGATTTTAAATTAGAATTTGATGTGTTGTTATCTACAGAATTTCATGCACGAAAAGAATCGCTCACATAGACCCAAATATACTGCATCTCTTACGCACAAACCACCACAGAACTACACTGGCTTGCTCCTTGTAGGACTGTTGAAGTCAATGCTCGCTTCCAAAAGTACCGCAAGGCACAGTGTGCGCTTTTGTCATAATTTCATCAATAATTGTTGACCAGTGTAACAATCTTTTGATATTATTTCTTTACTTCTAAGATATGCCAAACTATCCTACACCAATAGTACTATTATAATGTGTGTGTTCCAAGTACTAACTACCTCACGTGCCGTATGGAGATTGCTATCTTTCATCAGGCACTGGGAGAATGAAACCTGGTAGTTGTTACAGTACTACCCCTCAGGCAAATTATTCTGGTCTACCATTGCTAAAGGATAGATAACACTACTAAATCTAGGCCTATGTACTTAACTTCAATGCTATTTATTGAAACTTACATGCGTAGAACCCCCTAGTCGACATTATTTGTACACAGTGATAAAATATGCATGCACAATGCAACCCGCATATCTCGTTAGCTGCCCCACCATTTCTTGTACGGCGAGGCGGAAATGGCAGGAGAAACGCTGAAAGCTAGTCCAGATAGTATTGTTACTAATCTCTATAGTTTCACATCAAGGTTAAAGTATTCACAAGGCAACTCCAGTTTCTATTTTAAAAAATGACATCTGATCTGCAACAAGAAGTTGCGTGACGAACTAAAGAGCCTACTTTTCTTAAAAGTTAGGATTCATGCCAATGATTAATCTATATGGATCTATGTATAATAATGACGAAATTAACTTGGTAATATCGAAATTTCGAATTAGTTCGAAATACTGTATACCTGGCATAATGTAGCCTAATAGACCACTACAGTTGGCAGCCCTGGTGACTGAATATATTCTTAGTTCCATCTCTTAAGGTACAGAATACAAAATTTGGTTGGAGTCCAATGAATAGCATGGACGTTACATGCAGTTAAACATTGGATCTAACAGCGCGCGTAAAATCATGTTGGCAACAATGTCATGCATGTATTGGTTAGAAATAATCTGAAATAATATGATATATTGGTGTGCCAATTTTGAATGAAATCCATTAGTTAGTATAGAAGTTACATGAATTTTAAAAGTGGACCTATCAGCAGGCTTAGAATCATGTTGGCAGCACTGACGTGTATTAGTTACTCCAAATTCATCTAGAATGCCAGGTACTATACGTGTGCAAAGTTTAGAGCTATTGGCTTGCATGCTTTCTGATATATTGATATTAGGGTAATAAAAATAGAGACAGCACATATTAACAGTTGGCAGCCCTGGTTGCTCTTAAGAATACGCATAGTCATAACTGTTATGGTACTTATAGCACATACGAAATTTGGTTGAAATCCAAATGATAGTATGGAAGTTACATGTATTTAAATTTGGACCTCGCGGCAGGCTTAGAATCATGTTGGTAGCACTGACGTACGTAAGTTACTCCAAATTAATATAGAATGTCAGGTACTATATGTGTGCATAGTTTAAAGCTGTCGGCTTGCATACTTTCTGATATATTGGTATTTGGATTTAAAAAAATAAGAGCATTTATTAACGGTTGGCAGCCCTGGTGATTCTTAAAAATACGCTCAGTCATATCTGGTTATGTACACATACAACATACGAAATTTGGTTGAATTCCAATAGATAGTGTAGAAGTTATATGCATTTAAAAATTGGACCTATCAGCAGGCTTATAATCATGTTGGCAACACTGCCATGTATGACCTCCTGGAAATTAATCTGCAATATTATTATCTATACGTGTGCCAATTTTGAAATAGCTCCCATTCATACCTTCCAAGATATCGAACATGGAGCTCAAATTTCAATGCGATTTTTCAGCAGTTGGTAGCACTGACATCATTTTCAAATATGGCCATGAGATATTCAGGTATAGGTCTTTACTTCTACCAAATTTTGTTTCGCTCCAGCCGTTTAGGAGTTGATAGGGGGGGGGGGACACATACATACAGACAGACCGACAGACAGACAAGACATACATACGGACATACAGCCAGACGGACATACAGCCAGACGGACATACAGACGGACGGACGTACGGACGGACGGACGGACAGGCAGGCAGACACACATTTGTCCGATCTCATAAGTCTACTTTTTCCTCATTTTTGCAAAATGTGAAAAGTAGGCCAAAAATAGGCCTTTAAGTTTTAACAGTTAAGGGTTTCTCTACGGAAATGGGTATTTTGGTGTAAAAAATACTTCGAAAGCTAGATCGCCGAAACAACATTGTTATGAATATTGTCTTGACAAACACTTTGACCATGGGGACGGTTGAATAGTTATTTTAGGTTATAATGGGGGGGGGGGGGGGGGGAATTCATATAAACCTTACTTGACTTTCCAGTAATTCCAAATATTTATTTTTCCCTAGTAAATTTTCGAACAAAATAGCATGTGTTAATTCTTTGACATAATTCATGCAATTGTATCAACGATTGAATTGTACACGGAAGCATCAATATGTTAAGAGTGTGCTGAAATACGGAACATGCTGTCGAAAAATTGAAATCCTTTAGCTTAAGATATTATTTAATGTTCGTGTTCCTCTCCAGAAGAATTATAAAGCATTTCAGTGTAAACCAAAAATAAATTTTAAATGATTGTCAAGGGACTAGTTGTTACAGAGAAAACCTAATCACGAAAATGGGTTGATAGTAATTAAGATTTAACTTAAGTTGTAATCGGTGGTGATCCTGATTTGTTGTTGTTGTTGTTGTTGTTGTTGTTGTTGTTGCGATAGTATATGTTTACCTCGCCCGAGTTAAAGCTAGGGTAGCGTCCATCTGAATGCCTTTTCTTTTGGAAGACCAGGAAGACAACACAACTTCCTGCAACCTACCAGTCCAGTTTTTGCTTGCGTAAATGATGTTACCGTATTGGAAGCCATTTTTCAGTATTGCCTTAGTAAGTAAAATTTAAATCTTTTCAGTTGGTCAACACTATTGTATCCAAATTGCAATGGGTGTTGTTTCCTAAACCTGAAAGGAATTACATTAATTACCGTACATTAATTCTTAATCTGATGTATAGGGAACAACACCCATTACAATTTGGGTACAATGGTGTTACCGACTGAAAAGCATGGGTAAATGAGCAAGAACCGCACCATACTTAGTTTTGGCCGGTCAATCCCGGTTTCAAAGTCTTACAGTGAACAGTCGATGAGCCTAAGGCATGTGCATGTGCAATTGATACGCGAGATTTCAGTTCCACGGAAAGGAACTCTCATATCAATTGCACATGCCTGAGGTTCACCACCTGTCGTCTGTACGACTGAAACCGGGGCTCACCGGTCAAAAACCGTGGCGTGAACTGTATGTAGCAGTGTGTAAGAGCCGCCGCTGCTGTTCATTCATATCTATAGTCGAAATTTAATGTTTTTCCGTCGGTCAATTCGATTGTACCCACTTGTATTGGGTATGCGATAAAATACGGGACACGTTTGGCCGTATGTGAGCATGTGTTCGACCCGGGACACAGCTTTACTAACATTGAAACAGACTTCAAAATCATACATCACGAACCGAAAGGAAACTTGACATAAAGGAAGCAATCGAGATACACTTAGCTAAAATAAACAGCCCTAATAATTTAAACGAACACAGGAGAACTCTCCCCTCTCTACGCTACTAGAACCCACCCCCGTTGGAAACGAGAAACAACATAATGTTGCAGCCAAGCTAGATAAAGGAGCAACAGGGGAAACATGTTGCTGGATCAGGATGTACTTTGTACCATATTTTCAATAAATCAAGGCCGGCATTAACGGCAGTACTTAAGTTTTACAGGACAATCTCATTAGACAGGGTGCGCTTAACGAGGGCTGATTAGCTTTTGCAAGACGAGAATGTATACTGTCCCCTAATAGTTGAGTATTAGTAACATACTCCATATTAGGATGTTCTAGACTTGGCAGCAAACGTGTTGCATTTGCTCGACGAACACAGGCAGTTAGGAATGCGGGAGGGGGGAGAAGAATCAGGAGGATAAGAGATAATGAAACAGGACAGGAAATTCCTTCCAATTCAGTGCCGCCAGGGCGGCAGCAGCAGCAGCAGCAAGGGAACGGATCACACATCAATCGCTCCATAACACACCTAATCACATTAAGCAAGCAAACTTGAAGGTCGATCACTGCTATCATTATCTCAACAAATCACATATAAATAAAAGGTTGCCTCCGGTGAGCGGCGGGTGGGCTGAGCGGCGGGTGAGTTGAGCGGCGATTCTCAGTTAGATGGTGATTAGCCAGTTTACAACTCTTCCGTTGAGCGGTGGATTCTTTGGTCACCCTCTATCTCTACCTTCGTAGGCTACTTAATGTAATTGCAACACAATGTGGCTGAGATAGGCGTAATTGTTACTTGTACATCTAACTACGGCAATACAATAATTATCAACGATAGCTGATAAAAACTCACCAAAGTATGCAACTGTGAGCTCATTCCAGTACGTGATGTAAACATGCTGTGTGGCGAGTCACACTCCCTCTTATTTCAATTTTTCTTGTTTTAAAATAGTTTGATGATAAAATTGTTATGTTATAGCCATTGTATTAATAGAAGGAGAGCGCAACGTCGATACAGCGTAGTTGCAATCGCGTCACTTCCCGGCGGTCAATCGGAACGCAGGCGCGTCGAAGTGAGTTGATCGCACGAACTTATTACTTCGTATTTTTCCAATGCGTTTCTTGTACACAAAATGATTTTACTGCAGTTGTTGTGGCATTTTCTGTTGAACAAAGGTATCCCGTTTTGAACTAGTAACTTAAAAATATCTACCACATATTAGTAAGAAATTTGAAAACATCCAGTAAAGCCGTAGCCATTCTTACTTAGCGAACATACTTAGGCTTACTGCCGGACAACGAATTTTATTTGTATCTTTCAATACATTACCTTCATTAATTAGTTTGCGCATCAATTACGCCTATCTCAGCCACATTGTGTTGCAATTACATTAAGTAGCCTACGAAGGTAGAGAAAGAGGGTGGCCAAAGAATCCGCCGCTCAACGGAAGGGTTGTAAACTGGCTAATCACTTCTGACCCTCGTCTACCTGAGAATCGCCGCTCAACCCACCCGCCGCTCACTGGAAGTCACCTAAATAAAAATTGATTAGTTGTGCTACTTTAATTACTACTGCAACCAAATAAGTGTATATCTTGTAAATACCATCACCCATACTTCTACATGGTGGCGACAGAACCTGGAAATCAGGGAAATTTGTCTCTGGAAATATTAGGGAAATGTCGGGGAATTTCGCAAAGGTGTGGAAAAAATCAGGGAAATTTGAATAAACTTAGAATATAAAAATTAATAAATCTAAAATTCAAGAAACTTTGCGTCGAGCGAGTGAGAATTATTTTGCAGCCGCTAAATCATCAGGGAATTTTGCGGCAACATAAGTGAAAAATCGGGTAAATATCAGCCACCATGTTGTAGACGTAGAATTGATAGCCTAAGTACAGGGCGCCCGAGAATGTTCTCCGCAGTGGGTACGTGCAGCTGTGAGTGGTTGAGTCATGAGTTTTAGTTGGCTGCACTGCACTGTGTCCTTCAAAGCGGGACTTCCCCGTGTGAGCTGTCGATGTGTATCGCGATAAGCGCGCCAGCCTGCAGGTCTTCAGCGTGTATTACAGTCAGCGAGCGTTCAGATAGATTATTATTGGAAGAGTGCAACAGTATATAGGTGGTAATGTTTACTACTGAAGAGTTTTTTTGGTGCAATACGTTTTTCGCGAAGGCGAACGGTTTACAGAAAATGTAAAATTAAGATTTCAGGCGCGGTTTCTTAATTCAAAGTGTCCAAACCGTGATACCGTTCGGGATTTGGTAAGGAAATTTCGTGTGATTGGCTCAGTTCACGACGTACCGGGAACAGGCAGGCCTACGCTTTTAGCAGACGAAGAACTTGATGAAATCTCCGATATAATGCTGCGTAGTCAAAGTAAATCAACACGAAAATTAGCTCAACAAACAGGAAACTCTAAGTCGACAGCACATAGAGCTGTAAGAGACAAGCTACAGTTGTTCCCTTATAGTGGGCGATGTATGGAAGATAGACATATGCTTTTGCGGACTTTTTGTAGAACTTTTCATGCTGAACAATTCTTACTCTCATAGTATTTAGATACTTTTAACGGTTTGCCCAGCGTAAGCTTACAAAGCGCTCGAGACCAGGTATTTTATCGACTTTTCCACTAAAATCGTTACTGCTCGGCTTCCTTTGATCATAAATAATTATCTACAGAAATCATACTCGATATATCCTTTACAGAATGGTGAAAACCGCATCAAAATCCATCCAGTGGTTCTCGAGTTTACCCTTAACTTTCAAGAATCAGGGACTTCGTTTTATACTAACAAGGGGAGGATACGATGTATGGGTCACCGATTCGAACCATCTTTAGTACACGTGTAGGGCATGACTAGGTGTATACCAGGTGCAAGTAGTAAGGTGCGCTTCTCAGCCGATTCCGAGAAATTAATTATTAATTATTCATAATTGCTGTAGCGCGTTCATGTGCGCTGTACGTTAACTTGGAGCCAAGGAGCGCATGGTTCAGCGGTAAGAGCCCTGCTTCGTAAGTGTGGGATTACTGGTTCGAATCCCACCGGTGAGCCTCTTTTATTTGTAAACATAGGCAATTCGTACAAATGTAGGTGTCGTGAATAATGTTCATTTTGCAGTCAATTGTAATAACGTGTTCTGTGAGCGGGAAACGGGATTCTGAAATCATCGTATGGGGTTGAACGTTTGTGGCATTACATAATGTACAGTCGGGGCATTGCAAATACATTGGTATCATAAATGGTCAGGTGTACTCTATTATATGTATACGTTTATACACTGAAGGCCCAGTCTGTTCCGTTCATTGCACGTCAGTGAACCATCAGACCACTCCGTACCCCGCAAATAGTGTCTCATGCTATGGGTATTGGTTGTGTCAACGTTTTTACTATTCATGACATTCATCAACACACAAATACTGTATTTCTATTTTTTTACACTCATAATACATAACAATTCCAAGACTTTTTTTTCTTCACTGCCTACTTGATATTTGTACTCTCGCACTGCCTTTTTGTTACTCTGTTCTCGCCTGGCTTCTCGATACTCATTTGCTACAGTTGGAAAGTGTTCGGAACTGGCGAGGTCACCTGCACACAAACTAATGATAACGGTGGGCAGGAGGATAAACGGTTCACCCAGGAAACGTTGAATGCCGCATTCGTTCCTTGGCTCTTGAGGCAGCAACATCATAAGAGTGGGAAAATTGTGCGATGTCTGATATTACACGTTATAGTGATGTGCCGGTGCCTACGAAGGCCGATGGAAGTGGACCGCATTCAAATTCCGCGACGAGGATGTAATCTCCTGTAAGATTTATTCCCACTCCCCTTTCCCGCTCACATAACACGTTATTACAATTGACTGCAAAATGAACATTATTCACGACATCTACTGTTGTACGAATTGCCTATGTTTACAAAAAAAAACTCACCGGTGGGATTCGATCCAGTGATCCCACGCTTACGAAGCAGGGCTCTTACCGCTGAACCATGAGCTTCTTGGCCTCATGTTAACGTACAGCGCACATGAACGCGCTACAGCAATTACGAATAATTAATAATTAATTTCTCGGAATCGGCTGAGAAGCGCACCTTACTACTTGCACCTGGTATACGCCTTGTCATGCTCTACACGTGTACTAAAGATGGTTCGAATCGGTGACCCATGGATTGTATCCTCCCCTTGTAAGTAGAGATGAAGCAAGCGGCAGCCGTGCTACCAACGTAACTGCTGTAGCTAGCTCTCGCAGACGCATGTAGGCGCTGCGGAGAACATTCCCGGACTCACTGTATATCTAATGATGATCGCTTGACGATCGAAACTGATCATTTAAATGTATTTATGAGTATCATGTGTGTGGTTTTATTTTTCAGGATTAAAGAATAATCATGTTGACAGACTGAAAGCATTACATTTCGATTACTAAGCCAACACTGAAAAATGACTTCCAACATGATGATAATAATAATAATAATAATAATAAGTATGAGCGCTCGTTCTTCGCCCCAAAGGCGAAGTAGTGACCGAGATGACTTTGCAAGTGGACGGAATCGTTGCTCTTATTTCTTTTGGTGATGCTTGTAATAGCAAGTTGTTTGTTAGTGTCAAACGCTCCAAATGATGTACCGGTTTCTATTGTGTACTGGCCTTGTCACACAGCAGCTCGACCTTCTGTATGGAGGGCGTAGGCCCTAATTCATAGTACTTACCTAACGCTCACCTTTAACTAGGGTTGCCTAGCGCTCTCTAAGGGGAAATAGAATCGCTTATCTTCACAATGTTAATTTATAGGTACATTTTTTTTTTTTTGAAACCATGATAGCTATATACAGCGTATGAACACAGGCATTGTGCGTATACTGAAACGGACATTTTTTATGGGAATTATGAGGGAGATATTAATTTGTTTTACCTAAGACAGGATGTAAAACATTGTTAGGTAAATGAATATATTGTAACCGAATTGATTGGGTTAGTGTTCACCCCCAAGTTTTCTGTTAGTATTATGTTTGGTTTTTAGGTTACCAATCATGACCACCTATTGATGAAGCACCACAGAGAGTCTAGTGTTTTGTGCCAAAGAGATTCTTTGTGGTGGTCCAGCAGTGGGTGACAGGTGGCTTTGACTACTTACAATGTTACTATGGTGATATCATTTTTAAATCAATATTATGTTATGTTCTGAGGTATGGCAATGTTATGTTTTGGATAAATAGATGTTATGTCATGATGTATGCTGGTGTAGAAAAATGTGTTTTAAGAAAATGCAATAAGATAAGAATGGAGCAGAAGAATATTAAGCTTTGTGAGGGGTATTTTTTTTTTCTCATGGAGGTAGTTGTGGATACTGAACAATAGATGCAGGTCAAGGAAGCTTGCTTACATGTAGACAAACAAGTAATAAAAAGTATCGCATTTCTTATTTCCTTGCGTGTTTAACGTTATATCGACCCCGAAGATTATTATATTATTAGAAGGAAGAGATTAGTTACATTCATTGCCCAACGGTGGGGCATGTTGTCGTTGGTTGACCCCGATCAATAGAACAGATTAGTTACATTGATTGCCCAACGTAGGGGGTTGTTGTTATTGGTTGACACCGACCATTACTACATATTTAAATATGTATTGGCGCCCAAATGTGGAGAGAATATTATTATAAGAAAGAAGATAAGTTTACCAATTTTCAAGGACTAATATAAGTTACTAAGAAAAGTTTCAATATAACTCCCTCATTGCTCTCATTAAAAAATTATAGTTTCAGTATACGCACAATGCCTGTGTCCTTAAGCTGTAAAAAGTTCAGCTATGTAGCTATCATGGTTTCCAAGAAAATGTTCCTATACATTAACATTGTGAAGACAAGAGATTCTATTTCCCCTTGACGTATTTCAACAAAAGCCATTTTATAGTCCTGACTTAGCGGACACCAAGTAGAGGAAAGTTCTGCGAAAACAGGTTAAGTTGGGTAAAACTCACACATGCGCACGGAATAAGTTCTAATAGACAAGCGATATTTATACGGTTCGAAGCACATGACTCAATCTATGTTTGCCAAGCGATGTATGTTAAAACATGCTTTCCATCAATGTGTACTATACATTGTTTACAATGTTACATTACAGAAACTAATGTGGATATGGTTCCTGTCCGTTTCGATTCCTAGTGCTGGATTATAACTTCAAGTATTGAAGATTAGTGTTCGCATAACCTATCATTTATTCCTTAACTATACACACCAAAAAGTTTTGCATATTGCCATGGAGCACAATGTGGATGGACGTGAGGACGGACCTATATATTAAGCAGTGTACACTCGTGCTGTACACAATTGAGATCGGGAGCATAGGCAGGCCATTTCATTCTGTGAATATCAATATCCGCCTCTGTGCGAGCGAGCGTTATCGTCCACGAAAATGATATTTGGGCCGTAATTGCCAGCATAGCCTTTCACTACTGGAGCCAGGATAGTATCCCTGTAACGTATGCCTGTCATACGCCCTGGGACGTACACAAGAGGGGTTCGGCGACCATACGTTGCCATCCCAATACATTGCACGGTGGCGCTCCAGAGTAGGAGGACATGTGTATAAAAAATTGTATAAAAAATTGTAAGTAATGACATTGGCCAAAATACCTGTAGTAATGGTATCTGGAGATGATATAGTAATACGATGTTTACTCGCCCGCTGCCCTAGACCCACCAACCCACACTAATAGGAACACGACTTATATAGTTAAAATTGATGCTCTTTGTGAATGTCGGTGAAGGAGTCCATAATGCCAACCCCACGCATTCGGTACTATATCGCATCCGGCAGACCAATGGTTTTGCCTAGACCAATATTTTCGTCCAGACCAATGGTGGATTGATAGCGCGGCCCTGCGGGCCGCGTTAACTAATAAACACCCCTGGTTTTTGTCACGCACAGGGGGGGGGGGAGAGAGGAAGTCACGCATCAATAATCTTTATCCAGGCCAATGGTTTTGCCTTTTATTTCATTATTCATGTTGGAAACCTGTCACGTGGGTATGACCTAGTGTCCGGTGTGAATGTAAAATTGGCTGACCTTGTTCAAATGAACACGACCAATAATTGTGGTGTTTGAAGCCATATTTTCAGTGTTGCCTTAGTAAACAAGAGTTTAGTGCTTTTCAGTCGGTCAACACGAATGTACCCAAAAGAGATGGGTTATGCCCTAATCCTGAAATAAATTACATTGGGTACATTCGTGTTGACCGACTGAAAAGCACTAAACTCTTGACGACCAATAATGCTTTATTTACGTTAAAAGTAATTATTTTCGGTGCAGCAGTGCAATTAAAATTGTGAAACGACTTCCAACAACTCCAAGAAAGGTATGTAAATCATAAATATATTTTCAATAATCTACCTTGTTAAAAGTTACGAAAAGGGATGTTCTCCTACTCTTCAGAATTAATCATTGCACCACCTCCTCCCTGTTGGTATTGGTCGTGCATGCGTTCACCGGGTCGTCTGCTCATTGACACAGGCGAGTGTACACAGCCGATATGCACGCACGTAAGAACTACTCATGGATTTGAGACCATTACGGCTGTTGGCCAGCAATATGCAAACCTTTTTTTTTTGATGCGTGTACACTTGATCACAAGCCATCGATCATTTTCCATGGATAAATATTAATGTATTCCAGACCCAAAATAGGCAATGTACTTTGATATGTAATTACTGAATTTTATTTCACCAAGCTGTAATCTGATGACCACGTCATCGAATAGGGGCTAGCATTCTTAGCTGTTGCCCCGGAGGTCCAAGTTCAATTTTCCGCTCGGCCAAGAAATTTAATTCTGGTCTTAAGGGTTGGAACGGGGTCAACTCAGCCTCGTGAAGCAAAACTGAGGAGAGGTGGGTTAAGTTTCTTGGCAGACCGGGAATCTAACCCGGACCTTCGGACCGACAGCCAATACACCACGAGGTGGACTCTATTATCTAATAGTGCAGAGGTAGGAGTGGTAGTCTGTAAAATTATCATTATTATTCCATATATTGCACTTCTCATTGTAACGTGCATTGAGTATTAGCAAATAATATTGTATATTTTTTTCTCCAAAATGTTGTTTCGTGAGACTAGGAGGAAAGTTGTCTTAAAAAACAATGAATACTACACTTTTTGTTGCCTTACTCTAAATATTATATTCGGAAATTGCGCAACGTATCGTCATGAAATCCTATGGCAGTCCCAAGTTCAAGGTACAGCGGTTAGAAATATCTGCTGCAGTACTGGAGCGACTAAAATCTTAGCTTCGTTGCTGCTATTTTGAGAAAGCTTTCAGAACGGTCTATTCAGCGTCGAGTTGGACTTGAGTCATAGCTTATTGTTAGTGTAATACTGCTGCATTAGTCCGCAATAAGTATATGTTAGCTTCGCATTGATTACTCGATATTAAACCATGGCAACTAAACTGCACCCAATCATTGTACGTTATAAATCCCTTGTATTGTTAATACACAGGAGCTATACCATACACTGACCGTCGCTCGCACCACGTGGTGATCAGACTACTTATGTACGTGACCCAAACTTACACATTGCCGGCCTACACGTGGAACATAGAGCTTTACAGTTTAATGAGCAGAGAGCTCATTTTCTCATAAACGTGTTCTCGGATTTGATGTGTTTAACTTGTAGCGCATCCGTCTTGGATTTCACTTATTCTCCCTTAACGTAGTTAAGCCATTTGATACTGTATCGGTACCTTTCTTGAGTACATGTAGCCTACTTGTCAACTGCTATGGATTTTATTTTTAGCCTACTTTTCACATTTTGCAAAAATGAGGAAAACGTAGACTTAAGAGATCGATCCGGGAAAATGTCTGTCTGTCTGTCTGTCCTGTCTGGCTGGCTGTGTGCGTGTCGTCCCCCCCCCCCCCCCCCCCCCCCCTATCAACTCCTAAACGGCTGCAGCAATCAAAACCAAATTTAGTATGAATAAAGATGTGCACCGGAATATCTCACGTCCATATTTGAAAATGTCAGTGCTACCAACTGCTGAAAAACGCACTAGAAATTTGAGCTCCATGTTGGATATCTTGCAAAGTATGCATGGGAGCTATTCCAAAATTGGCACACATGTAGATAAGACTATTTCAGTTTAATTTCCAGGAGGCCAACCATGACAGTGTTGCCAAAATAATGTTAAGCCTTCTGATAGGTCCAATGTTTAAATGCATATAACTTCTACACTATCAATTGATTTCAACCAAATTTTGTATGTAATATCTGTACATAAACAGATATGACTGAGCGTATCTTAAGGCCACCAGGGCTGCCAACTGTTAATAATTGCTCTCTCTCTCTATTTTTTTTCCATCCAAATACCTATATATCAGAAAGTATGCAAGCCAACAGCTTTAAACTATGCACACGTATATTCTGACATTTTAGATTAATTTGGAGTAACTTATATACGTCAGTTCTACCAACATGATTATAAACCTGCTGATAGTACCAATTTTTAAATACATGTGACTTCTATACTATCAGTTGGATTTCAACCCAATTTCGTATGTGCTATGTGTACCATAACAGATATTACTATTAGTATTGTTATGAGCAATCAGGGCTGCCAACTGTTAATAAATGCTGTCTATATTTTTTTACCCTAATATCAATATATCAGTAAGTATGCAAGCCAACAGCTCTATACTTGCACACTTATAGCACCTGGCATTCTAGATTAATTTGGAGTAATTAATACAAGGCAGTGCTGCCAACATGATTGTATGCCTGCTGATATGTCCAATTTCAAAATTCATGTAACTTCTACACTAACAAATGTATTTCATCCAAAATTGGCACAACAAGATATCATAATATTTCAGATTATTTCTGACCAGCACACGCATGACATTGTTGGCAACATGCTTTTACGCGTGCTGATAGATCCAATGTCTAACTGCATGTAACGTCCATTGGACTTCAACCAAATTTTGTATTCTGTACCTTAAGAGATGGAACTAAGAATATATTCAGTCACCAGGGCTGCCAACTGTAGTGCTCTATTAGGCTACATTATACCAGGTATATTTTGAACTAATTAGATATTTCGATATTACCAACTTAATTTCGTCATTATTCTAGATAGGTTCATATTCTGTAGAATAATCATTGGCATGAAAAGTAGGCTGTATAGTTCTTCACGGAACTACTTATTATGATGTCGGTTCGTTAGTATTCAAAATTAGTCGTTCTCTGGCTTACATTCTAAAATACAATCAGCCTAATTCCTTCTATTTCTGCTTGCCATTTCGTGGCGCAGTGGCTTAGAATTTTTGGTTATAACCCCCCGAGGCCCGGGTTCGATTCCCGGCTCTGCCAAGATATTTAATTTTGATGGCTGGAACGGAGTACACTCAGCCTCATGAGGCAGAATTGAAAAAAGAGGTGGGTTCAATTCTCACCTCAGCTAGCCTAGATGTGGTTTTCCGTGGGTTCCCACTTCTATTCCAGGCAAATGCGAACACCTAACTTAAAAGTCACAGTCGCTTCCTACCCAATCCTAGTCCTAATTACAAATGCACACACTAATAGTCATCACAATAACACAGGTTGTCACGCTAATTCCACAAAATCAAATAATCACCAATCTGTAGTTTCCTTTCTAAATTCTACACTCAGTGGCGTAGCTGAGCGCTTTAAATCGTTTACCATGACCGCGATAGGGATCGGAGGTTCGAATCCCGGCACTGACGGTGGATACCCTGAGTGTGGTGTCCCCCCCCCCCCCTCCCGAGTTTTCCACACTCGTCTAGGCAAATGCCGGGATAGTACCCCATTCTCGACCCTAATAATTACAGTTGCACACACTATTACAGTCACCACAGAAACACAGGTTATCAAATTGAATACACGCCCCAAGTACGCAGGGCTATCCCAATCCCCTAAGATGCATCTAAATTGTATAATTCCCCAAGTATTAAAGTAATCACCAACCTTTCAATAGATGGCCTTTGCTATTTATATAACACAATAGCAGAAAGTCTTCATTTGTTATGAATGTGGGCGTGTTTTTTTTTATGAATGTAGCTCCAAGTGGGTGGCAATAACAATGCACAGGCGTCTTGGCATTTGCTCAGCAACTGTGTAACATGTGAATAACTTGTTCTATTAGTACAATACACAACCTAATAGCAGAAAGTAATGTTGTTCACAGCCCTTAAAGGATTTAATTTAATCAGCGTCAGTGCATTACCGTAGTTTTTGTAATAGCATTATTTAGATTTATATATTTCGATAGTTTAGTAGTTCATTTGACTGAAGTTCAGATTCGTGGTTAACTGGACAGCGTGCTGGATTTTCACCGACCGCTCCTGGGTTAGATTCCCAGCTGGGTCTTGAGATTTTAACTTTCATGTGGTTAATTCTCCTAGCTCGGAGACTGGGTGTATGTAACGTCTTAACCATTAATTTCATCCTCATCTTGATGCACAAATCGCCTTAGGGCGTCAACTAAAAAAAAAAAAACCTGCACTGGGCTTCTAGGGAGACCACATGTCACTATTATTTAACTGAAGCTTCTTTTACAACATTTAGTTGCCACTAGCAACAAACTGTAAGAGTTATTATAAATATTGTCTCAGTTGTGGCCAGCGGTAAACAGGGCTCAGTTTTCCCGCCTTCTATTGTATTCTGAAATCACCTCTCCTGGAGAAGATTAAAGGAGCTCGCTTCCAATCATTCATTGTATTTACAGAAGCAGCTGTTGTAATCTTGAAAACTCATTTAAGATAATATTTGCGTTAACTACGGTTTCATGTTTTCCTGTAACATGTTCATTGGTGTAATGGAACTTATTTTTTATATGGCATGCTATAGTACTCGGTAAATTATGATTTTGGAAAAGACTGGAAAATTTCTTGAGTATGTTTAGAACTTAAAATTCAGGACAACCTGACGCCTATGATTTTGTCATGCACTGCATTAAGTTACCATTTTAAGAACTTTGCTGGGAATTATCCTCAAGATAAGAAATTTATGCCAGGACATTATTTATAGGACCAATAGATTTGCATTACAAATCCCACGGCAAAAATTATACAGCTGGCATATTTTACTGAGCTTTCGATATAAAAAAAGAGAACCAAAGAAGTCAGAATCCTCACTCTGCTTAACGTATGAGAATCAAGCGACTTGGAGTAAGAGCACTGGATTTCCGTATTTGCCGTTGTTCCAGAGGTGAGTGGTTTGACCTCCAGTACTAACTGTGGTTATCGTAATTCCGGTTTTCCCCGAGTTTTCCGCCACAGTCAGTTGGCATTCGAGGGTGCTTAAATGTCGGAGACCCATGTCAATATATTTATTGGCACATTACTGACTCCATTCTGCGCAAAATTCGGCCACCCTGGCGTCTCTAGAAGGAAAAGCAGTTAAAAGGGATGTTGAAACTATATTGTTAATTCTTTGTTTCTTTTTGATAATGAGAACATTACATTGCATGTTATGTCTGTATGCCCTTAAAGTTGACTGATGGGGCTAAATCCACCCCTCCCCTAAAACCAGATTATTATTGTGTATTTTCAGTAAGGTACCGTACTAGGGATTTACGAAAGATATTTTTATTTTTACGTTCCGATTGTTACATTAATCAATGGTGCGTTATTTGTATGGCTAAACTCAATATAATATCCCACTGTTTGAGTGTTGGCAGCCACGTATATGCTGATGATTAGTGTTTGAGATGCCACGATTGGTTGCTGGAGAACATGTCAAAAATGAAATGTAAATTATTTAAAATGTTGGACCCCTTTGCAATAATTGTTTTTCCATAGAAGCTTGTTTTCGCTCTCAGTGTAAGATCAAGGAGAACTGAGTGTTATACATAAGGAGGCAAAGGAATAAACTCTTTAGTATGGCACTTTCTATGAATCCCGACAAGTTCAAACACAAAGGAAAATGTGGCCATTTAAATGCAGTAACACAGTGTTGTGCTTCATATTCAGGTAGGTAACCGGTCAGGAGTGCTGAAATTCCTGCTGAACAATACTGAGGCAGATCAAGTTATAATAAAGCGTTAAGAGTTCGAAGCGGTGGTCGTCTCAAAACACTGTTTCTATCACGTAGCGCGCAGACGTTCCCAATTTACTTTGATGTTCAATATAATTAATTAAATTCTGACTACTGGTCTATTTCGTGTCTCCAAGCCATGTTGTAAGTTCATCTAATTTTAGACCGCAGCTACTTTCTTGCTTCAGGAAGAATTGCATAATACTTCACATAGTAGACTAACAGTATATTTTAGTGTTTTCATGTACACTAGTGTCCAAAAGTTAGCATGATCACTAAACGAGGCCACACCACCTGATGGAATGTCAGACGGATTGCTGAACAAACGGAAGCTGAATCACTCGCCATATGTCACACAACTTGTCCAAAAAAAGCAGGTCAGAAAGGTTCTGATAGCTAAGGTACACTTTTGACAACTAACTAAATTTGGCAATGTCTTCCACAACGAAATATGCTGTTAATAGGGTGTATGGTTATCTCTAACGGCCACACATGCTTCGCAGCGACGTGGCATGCTATCAGAAGGTGGACGGGATGCATTGATGCAATTCGCCTCCCCAATGCATCCCAGGCATGTTCTATAGGATTCAGATCCGCCGACCTCGCTGGCCAGTCCATGCGATGAATGTCTTCCCCGACCATAAATTCATCCACCAGAGCTGCGCGAGGCTATCAGGCATTATCGTCAATTAAGAGGAAGTCTGGACCAACCGCACCTCTGAAGAGTCGAACATGTGGTCTCGGTACCTCATCCCTGTATCTCCGAGCGTTCAGTGTTCCTCGGACCACTGAAGATGCGCAGGTCCGTACGGCCATTCAACGTGATGCCACCCCACACTATGACGCCGCCACCACCATACTGGTCCCGTTCCACGATGTTCCAGTGGTCCCCCAGGGGCTTACATCTAGTGGGACGTGGGTTGGCGACCACGGGACGCCAGCTGAGTCCGGCATTGCTTCCACTTACTTGTGCCAGGCTCCTCTGTCTTCTTTCCTGTTGACCTCCCTTGGTCAACTCCTGTTCTTTTCCGACCCCGACGGGATTAGGGTAACCGAGGCCTAGGGAGGCTTTCACGTTCCCGCCTTAATTGGCCCTTGTCTCATCTTTCCTGATCCCTCCTTCCTCGAGGGGTCAGACCTCTTGTTTTCTTTTCATAATATTTCCTTTTCTCTTAAGATTCCCGCACTGTTTTTGTTAATAAGCCCCTCGTGTATCTAAATTCCCCTTAGCGAATCTTTTGCATCTACACTCAATTTTGTAGGTATTTTCAATCTAAGTTGCATTTTGCGAGTATTTTAAACCTCAATTTCATTTTGTAGGGGATTAACAATCTATAAGGTGCGTTCAAAAAGTAACGAGCCGGAGGAGGCATAATTACAGAAACCAGTACCTGTATGTTAGAAGTATTGGCTTTTGAGGCACTTGTCCCACTGTGACACGAGGCGGTGAATGGTTGTCTCTTAAAATTCCCTGGGCTGCTATGTGAACCAGTTCCGCACGTACAGCTGGACGTTGACGTCCGAGGTGAATCGTTGGCACCGCCGAGCCCTTTTCAGGGGATCAAACATGACGTAATCACAGGGAGTGAGGTCTGGACTGTATGGAGGGTGGCAGAGAACCACCCATTTGAATTTCTGCAGGAGTGCCGCGACTGTGTTGGCCGTATAAGGTTGTGCATTGTCGTGGAGCAGAATGACCCCACGGGTGAGATTGCCTGGTCATTTTGTTTTGATCGCTTGTCGAAGGGTGGTCAAGGTTTGCGAGTAACGCTGGGCATTCGCTGTTGTCCCGTGCGGCATGAAGTGTACCAGAAGGGGGGTCATCTTGGTCAAAGAAGAACGTCAGCATTACCTTTCCTGCACTCGTGTGGATGGCTTGGCCTTTTTTGGGTGGTGCTGACCCTGGATGCTTCTACTGGAGGCTTTGTCGTTTGGATTCTGTTTCGAAGTGATGACACCATGACTCATCTCCAGCCACCACTCGTGCCAGGAACCCATTCCTTTCCCTCGCATAGCGCTGCAGATGACAGAGACAGTGGGTCATTCGACATGCTTCCTGGTGTGGTAGAAGACTGTGGGGCACCCATTGGGCACACACTTTGCGCAAGTGCAGTCGTTCCTTCATGATGGTGTGCACACTTCCGACGCTCAATCAGACCACGGCAGCTGACGCTCAATCCTACCACGGTGGCTATGGCGTTCACTGTCACTCGGCGGTCCTGGGTAATGAGTGCATCAACCAGCTGGACGTTGTCATCGATAATGCAGGGGGTTGCCCCAGACCGGGCATCATCGGCTAACGACACCCGTCCTTCTCTGAAGCGCTTGTGCCACGCCTTGACCCTTGCAAAGGACATGCAGTGCTCGCCGTACACTTGTGACATTCGGCGATGAATGTCCGGTCCCCCTACTCCTTCCGCTGTCCGAAACCGAACAACACCTCTTTGCTCTTCGGTTGACGCCTCCATGTAACTGTTTGCAATGCGACTGGCAGCGTTGGACGATTGATGCATGCTGCTGCTCGCTTTGTAACGTCACGTCATGTGCACGCATGCCCTCTAGCGTCGGGCTGTGACCTTCCACACTCTGGTCGGAACCACACCTCGTTACATACGCCACGATTAGTCTATGTCGTTACCGGTTTGCGCATTCCAGCCTCCGGCTCGTTACTTTTTGAACGCACCTTATAAATTGCTTTTTAGTAAGTCTTTCAATATAATGTCTGGGACTTTCGTGAGTATTTTAAATTTTATTTGCATTTTGTAAGTATTTCAATCTAAACCGCTTTCTGCAAGTATTTTCAATCTAAATTGCATTTTGTATGGTGGGCATTTTGTAAGTATTTTGAATCTAAATTACATTTTGTACGTATTTTCAATCTCATTTGCATTTTGTAAGTATTTAGACTCTATTTTGCATTTTGTACGCATTTTGAACCTAAACTACATTCTGTGCGTATTTTTCATCTATTCCTTTTGTGAGTATTACCACTCTCCACTTTGTGATTCGTTTCAATCTGCGTTACATTTTGTAAGTATTTTCTGTCTCCCTTAATTTTCGTTCTGGTTTCCATTTCATTGTCATTTTCGCTATCAGCCAGACCATCAGGGGCCGATAACCTAGATGTAAAGCCCCTTAAAACAACAATCGTGTTCCTGTGGTTGTACCGGGTACCCGGTTCTCTCCGGATTAATGTGCGACGGGAATCGTTCTGCAAACTGAAGCGGGATGTATCTGTGAAGAGTACACTCATGGTCCAGTTTCGACGTTGACGGCTGCGCAGTAAACGGGCCCGTCTCTGTGCTGGAGTGAGCTTGACGCACACCGCTGGACGTCTGGCAAACGGCCCTGTTGTTCTGAGCCTCAAAGTACACAATTTTCAGGGAAACGGCAACCCCTGAGACGGCTGCAAGCTCCGCCGACTATAATTGTCTTGCGGGTGCACTCAGTTTTCGTCGGGTGGTTAAGGCCGGATATCGGTCCTGCTGTGGGGTGGTTACTCTTGATCGACCTGGTACTGGCCTATGACTAACATCTCCTGTGTCTCGAAATCATCTCTAAAGCCTGTAAATGACACATTGTGGCACATTCAAGGATACGGCGACTTCGGTCTGTGTCTGGCCTGCTTCCAGGCGGTCGTGTATTGTACCCTGCACAATGGGGTCCAAATGGTGTAGTTGGGCCATTTAAGTTGTCACGTTTACCACGACATTCAGAAGTTATCAGATCTCGCAGGTCTTTGGCAGTAACACATTGCTTGCCGTCGGGAGTCCCCTATATTTGTTCTTTGGTATTGTCGAGATCTCAGGTCAGTAGCCTCTTGAAATTTGGTCCAGTTAGCATACATTTTATAAACTATTTGCTACTAAATTTTCGTTTGTAAGTTCCTATCCGCCATGTTTAGGTGACTTGTTACAGAGGTGTTAGCGAAAATGTGATTGGTGTAATGGCCAAGACAGTGGACCACTGCTTTTCAGATTGGCAGGTCGAGTCCACTTTTCGGCAACACACTTCGTATTTTTGAATAAAGAAAGGAAACTCTATTGAAAAAGTAAAGAGAATGCATTTTCACGCGAATGCCATCTCACATAATACAATAAGATACCTGAAAATCTTCAGAACTATTATTGTTGACGGACAGATTACAATGTTGATTCGTTGTCACTACAAAATATCAAATGTGAGAACAGTATAAGAAACAATGTAAGAAAAGTGATTTATCCAGTCTGGTTGCCATAAGAGTTGCGGCTTCAGTATTGTGTATGCCCTCCGTAAGCATTTATGATAGTCTGACACCTCTATATGGGATACTCCGCACTAGTCTATGAAGTTCATTCATCCGCATCCATTTCTACGGAACCCGTAGAAAACTTATCTGGCAAGTTCCTTGGGGCTCGAGTCGCTTAAATTTGAAGCCTTCGTAATACACCGCTGATACAAATACATCGTTACGCATGAAGGATGATTCAGGATCCACGAAAAATGAAGAACCATGTGTCCATCTGCAATGTGTCTAGCAGTACCTCTTAAAATTTAAGCTGATGCGTGCTAGGCATACGCGTCAAGCTTTAGAAGTATGATAATCACCAATAGAAGTGTCAAGATAGACAATATTTCACAAAGTTGATTTACACGGTAATCGAAGATTTTGATCTGAAAGTTTCAATGTAAAACTGAAATATTTTTCCTCATACTGAGACCGTCGGTGGAGCTGTCAGGATAGCCAACAACCGCAATGACTTCCCTAACATATCATCCGTCGGACATAACTGCCGTGAGGATCAGGTGAACTTCCTAATAGGCCAAAGTGGCACGAGAATCTGTAGTCCACAGGGATCGTGGTACATGGTGACGATGGTCATAGACTGCCTAAGGAAAGGTTCACCTTAAAAACTAGACTGAGAAAATAAACATCCAGACTTATGTAAAACACCGTGAAAATTTATTGTTAAAATTCACAAGCCCCTAGCCTAGTTCGGAGGGTTACAATCGGCTAATCCGCAAGCTAATAAACAAACAAAAATAAAGAGCAGGTCCCTACCTGAGAAGTTACGGAAAACCCTCGCGAAAGATCTATCTCACAACAATAAAGCAACAACAACAACACTAGGAAGATGGTACCACGCAAATCCCTAGGTCAAGTTACAAGATCAAGCTAATATCAGAATTTACATTTAACAGGGTAGCAAAACAAATCTAAGTTAGGATGATACCATCTCCACATTTACATTTAACGTTAATTCATCTAGCTAAGTCCTATCAATTAATAACAAAATTTACGGCGATGACGTCCGTAACAGAAAACAATTACATTCAAAGCTAAGTGAACAGCCATATAAAAAAACATTTAATTATTCTTAGTAACTAGGTGCTAACAGCACACAATAGGGTAACATGTAGGATTCATACACTTATACATCATAAATAATTAATAAGAGACAACAGTTTTTAAATTGGATAGGTTAATGTAAACAACGCTCTTAGGTTTCGAAGTTCGTTGCCAAGAGCCGACTGCGATGGCGTCTAGTAGCTGAGTTGTGAACTTGGCCTAGTAGTCGTTGACGGTGGCGCTTGGCGGCAAAAGTAGGAACTATTTGAAAAATTCTAAGTTGCAGTACTTGAATTAAAAAAACAGATAACACACACTAATACAGTCATCACAATTAACACCGGTTATCAGACAGATTCTACACACACCCAAAGTACACGGGGCTACATGACCGCGTTGTCGCAGCCCTTAAACTTAAGAACCAACCAGACAACAGTTTTATTAAAATGCCTGCCTGCACCTTGGTTTACTCTTTGTAAGCCATAGTCATCTAATGTGTGTAGTTACGGTGACGACTGCGTAGTAAAGACTACGTCTAACATCGCATGGCCAGCGCTCCACAAGCTACGAACTCAAGGTTCGAGCAAGCTTCAGGTCGCTACAAAAGTGTCAGCTGTCCTAAGTCATTTCCTCGAAGGAAATACCTTCATTAGCACGGCCATGTCAGCAGGTTCCAAATGCAAAAGAACAAAGTTAGATAGAAAGAATTCGTTAGTTAGCTTTTGTTTTACCAAAATTATGCGTTTTATTATTAAGATGTCGGTTTAGGTTATCGTTGGTTTATGGCGAATAATACTGACAATAGCCTGGGCACGGAGTGTCTCCACTGAGATCAATCTCCACCAAAAAGCCTCGACTCAAAAGTCTGAATATAATCAACGAGCAATAACAACTCGGACACACAATAACACAAGTTACCAGCGGCGCACAGCTCGCGTTCAATAACTCTGGGATGGGCCTGCACACTCAGTAACCCTCCAATAACATCTGGTCAACGGGAACAATCCCGGACAAGGTACACACAAATACCTTCATACATGAAATATCTCCTTTAACAGGGCAGCCTACAACGTCTTATAGAAACCTGACAGAACTGTACACGTCAAACGACGGTACACGCAAAAGTGCGCTTAGCTAACAAAAAACAATCTATAAAAACATGTGATCAGATACAAGGTTGGACACTGGGTTCCATGAGCTAAATAGCAATGAAAGGAAGAGCGAATACTAAAAGCATTCTGTCCTCTGTCAAAGTAATTCTGTCTCATAAAACAAGCGTGCTCTCAAGGGCACTGGGTCACAAACCAGTTTGTGTCGTTGCAGGCTACAACATTCCTGAGCTGTCGGACACAACACACACTATCAAGGCCGGCGATTTAAGCAAAATAAAAAACTAAAACTGGCCTCATCATAAAACCTTTACCATAGGTTATAAACCTTGAAGAATACGTGTATAAAAAACACGCTATAAATCTGAATACAATAATATAATTCCGTCTTTCACACCAAAGACATCTAAATGGTAGCAATGTCACATTGCTGGAGCTCTTTGCTCACAAAGATATAATACTTCAGTAGTTGCTTGTATAACAACTTCAAATAAATACGTGTCTTCACATGACACTAACAAAATAATAATTGCGGCGCAGATTCCACACTCTGGATCTGCTTAATGATACGTTGGGAACTGGGTTCGATGCTAGACAACGAAACATCCCTTTTACTTATAAGATCCACACTTGACTTGATGGCTTCTGAGCAACATTTCAAATGAAATATAATGCAGTTACAAAACTGGTAATTACAGTCTATTACCTAACTGATACGATTGCTCTAACGAAGTCAGGGGTGTAACAAAGACTGGTTGCAAAGAATGCAGTTAAAGAAATATAACCATGGCATCTAATTGCCATAACTAAAGTCAGCAAACACTTGAAAAATCACCCCAAATAGGGTTAAACAAAGTAGCCTCAAATGACTACGGTCACGTTCAGCATAATATAGGCATTGACGTTCTACGACGTCCATCAAGCTGCACCAGGGTTGACCAAAATGTCTGACCCAAGGGTGTCTCACTCTAACTGAAATAAATGACATCTAATTAGACTAATTACATTCCCTACCTATAAAAATGGCTGTCGCTAAGTTCGGTTGGTTCACAAACTACATTAAACCTACTATGCCACCAGAAACTAGAACAAGGAAGGGTGTACAAAAACTCACGAAATGGAGGAGCTCTCACTCAGCCCTCTGTTCAACGACAAGGGTTGAACAAATTCACCTTTGGCTCTCCGGAACGGCATCGTCCTCATCAGGACTCCCATCTGGACTCTTCCTAAGGCCAGGGTTCGATCTGTCCCTGTCGATAACCTCGTGGATGTACTGGACTTGCCAAGGAATGGCATCCTGGGTTCCTTCCTCCTCGTTCGCTGTTCTGGAAGTTCCATCATCACGCTGGTTCCAATAGATACATCACCCTCATAACATAGCGGTATTAGCCCATGATGTTGGTCTCAAACATGGTGTAGAATAATCTGATCACGTGGACGGTGGAATAAATCGTGTAGTAGTTCATTCTTTCACTTCAAAATCACAATGTTCGTTGAAAATGTTACAGGCTTTAATTGCAATTGATAACACAGCCTTTACTTCGCAGATATTGAATAATACGTGATCAAGCACTGTTCTGTGGTTCTTCACGTGTACTGACGCCACTTTTACATCACGTAGCATCCGTGAAATGTGCGTCGTTTTGTAATTGAAAAATTCACTGTGGCAATTCAAATATATAGTGCTTTCATAATCACAATTGCTTAAAATAATTATAACACGTTTACCTCTATATTTTTCACCAGGCTCTCGGCCCTCCACAAACACGTGGGTATGAAAATGTGGTGTTACGGTAATGTTAGAATTTTCACTATACTTGCCAATTATGTCACAATATGATTCCTGTTGTTCACTGTGCATAAATAACAGTGATTTGCAGAATATTCGTGCACGATGGCACCCGATGATAACTTCCACGCTAAACAGCGGATATTTTCTACGTCTGACACGACGGCTACAATTGCACGCCTTCACAGGGCGGATTTTCCAGATGTAGTGCAAATAATTCACTATACAATTCTTACTTATCACTCGTATTGTAACGTATTCGTGCTCGATGGCAACAGATAACAATTTCCACGCTAAACAGCGGATATTTTCTACGTCTAACACGACGGATGTAACTTCACGCCTACACGGGGCGGATTCTCCAGACGTAGTGCAAAGCACAGGGTTACTCGAGGAAGTAGGTCGTCAAACCGAAGTCGTTGAGCGACTACTTACATTCCTGTTTGCGTATCTGCAAGGGTATTACCTTACCTTAAGCGAAAATAACATTCTCCAAAATGTTTTAATAATGCTGAATGACGAAATGGAATATTCTGAGTCTTGTGGAAAGATAAAATTGATTAATAAGACCTCAGATAAATAATTAGCAGACTTCACCAAAGTCAAAAGTGCGATTCACCGCTACTTCAAAGAGTATAGCATGAGCTCTCAGCTCCACGTGGCTTTCTGGGTGTGTTCAAAGGTACTACATCCCATCATAAATGTGCTGTTATAAAAAATATCACATGAACCTTAGCTCAGCGGGTTCAATACGTTCCTTAAAGATTCATGATTACTGAATTTTTCTAGTCGCAAATTGGTGGAATACAATATTGACATGCAAAATTAAAAATGGAACACTTCTCATTATTTGAACACAGTATCTAATTGGCATAGTTAAACTTCCGTTTTTGATGAGAGTTACAATATTCTCCTCACGATAAATCTCCATATACTTTCACAATTCTTTTATCCCGTATTGGACAGATTTTATACAGCGAAACTTCAATATTGTAATTGTCTTAATAATCGTGCTCTGTTATTAATCATAACTTCACGCCTCTCGTCATAATACGGTATCGATAGAGACCCTGAAATTTCTGTAATGGATCTTTCCCGTGATTTTTTTAAATTTATTTTTTAAAGGGATGTGAGATACACCGACAGTAGTGGCTACGCTGGCTAACGCGCAGCATTAGGTCATGAGGCCAAGCTCTCTGCTGACTCGGTAGACGCGTGGGTTCGAGCCCCACCGTCGGCCGTCCTTGAAATGGTTTTCCGTGGTTTCCCATTTTCAACACCAGGCAAATGCTGGGACGGTACCTTCTGACAGGTCACGGCCGCTTCCTTCCATATCCTTGCCCAGTTTCATTCACCATCATTCATTTCATCTCTCATTAACTCCTCTCATGAGGTTGGCGTCAGGAAGGGCATCCGGCCGTAAAAACCATCGCCACAAAGACTTCCATCGCATCTCATCCCCGACCCCGTTGGAAAACGGGAATAATAAGGGGTAGACATACAAAGGGATGTGAGATACATCACGCATTCTTTCCGGGACAATAAGTGAAATTCTCGCTAACAGGAATGAAAACTGTGCCGTAAGTACAGGCGAACTCGGGCTGTAAGAATCTCGTTAAACGGTACATGAATGACTCATGCGGCATGTTAAAGAACCTTCCACTAATTACACCTGTGTGAAGCTAAATTGTATAGGTTAGGGATGTAGACAACGCTCTTAGGTTCCTACGTTCGTTGCCAAGAGCCGACTGCGGTGGCGTCTAGTAGCTAAATTCTGAACTAGGCCTAGTAATCGTTGACGGTGGCGTTTGGCTGCAAAAGTAGGAACTAATTAAAAAATTCAAAGTTGCAGTCCTTACTTGAATTAATAAACAGATACACACACTAATACAGCCATCACAATTAACACCGGTTATCAGACAGATTCTACACACACTCAAGTACACGGGGCTACATGACCACGTTGTCGCATCCCCTAAACTAAGGAACCAACCAACCAAACATCAAGCGGCGTGAGGGTGACTCCAAACACTCCCCCTAGCTCGGGGCAGTGTTTAAGTTTTATGAGGACATATGGGTTTTCAGATATAGGCCTAAATAGTGACATGCAACTTCCGTTATACGAGGAATGATGCCTGTCCAGAAACTCGGGAAATGCTGTAAAATCTGTGTTTTCATTCTGCACACGGCATGTAATTTGTGTATTAACACTTCTTGTTTTAGCATTTAACTCAGTTTAAATGACTTGTATTTCTTACTATGACCAGTTTTGTTTTCTTAATCCGCTCACTCATATTTACACCGATTTTCAATGATTTTACTGAGCACTTTTCAGCATTCTTACGATAATCTTGAACAGTACATTCACTTACTAGGAACAAAAACGAGGTCATTGTTCAAATTTTCTTGTCGTTGCTCCCTGGAATCAATGAATCATGAGATAACAGATTTGATCTAATGATCAACTCGTACAATATCCTCACGTGGTGAATATACAGTCTTTTTTGGTGTGTTACCCCAGTTGAAGATTGCAAATCGTCCAATGTTATGTGAGGAGTTAAAACCAATAACTTACTTTCAAATCTGGCAACGTTGAAAATACATAACTCAAAGTGCTTTCCCATTGATCGATTTTAATCAAGCTGCAAGGAAATTATCTTCGGTACTAAAATCACAAAAATCAGCGTTTTGCGGCAATGCCGTGGCTTTGCTCTGAAACTCGACGAGATACTGCCTACGAGAGTAAGACAACATTAAAACATGGCTGGAAGATATTACACCGAGCGGGTAAATTAAAAACTGTTACAACCTGCCCCGTGTTACATCCATCAGTAATTCATTATATAGAGCAGTGTGGTCTAACCCGCGGCCCTCGGGCCGCATGCGGCCCGCCTGTTCATTTTTGTTGGCCCTTGCTCTTCTTACTGCCCTTCACTCTTCGACAGTTATAATTCGTGGCGTGCCTACTTTAATTTTCACTTTCATTCAGTAATGTTACGAAGTAGCCATTTGGGAAAGGAAAGATCCCGAAAAATACGCCAGTAATTAGAATTGTCTTTCCATGAATACGTAGGCACGAGAAGCGGCCCCACCTCCAGGCGAAATCTGGTTGGCTGCCAGTGATTGGCTGCCGATAAGTTCGCGATCGTTCGTGTGCTGCGGCGGATTTCACTAAGAATGGGAGCGCAGGGCTTTTCGAAGAGGTGGTTTTTGACGAGAGGGGTTGTTCGAGAGATATAGTACGAAGAGAGTTTGTCATCGTTCTTGTAAGAGCGGTACCTAATATGGCGGGACTTAATCAACGGCGTGTTGAAGATGAGAAACGACAATGTCAGTAAAAATGGCAGGAAAGTTACTTTTTTGTTGAACATAATGGAAAACCACACTGTGTTATCTGCTCTCAAGTCTTAGGTGTTTTGAAGGAGTAGAACGTGAATAGACACTGTACCAGCTTGCATAAATCAAAATACGATCAATATCAGGGAAGTGCCAGAAGTTGTGTGTTTAATGATTTGAAGCTGAAACTAACAAGACAGAAGAATATATTTCAGCAACCATCAAACACTGCCGGTTTAAAGGCATCTTATGAGCTACAATTAGAGCTAGCTAAAAGTAGGCTGGCTGCGTGGCTCAGCGGTAACGTTCTCGCTTGCTGGACCCTAGGTTACAGGTTCGTATCCTTGGCAGTCAGCTGGCATTTGAGGGTGCGCAAATGCGAGGGAGCCGTGTCAGTAGATTTACTGGCACGTTAACGATCCCCTTCGGGACAAAATTCCGGCACCCCGGCGTCTCTAAAAGCCGCAGTAGTTATGATGATGATAATTGTTGTTTTAAGGGGCCTAACATCTAGGTTATCGGCCCCTGATGTTTTGGGTGATCGTGAAGATGAAAAAAAGTGAACTTAAAACTAAAACTAACTACTAACCTATATACTAGAAGAAGAAATAGAAAACTAAAGGAGAATAAGGCAAATAAAGGACAGTAGGAAAAGAAATGCCCTCAACCCACGAAGAAGGCGGATTGAGGGACTTGGAAGGAAGGAGAGCCATGAAAGGCAGATAAAAAAGTGAAAGAGGAGGGGTCCGCTCCAAAGGTTAGGGACAAAAGCGGAAAACTGACCCAGCTCAGGAATCCCTCGGGGTCGCCAACTCCCGAACTCACCAGCCGTGAGCCCCTGAGGGTGCAGCATTATCTAGGGTGCACCAAAAGTGGTGGGGCTACATACACCCGGCCTCCTTGAGGGCCTTAAGCAGAAGGCAGGAGAGAACATGAAAAGAAAAAGAGCAGAGGTGCCAACTATTACGGATTGTCCGTAATTATTACGGATTTCAGCTCACGATTACGGCATTACGGTCGAAGGGGAAATTATTACGGAAAAGTGACATCACGAAAAAAAAAAAAATATTTCTATGAAAGAAAAAAAAAGGAAAGTTACAGGGTGTCTACCGGTAACGAAAAAGTAGCTAATTTTACAAACAGGTAACGAAAGTAATAGTAGCTAATTTTTATGTCTGCATAGTTGGAGGTAACGAAAATTCGCCGAGGTCTGTTTAAATCGTCTTAACTCGCGCCGCTTGGCTCAAAGATTGCGATGGAGCCGATTGCGTAAGCTATATTTCTCCGTACCCGACCTCAAGGAAATGCATACTGATGATACCTTGAGTGATATAAATCGGTCCAATGTATAATTCCGGTATCGAGAAGAGTTTTTAGTTTTGTGTGAAATATTTTTCTGCATTATTAGGAAACCTGACTTTCCGCGAGACGTTTATTCGCGAAAACTTCCGAAACTCAACAGAAACCTCTCATTTCTGTTATTGACCTTTAAATTTGGAGACTATCTCAAATTGAAGTCCAGAAATAACGCGAAGTAATTAAATGTCACTATCTTGCGAAATGATACAGTTTTGAAAAAAGAATCCCGAAAATGCTTCGAAATACATTTTTTATTTAAAAAAAATCTATCAGTCTTGAAAATTAGCGACATCCTGTAACGGCTACCTTCGTCGTTGGATATCGCTCTACAAGTTGGGCGATCATTTATAACGTTTCTACAGATATTACACTCAAGACTCCTTAAAACCACCTCATCGTTCTTATTTAGCATTGGCCTGTCTAGACAGACGACATACACTTTATAAATTTAGATTTACTGGGCGCCAGTTATCGTAAAGATAACACATTAAAATGTTATTTAGCCACGGCCGCTCCCTTCCTTGAGCCAAGATCTATCATCGGAGCGCAGGGCAATAAACTTGCTCTATGAGATACTCTTTGCATTCCAACTATCCTATATATTCAACTCCCAATGAACAAGACATTTTAACTAATACTGGTTTATTTACAACAAAATTATTAATAACATTTGATCTGAGGTTTCGAGCTGTGTACAATATGTGCATTAATATTCCCTAATTGCTGGGCAATATTGACTGTCTTCTCGCTAGCGCTGATCTTCTGTGTTGATAATAACTCGGTCCACATACCTGGTGCCTTGTGGTTCAAAGTCTATCTCGTTGGGTCTGCTTGTAGGCTAATTTGAGATCTTACGCCAACACGCGTTTATTGACCTTTGAAAACATATGTTTTCACTTTGCTAACTGTACTTCGTCTAGTTGTTGTTGTTGCTGCTGCTGCTGCTGCTGCTGCTGCTGCTGCTGCTGCTGCTGCTTGTTTCTGAGTTTGATCACCATGGTAAGCAAATTTGAACAAACCAGGCTAATTGAATTCACTAAGTCCCATCTTACTGAGGGACTGACAGAGTCTACGACTCACAAAGTCAATGAGTGAGTGCGTGATCGAATAAGTGAATGACAGAATAGAATCTATAGAATTGAATAGCCAGTGCTGAAGTCGCGCTGGGCTTTTATACACTCTGAATGGTCCCGATGTTTCGCGGCATAATCTTGCCCGCGACCCATCAGACCAATTATAGCAAAGCATTTCTCAGTCCTCAAGCGACCCTGTAACTTCTCCGAGCTGGAATACAGGCCCGCGTACTTCAAATATTCCACTCAGAACCCGCTATTCCTCTCGTTGCGCATGTATATTTTCCGCCCAAATCTTTCTCCAAGCCCTTGTTTCCCGTCAGCTTGGCTTCGTTCCAGAAATACATTTTCTTGCAATATGTTGCTTCACCGTCCATAACTTCTTCCAACCATGCCCGTCCTGTCTTCACAATTTAACTAATAAAACAGCCCTAGACCTCTATAAAAACCCTGTTTCTTAATCTAAACACTTGACAATATTATATATGATTATGGTAATGACGTGAATATGGTATGGCCCCTCCCTTGATATTAATGGGCGAATAAAACGATATACCTTTGATATTTCAATAATAATAATAATAATTACACAATGACTTTAATAATAATACCGACAGTAGTGGCTACGCTGGCTAACGCGCAGCATTAGGTCATGGGGCCAAGCTCTCTGCTGACTCGGTAGACGCGTGGGTTCGAGCCCCACCGTCGGCCGTCCTTGAAATGGTTTTCCGTGGTTTCCCATTTTCAACACCAGGCAAATGCTGGGACGGTATCTTCTGACAGGCCACGGCCGCTTCCTTCCACATCCTTGCCCAGTTTCATTCACCATCATTCATTTCATCTCTCATTAACTCCCCTCATGAGGTTGGCGTCAGGAAGGGCATCCGGCCGTAAAAACCATCGCCACAAAGTCTTCCATCGCATCTCATCCCCGACCCCGTTGGAAAACGGGAATAATAAGGGGTAGACATACTACTACTTTAATAATAATAATAATAATAATAATAATAATAATAATTTGTACCGTAATCAAGATTACGTTACAAAACGTCCCCATGGTTTCATAAAGAATGTAATGAATGATGAAATCACTAATCTTCCCTTTAAAACTTAACAGGAAATACACTGAATATACGTATATGACCCTTCAAATTACATACATAATGATTACACCCTTTTCATTTTCCTTGATTGATCTGCACTCTTCTTGCAATGTTACATTAAACATTCTGATTGTCCTGTGCAGTCATACAGGATTTACATGCTACATTTGTTCTTGTAGTCCCTTACAATAACAGAACGCAATATATTGCTTCTTGTTTCACGCAACACAAGTGATTCATCTCACATCCACCAATTCCTTAGAGCCACGACACAACTCTAATTATGTGTTAACACACGGCAATCTGCCCTTCTTGCTGCACTAGCTCTTTTTTATGATATTTCCTCAGATTGTAAATGTTATATGTACCTATGACACAATTTTCCTGATTTTTCAATGAGTAGGCATTCTTTCCTATCCTCTTCGAAACGACATAAGGTCCAGTAAACAATAAAAAAAGCTTTGACATTTTCCCTTCCAATGCACAAGATGGCAACGGCTTACGTAACAATCGTTGCTACAAACTTCCATGTACTTCCTACCTCTCAACAAAACACTGACTAGTCTCGATAACATCACATGAGTCAACAATACATACCTGAAATAACTACCTAGTGTCCTACCTAATTTCCTCACTAATGTTGAGCAACTTCTACTAAAATCTACTGTTGAGAACCACTTCCGCCCCTGAAAACGTTGAACTAAATCCTCCACTGCTTCAGTTCTCAGCTGGTCGCTTTCGACCCTAGTATTTAACATTCTGCCGTCTATGCATAGTCTCACTGAATTGTCTTTCTTGGCTACTACAACTAATGGATTTAAACAATGGCTAGCTGAAGGCTCAATTATGTCGTTTTCCAACATTAATTCTATCTGTTCTTCGACGGCTTTCATACATTTAGTTGCGACAGGATTATTATTATTAATCGTATGGCAATTACACATCACTTTTTGGAACACAAAGAAAATACAACCATAATTTACAAATTTACAGACATATTATTTACATAGTTGAACACATTTGCTGTAGATAACAAAAAAGTCAAAGTGGTTTCCAGGATATAAGTTCTGAGGGCACTCTTCAACTACACACATCAAAAAAAGTTTTGCATCACCTCGGTTCCCAGATCTCCGGCATATAGACGTTGACTGTGTATATTGTATCCAAGATACAGTCCCTTTGACTGTTCATAGATGTCACTAAAACTGCTCAAAGATGTAAACAACCATGCATGAGCAGGGCCTATTAGACGGAGGGGTACGACAGCCGATCAGTTCCAGTCATTCCACCAGGACGAAGGTACGCTGCTCATGTTGTCTGTAGTTCTACCATGCCTAGAAGGTCAATACCGCAGTTCGATCGCGTCCGCATTGTTACTTTGTGTCAAGAAGGGCTCTCAACAAGGGAAGTTTCCAGGCGTCTCAGAGTGAACCAAAGCGATGTTGTTCGGACATGGAGGAGGTACAGAGATACAGGAACTGTCGATGACAGGCCTCGCTCAGGCCGCCCAAGGGCTACTACTGTAGTGGATGACCGCTACTTACGGATTGCCGCTCGGAGGAACCCTGACAGCAATGCCACCATGTTGAATAATGCGTTTCGTTCAGCCACAGGACGTCGTGTTTCAACTCAAACTGTGCGCAATAGGCTGCATGATGCGCAACTTCACTCCCGACGTCCATGGCGAGGTCCAGCTTTGCAACCCCGACACCATGCAGCGCGGTACAGATGGGCCCAACAACATGCTGAATGGACCCCACGGAATTGGCATCACGTTCTCTTCACCGATGAGTGTCGCATATGCCTTCAACCAGACAATCGTCGGAGACGTGTTTGGAGGCACCCTGGTCAGGCTGAACGTCTTAGACACACTGTCCAGCGAGTGCAGCAAGGTGGTGGTTCCCTGATGTTTTGGGGTGGCATGTGGGGCCGACGTACGCCACTGGTGGTCATGGAAGGCTCCGAAACGGCTTTACGATACCTGAATGACATCCTCCGACCCATAGTGCAACCATATCGGCAGAATATTGGAGAGGCATTTGTCTTCATGGACGACAATTCTCGACCTCATCGTGCACATCTTGTGAATGCGTTCCTTCAAGATAACGACATCGCTCGACTACAGTGGCCAGCATGTTCGCCAGACATGAACCCTATCGAACATGCCTGGGATATGTTGAAAAGGGCTGTTTATGGACGTCTTGACCCACCAACCACTCTGAGAGATTTACGCCGAATTGTCGTTGAGGAGTGGGACAATTTGGACCAACAGTGTCTTGATGAACTTGTGGATAGTATGCCACGGCGAATACAGGCATGCATCAATGCAAGAGGACGTGCTACTGGGTATTAGAGGTAGTGGTGTGTACTGCAATCTGGACCACAAATTCTGAAAGTCTAGCTGTATGATGGTACAACATGCAATGTGTGGGTCTCATGAGCAATAAAACGAGCTGAAATGTTGTTTGTGTTGATCTCTATTCCCTTTGTATTTAACGGTTCCGGAACTCTTGGAACCGAGGTGATGCAAAACTTTTTTTGATGTGTGTATATTCCCCAAATTATCCCTGTTACTCATTACCCAAAAAACAACTCATCAAAAGAACACTCCTAATTTATAACCGTAGTTCCCTAACTTGATATATGCCTCTTTATTGAAAAACTCTGAATGAATGCAAAGAGTACTCGTTTATATCGTACATGAAAACAACTTTAAACTTTAACATACTTGTAATAAACTGGATTTATACATAATATCCATTCACTTCAGTACGATATTTCGTAGCCCCACATTGGTTGTGCCATTTGTAACGGCTACCTTCGTCGTTGGATATCGCTCTACAAGTTGGGCGATCATTTATAACGTTTCTACAGATATTACACTCAAGACTCCTTAAAACCACCTCATCGTTCTTATTTAGCATTGGCCTGTCTAGACAGACGACATACACTTTATAAATTTAGATTTACTGGGCGCCAGTTATCGTAAAGATAACACATTAAAATGTTATTTAGCCACGGCCGCTCCCTTCCTTGAGCCAAGATCTATCATCGGAGCGTGGGGCAATAAACTTGCTCTATGAGATACTCTTTGCATTCCAACTATCCTATATATTCAACTCCCAATGAACAAGACATTTTAACTAATACTGGTTTATTTACAACAAAATTATTAACAACATTTGATCTGAGGTTTCGAGCTGTGTACAATATGTGCATTAATATTCCCTAATTGCTGGGCAATATTGACTGTCTTCTCGCTAGCGCTGATCTTCTGTGTTGATAATAACTCGGTCCACATACCTGGTGCCTTGTGGTTCAAAGTCCATCTCGTTGGTCTGCTTGTAGGCTAATTTGAGATCTTACGCCAACACGCGTTTATTGACCTTTGAAAACATATGTTTTCACTTTGCTAACTGTACTTCGTCTAGTTGTTGTTGCTGCTGCTGCTGCTTGTTTCAGAGTTTGATCACCATGGTAAGCAAATTTGAACAAACCAGGCTAATTGAAATTCACTAAGTCCCATCTTACTGAGGGACTGACAGTCTACGACTCACAAAGTAAATGAGTGAGTGCGTGATCGAATAAGTGAATGACAGAATAGAATCTATAGAATTGAATAGCCAGTGCTGAAGTCGCGCTGGGCTTTTATACACTCTGAATGGTCCCGATGTTTCGCGGCATAATTTTGCCCTCGACCCATCAGACCAATTATAGCAAAGCATTTCTCAGTCCTCAAGCGACTCTGTAACTTCTCCGAGCTGGAATACAGGCCCGCGTACTTCAAATATTCCACTCAGAACCCGCTATTCCTCTCGTTGCGCATGTATATTTTCCGCCCAAATCTTTCTCCAAGCCCTTGTTTCCCGTCAGCTTGGCTTCATTCCAGAAATACATTTTCTTGCAATATGTGGCTTCACCGTCCATAACTTCTTCCAACCATGCCCGTCCTGTCTTCACAATTTAACTAATAAAACAGCCCTAGACCTCTATAAAAACCCTGTTTCTTAATCTAAACACTTGACAATATTATATATGATTATGGTAATGACGTGAATATGGTATGGCCCCTCCCTTGATATTAAGGGGAGGTATGACTGAGTTTTTCAACTTCCACAGTTTTTATCATATCATTACCAAATTTAAACCACTTGCATAAACAGTTGCTGGCATCTAATGTTCTAATTTGTAATTAAATAGCTTTGTTAGTTTTTGAGATATTGCACTTTTTTGTATTCAAAAAGTGGTCACATAAAAAAAGTCCCTTGCGACAAAGTTTTTGTTCGACCAAGCTGATTTTTTTAAAAAAATGTTGTTATGATGTATAGAAACAATAATTGCTTTGGGTTTTTGTGTTAGATGAATACTGTTCTTTCCAGAAAAGTTTAAACTTTCATTTTATATATTTTTAAAATTTCAGCATTAATAGTTTAAAGTTATCTATCAAACTTCATACTAAAACTCAGAGAAGTTCAAAACCAGAAACAAGTTTACATTAGTGTACCTTTTGCAACTACTTTACCAAGTTTCAACAACATCTGAAAAGAATTGCATCGCAAGGAGCATTTTGTACACAGAAAAACATTGGAAAAGAGCAATGCGAGAAAAAGGCAAGTTAATATTTACTCACTCAAAACTGCCCTGCCCCATATGTTTCCCCTTCACATCTCCTCGTTCATTCTCCCTTATATATCTTCTGCCATTTTACATGCCTCCTAGTTATTTTCTTCCGATCACAGCCCCTCTTTTGTGCCTGAGTAACACGTCTAACATCTTGTAGTTTGCATAGAGAACTTGAGTTTATAGGGATGGTCGAATTTCTGATGGAATGAAGGGTTTCCAGAGTTTTGTAGTGCCCCATATTGAATTCTGAGACAGCCTTGAGGATACCAAGTTCCAGTTTTGTCTTGGAAACAAATATCTCCTTAGGGCATTTACTCCACACTACATTATGGAGGGACTCGTTAGCATTCTGAGTCTTCCCCGATGTACAACGCTGCAATATCTGATCTGATGCTAGTCTCAGATACACAGGTGCTATCTTCTCAACAACAGAAGGATTCAGCTTGCAACTCATTCTACTGTGGCTATCATTTGGTTTTCCTTCTGCCTGTTGTCGGTTATAGAAGCACCAGGAGTTGATACCCTTAGGACAAGTCAAATGCTGAGGCTTGCGGTCAGTTGACATACAGTGTCTAAGAGTTGCAAAAACTGCCCTCTTCATTTTTCCTACATCTGGAATATTATTGACAATGGCATGCCTATAATAATGGGTCAATTTAGTTATAGTGCTGTCTTTCAAGTTGCCCTCTTTACGCCCACCCAGTGTCACACCCTTCGCCCTCCATTCCTTTACAGTGTTACGAAGAGCAGTACCAAGTCGCTTAGAAATATGGTTTATGCATTCTTCTTTCTCAATCCTTTGTTCTGGACCGTACACCTCAATCTCATTCAAGTGGGCGTAGGTCTTGGCATCCCCATCTGACAACACCGATGTGTATCGAAAACCATTGTCAATGGATCTCTTCCACAGGATCTCTCCAATGTCTTTTTCCATTGCATTGGAGGACCCATCATAATTTTTCTGGCATTCATCTGAGCTCTTATGACCCTCCCACCAAATATTATATTCTGCACTATTTTTTCCCAGGTCCCTTTCTGCAATAACACACTGATGGCAATACTTTGACAGAACATGGTAGTCGAACACAACTCCAGTCAGAATGTCAATTACGAATCCTGCACCATAATTCGATGTATGGCCACGTTTCTGCCATGTTGCATCATATGAAACACCTATGTCAATGGTCTGTTCATCACTAGCCCCATGAGCATTGTGTACTACTTGTGCAGCCATAGAAAGTACTTCTCTTCTCATTAATTTTCCCTCATCTATGAGAATTCTAAGGTGTTTTGCAAAAGGCCTTCGACCTAAAGTGTTCATACCCATACCTATAGAAAATGTCTCCAGCCCACGCTGGCCTTTACCTAAACTACTAAATGTTTCAACCATAGCATTGTTCACATGGAAACCAGGTCTTTGAGAATTATCATCTTTAATTCTTGGTGAAGTGTAGGTGTTAGCAGAAACATAACCACATGTTCTGCATTTAATTATAATTTTAGAGGAGAACCCATGAGTTTCCCTAAATTCAATAAAAATAGATTTGTTCTTACACTCACCACACAGTAGCTCCTTCACTAGTTCTTGCCAAACATCCTTATGCACCAAGGTATAGATCACAGACCCAACACTTTGTTCTGCACTGGCAGAAACAGAAAATAAATTTATTTTCCTCTCAGATGCAGACATATCTGCATCTAGTAAGCTACTAGAAACGTTATTCACTTCTTCATTAGGCCTAACTGAACTGACTTCTTGTCCTGGTTTCTGACTCTTTCTTTTAGCTATAGCTAATTTGGCAGCCTTACTTTTCTTTGAGGGACGTTTTTTCACTGGTCTATAGCTACACCTAGGACTCTTTTGAATTTCCATGGTTTCTCGCTAATAATAATAATCACTATTGCTATAGGCCTAACCTAAAAACTATAATCACTACTTATCTATACACTAAAACGACGCACTAAGACCTTTACACTATAAATTACACAACTACAAAGGAAATAAGACGAAACACATCACTGAATAATCACTAGTTTGGATATGTAATTCGCTGTACTGAAACCACACGTTACTTTTGCATTACAATAACATAAACAAACAGGGGAAGCCATGCTTGTACTACTACAGTCAACACAAATACGAAATTCAGAATGTAAATAATACAAACATATATATATATAATATTAACTATCATAGTATAGTTGTGTGAAAAAAATGGAATGCAATTTAGAAGAGAGAAATCGTTCTCTAAATTAGTTAAAATTGAACTATTAAATGACATAACGTAGTTATATGGACTACGTAGTAAACAAACGACTGTCAGCTTGCACAGGTGTGCCTCTACGACACATACGCCGCGGAATACTTGAATAATCGACAAAAAACATACAGAAAACTATCATTATGCTATTACAGGAAAAGTGGGCGTGGTAGTGGGCTATTAAATGCCATGCGCGCTCACATTAAATGGCCTCTACAAGCTTCAAAATAGCCGGAATTACTAAACTGAGATGATTTTCTGAAAGAGGAAGAATTAGGGTATTTTTATATAAATAAAACAAAAAAACGAGTTTTTGCTTGAAAATCCGAAAAATTCAGTCATACCTCCCCTTAATGGGCGAATAAAACGATATAACTTCGATATTTCAATAATAATAATAATAATAATAATAATTACACAATGACTTTAGTAATAATAATAATAATAATAATAATTTGTACCGTAATCAAGATTACGTTACAATCCAGTATGGTTAATTCGAAATTCCGTTATGTTGACTTTTCCTTCGAACTTTGGTTCCATCGGATAATTTAACCGGTTATCTCGAAAACTTGTATAATTCGTGATTCGAATTCGAAAGAAAATTTGCCCTCTTGTCGTATTATTCATGCAATCCCATCAGAATAATTCGTAATATTCGATACGGTACCTACTTCAAACGTTCATCCTCTGAACTCACATGCTCAAGATGGCCGGCTGACTGCACGACTTCCCTGCGGGAATCTCGTCAAACGGACCGAGATCGATGCCAGTTGCGTAAAATCATAAAACCCGTGCCCAATCGCGAACTTGCGACCACGAGGACTGCGGGAATCCCGTCAAAGGTGATTGGGCAGCCATCACGAAATATCCCGAAACCTACTCGCCATTTTCCCCATGACTGTATACTTAAAAGCGTACGGGGATCGAGAACTGCGTCAACCCTTTTAGAAATGACAGTCTACGTAGCATCGCGATACTCATTTCTCCTCGTGATCCACCGTGAACACCCAACCACAGCATAGGGACGGCGGGAATCTTGGCGCCGACCATACAACATGTCTATAACTGCTCGTGAATTTTAACCATGCCCATCGTCGAGCTTGCCTCCGCCATTCTGTCAGGACAATCGTTGAATGGCCGAATGCGGCGCCGATTGCATATTATCGCGTTCTCGGTGACCAACCGCGAGGACATCGTGATCCTCGTATAACGACCGAAAGCGGCAGCGATTGCAATACATCGCGTTATTTCTCCGCATTCGATAACGAGAACAACTGGATTCTTGTCGAACGGACAGCAAGCGGCGCCGATTGCGTAATTATGCTATATTTTCCCGTGTCCACCTCTAGGACAATGGAAATCTCGTCGATCGGCTAAAAGTGACACTAATTGTGTAAATAGTGATTTTTCTCCGTGTTCTATCGTGAAAACTACGGGATTCTCGTTAAACGGCTGAGGCCAGCGTCGATCGTGTAACATCGCGATATTTTCTTAGAATGAAGGTTTCCTATTCATCTCTTGATTATTTTGTTCCAAGATTCCCAAGTTTGGTCAAGGAAAGTGAACATGACAAACTTGAAGAGGAATTTGCTGTTTATCAGTGTGTTACTTTCCCTGAATATATTTTACAAGGACATACAATTGATGTAAACTGGAACAAAATTGCTGAGCTTAAAAATGAAATTGTATAAAACTTTAAGTAATGTGGTATTTGCAATATTACTTGTACCTCACAGTAACTCCCCCACAGAAAGAATTTTCAGTGTTGTTAGGACAAAATCAGACACCATTCAGACCTACATTAAGCACATCTACACTGGAATCGATTATGATTCAGAAGGTGAAAATGTCATTACTGGGGGAGGTATGTTACAAGAAAACTTTCACGGAAAACCAGTTACTGGGTGCAAAACAAGCAAGAAGGATTTTGTTTTTATTGCTGAACTAGCAAGTAATATGCAAATTTTATTGTGTAATATGATATCTTTACTATAGGTTGCTTCCGGGTAGGACAAAGATGGTGTCATTATCGAGAAGGGAGGAACATGCTTTGGATTTGACGTGAAAATTTTTCAGTGGGGGGAGGGGGGCAATATAAGGGATTACTGATAACCCACTTCAAAGGTTGGCACCTCTGAGAAGGCTGACCCCTCGCAGAAGGAGGGAATCAGAAAACATGAGACAAGGGCCAATTAAGGCGGGAAAGGAAGAGACTCCCTAGGCCTCGGGATACCCTAATACCGTCGGGTTCGGAAGAGAACAAGAGTTGACCAAGTGAGGTCGACAGGAAAGAAGACAGAGAGGAGCCCGGCACAAGTAAGTGGAAGCAATGCCGGACTCAGCACAGTAGTTAAAAGAGACGTAAAACCAATAACATTATTATTATTAGCTAAAAGTAAAAAGTATTTTAGGGATGGTGAGCTCATTAAGAGATGTGCTGTAAAAATGGCATCTTCATTTGGAGATAATAGGATTAAAAATTTTGAAACAGTTTCCTTGTCTCATCAGATAGTTAGTAAAAGAATTAATGATATGGCTGGTGAAGTTTCAGGTTCTCTCAAGAGCATTTTGGAAAAATGTGAATTTTACTCTCTAGCTCTAGATGAGACCACAGATATAGCCACATCGGCCAGCTCCTTATCTTCGTCAGAACAATAAAAGAAGAATTTGAAATTCACGAAGACCTGTTGGAATTAAGGTCATTAGAAACCAGCAAATACGGTATTGACATATTCAACGCACTGGATGATATCGTTTCTAAATATGTAGGTTTTGTGTGAAGTGCTTTGGCATTGCAACAGATGGAGATAAAGCAATGGTTGGTCCTAGCATTGGTTTAGTAGGACTGTGTAAAGAAAAAGGAATTAATTTTTTGTTTTTCCACTGCATTATCCACCAAGAGGCTCTCTGTGGAAAAGTTATAAGGCTCAGTGAGACAATGAAAACTGTTGTAAATACTGTGAATTTAATAAGGAGAGGCAATAAAGCCTGCATACACAGAACATTTATTGCATTTCTGGACAATTTGGAAGCTGAGTATGGTGACATTTCATTGTACTGTGAAGAGCGTTGGCTAAGTGCTGGAAATTTCTTGCAACAGTTTTTTGGGTTGAGGAATGAAATTCTTCCTTTCCTCAAAAATGAAAACATTGGGCATGACTATCGAGAAAAACTGGAAGAAATCCAGTTTTTAAATAATCTTGCTTTTGACAGATTTTACATCCCATCTAAATGCTTCAAACCTGAAAACAAAATATCTTCCAGCTTTATGGACATATTGAGGGCTTCCGCAAAAAAACTTGATGTAATGCAAATTGCATTGAAGGCAAATAATATGGCACACTTCCCATCTTGTCAGCAGTTCAAAGAAGAAAAAACGTGACATAAATTTTAGTATGTTTCATGAAATAATAATTGATATCAAGAAAGAGTTCCAGAACAGATTCCAGGATTTTCACTCCCTAAAACCGAAACTTTCCCTGTTCAACAACCCCATGGATATTGAAGTGAGTGAGGTGCTCTGCGACTTCAAATGGAAATTTGTGATCTTCAGGCAAACCCATTCTACCAGACCAAAAAGTGTGATGCCCCTGAAAATTTCTGGAAACTGATTTCTAAGGAAAGTTTTCCTAAACTGCTTAAATTCTCTCTGCAAGTGTCATCGCTGTTTGGCAGTACGTATGCGTGCGAAAGTGCTTCTTCTGCTCTCAATCAAATTAAATCAAAAACGAGAAATCAAATTGAAAGTGCGTCACTGGAATTAAGCCTGAAACTTTGCCCTACTGAACTTACAGTGGACATTGATACACTTGTATCTGGAACGCAGTGCCAATTATTACATTGATTTCTCGACTGTAAAATGATGTGGTATATTAAACTAGTAGTATTAAACTTCTTTTAATATAAATTGTAATAATTGTTTTTGCGTAAAATATGTAATACGTTCTTTCTGGAATGTCTTTGGTCCTCACATTCCTCTATTAAAGTTTGATTGGCCCGCGGGTAACTAAAGGTTGGACCACCCTGATATAGAGCGTAGTGTGTTAGCCACCATTGACGCTGCGGCGATCACAGCTAGTCAGCTCCTTCGTGATCAGCACGTGTTAACAAACTGAAAATTATTCTTTTTGATACTAGGCAACAGTGAAAACATGGCTTCAAACCTTTCTATACATTTCTGAGAGCTAGACGGCTGAAGAACAGCAATTTTGGTTGTTTTTTAAATGCAACTTCGAGGCGATTTGGCACCTGTTGCATCATATGAGAGTGGAATCCTTTTCAGTCAGATACGCTTTCGTTCGCCCAGTTAGGAATCGCAAGAGTAAATCACGTCACTGTAATGTGCTCGCCAGAACGCTGAAAGTAAAAGGTTGCCCAAGTTTCCGGTTGCAGGAGTATGTTACAATGTTTCAAGAGTTTCAGCACGAAAGGAAAATGTATATATTGCCAGTCTTTTGAAGTCAGTAGAAGCCGATTTATGCTCGTAAGTTACACAGCATTTAACGGGCAATAAACATATCATTGTGGCGTTTCGTATTACTCCTATGCAGTGAATGAATTCTCTCAAGCTTGCATTCAGAACCTTCACATTGTCATAAATGTTCTGCAAATTTGCGCAAAGCATTTATATCTGAGGATATTCTGCAGTAAGCTTACAGAGGGTATCTTACTTCTATCTAATGCCAATCACTGAAGGCCATAGAGACACAAGTTTTATGTACCGTTTCGAAGGGATGTCTCGTTGCCAAGAAGATAAGGCCATTTCCATAGAGCGCTTCAAACTTGCATAACTGTGTTCTATGAATGAATATGAATACAAAATCCTATACTAGTGGATCACAGTAAACACGCTTTGTGATGGCGCAATTTTTAACTCTACAGTGCAATATTAAGGGCTATTAAAGAAAGCTTCCCAGTCTGTAAACACATTGTGCCCAAATACATTAGGCGAGAAAACAAGTATAACAATAACCTTCCCGCCTAATGTTATTTGGCACAATGTGTTTTGACCGACTGGAAAGCTTTTTTAATAGAACTAGGCAATACTGAAAAATGACTTCTATCACTTGAATATTAAGGGCTTGTAATCGCAAGTCTTAAAAGCTATTGGAGGATCGTACTGTGGCTGCACGTGATGCGACTGTCTGAGGGAATGAGTCAGATGTTATGAATAGGGCTCAGATTTTTAGGTAAATAAATATTTATTCATGTAAATACATATTTAAACATTTTTCTATAAATACATAAATTCCTGCTTTTCACTTATTCGCACATAAAAAAGACATGATATTTACATTTAAAAAATCAGTATGCTAGTTGCATTTTTGTTCTGTGTTAGTTCAACGGGAAGAACCTGTGTGCTATCTTATCTTCATGCAGAGCGTATATCAGCATGCAACTGTGTTTTTCTTAACGTGTCTCCCCGTGCCACTCACTGCGGAAGCCGGGAATTTCCTTGTCCATAGCCATATTGCACCACGTGCTAGAACTCCCCTCTCCCAGCTACCCGGAACCAGTGTCACTCACATGCAGTTCTTTTCTAGCACTGTGCAGTGTAAGGCAGTTCTACGATGCCTAAAGTAAAAACAACTAAAAGTTATGGTCTGTGGTAGAATTTAAAAATAATTTTACTTATGATGGGGGCGTTCTGTTCTGTCAACCATGTGGGAAAGCAATCATGGCTGAACAGTGATCCCAAGTTACAAAACACCTCAAGGGCAAGAAACATATTGCCACGGTTTTGCGCCTTCAGAAGAAATGTTTCGCAATAACCGTCGGTCATTTGTGATGGACAACCTAAAGATGTATCTCGTTGTGTATTGTAATGCTTCAGCAGTCAGTGAGACGTAGCATAAATTACATTCGTGTGTAGGCTTACTGCATATTGTTCGTATTCACATTAATAAACTAAATTATAATTATTTTTACCTTTTTGTCACATATTTCAGGTATTTTTAATACATAAAAAATAAATATTTTCGCGAATTTTAGCACCTAAATATCAGAGCCCTAGTTATGAATGCTATATATAAACCTGTACTGTATATCCATCCGCAAACTGTGATAAGATGTATTCTGACCGTTAAAAGCAAACGGGTTACTCTACCGCATGCGCCTGTTCTTCAGTGTATGCAACCCCTCTCGCTGCCCACTCCGCTCCATACTGTCGGTCACACGCTCTCTGTCATGGCGACTAAAATTGTGCATGGTCATACTCACCGCCTATTTTAGAAGCTTCATAAACGGAGTACTTCCTAGACATGTCACGTCTATACCTTCAAAGATGTCCGTCATGATATTCGTTAAAAAGTATATGAGACCCTTTATAATATGAGCTGAAAAGTTTAAAAACTTTATTGTGAAGTACATGCATTTCGGTCCTCAGATTAATCTCCTTTAAGAAGAACCTATTTCCAAAACGCCACGAAGAATTATTAGACAATATTATTTAGCCGTGTGAAATAAGAAAATTGGGTGTGCGTGTATGTATGGGCAGAAACGTGGGAATTTAATATTCTCCACGTACTTCAAAATGATATCTAAATACGCAGGTCGCTCAAGCCAACTAAATACGCAGGTCGCTCAAGCCAAGTACTGTATGAACACACTCTTGGTATCTGTTTTGGACATGTCCCAAGACCGGGTTAACACGTGATACTTAACGGTGGTATCGGGTTACTCCACTCACTCCTGTGGGGGCTTGGTTCCGGGCTCGAAAACTAAGGAAGAAAGAAGCAGTTATCGATAGTGCACTCATTCTTTGTTTGAGTGCTTGTACGTGTTGGCTAGCTTCCAAAGAAATGTCAATAGCAAATTACATTACTCACTAGGTTGTTCAATGAGAGTATGCACACATTTTGTTCAAGGGAGTTAAATACGATAACGTGCTTATATTTCTTACCGATGCAGCAACACGCATGAAGAAAGCTGCGGAAGCACTTGTGTTAGCTATCCTCAAACGGCTGATATGACTTGCACTATGCACGAGTTTCATACGGTGGTCGAAACTACTAGATTCTTGTATCCTAATGTGGGCTGATGGGTATCAAACGGAAAAACAAGTAGTTCCGCGAAGAACTAAATAGCCTATTTTCATATATCTTTTTGGTCTTTTCCATTAAAATCTCTCCCAGCTATCAAATTGATTTTCCTCTCCCAGCTATCAAATTGATTTTCCATGTCATGTATACTAAAAAGCTTTTGTTACACGACCTATGTCACTACCAACACCACGATGTCTCAAAGCCACCAAATGTCATTATCGTCCTCCATATAAGTATGTGTAAAATCTGCAACTGTGTCTTGTCAGTGTGTGCATGTAATGATGACGATGGGAGTGATTCAAATAGATATCTGGGGTTCCCACCACCTCTGTTTCTTCAGAATGGTTAATCAATTTCCAATTATGTAAGAGAAATGTTAACTTCCCAGCCCTAACTGAAGTCTACGCTAACGTAAAGTAAAGAAAATGTTAACAATTAAAAATTCCCTGTAGAACTATTCAAAACGAAACTACCGGGAACAGGCTTTTACCGTGTTTGAAATATATTCAGTCTTACGGTGGGAGGGGGAAGCGAATAAGTAAACAAAACTCAAACTTTTCGGTATGGAGACAGGGCTGTTCCTTTAGGAATGCTGCAGTAGACACCATGAACTGTTGGAGTTTCTTAACAGTACATCTATACACTTACTGTATGTGCTGAAAGTAAGTTGTTTTAAAGAAAGTATGTCAAACGGCTATTTGTCACCACCGATTTTGTTTGATTGTTCGCTTTCTTGTTGTTAATTTTCAACTTATAAAGCAATCCAGAAGTTGGACTGCTGGTACTACTGGAGGTATTCTTGGCGCCAATATTACGGGGTAAGCTGCCTTAAGGCCATAAACCACACTGCCACGACATCAAGTGTTCAGAAACCAACGTGACAATCATCTGCGTACGTAGTAAGAGTTTTCCAATCTCTTTGAATAGTTTGCATCTCGAATGACGTCAGGACTCCAAAGTTAACATGAAAATCAGCCTTTGGCGGTTCGAAGAACTCTGATTATCAATTACAGCTAAAGGTTTTGAAAACTCCCTTCAGCCTGTTATTATGGTTGTGGTCAATTCTTTAAGTCATCCTGGCCTGCCACATAATGGTATGCACATCTACTCGTGATACAGGGTGGGCAAAATACAACTGGCCCCTGATATAGTTAGCTCGCTGCAACATGTGAGTAGTGTGGTGCAACATGTGAGTAGTGTGGTAACAGGGGTTCTCCTCCACTTAGGAAGTTGTGAGCCCGTGGCGACCTTGGAAAGGAAGGAGTCATGCTAGGAGGGCGTGCTTGGATTCGTTTTTTTTTTCTCGTCTCGTTGCGCTCTTTACGGGAATGTAGGTGTCGAAAAGGTGAACATAGGGTTTTGGGTCAAAAAATGCGTTTTTCACATTTTTGCTAATTTTTGGAAAACTGAAAACTTGATCATGACGTGCGTGCTAATATTTTTTTCGTCTCGTCGTCCTCTTTACGGGGATGTAGGTATGGAAAAGGTAAAAAGCTGGAAACATGTTTTTTTTAGTCAAAAATGGGTTTTTGTGATTTTCCCTAATATTGCGAAAACTGAAAACGTGATGATGACGTGCGTGATAGTATTTTTTCGTCTCATTGTCCTCTTTACGGAGATGTAGGTACGGAAATGGTAAAAGGCTGGAAACATGGTTTTTGATGGAAGATGGGTTTTTGTGATTTTCCCTAATATTGCGAAAACGGAAAACGTGAGGATGACGTGTGTGATAGTATTTTTTCGTCTCATTGTCCTCTTTACGGAGATGTAGGTACGGAAAAGGTAAAAAGCTGGAAACATGTTTTTTTGATGGAAAATGGGTATTTGTGATTTTCCCTAATATTGCGAAAACGGAAAACGTGAGGATGACGTGCGTGATAGCATTTTTTCGTCTCGTTGTCCTCTTTACGGGGATGTAGGTACGGAAAAGGTAAAAAGCTGTAAACATGTTTTTTTTATGGAAAATGGGTTTTGTGATTTTCCCTAATATTGGGAAAACTGAAAACGTGAGGATAACGTGTGTGATAGTATTTTTTAGTCTCTTTATTCTCTTTACGGGGACATAGGTATGGAAAAGGTAAAAAGCTGGAAACATGGTTTTCTTATGGAAAAGGTGTTTTTGTTCATTTTCGTGTTATTTGGAAAACGAATCAGGCGATTTTTATGACGGGCATGTTGATGTATTTGTGTCGTTGTTCTCTTTACGGGAATGTAGTTATGGAAAAGCTGAAATCATGGTTTCCGTCATTTTTTTTCGAGATCGTTGAGGAAAACGGGGAAAAAGTAAGAAACCAGATTTGAAGTCACGTTATGTTAAGCGCTATGATGTTGGTAAAACACCTATGCATTATTATTATTATTATATTATTATTATTATTATTATTATTATTATTATTATTTGACAAGGCTTGACTGGGCTCACACGCAGAGAGAGGACTTGCTCGATGAAATGAGAAATGAAAGCATTGAGACTGACCCACGGCGAGCCAGACAAGACGTCTTATCATCGTACGTGCCTCGCAGCAGAGAGATAAGAGGCAGGTGTCATTATACAGTGTGCGGCTTTATACTGTGTATGTCATAGCCTTGGTTCATCATGGACTTATCATGCAACGCAAATTTGGAAACGATGGGTGGGTGTATAACATCATGATAAAAGATTGGCATGGGCTTGAACAAAGAGGTTATTGGACATGTAATAAACAAAAGGGTGGAATTAATGGAAGGTAATGTGATACATCCTTTTGGAAAGGGAATTATTTTTCTAAATAAATAAATAATTAAATAAATAAATAAATAGGGTTTTATTACAAACTATTGTTTATTGACCCATGAATTAAACGTGGAAGGAAACCCTAACCACTTTACAAAATATTTTGCACCTTTGACTTTAATTACTCGTTCAATGAGATAATCGTTGGGATATAATGTTTTTTGCACTTCATAATAGAATCGTCCCTGAATGGGTTGACCGCTCTGATATTCTAAGAGATACGTCACTGGTTGACCTAGCTTGACTTGGCGAATTTTAAAAATTTATGTCGACCATTGTGGAGTATACGATTTTGAAAACTCACTTCTATGTTTACTGATGCGAACAAAATCTCCAATTTTAAGGCGATGTCGCCTTGGGTCTACCCTTTTTATAGGGTTAAACAGTCCATTGAGTCTGGGTAGGTTCTTGGTGACGAGGCGAGGTTTCATGCCGATGGTGGAATGAATGGTGTTGTTGTAGCGTGACACAAGTTGAGGTAACCAGTCTATCCATCGATAGGAACCATGTATTGTAAACTCTTTCCACATATAACTTTTTAATGTTCGATTGAAGCGTTCAACTACGCTAGCTTTGAGATTGCTATAGGTGGTGTAATGGTGAATATCCTTAGATTTGAGAAAACTGGAGAAATCCTTGTTGAAAAATTCTTTCCCACGGTCGGTTTGTAACGAGTGAGGTTGACGTTTTGATTGTTCAATAATATGTTGAAAGGCCTTTGTGACTAAGACACCAGTTTTATTTTTTACTGGTTGAACAAAAGCCATTTTGGAATAGACATCAATGACGGTCAACCTATAGCGCACACCGTCGTTAACGTTAGAATAAGGTATCATTTCAACCAGGTCTGCCTGCCAAAGTTCATCGATTCCTTTGGAAATGACACGACGACGTTCATGAATGCGTCGGGCTGGTTTATGCAATTCATGAGCAATGCCCACTTTGATGGGGGATGGCTTATAAGATAATTTTAGCATCTCGGAGTTGTTCAATGTGGGCTATTTCTGCCTCATGTCCAGTGTGACCAGCTCGTTTTGATGCATGAAGCAAGTATAAGCGCTCGACTAACTGATAGGGATTATTCCAAAAGGTTATATCTAGGTAGGGTTTTAATTTCTTAAACCTTACACCAGAGGCAGAGTGATGTTTTTGCTTACCAAAGATGTTTGCAATGATGGTTTTATATTTTTGGGATATATTGGCATTGACCTGCTGAGAGGATTTATAGTTTCTTTTGTGAGCGTTGGTGTCTAATAAAATGGATTTATATTTAGCAAGGTCCTCGGACGTAAAATCTTGTGGCGAGGCGTGCGAGAAAATAGCAGCTTTAACAGACCTGGTGTTAATTTATAGTTAGATCTTTTTAATGACAGTTTTCGTACGAGCAAATTTAATGGATGAATCCCCAATTTTAAAACTATCATTCTCTTAGCGAACACCATACGTGGTATCTGTCTTTCCAATAAATAGAAGGGTCAGATACGGTTCCAGGGTTGCCCCATAATGTTTGATTAAAATGTTTTTGAGTTGAGCTTTATTTTGAGGGGTTGCCAAGACTTGTGAAAACGGAGACGATGTGGAGGAAGACGGTGTTGCCGCTATGACGGAAGATTTTTGTTTTTAGAAACTGTTGAAGGGGTGAGGATTTTTTTTCTTTCAGGACTAAATAAGCTTTTGCTTTCACTGTCACTTTGTTCATGTTGGTGTTGGTGTTGTTGGTGTTGGTGTTGGTGTTGGTGTTCTTCTTCTTCTTCTTCACTAACATTAGAGGAGGAAGAGGATTATACCTGTCGTGGGGAATCTGTTTGAGTAAATGTTGAACTTGTTAAGGGTTTGGTTTGAGAGATAGCAGCAGAAGCATTAGGTTTGAACCTCATGTGATCAACCGATGATGGAGCATGTTTTATCATGGGTAAAGGATTGACGTTTTTTAAACGTTGCAATTCACGAAATTTATGTCGAATCGTATTTCGTGCCTCAATAATACGCTGCATGATTTGAACATGTTTCTTGTACCCTATGGCGTTCGCCATGGTAAAGGTAAAGACACACTAACAGGAAATGTCCAACCCTGGGTCTTTTTAAACAGAAATAAAATGATCAAAACCCAAGCGATAACGTCCCTCACATCGTTCACTCTGTTTATTTATGACCAAACAGGCATGGGGATGATGGTTCCATCACGAGGCACACAATTGCGTGAAAGCTGTAAAGGACATATCTGGATTCACATGATCTTGAAAAATATGATAAGAGATTTCTAGAGTCTTGGCGGAAGAGAACGATGAGGTGGGCATTGTCACGAATCAACTGTTTGGGGATTTTGGAATTGGTCTGAGCCAGATAAAACAATCCACTTGTTTATGGCATCCCATACTAAAATACTCTTGAATAATGGCCTGTCGTTGAGTGGCAATATCATCAAAAATTATAATGGAATCTGGTTGAATGCGGTCTGGTTGAATGACACCTTGAGGTGAGGTGAAATGTAAAATAGCCCATGGCTTCTTTATTTAACGAAGACATAATTTGTTCCAGATACACGTACAGAGGCTGGTACAAGGATTTGGCAAAAATATAAATATTTTGAAATCGTAGGCCATGAGGCGCGGTAATAATGTTCAGCAAAACATTGGTCTTTCCACAACCCGAAGGCCCTACCGTAATACATCGAACGGTAGATGGGAATAGGGTGCCATGACGTTTAGATTCGCACACGGACAGTGATAGCTCTGAAACCAAATCGGAGACGGGCAAAGCATGGGGTTGTTTCATTAATTCCATTGTGTCGACGACTGAGTTTTTTTCATGTGTGTAAAAGGTTTATATATATGTATATAGGCAAGCCGTTGAGTAGGATAGGTTTGTTAACGTCTATCTCCATGGACGTGTTTGGGCGAGCTCGTGTAACCATGGCCACGGCCGCCTCTTTGTCAAAACAGTCACGAGAGGTGGCAACAAAAAGCTATGTCGATCGCAAAGTGCAAAGTGTCTAACACATTGCCCCGAGACTAACCGTTGAGGGCTATTCAGCCAATCATCGTATTATTGATGTGAAAGACCCTCGAGACGAAAATCATGTCTGCACGAAACGATATGTGACCCATCATATGAAAAGGCTTTATAAATTTGTCCCATCTGTATTTTTAGTGTACCTGTCAAATCAAAAACTGGACAATGACAGAAACCATTCCCCACCACCACTGGTGAATGATGATCTTACCTATATGCTTGCTTCCGGTTTATGTCGTTATCGATTGCATTATGATGGTGTAATTCATATTAAATATGCCATGCCTGATGAGAAACATTTAAAAATACAACTAAACGGTGATAGTGTTGGCCCACAACCATCAAAGAGTAAATGTTGGAGATGAATTATCCTTTCATCTTATGCTTACGTTTGAGGAAAAGGAAGCTGGGAAAACGGTGAATGATTTTCCGCTTTATATAGAATTGGAATATACTGCTATGAAATAAGGTTCTCTACGTTAGTTGTTATCGAATGTTTGCTGTGAAAGGTTCACCAAGTAGCAGCATGGTGAAAATAAGATATGCCATGAACATGAAAAAAAAAAATCTCAAAAAGAGAAAAAAGCCAGGTCGGAAACAAAGTCAATCTGCCTCACACCCAGTGTTAAAACTTAAAAAAACTAAAAAAAAACTAAAAAGAGTGGCTATCGAAAAAGCTTTACAAGCGGTGCGATTGTCTACAGCTCCGAAATCGCAGCATCATGTATCGATAAAAGAAAAGAAAGAAAGAAAGAAAGAAAAATCGTGGGCGAGTCATTCCTGTTGCTAAGCGTGGAGGTTTTTTGCCGGCTTTATTTGCAGGATTGGCAGCTTTGGGATCCCTTTCGGGTGGTGCCAGCGCTGTAGCGAAAACCATTAAAGCCGTCGAGCAAGGCAAGCAACAACTCAAAAGAAGCGAGCGACACAATAAAACGTTAGAAGCCATTGCGATGGGAGCTAGAAATGGCAATCCTTTAAAGCCAGTCTTTTATCCACAAGGTAGTGGCCTACCGTCTAAGAAAGAAAGAAAAAAAATGTCCATCTTCGATAAGCGCTTAAGGCAACTGCCTAGTCATGCCATGACCCATGAAGAAGTGAAAAGCTATGCCAAACAACTAAAGATTTCTCATTTTCGAGGTGTATTTATGCGAAATGAATTACCCAAAGCACCGTGGAAAGAAGAACGAGCCATGATGAATTTAGATGATGCAGGCCCAGGAACCCATTTTGTAGCCTATGTGAAACAAGGTTCCACAGTATGGTACTTTGACAGTTATGGAAATTTACCACCCCCGATCGAGTTGCTACGTTATTTGGGAATCCGGGTAAAGATATTCTATAATGTGAATCGTCAACAAACCTTTGACAGTCAAGAGTGTGGCCGTTAGTTTACATTTTTTATATAAGAGGTCGCGTTAAGCCAACAGTTTCATCATTATGAATGTCAATGCCAAGACCTTTACCGTGCACAGTCGTGGGCCTGAAGTGTCCCTGGATCCCCCCCCCCCCCCCATTGAATTGCATCCCGAACAATCCTATGTGCTAGGATTAATTTCATTGGAAAGTTACAACAGAATTTACAATATTCAACTGGATATTAATGACAAATTTTATTATGATGATTATATGTTGAGACTACCCCCTGGAGGTTATACCATAGTCGATGTGCATGAAGCCATTAGCGTGTCGATGATAAAACAATTTGGTGTCAAACCATTTGCGGATGGGACACACAAATTTGAACTTACAGCCAATACGATTACTCATCGCTGTCGTATTTTCTCTACGTTTAACATTGACTTTGAAACACGAGTTCATTCTATTGGTCCTTTACTAGGATTTAAACCACGAGTGTTGGCAGCTCACCAACCCCATGATTCAGATTATCCAGTGAAATTCATCGAGGACCATCACATTTCTGTGACTTGCAATATTATTAGAGACGTATTTACCAATAAAGAACGAAGCCATTCCCTGTATGATTTTATTGTCACCTCTCCTTGCGGCTATATTATTCGTGAAAACCCTTCAGTGGTTCTATATCATCCGGTGTGTGTCAGTGATATTAGTAATATTACCTTACGCTTAGTGAATAGAAACCAACAACTGATTGCTTTGGACGCCAACATCCCTGTGACCTACAAGTTGGTTTTAAAGACGCTATGAAATTTATCTATAAAGCAACAACAACGTCTACGAGGTCGGTTAGTTGCCCGCCGTGTATGAAACTGTTAACACGAGTAAACAGACAACTCTTACAACCCATTGGTTATACGCTACACCCCAATCATGAACAAAGAGCTGTTGCAAGTGTTAAATCCCATACAAGTGGAAGATGGCGTCGTGCGCATTGATATGCATTCCTATCAACCTCAAGCAACAGGACTGAATAACAATGACGAGATTCAATTCATCATTAACAATCAAGATATTTTTACTCTACCTCATGAAAGTGTCCTTCAAATTGAGGGTAAATTGATGAAAGCAGATGGCAGCACACCCACAACGTCTGCGTTGGCGAATCATGGTTTGGCTTTTCTGTTTTCTGAAGTACGTTATGTGATAAATGATATTGTCATAGATATGACTCGAAATGTGGGCATGACTAGTCTTATGAAATTATATCCATCCTATAGCGAGGAGGAAAGTAAAACGCTTTCTATGGCAGGATGGTGTCCCAACAGTAGCAATGACTGGCTAGTTCATACCGATGGCACTTTTACAGGCTTCCTACCCTTAAAATTACTCCTTGGCTTTGCCGAAGATCACAAGCGTATTATTTTTAAACGCAAAACAAAGTTTGTATCTGGTGACAGGCAGCAGTGATTATAATGCACTGAAAGGAGCCTCTGACCAAGTGATAGACTCAAAAATTAAACTCCTTCGATTACTATGGAAAGTGCCCCATGTGACACTATCGGATCGTAAAAAGCTAAGCATGTTAAATTTGGTGCAAAAAGATAAAGCCTTGCCTATCGCCTTTCGAAGTTGGTGTCTACATGAATACCCCTTGCTACCTAGCATAGACACACATAGTTGGAGTGTCAAATCGGCTCGCTCTACCGAGAGACCCCTCTATGTTGTTATTGGTTTTCAAACCAATAGAAAATACCAACAAAGCAAAGATGTCACTCTGTTTGATCACATTCACTTGAGAAATAGACTATTTTTAAATAATGTTTGCTTTCCCTATGAGGGGTTGGAACTCAATTTTTCAAAAAAAAGTTTGGTCTCCTTTATGAAATGTTCGCTAAATTTCAATCGTCTTATTATGAAAAACAGGATTGTCCGATGTTGTCGCCACAAGGGTTTAAAGCAAAAGCACCACTGATTGTTTTCGACTGTTCGTATCTAGAAGAATCTATGAAAATCACCACCATTGATTTAAGGGTAGATTTTGAAACACAAGAAAATGTCCCAGACCATACCAGTGCCTACTGTTTGAGTATTCATGCTAGACAAGTGAAATATCATCCTTTGTCCAATTATGTCACCAGCTTGTAAGCCATCTGTGGTCGGGTGAAAAAAAAAAGATCATCATTCATAGGATTGATGATAAGCGTCTGCATGCACACTATCTGTTGCGCTCTGGCACTGTGCACATATACAACAACAAACATCATGTGTCCCTCAATAAGCAACAGCAGCAACAACAAAAACAACGTGACAGACAAACCATGGAATTTAAAATGTGAATTTAATAGTCTCAAAACTTTTGAAACATGGACAGTTCCCTTTATGGATTGTGGAGAATTGGCTGCGAGCGGATTTTATTACTTAAAACGTGGGGATGTGGTCAAGTGTATTTTTTTGCAACATTGAAATTGGAAACTGGGAAATAGGGGATCGACCCTTTAGCGATCATCAGCGATGGAGTCCATCCTGCCCTTACCTCAATCGCTATGATGTGGGCAATATTCCATGGAGTTTGAATTACCCTGTTATTGTACCAGACCCTGCAAAACTAGGAGATACCTGTGGACCGTATGTGCAAACTATTCATTTGAATGCTGTTCCAAATTAAGCCAACAAACTTTGTAATAAAAGTGTGTTTTTTATGTTACGAATAAAACTCAAAAAATATTTAGCTGTTGTTCAATTCATTTGTTTCTTAGTTTTTTTTCCTAAAGTCCTTTGACTTTGCAATGTTAAACCATGGCATGGGTTAGTTGTTGATTAGACATCAACGAAGTAACAAGTAAAAATAAAAGCCTGATGCGTACACTCATCGTGGATTGTCAGGGGTTTAAAATTGGCAGACCACAAATTTATATTTAAGGAAGTAGCTTTTATCGATTGTAGTACGTTTTGGGTGTCTAACCCAATCCATTTGGTGATTAAACCTCCCTATGCTTTAGAGTTGCTTAGTGAAAAATATAAAAAGCAGAGCCAATGGATTGAAAATCATTTGCAATTACCATGGAAAAAGGGTGATATTTCTTACAAGTATCTTGACATCGTCATGAAAGCCCATTTGTCCTCGGCCAGTGTCTTATTTGTTAAAGGGAGTGAAAAACGCCAGTGGCTTCAACCATTTTTACCCTCTGTCTGTCAATGTATTGACCTTTTAGATCTGGGTTGCCCATCCCTGCAAACGCTCATGAACACTTGTCCTTGCGACAATATTCAGAATAAAGCCTTAGCGGATGCATGGCAATTGTTTCATTGGCTCACCACGAGTGCATGTTGGGAGTTGTTCAATAAAATTGAAACTGAAAGTGTATCGTCCAATGATAGCAGTGAAACGTGTACACGTGAGGTGATAACATCAACGTTATAGACAAGGACACCACTACAATCGACAAGGCTATTGGTAAGTTCTTTGTGTGCAAGAAAAAACTGATTAGCTTTACACAACATGAATTATTAGCACTACCTAAATAATTTCTTGTTTATGTTGCTGCCAACGCTGTCAAAGAAATTTGGGAAAAGGCGCCTGCCGAGTGGACTAACGACCCTTTATTGAGTGAACTACAACCATGCAGTCATTTTTCCCATCACAAGCAATTAACCATGGCAAAAATACCTTCCATTCGACAGTGTGCCACATGCCAATTAATGAAATTATATAATGGTCATAAAACTCAGTGTAAAGACATTTTCATGGCTGTCATGCGGAAAACAACCACCACCTACCAGCTCGTCAGCAGCCGCCGACAAACAACAACAACAACAACAACAACAACAACAACAGCAAGAACAAGAAGAAAAAGAACAAGAAGAACAACAAAAAAAGTGTTTTTCACAGATTGAAACCTCTGTCCCAGGTGTACTGGCCGTGGAATTATTGATGACATCATTAAAAACTTACCATTCGAAGCTCACTTAGCTGCTTACAGCTTCTGCGACCCTGGTACTCGTCTTCAAGATCGTTTGAGGAGAGGGGATATGGGAATAAATGCTTTGGATCATGCAGGCCTTAATCACGATAAAGCCTATGAAAACAGTGATTCCACACTAAGACGCATTGCCGACAAAGTCTTGTTAAGCATTGCCAGGCAACGATTAACAGCTTCAGATGCCAGTCTAGCAGAACGAATGGCAGCATTTATAGTGATTGGTGCTATGAAGAGCAAATTACTTTTATCTAGATATGGACTTTAACATGATGAATTTTATTTTAAAAAATAGTATCACTGTTATCATGACAAAAAATAAATAAAAAGACAAGAGTCCATGTTGTGTTTTTTTCCATTATTATTATTCACTCATAGTTTCATCATTATAATTAAATAAAATGTATAAAATGACATCAATGTTGTTGTTTGAGTCTTCAGTCTTTAGACTGGTTTGATGCAGCGCTCCATGCCTCCCTGTCCTGAGCTAATCGTTTCATCTCTACATAGCTCCGACACCCTACATCCGAGGCAATCTGTTCAACATATTCTAACCTTGGTCTACCCCTACAGTTCTTGTCCTCGACCCTTCCTTCCATAACTAAGCTTGCTATTCCTGGGTGTCTTAGTATGTGTCCTACCAACCTATCTCTTCTCTTCATTAGCAGTCGCCAGAAACATCTCTCCTCTCCCACTCGTCTTAATACCTCTTCGTTTGTAACCCTATCTACCCATCTGATCTTCATCATTCTCCTGTAACACCACATTTCAAATGCCTCAATTCTCCTCTTTTCTGCTGCACCAATAGTCCAAGTTTCACTTCCATAGAGCGCCACGCTCCAGACAAAGGCTTTCAAAAATGACTTCCTAATACCTAAATCTATATTCGATGTCAGCAGATTCCTTTTTTGTAGAAATGCTTTCTTTGCCTGAGCCAACCTACTTTTTATATCCTCTTTGCTTCGTCCATCACTGGTTATTCTGCTTCCTAAGTAACAGAAGTCTCCTACTTCCTTTAGCTTTTCACCTGCCAATTTGATCTCCATAGAGGTTTCTGATTTATTTCGGCTGCATTCCAGTATTTTTGTTTTACATTTATTAATTTTCATCATGAATTCTTTCCGTAAGACGGAGTCCATACCATTCAAAAACTCATTCAAATCCTCAGGCTTGTCGGCCAAGATGACGATGTCATCAGCAAATCTCAGAGTTGAAATTATTTCTCCTTGAATCTTCACTCCCACTTCAAATTTTTCTCTAATTTCCTTCATTGCTTGTTCAATGTAAAGATTGAAAAGTATGGGTGATAAGTTGCAGCCTTGCCTAACACCTTTCTGAATACCAGCTTCTCTCTCATGTCCTTCAATTCGAATGACTGCTGTCTGGTTTCTGTACAGATTGTATATCACCCTCCTATCCCTGTACTTTATTCCAATCGATTTCAAAATGTCAAACAATTTAGTCCAATCAACGTTATCAAAAGCCTGTTCTAAGTCTACAAAAGCCATGAACGTTCTCTTATCTTTCCTTATTCTACCTTCCAAAATCAGCCTAAGACTTAGTACAGCTTCCCTTGTTCCTACATTTCTCCTGAAACCAAACTGGTCTTCACCCAACTCCGTTTCTATCTGGCTTTCAATCCTCTTGTAAATTATTCTAGACAGGATCTTTGAAGCATGCGTAATCAAGCTGATTGTACGGTAATCTTCACATCTGTCAGCTCCCACTTTCTTTGGTATAGGGATGATTACATTCTTCTTGAAATCAGGGGGTACCTCACCTGCCTCATAAATCCTACACACCAAGTGAAATAACCTGATCAGACCTTCATCTCCTATGCAGCGTAGCAACTCAATCGGTATATCATCTATGCCTGGTGCTTTGTTCCTGATTAAGTCTTCCAAAGCTCTATCAAATTCTGATCTCAATATTAAATCTCCTTTCGCATCCTCATCAATTTCCTCCTCCCTTTCCATTACATGATTCTCAATCTCCTTTCCCTTATACAAACTCTCTATGTAAGCTTTCCATCTCTCAACCTTTTCTTCCCTATCTGTTAGAGGCTTTCCATTTGTGTCCTTAATATTACAGCACTTGGTCTTCTTTTCCCCAAAAGTATTCTTAATCCTTCGATAAGCTGTGTCTACTTTTCCTAATTTCAGACAATTTTCTATACCTGCACATTTCTCTTTCAACCATTCTTCTTTCGCTTCCTTGCACTTCTTGTTAACCTCATTTCTCAGACGTCTGTATTCTGCTTTCCCCTTTTCATCTCTTAGATTCTTGTGTTTCCGCCTTTCATCCATCAATTCTAGTATATCCTGAGTGATCCACGGTTTTCTACCCATTCTTTCTTTCCTACCAATGTTTTCTTCTGCGGATTTTGTTATTTCATTCTTCAAAAGTGCCCATTCGTCTGCAATTGAAGTTTGTTTAGGGTTTTTCATTAGTCCTTCCTTTATACTCTTCTTGAATCTTTCGTTTACATCCTTCTCTTTCAGTCTGTCTATTGCCCACCTTTTTGGCTTTTGACTTTTCTTCAGTTTCTTCAACTTTAATCTGCATTTCATTACAACCAGATTGTGGTCAGAGTTTATGTCAGCACCAGGATATGTTTTACAATCCAAAATCTGGTTTCGAAACCTCTGCTTGACCATAATGAAGTCGATTTGGTAACGCCCTGTATCTCCTGGTCTCATCCATGTGTATATTCTTCTATTGTGGTTATTGAATAAGGTGTTAGCTATGACCAATTCATGCTCGGTGCAGAATTCTACCAGCCTGCTTCCTCGATCATTCCTTTCACCTAATCCGAAATCTCCTACTATCTTCCCTTCTCTCCCATTTCCTACCACAGCATTCCAATCTCCCATTACTATAACATTTTCATCACCCTTGATATACCTCAGAATTTCGTCAATTTCTTCGTAGACCTTTTCAACATCCTCATCATCAGCTTGACTGGTAGGCATATAGACTTGTACCACTGTGGTGCAGGTAGGTTTAGTATTGATTTTTGCTACAATAATCCGTTCACTATATTGCTCATAATATTCCACCCGCTGTCCAAGTTTCCTACTCAATATGAGGCCAACCCCTGCTTGGCCATTGTTTGATTTAGTGCTAATGACCCTATAGTCTCCTGACCAAAAGTCCTGTTCTTCCTGCCAGCGCATTTCACTAATCCCAACCAAATCCTACCTCAACCTATCCATTTCCCTTTCTAAGTTTTCTAACCTTCCACTTCCTAGCAGACTTCTAACATTCCACGCTCCGATCCGTAGAATGTCAGATTTCCTCTTTGTCACTTCTGTGATGTTAGCCCCCTCTCGAGTAGTCCCCACCCGGAGATCCGAACGGGGGACTAGTTTACCTCCGGATTGAAATTTTACAAGGGAGGAGGCCATCATCACATGTAATTATGCATAAAGAGGTGCATATCCTCGGGAATAGCATACGGCTGTAGTTTCCCGTTGCTTTCAGCCGTGCAGCAGGACGCGGTGTAGCCATTATTTGGCTTATATTATCAATATCTTAACCGTCTATAAGACTAGTAAAGATTTGATTTATTCTGAAAGGCTGCTACTCCCTTTCAGAATAAGTAAAGAACAATTCTACTAACAAAAATACTAACCTTTTACCGTACTAACAAATAAATACCAAAATTCTACTAAAAAAAAACCACTAAAGTTCCACCAACAAATACTACCACTAAAACAGTCTGTCATCAGGCACACTCACATGCACCCTCACACATCACAGTCTACTGAAACAATGAACTATAACTAGGGATAGGAAAAATTCGCGATCGCGAATTATAAAATGAAGTAATACACAGATGGTAATGTGTTTTTATAACCCTAAAAATGGCAAACAAAATGTTTTTTGAAGTCGCGAAATTTCGCGAATTTCGCATGAAGACGCGAATTTCGCGAATTATGCATGAATTTCGCATGAAACCGCGAATTTTAGCTTTTTACAGTGCACTTCCGATAATTCGCGGCAATTAATGCACGAATTTCCGCGAAATATTGAAAACTGCGAATTATCTACAGTAATGTTTTTAAGCCTAGCAAAGAGAAAACTATTGGTTAAAAATATTGAAATGTATTTTATAAACACGCAAAAAAAAACATAGTATTGTAAGACACACTATGTGGATTTTACCAATATTAAAAACTAAGAAAAATGACTCATCACTTTTTGTTTCTTAGATGGTTTATTTTTTCTAATTTTAGATTGTACAATTCTGAAGAAAACAATATATGAGAACGAAAATTCATCTTGATTTTCTATATAAGAGATAAGTGTGACTATAGACACACTAGCTTGACTGTGGGAACTTTAGGGATTTCCTTTGCATCACTCCTGCATTCTATATGTACTGGATCCCAGTTTACCTCACCGACAGTCAAATTCCATACAATATCCTCATGTCTGAAACCATGATTGTCTTTATCGAAGTCTAACTACTGGATGTCACTTTCTTCTGCATCTTGCCATTCATCCAGGTTTTGCCCTAATGTCATCGTAGTGAGACCACCTTGCCCATTTAAAATATCGTGGTCACAGAAGCTGACAAACTCTTGTTTTTGTGCGAGTGTAGTAGCGGTAATTTTCTCCCATGACATGACTGCATGGAGAGCATCCAACAAACACGGAAAGATTGGAAACTTAACGGTAGATAGCGGGCCTCACTTTCTGCATACAGCGATCTCTAACAATCTGGGAAGTCATCCTAGTTAGTCAACAGGACTTAGTTATTGAGGTTTTAAGGACCGGAACAGCAAGGTCATCTGCCCCTTCATCCTAGTACCTATGCGACGCATGGCGTCATATAGTCCGCCTTTCAGACATGAATATCTAGATGGCAAGTATCCAGATCAAAATGTGCCACTGTTTCCTGAACCAGTATTAACCAGGTGGTCTTCTTGGTTTCATTCTGTAGTGTGCAATTTATGAGTGAAGTAGTAGGGACTGATAACTCTGGTGTTGATTTTCTCAACAATGTTTCACCCGACGAAATACTTGAGATTCAAAGAATTTGGCACAGACATCACTGAACTCATCCCCTTATTAGAAGGCCACATCCAACTGTTCACCTTCTTGATGGACATTTACGGAGAATTCAGCTGTTTCTGGAAAGTACGGTACCAACATTAAGGAGCAGTTGGAGGGTTGTGGAAATGTGTTAAAAAGAGGGAAAATACATTCAGTTTTAGTAAATGCTGGGTCCCATGCTCTTGGAAAATTAATCAGCTTGAGATCCGTTGACCCTGTGAACAGGATTTACAAATGTGTGCGTTTGATCCAGCAGAAATAGTGCCAATGAACATCAATGAGGACACTGCAAAGAAAATTAAGAAGTTGCCGTTCTGTGGAACACTGGAAGAAAGTGAGGTGTTAAGAGGATACAAAGAACTGCAAACTTTAATCAAGAAGCAGATGCATGACAGGACCAAGACAGACACTGTTGGAGTTTTGCAAGGAATGACATTTGTATTTCCAAAGTTCTCATAATCTTTGTTGAAATCCATTTGGATCCCCTGTTCAAACGCTGTGAACTTTTGTTTTTCGGTTTACACTAGCACGTTAAGTGATATGCGTCACCGTTTGTCACAAGAGAATTTGGATCTCTTCACTGAAGTATACTTTGAAGGATGACTGAAATGTGTTATGTTATGCATGTTATCCATGATATTTAAAAAATTCCGCCTAAAATTTATGATTTTGAAAGTACCGAAAAGTGCACTTGAAACCACCGAATTTGCCACTTTAAAATACCGCTTTCTTCACTCTGAAATCACCGAAAAATTCCAATCTCTAACTATAACTAATAAACAATGCAACTGCTACCACACACACTCTCACACCACAGTCTAATAGAACAATGACATATATCTAATAGACAAACTAACTACCTACTTACAACTAAAACTAACTACATACTTACTGTACTGTTATTTGAATTGACAATATTTACAAAATGCAATTTAGATAGAAAATACTTCTTTGGTGTAACGATGGACAAATTCAAGGAGGCGTTTTTTAAGGAAGTTTTGGAGTCCCTCGTACCAGCAAAGCTTGAGGATGGACGCCATAGATGTAGGTGTTAGTAAGTCATTTTTGAAAGCCTTTGTCTGGATCGTGGCGCTCTATGGAAGTGAAACCTGCACATTAGGTGCAGCAGACAATAAAACAATAAAAAGGGACAGCAGTGCATCATTATAAAAAAATTAAATAAAAATTACTAATTGTAGTAAACTATTTTTTTTCAATCACAAACAATAAAACAGGACAAAAGTCCATCATTTTAACTAATAGTTTCATCATTATTATAAAAAATGGTATAACAAATTATATACATGGTAATTTTACTAAAACTATTTTTAAATCACAAACAGTCAAAAAAAGGACAAAAGTCCATCATTATTCATCAATAGTAACATCATTATAATAATAATAATAATCAAAAATTGTATAAAAATTGCTATAAATGCTATTTTAAATCACAAACAAAAAGGACAAAGAGTCTATTATTATTATTATTATTATTATTATTATTATTATTATTCATAAAGTAAGTTGAAAGGTCATGTGCTTAAAGCTCGCTTGTTGTTGATCTAACAACCACAGGTAAACCAAAATCATGTTTTAAAAGTACGTGATACTGGCGTATGAAATCTTTATCTACTTTAGAACCATGTTTTTGTTAAACGCTTATTATTGAATAAAATAACATGTTATTAGAATTTGAAAAAAACCAAAGGTGTAGTGCAAAACCATGTCTGCAGTAAAGGCAATGTGACGTTAACTTTAAATTATTTATTTATTTATTTAGTAAATAGTGTATAATAGATTTCTTGTTAAAAATGTCTCTCTCTAACCTTTTATTTCTTACTTGTGGCTGTGGTGCATAAGGGAGTGCTGAATGAACAAGCGAGCCTTAAGTGCATAACGTTTCAACTTATTTAAAAAACTATTCATGTACACGAAAAGTAAAAAAAGGAAAACTAATTATAAACATGCATCATAGGCATGATTCTATTCACGTAGCCTAAGGCTTTAAAAAAATCTCCAATTAAGAGAACTTACAAAAATTAGCATTCACAATTGACATCCTCCATGACATTATCAGGTAGGTTATTAAATCGTGTGGGAAGGAATGTCTCAAAAGTCTTGACAAATGCAAAGAGCTCGTTCACCAAATTTGGTTTTTAGTTTTTGAATTTTATGGATGCGAAAGGGTGTTTGCATAGGCAATTAACTCATTTTCTTGCGTGCAAAGCCACAATCTTGACCAATGGCGTTCAAGGCGTCCATGGTTGTCTATAACCAAAGAAAAGAGTGTTACTTTGTAACACTCTCGTCCTTATATTACAACAACAACAATAAATTTGTCTGTACATTAGTGTTTTTTAAGCCTGAGCGTTTATGGCCTAAATTTGTAGATAGTATTGGATAAATTAACAAAAATATAATAATGTTTGTATCATTTTTCAGTCAAAACATACATTTGGAAATGTTTTATCAAAATTAAGTGTGAATCATTTTCAAGATCTCTCTTGGAGGTAAATGTATGTGTCTGTTGTCAATGGGAATTAGCCTCTCATCCCCTTGTTGAATGACTTGTATTCGTTTGCCCTGTTGTGCAAATTCACACAGCATTCTGTAAAATAAGTAGTATCAATAGATACTGGGGGCAAACATCTGAATGCTGTTGGTAACCTATGAAAGGCAAAGTTAACACGCTATGCATTTAATAACCATGTCTACATCCAACAAACCAAGAAAGAAACAAAATAATAAAACTACAAATTTAAACCAGTGTGTATGTGTTCATCAACGTGAATAAACGATAAACTAAAACAAACAAAAAATAGCCAAATGTATTCTAAACGTCAAGTATGCACCTGAAAGCCGAATGTAAACAAAATAGTCATAATCATGACTTGTTGTTTTTAGTTTCTAACATATCTCATTCTGGGGCGAATATTGATTGATCGGTAAGCTAAGACAAAGTTGGCGGAATGCTTGTTGTCGATACGAAGTGATTCGTTCCTCAGCAGGAAATTTATACAAATGAAAACAAAACATTTGAGAGGTTATTGGAAAATAAACATTAAACAGGGGTTTTGTACATATTGTACACCAAAAATCTGCAAAATGATCTTCGTCAGCTAATTTAACAATCATTTGATTCATGGTTAAACCGTACCATGCTTTATGAATCACTTGCGTGGATACATTGTTTTGAAAACCAAAATGTAGCATACAGGATTCACAATAGTGATGGCCTGGATCATAAACTGTCATCATCCATATTGCTGTCATAAAACGTGGTATCAATGCGTACTTTATTGTTTCTATATTCTGAAGGATAGGCCACACGTTGAGGATTATGAGACACCATCGTGGCATATTCATTGAACGTGGTGTGTTTTGTGACGATAAAACAATCTCCATCGTGGCTCATTATTGAATCTGAAAGGTAGTAGTTGCCGTTTACTAAGTGAATAAATAAAAATACTATGTACTATATACACTGTCTGTCCCCTAAGTCAATGGCAAAAAGAAAATAAAAAATAAGCAAAACACAAATAAATAACCATCTGTCTGTTGACTTCTTTAGCTGTAGGCGGCAAACATAACATGCATCAGATTTAAAAAAAAACAATTGTGCACAGTAAAAGCAGCAGATTATTATTATTTTGTTCTTGCATGAGACCTACTAAGCCACAACCTAGTGTGGCCTATTAAGCCGCATGCCTACTGAGGGTGAATGGTCGCCTACTAAGCGACATCAATAGTGAGGGTTGCTACTTGTTTGTTCTTTCCTAACCTAATCTAAAAAAGCCAACATGTTTTTAATCTAGGCTGTGCACAGTGAACCATGCAAACGTTAATGCATGGCTCTCTTTATGAGTTGATAGGCAAATAGCACAAGACATACAGTTTATGTACAACTATTTACAGGCATTCACACATCCATGCATGCATACATCCATGCACACAGGTTAAAAAACAAAAATTATGATACACTACATTTTTTATTTTATTCCGAGGCTCAAGATGGCATCACGCACTTGATAGCAACCAAACCAAACACTCGCCGTGTTGTACAACAACAATAGCAACAACCATTACTGGTTGTAACCAAATGGGACGCTTGTCATCATATCCTGACACCACTGTCTCTTGTCGTCCAACAAAGCGAGTGTTTGTTTTCGCTGTTTCATTAAAAATAAATCATGATTTTTCGAGAGAATCTTAAACTATGTGTGGCTGTGTGGGTCTGAAGGACATGTAAATAATCATCCACACAGAGTCGTTTAACTGCATGCTGGCTAATCCCTTTGGCTCGCATAGATTCGCATCGATCCACCTGTCGAAAACTACATTTTCGGAGCGAGACCTACAAACTCAGTCATAATGGTGTCTGAACACGCATCTTTCATTAAACCAATTTCTTTTTTGTTCAGACGGGGGATATGGAACACGTTCTTCTCACTAAACGAGGACGTGTCAAACCATTTTGGGTTTTGTTTGATAACGACATACGGATCACAGTCACGGATATGGTAAATAAAACTATCCGTGTCTGTATATAACAAGGAAATGCTACCAAATCGCTGTATTCCAAAACCATAATGGAATTTATACACGTGCAATTTTGAAAAGTCTAAAATGACTTGCCCTAAATAGATGGCTTATTCATGACCACTTTAGTTTTGGCAAGTTCAATAGTCAGATCATGATCAATAATGTTAAAAGATTTGAAATTTGGTTTTGCAATATATTTTTGACCAATTTAATGTCCTTATACTGCCGTACATTTTCCAAACTCTTGCCATAGATACAATTATTCATCATTTTTAAAAATTGATTTGAAATGGCTGAGTGGCACTTGGTCTGTGACTGGAATTTAAATCCATGTATGGTTTCAACCACGGTTTCTGACAAAAAGAAATACCTCTATGGATTTTTTTTTCAGGGTTAAGCCCTGGGCTAAACATTCTACCAGCATGTCAATATGCAACACATAGTGATTTTTATCATACAAGGTACACATCAATTTCTTAGGATTGCCCTTACTCTCGGGCGGCACCATTTTCTCTATGCAAAAGGGGAAATCACCATGTTGCTGTCTGAGATGGGGGGGGGGGGGGGGGATAAGCTAAGTCAACGTCAAGAACATACCCTACGTCCTGTTGCTTGCTGGCGCTATGCACATTAAAATCTTTAATTTCATCCTCAGACAGCCAGACAAAGTTTCTGTACGGCAGTGGTCGACTCATAGCGTGACCGTATAAATTGTTTACGTCGAAATACATTAGATAGGATTCAGGTTCTTCGGGACAATAATCAGGCATGTAATGATTATTTGCCTTGGCATGTCGCTGATTGAGCGATACGAACCCCCCCCCCCCCTCCCACACGAATCCCTTTTTCCATCATCAGTACCATATCGGGATCCGTCAGTAAATCAAGCTCAATGTGAGTCAATTTGAGGGCAGCGTCCTAACTTAACCCTGGACTGGTATAGTAGTGGGCGCGGTCAAGGCCATAGATCGTGTGACATAGCTGACGAAACGTTTCAAACACGTCTGTCAACAACAACACGTCTAATTTTAAGTAGTGCATAGCATACTGGCCCATGGTTTCTATGCCAAACACTCGCCAAACATGGTGTGCGTGGGCATAGTCTTCTTCACTAATGGTGCTTTGAGTTAACTGAGAAAAGAATTTTTCTCTTAACGGCAAAGACGTTTCTTTAAGCACCTCGTAACTTTCCACATAATCATAAGGAAAATGGCCTTTACGAACACACAATTTAAATTGATTTGTATCCGTAAAGTGGGAATGAGTATGTTTCAACTAATCTTCGCTTAAGCCTTTCACAAGACTATCCAGCGAACTAGACATAAACTTAAATGAGCCGAGAAAGCGAATGCTCATGCTTCCTTTTCTCCATGAAAGTGAGGTAAAGCTCTCATGGTTCTTAGCCAAAATGCCAAATTTGCTCTTATCTACATGAGCAAATTGTTTTACAATGAAGTTAAGGAGATACCGGGAGAAATTGTGTAAGAAGACAGGGAGGAAGCGAGGTGTAGAGTACTTCAAATTGCATTCGCAATGGGCAGCACCTCTAAAATGCCCTGTCCTGTGGCAGTGGTCTTACTTTTTTTCTCCGCCTAAAATGGGCTTTTCACATATGTGGCAGGTGTTGGCTTGATCATATTATCTTCGCTGTACGTCATTCATCTGAATTGGTACAGGGTTGTCCAATTTTTTTTCTACTTTGCCCGCTAAAGCCGCCATTTGATCAACAAACCACTGCGCACAATCCTGACCTTTGTGACTTACATACTCACAGAATTATCATAGTGACAGACAACATAATAGGCTACAGCAAAAGGCTCATGTTTCTGCACTGGATAGGTTGAGCTTGTATGGGGGTTTGGTTCACATCCCTGAATGGGAACAGTAAGGGCCTCAAAATCAGCGTAAACAGTAAATGGTACCTTGTCTTGTTTATTAGTGGCCTTAAATTTTAAGACTGCGTCATTCCCTTCGGGCAAGACTAGCTTTACTGCCGTCTGCCCTTCACAGTCTTCCGTATGTCGTTTCAAAAGTTCATCAGTTCCAAAATACTGAAGGCAGCGCTCACAAATGTGTTTTGCACACTTATAATTGGACATTTGACTGCTTACCAATCTACTCAAATTCTTTACCCAACAATAATGGCTTTTATCCCCATCAGACAGGAAAAGCAAGTGAATGTGATGTTGCTTTACCTGTTTGGTGGCATACAAGGGCCCCACAATATTGGATCCCTCGATGCCATACACCATGAAAGAGAAATTTGAATTATCTTTCTCAAATAAATGAATTTTATCTAGAGGCATGGGAAATGAAACACGCTCGAGATTGAGAGATTGTTTCATGTGGTTAAGCAATTCTTTGTACTTCCTGGTCTATCACCATGTGTGTCTTCACAGGGTTGCAGACAGCTAACTATACTCCATAAAAAGCAGTAATTGTCTTTATTGCGTATGTTGATCACTGCCTTTTTCCTTGCAATCCAGCTCGGTGTGTCAATATAGCTACTTCCTGCATTTAATGGATTGTATTTACAAATATTGATTTGCAAATAGGCAATGCTATTGAGGGCCAAGCCACTGAGACCCTGTTGCAAGTTATCAAATTTTGTGATAAGCGCTTGAATAGCCTTCTCCTGATACCACGTTTCCAAATTATCGGCTATCAGTACTTTCTCCATTTCTGTACAAAGGTTGAAGGTGTGTTTCTCTTGAACATTATTTTTTATTAACGTAAATTCATATAGTAGTTCGAAATTTATTTTTAAAGCCTGATGCAATCTTAAGCCTTGTTCACATTCACTCAAAAAATGGGAAAACATAATTCCACAATCTTTAGGCGACAGACAGTGATTCGCATTGTAAATTCGGCCGGAGCATACTCTCGTTTTGAAACATTTGGCCAAAGGCTGCCACACTAACACTTCACTCTCTGATATAGACATGATTATAAAATGGACTAATAAACGTGCAAACCTTACCTTAGAATAGGTTAATCCAAAACCAGCAATTCCACACGGCCACACTTATCGGTTTCACTGACTGGCACACAATGGTCGTAGCAATTTAATGAAGATCCTACGCAATTGGCCTCAGCAGGAGATGATCACCAACAAGGTTTCTGTTGATTTGTTTCCACGATTTATCTGAAAAACAAACCAATACAATCAGTTATTAGTCATGGTTTTATACATAAAACATGTGAATTAATTAATTAATTCATTCATTCACTCATTCATTCGTTCATACGAGTTGCTAAAAACAAACAAAAAAAGGTTTCAAGTGTGCACACGTAGATATGACGCTCACTCGAAAAGTAACAAGGTCATTTACAAAGAAAAGAATTAATCTATATTCATCGCTCACCTTTTTTTTATTTCGCAAACGTCACGGTAGTTAAAACCTGTTCACTCGATAAAAGTCTTCATTCTGAAACAATAATAAATATACACGTCATAAGTTAATAAATTTCCGTGAAATAAATGGCATACATTTAACAACAATAAAAGTAATGGAAAAACATGAACTCGCCATATAACGAATTATAATGCTTTCAGCAAATGTGCTCTTTGCCGCCACTGTCTCAGTCACTGTCACTGTCTCTCTGTCTGCTTTCCCAGACTTAATGACGTTTTTTTTTAAATCTGCAACAAACTAAAAAAAAACAGTCACTAACTTACTTTTTACGCATACACAAAATAACAATAAAAACCAATCATGTCATAATTAACAATAATGAACCTACCTTATTACAAGTATGGCCGCGGTTCACGTATTTTTTTTACAAAGAGCTGAAGACACTTGCATCCGTCGTCTTCAAAGATGATCACAAGAATAATGACTCTCTCTTACCCTCAGAACATATGTCTCCTCAACAAGATGCAAAGTTAACACTTTACTTTTTCTGTTCCTACGCGTAGGATGTCGTGGAGCGCACAAGTCAGACTGATTCTTACAACCTTTGCAAACTCCGCATGAGTGTGCGTGGGAATGCAATGATCAGCTTTTCGACAGAGCTGTATGTCCTTCATTGCAATATAGAGTTACACGTCTGGGTCAGATAACAGCCACCTGCATGCGAACAACAGGCTGTTATCTCTCTCGGGGGCGTGGTGGCTCAGCGGTCTAGCTGTATGCCTCTCACCAAGGCGGTCTGGGTTCGATTCCCGGTCAGTGCATGTGAGATTTTCGAAGTGAAATGCCATGTCCTGTGGTTCGGATTCCACGTAAAAAGGAGGTCCCGTGGCTCATGATCTCGAGATTAACGGTCACGTTAAACTACAAGCTTGCTTTTTTTATCTCTCTCTGGCTGCAAGTCACGTACGATGATAAAGACACCTTGTCTTGTCTGGCTCGCCGTGGGTCAGTCTCAATGCTTTCATTTCTCATTTCATCAAGCAAGTCCTCTTTCTGCATGTGAGCCCTGGCAAGCCAGGTCAAATAATAATAATAATAATAATGCATAAGTGTTTTACCAACATCATAGCGCTTAACCTAACGTGACTTCAAATCTGGTTTCTTACTTTTTCCCCGTTTTCCTCAACGATCTCGAAAAAATAACGGAAACCATGATTTCAGCTTTTCCATACCTACATTCCCGTAAAGAGAACGACACAAATACATCAACATGCCCGTCATAAAAATCGCCTGATTCGTTTTCCAAATAACTCGAAAATTAACAAAAACCCATTTTCCATAAAAAACAATGTTTCCAGCTTTTTACCTTTTCCATACCTACATCCCCGTAAAGAGGACAACGAGACGAAAAAATACTATCACTCACGTCATCCTCACGTTTTCAGTTTTCGCAATATTAGGGAAAATCACAAAAACCCATTTTCCATCAAAAAACCAGGTTTCCAGCTTTTTATCTTTTCCGTACCTACATCTCCGTAAAGAGGACAATGAGACGAAAAAATACTATCACGCACGTCATTATCACGTTTTCGGTTTTCGCAATATTAGGGAAAATCACAAAAACCCATTTTTGACTAAAAAACCATGCTTCCAGCTTTTTACCTTTTCCATACCTACATCCCCGTAAAGAGGACGACGAGACGAAAAAAATACTATCACGCACGTCATGATCACGTTTTCGGTTTTCAAAAAATTAGCAAAAATGTGAAAAACTCATTTTTTGACCCAAAACCCTATGTTCACCTTTTCGACACCTACATTCCCGTAAAGAGCGCAACGAGACGAAAAAACGAATCCAAGCACGCCCTCCTAGCATGACTCCTTCCATTCCAAGGTCGCCAGGGGCTCACAACTTCCTAAGTGGAGGAGAACCCCTGTTACCACACTACTCATGTGTTTGCTGTCACATGACTGCGCAAGAGTTTGACTGGACGTGTTCTGGCAAAACCTCCAACGAAGAGTGCAATGCGAAACTTAGTGGCAAAATGGTGCGAAGCGGGCAATGTCGCGAATAAAAACCGTTACTATCTGAAAAGAATTCTAATACTGCACGAGTGTAGGGAAGCCTGGAACGAAGTCCGACGAACTCGCAACGCCGGTTATCTGTGAAAGTGGGAATTAAGAGATCGCAGTTCGAAACATTATCAAAATTTACCCTTACAAATTCACTGTCGTGCATGCGCTAAAGCGTCCATACAAACCTGCGCGTGTTGAGTTCTGCCGGTGGTTCCTGAGTGAAGTGAAAGCAGATCTTTTGGATCTGTTTGTGTTTCTTCAGATGAGGCCTTGTTCAGCCTGTCTGTGTATGTGACTCACAAAACATGCGCCATTATGCCTCACAAAATCCCCATCAGTACTTGGATGCGCTGTTGCATAATCCGAAGATTGGTGTTACGTGTGCAATGTTTGGTGTAGCAACAGCCAACACCCACCGCCTTCACAACCTTGGCACGGGTATCAGGTGACGAGAGGACAATTAGCAGAGGCAGTGCAATCTCCTGGTCACCTCGATCGCCTGATCTTTCTCCTGCTGAATTTTAACTTTTAGGAAAATTGAAGAGTCAGGTGTACGAAAATAATCCTCACACACTGGAAGAGCTGCAGCAGAACATTGAAAATGCTATTGCTGCTATCCCTCAGGCAGAGCTGTTACACGTGTCTCACAGTGTGAAAAATCGAGCACACTGCTAAGTCAACGTCAATGATGACCATTTCCAGCATTTACTGTGATGTTCATTAACAAAGGGCAATTGTAAATACATTTAAATAAATAATTAGAAAATTCTGGGCCAGTTTTATTTTGCCCACCCTATAGAATTAAAGAAAAAAACAGGTAAGATAAGAGCTCAACCATAGTTGGCATGGTGCTAAATAATTGTTCGTTTTTAATAATGTTCTCAAATGTTATTGGTCCAAATAGAAAGAGTGACGTTTGAGTGGAATACTGTAGTCCATATTATTACGTCTACATACATACATTCATACAATACTTGATCGCCTCGGCAAGTTCGTAATTAATTTTGAACTTGTAGAAACTGTTTTCATACTGCTTCTGATACTAATGTTGTTCTCTCCTTACTTTTCTAGGTGAGTGTCGGTGCCCTATGACTGGTGACTATCTGTGAGTTACTTAAAAATTACTATCAATACAGGCTATCAGACTAGTCCTGATCCGGTAGTGAGGCTGAAATGGTTCAGTGTACTAATAATGTACGTATGTTTTCATTTTCGTTGAAGTTTTAAAAGTTGGCGCACCACGGTCAGTGCGTAGTTTAGCAGTTCTAAGGGGATTTACATGTGTGTTTTGAGAATTTTAGTGCTCATGATCTCACATCGACACCAGTCATTTTAAGATCCACCCACTGAATTCTTTGAGCCCAACTGTAGACAGTACAACGCTGCGACACGTGTCTTATGAATTTCGCTGTGGTTTCACCCATAATTTTTCCGACCCCAAATCTTGACGGACAATTAGGGCGCTCTCCTTGCGAGTGGAAGCAGTGCATCACAAGTGGCCGTGGTCGAAGAAGTGTTCGTTGATGAACGAGATCGATTACCCTCGTTGCGGTGTGCTTTGGTGCTGCAGCCCCATATACTGTAGTAACCTCGACTCGTATATGCTGAAGCAGCGTATTCAGAACACCCGCATACAGACCTGCCTCTGCAGGATCCCATCAACGGGTTTTAGCAACTTCAGCCATGTGGGGAACAAGATAAGGAAGTTGTGCTCCCACAAGACAATGGTTTATTTTCTGATTTTAATGATCAGTTTTTACTGCTCACTGCACTCTGGCGAGTAGGGCAATGTACTCAGCGCGATGTTCACAACGTTAAGGATTGCACAGTTTGGGGTTAAGTAATTAGGCCTATTTTTTGTTTCGAAAGTTTAATTGGGACACTGGTTTCCCACATTTGCCGAGCCCGTGGTGTTGGGGTAGCGCGCCTGCATCTCCCCTGGAGGCCCCGGGTTCGATTCCCGGCTCCGACAGGGATTTTAGAAACTGACGTGAGGCCTGGAACGGGCTGCACTCAGCCTCGTGAGGAAAATTGAGTAGCTGTCTGACAGTGAGGCAGCGCCCCGATCACGAAAACAAAGATTAACGGTCGAGGGAACCCGATGCGCTGATCACGTGTCACCCCAATATCTGCAGGCCAAATGGCTGGGCAGCGGTCGCTTGGTAGGCCTAGGCCCTTCATGGGCTGTAGTGCCGGGGGTGGTGTCCCACATTTAGCCTACAATTTCACAGTAACTAACGTTGCGTGCGTGGATAGATAAACAAACTTATTGTAATTGAACGAGCATTGCTTTCGCGAGAATTTTATAACTCTCATGGTGTAGACGGCCAAAAAAGGAGGTCCGGATTCTATTCGCGGCTCTGTCAAGAAATTTAATTCTGGTTTGAGGACTGGAATGGGGTACACTTAGCCTCGTAAGGCAAAACTGAGAAGTGGTGGGTTAGATTCCCAGCTCAGCCATCCTGAAAGTGGTTTCCCACGTCTACTCCAGGCGAATGCAGGGATGGTTCCTTAAGGCCACGGCCTCCTCCTTTTCAATCCTCGCTTGGCTTGCAGATACTCACTAATACAGCCATCACAATAAGACTAATACAGCCATCAAAATAAGACAGATTACCAGACAAATTCCACACACACACATCCAAATACACGGGGCTACATGACCACGATGTCGCAAAGCCCTTAAATGAATCAACATCAACAACAACGCTTTCGTGGCCGGCGTTAATAACTATGTACAAGTTGGCCTGGCCCCGAAGTCGGCGATCAGCATTTTCTAGGCCGTGGTCCAGGCAGGATGTGGTTTACCGACGTTTCACCGAAGACTGCGTTCCGTATCTTGAAGGGCCCGCTCCTTCCCTGACCAACGGCACATATCCAGTTCACAAGCCAATATTTTGACTTACGTGAACTAGCGTATCCAACAGTCACAAGCCATTGTTGACAAATAAATATGCCTAATTTTGTTTACGGTATACATTAAATGAATGTACTCTGTGCTGGCCTTAGATCATTTATTTAGCCCTCCTGTGGCTCTACAGCCCATTACGGGTCTAGGCTTACCAGGTGACCGTTGCTCAGCCATATGGCCAACAGAATGCTGGATGAAGCGTGGTCAGCGCGACGTGTCCCCTTGACCGGTAATCTTGGCCTTTCTGACCAGGATTAGGCCTCTCTAATCAGAAAGCTATTCAATTGTCCTCAATAGGTTGAGTTCACCCTGTCTCAACCCTCACGTCAGTTCTAAAATCCTTGACTGAGCTGGGAATCGAACCTAGAACCTCCTGGATAAGAGGCAGGTGCCTTAGAGGCTAAATACAGGGTCTTTCATATAAAGTAAGAACGGCGAGCGGCGGTTTTGTCATTCGCTGCTGTAGCCGGCTTGACCTAGCTTGTGACGCGCCACGGCCCCCTGCTGTAGTATTGAAAGCGCGCGCATAGTACTAACTTGACCTTGCAATAAGCGTGCAGGTGTTGTCAGTCGCCAGTCTGAACCACAGCTGCCAACATGTTGAGACAGTTATCATTGCAACATCGTATTTTTGTATGTAAAATTTACTTTAATTACGATTCGGCTCGGCGGGTACGTGATGCATTTGTTCAGCAATTTCTTGAAGTGCCACCTTCACTAGCACAGATTCACGTAATTGTAAATAACTTTGACACTACTGGTTCAGTGCTCAATAAAAAACACAAAATAAAATATCAGAAAAAATACTGTGGCATGACTCTCTCGCGCCAGCCAAAATGTGGTTACCAGATACAATGCCTGTATAACCCAGAAAGGACGACACTTCCAGCAACTTTTATAAGGTAATATTTCATAGAGAATTGTACACACGCTTAGAGCAGGGGGCCACGGCTCACCACAAGCTCGGTCAAGGCCACCACACTAGCGGATAACAAACCCGCCGCTTGGCGTTCTTACTTTATATGAAAGACCCTGTATATTGTATGGGCTGAATATCGAGCAGTAATCCTTATCAGTGATCATCATACACTCGGCAGCGTAGCGCAGCTGTCCAAGCATCTGCCATTAATCGTCACATTCTTTCAAAATTACGGATTTAAATCCATCTTCAAGCAATTTGCTACAAAATGCTGCATTTGGAGAGCTTAATGTTACTGCACACTCAATGCACAGATTATTTAGCATTGTTTTCCCCATGGGGGTACAGACCATGAAGCGCCTAGTCTTGCCCATGGTCAGCGCGTCGGGTCCCCTCGGCCGTTAGTCTAAGTCTCCGTGACCGGGTCTCCACCTCACTGTCAGACAGCCACTCAATTTTCCGTTCCAGCCGTCACGTCAGTTTCTAAAATCCCTGACTGAGCCAGGAATCGAACCCGGGGCCTCAGATTACGAGGCAGGCGTGCTACCCCAACACCATGGTACTGGCTTAGTTAGCATGCTATTAATGAAATGTGTCCCTAAGGGACAATTCTTTTCTCCTCACATTAAAACGATGACCGGTAGTATAGAAATCCATTCTACGTTATGGCGATTGATCTTTATATTGCATTCTTTTGCGAATTTGGACTGATTAGTTAGTATTTTATCTTTTACGTTAATTGGTAAATTGGTATATTTGCTGAATTAGAAAATTGGTCGAGATTCAGTTGGTTGGGAAAAATATTAACAATGGTATCTCACTTAATAGCATTTAACGAGCAAAGAGTAGTATGAGTTAATAAGTTAGTCCTACATTGGTATGAATTAAAATTGATTCAGTGTGATGTATTAAATTACTCATGTGATTCGATTGAGATTTTCTTTTTTAAATCAGGAAAGTTTGTTTTATAAATGTCTCAACTAAATATTGTTCCGAATAAAATATTTACTATTTTAACTATATTTTCCATGTTACAAGTTGATTCCAAGTTAACTAATAATGTACAGAGTCTGTCCTGAAAGTAGTCGGGCTGGATTTTCCCCGCGCAGACGGACAGACTGTCCGCGGCTTCTCCGCCTGGGGTTGGTGGAAAGGGGTGTAGGGAAGGCTGGTTCTCAGCTGTGGCGGAGTGTAAATCGCTAGTCTCCATAACCTCTGCAAGTGCAAAAAAGAAAACCATGGAAAAAGTAACGTAACAATAAATCACTCTAAAAATCAAACTACTTAAAAAAAATCCTCTCATAGCTGACGAGGAGATAAAATTAATTCAACTTTATGAATACTCAAAAAAGGCTAAAAGGAGCACCAATAGGAGCACCAGTGCCTTTCACCGTCCCATGGGCAATTGTTCGCGCTCCGCGCGCTAGGGTGACGTTACTGCCGCAGAACTTGACTTGAGTGCACTCCTCACGATGCGTCATGGTTCGTCTGTTGAAACAGTTATCTATGACATCAAATGTTCTGTTCGGCTCGGTAAAACCGGGAAAGAGACTAACGATATGATCACGATGGCTTACGGTGTTAACGCCATGGGCAGATTGAGTGTTTTTGACTGACACAAGCTGATTCGGGAGGGGAGAGAGGATGTTGAAGATGACACACGTTCAGGACGACCCTCGAGCACCCTCGGGGGGCGCCGCGGCCTTGTGTTAGGGACCATCTGAGCATTTGCCTGGAATAGAAGTGGGGGGGATCCGTGGAAACCTATTCGAGGATGGGTGAGGTTTTGCCTCACGACGCTGAATGTACCCCGTTCCAGCCCGCATACCGGGAATTGAACCCGGACCTCAGACAGCCAAGAACGCTAGTCGCTACACCACGAGGTGATCTACTTTACTTTAATTACTTTCATAAAAGGGCAAATACGAGTTTCTAAGGTTGCATACTAATGTGATAAATAGTAATGATAAATGCATATTATGGATGACAACAGTTTTTTTTTTAAATTTAGAGAAACAACTTAGAAACACATTAATCATATCCGCAATGTACAAATACACGCTCTAGTACAGCAATCACAATAATACAGGTTATCACACAAAATTACACAAACACCAGTGGCGGTTCATCCATATGGGACTGGTGGTTCAACGAGACACTTGTTATGGTGCTATTCCTCGGGTAAAATAATATTGTTTTGTACTGGCAAGCATAACACCAGGAAACTCCGCCCAATATATTCAATACCAACGCTACTCGCTGTGTCATTCAGACGGTGAACCTCCAGCCGCTTTTGGACGAGCCGCCACTGACACCCAAATACACGCGGCTATTTGACCACGATGTCGCAGCCCGTAAAATGAGCAACATCATCATTTCGTCTTCATTTATGGGATTCTAACGACTTTAGCTATGAGGTAGGCCCGAGATATCAGTTAGAAAGTCCGGAAAGAGAAGGTAATTTTCACCGCACTGTTCCCCTCTTAAATTTGTCATGAATCCAAAATATTATTTATTTTTTCTCGGCTACTTCACAGGCTAAAGCTATAGCTATAATTTACCCCTCATCATCGGAAGAATATGAACTGTACATTACTATTCTCACAGTGATGTTCCAAGACTGGATTGACGAAGACTTGTGAAACTGAACCGTAGCAAACTGAACTGAATGGAGGCAGTGTGCTCCCAGCTTATTACTTGTAGCGCATGAGTCGCCCAAAACTTCTACTCACATTCAGATTCACTTATAACGCAAACAATAAACCTAATTGCAGATCACTTCTTTTGAACACATGAACATAGGCATCAGTTTACCAAAATTTAATGTGAAATTGTGAAAATTTTAAGCGAAACTTGATATAAATCTTCAAAAAAAATCAAGAGGCATTAGTAACAAGCTATGAAAAAAGATTGAAATCAAGCTTAATTTAGGCCCTGATTTAGCATAATTGCTCTCTTCAAGTCTTACAAAACCAATTATTGGTACAGCGTTCAGTACTCTCATAGAATTACTGGTAGAGGGCGAAAGCTAGGTAGTGCAAACACGAGGGAGAATGGCATCTAATGACCATAAAATTGTTCGTCCTGTATAACATATAACATACAGTTACTGCCCAAAATATTCGTACACCTGTGCTGACGAACAGTGAGTAGCATGGGGATAGCCGCTATACGATACTTGTTGGGGCTAGAGTAATAGGACTGATGATATTACAAAGCAATACATTCCTTCAATATTATACATGTAAGATTTAAACATAATGTGGCTACTATCTCTAGTATTAAAGAAAGAATGTCCAGAAACACAGAAAGCTATCGTGTCAAAAATATTCGTACATTGATGTGAACGAACGGAAGTCAGTCTCTCTCCCATGTTTTCAGTACCTGTTGGGTTTCCCTTCGCTTTAATGATAGCTTGAAGACGCCGTGGCATTGATTCGACCGAGTTCATCACTGGTAATAAAGGCGCATTCTTCCTGCAAAGCCGTTATCATGGTAGCCTTGCTGGTAATTTGCCTTTTCCGTATCCTGGTCTCCAAAATGCTCCATAAGTGCACAATGGAATTAATATACGGGGATTGAGAAGGGGTATGCAGCTGTTTTGGAACATTATAGTCACAATCTTGTACTATTGGCGGTATGCTTGGGACCATTGTCTTGTTGGAACTTGAAGTCGTTGTGGAGGTTCATTTGTTCGGCACTGGCAGCCAGATTGATATTCAAAATGTCAATATACATTTTGTAATCCATTATACCGTCTATAATATGAAGTTTCCCTACCCCGGAAGCACTCGTGCATCCCCAAACCAGCAAATTTCCACCTCTGTGTTTCACTGTGGGACACAGGTTTTTGGGCGTTAGTTCCGTATTCTTTTTCCACCATACCATTTGTCGTCCATCTAATCCAAAAACATTAAATTTACTTTCATCGGAGAAAATAACTTCATTCCAAAACACGGATCGTGCGGCGACGTATTGTTTTGCGGAAGCAAGGCGTTTCTTCCGATTCGCTGGAGAAACATAAAACTTCTTGCGAGCAATTTGACCATTGTACCCTTCGTGTTTAAAAACACGGCGAACTGTGCTTGCCGAGACCACCTTGATTGGATAGCTCTGCCACTATCTTTGGAGCACTTAATATATTTCGGATCTTTCTTAATCAGACAACCACTTGACGCTCGTCTCTGGCAGTCGTTTTCCCTGGTCGTCCACTTCTTGGCATGTTTTGCAAAGAGCAGCACAATACCGATCTATTATAGACTGCACTGTCGATCGGGGTCTCCCAACAAGCGCTGCGATCTTCCGTAAAGATTTACACTGATTGTGGAGTCTAATAACAAGCTTGCGGTCCGCTTGACTGATTTCTTTTCCCTTACGACTCATACTGACACCAGTTTACAATCACACGTATTAACACAGCTGCGGTCGACCTCGGACTGAACATTGGCTTGTCGGACAAGTTTCCGCCGTATGGGAACTGCGCTTAACCCCCTGTTTACAGAATGCTTTCATGTCTGTACGAATACTTTTGACACGATAGCTTTCTGAGTTTCTGGAAATTCTTTCCTTATTAATAGAGATTGTAGTCACATTTTGTTCAAATCATAGATGTATAATATTAAAGGAATGTATTGTTTTGTAATACCATCAGTCCTATTACTCTAGCCCCAACAAGTATCGTATAGCGGCTATCCCAATGCTACCCACTGTTCGTCAGCACAGGTGTACGAATACTTCGGGCAGTAACTGTACAATCATTAAGCCTGCTCTATTGTTCCGCTGGGCCGTATTGTGAACATGGAACTTAGGAGAGGCAAACTAATCAGTGTTAGATAGCTGATGGGTGTACTCACAGAAAAAATGTTTGCTGAAGAATGGCGAATGTTCCTGGTTGTACACAATGCAATCTACAGGGTCATTATGTGTGTGCGCGCCAGTAAACACGGCAACCTAAGCCGGCTGTGACAAGCGCAGATCGTGGTCGCGCGCACGCGATTCAGCCGGCAGTTGGCACGCTCCGCTGACTCATATCGTTAGTTCACACGTGTTTTGTCATTCATATGGGCGTGTATTTGCAAAACTTAGACGTTAGCATTGCACGTTTAGTGAGTAATGGGATTACTGTGATTGTTGGTCATGCATAGACACCAATTCACATTGCGTGAACGTGTGTATATCCATAATTCGTACAGTATATGAAAAGCAGAAAATCTTGTTCTAAAACTAGATGAAAATTTCGAATCAAGTTTCCAGGGAGACTTGTGCCTAATGCCAGTAAAATTAGGAGGCTCGCGAAACGATTCAAGAAAACAGGCTTCGTAAATAAGTTAACAGACAACAAAAATTATGAGATTGTTGTCCATTCATCAGATGATGTCAGGTGTGTGTTACAAGAGAGGGAGCACATTTTCATCATCGGCTATGAGCACTGGAAGTACACATTATTGAACATGTTTCGTAAACGTGTGAAAGTGCGCGCTACTGCCGGCTGAACCGGGTGCGCGCGGCCATGATCTGCGCTGGTCTCAGCCGGCTTAGTTTGCCATGTTTACTGGCGCGCACATGTTTAATGACCCTGTACTTTCTTGCATTTCTTCCCTACAGACATCACTTTCGTTTCTGAATTGCTGACTTTCGTACCATATTCCCTACATTTCTGTTTAAGTTATAGCATGCTGGCTTTTAAGCTTCTGGCGGAATTTTATTATTACAAGCAGGTCATCAGCATGACTGCTTATCTGGTTTCCACCTAATTGGATCTCGCTCACAAGGAGAGGTCGCAAAGTGGTTTTCTAGAAAAGTGTTCAAATTTGGAGGGTTTGCTCTTCATAAGAAAATATTTTGGCCGTGTTCGAGCTGTTTTGCCAATGGGCCGTAGTGTGTTCAAAATTGAACGTTTAAAATCAATCCTCAAACTTGTGTAGTCCTATTCTCGCACACATTGCCGGCTCGTTTCCGTGGCGTAGTCTCTAGCGCATTGGCGTGGGGAATTAAAGGTTTCGAGTTAGTCAGACCTAGGTCAGGACTTTTTTTTTACTGTTATTGTCTTTTGTGTTTTCTAACGTATTTGCTGTGGTCTCTTCGTTTTGGAGCTATGTACAATATTTTAACATCATTATTATTTGTCCTTGAAGCTTGAACGAGTCGTAAGTTTTATTCGTTAAAATTTAAATGCAGTGTGGCCGGCGACGCTACGTTCATGTGCACTGGGCCGAGTCTAATGCAGGAACGCAAGATCCCTTCCCTCTGTTCCACTCTGCTCGACCATCAAGCTAAACTGTCTGTATCCAAAACTCGATACGGAACTCGTGTGAGTAACATCGCGGGACACTCATCACGCAAGTGCCGTATAAGCAGGTTCGATAAGTCTGAGGTCTTGATTGTCTTGGTTGTCTACAATCAACAGTATCTAGAACGCAAAATACATTCATAAAAGTAAAAAAAAATGTCCTGACCCAGGTCTGACTCGAACTCGAAACCTTTAATTCCCCACGCCAATGCGCTAGCGACTACGCCAGGGAACGAGCCGGGAACGTGTGCGAGAATAGAACTACACAAGTATGAGGATTGATTTTAAACGTTCAATTTTGAACACACAAAGGCCCATTGGCAAAAACGCTCGAACACTGCAAAAATATTTTCTTATGAAGAGCAAACCCTCCAAATTTGAACACTTTTCTAGAAAACCACTTGGCCACCTCTCCTTGTCAGCCAGTATATGCCCTTTAGCAAATTGTTCATAAATATAATAGTGCTGGAAGATTACAGGCTTGCCTGACTCCTGTATCAATCTTCCCTCGATACTATAATCCCTCAGGATGCTCAGCATCTTCTCCTTATGTACTCTATCGTACGCACAAACACAACTGTTTATTCCTCTCATAGTATATCTCGATAACGTGGCGCATATTAAAAATTTGATCTTGACATCCTCGTTGCGGTCTAAACCACTCTGGTTTTCGTCCAACTTACTCTCGGCCAATGATCGAACTCCTTTCTACAATGCTAGAATACACTTTTCAAAGAATTGCCTCGAAATGTATTGCAGTATTTTGTTACCTTTCTCATATTACTGATTTTGTCCAGTCAGAGGGTACATTTCATAAAACCAATACCTTCTCGATTATTGTATGCAACCATTTCAGCCCTGCTTTCCCACTATACCTTCTCGCCGTATTTCTATCCCTGCCGCATTGTGGCATTGTACTTCATTTACCACCCTTTCTACTTCATCAACCCTGACTCGGTTCCCGTCCTAATTCTCCTCCTACACAATCTCAAAATCTGCTAGATAAGTCTCCATTTATATTCAGCAAGTTTACGAAGTGCTCCTACAATCTTCCCAGTGCTTCCTTGGCATCTACAATGAGTTTCCCTAAATTATCAAGAACATTGCTCCCTCCCAAAAAGACTTTCCTCCCGCTTGACCTAACATTTCTAATTTCTCTATATTCATCCCATGATTTTCTTTTGGACACTACTATTATTTTTGTTTCTGCTCCTTTCCACTACACAAATCTGTGTGCCAGATTCCTTGTTTGAATCCTTTTTTTTTGTAAGCCTTCTGTTCACTTTCACAAGCAGACTTTTTAAAATTTAAAATTGTTATGTGTATGAAGAATGTACTTAGGAAAATTTACATTTTAATAAATTATTACCATTTCATATTATCGTCAGAATAAAATAAGAAGCCTACTGTTACTGCTATTTTGACAATATCTCCACGTTTCTTACTGCAAAATTTAATGTGTGCTCCGTTAATACTAAAGAAAAGGAATACCTGTGAGGGCCTTATTTTTTGGTGAAATAAAACTATTGATTTATGTGTTAAAACTGACACTATTTTGGTTAGTATTTCGCGAAATAAATTGTCATTATGATTGATGTTTCTTCTGAAATCTTCATTACAGTATGGGGTAAATCTAACAAATTATGTGATAAGGGGTATTAGAGCACTCTTTTAATGTATCCTTGTTATTAAATCTTATTTGCTCCTTTCTCCTTCTAGGCCTATTTATGCGTTTCTGAATCCCTGCAGTGTTGATCGCACGTGTCTTTTCGTTCCCACTGAATACGAACATTGCATTATGTACACATTAGAATATTTCTTGCAGTGTCAAATACATAGAATCCCTCACTGCTGTATTCCTCGGCCCTCGAGAAAACTGTTGTGACTTAACTTTTCGGCATTTTTATACTTACATGCTGGATTGCCGATAAAGTTTTATCAGTCGGGAATTCGCACTGCTCTAAGACCACAACGCCATTTGATGTAATCGATAGCAGATATCGATTTTCATCGATACCCTTAGAGATCGCGGAACTGGATACACATACACATACTGACCACGATAGTCAATTCCTCACAAGTATTTAAAAGTTTATTGGAGATCATATTTTTCGTACTAAGTTGAGTCAATATCGTGATAATTCGCGCAATAAATCAGATTTCGTGATATTTCGCGAGTTCACTTTGCTCAAATATGGTACTTAAATACCTACAAGGACACATATAAGCAAGAAAGAAAATATGAAAATAGTTTGCGCGTGTGAGGAACTAGGGTTGCCAGATTTCAAGAGTTGAAAAAACGGAACACACGTCCCAAAACAGTTTCTTTTTAATCAAGGTTGTTCAATGTGGTAATAAATAATACACATTGAATCGGTCGGAGCTGAAAGCATTAAGTAAATTTTCACTACTTTTCAGGAGACGGATAAAACGTCATTGACAGAACAGAACTTAACTAACACAGTATATTAGTCTTCTATGTTGTGAAGCAACTGTTCAGGTTATATTTGTGTTCGCGGAATATCAATTTTAAATTAATAAACATATTTTATGTTCGACCCTGACTATTATATGTCAGAAAACTGTATCATAATGATGGTCATTATAACACTATTTTTCATTATGAAACAGTTTCTCCCACCAATCAGAGCTCAAGAAACAGTTGTTTGACCAATTAGATAATTAGATGCGCTGAGTTCCACGGCCTTCTAATTTAAATTTCACTGCGTGGCCTAGTGTCATAGTAGGGTAATCGAGGAGGCCATGGTCAAATACAAGGCATTCTCTGCGTCTCATGCGCTCTGTTCAGTACATAAAACTGGTGAAATCTCGACAGATATTTATGGATATTTATGTTCGAACATAAAATAGTTATAATAATTATCGTCAAACATAAACAGTCGTATGCAACTCGCCTATAATAGTAATTAAGACACTCGTATGGAAATTATAAAACTCGCATATGCTCGTTTTATAAACATACTCGTGTCTTAATTATTGCCAGTATAGGCTCGTTGCATAATGTACTATTTCAAAACAATTTTGGAAACGTGACTTAATGCCTTTCAGCTCCGTGGTCATTTTAGTGCGGCATAAAGCCATCCAGAATATTTCACATGATTTATTTTAAAATGGATTTGTAGCATAAAAACCACCTAGACCCTGTACCAATGAAATGTGCAATAGCACTCAAACACGTGGGAATATTCCAGGGTGGCCAACATTAAGTACGGAATACGGCGCTGAATGGCAGCAAGTCATTGACTTAGTGCTTTTCTCCTCTGATCGCACTACATGTATCAGTGGTTTCAGATTTAAGCCCACAGACCAAATTGCTTTGTGATGGATTTTGCCTTTCCAGTGAGCTTCCGTGCTCTTTCTCCTGCTGATAAGATGAAAATTATTTGTGTGCAGCTTAAACAGAAGACTGAATTAATTCTTTCCTATGCCCCTCAAAGGCCCTTGGATCAATACTTCAGAATACTAATTCTTTAAAAAATGACCATTTTTGATTTAATGATTTTCAGCTTCGACAGATTCATATGTATTAAATGAGCATTACATAATCAAAAACACAAAATAAAAACTAGATATTGCTGACACATCATATAGGCCTAGGACACCAGCAACTTACAAATGCTTTTCATTTGAACGACCCTTGGCAAGGATTTTTTATTTGTAAGTAACTTCTGATAAAATTCACTACAATTTTCGGGGTAGTTGGATCTAAAACGGAAGTGTTATTGTGTTAATTTATAAGGAAGTGCCTAAAAGGGGGTAGCTTCCCGTAGTCGGGTAAGCAGACCAGTGTAGAATGTTGTTTAGTGTTAGGATGTTAAGGGGCGCTCCTATAAAAGACGTAGGTGTATTCCAGGGGATGGAAATTAGTGTACAGGTCAACGTGCTGGTCTTCCAGCTGGCTGGCTGGTTATATAACAGAGGGCGACGTGCACGCGTCAGCTATATAGCGGCACGCTGCCTCTGGTAGTCGGGCCGCTGCGTGAAGTGCAATGAAGCTTGCACTAGCAACTATTTGGCTACTGTATGTCACGTCTAATCGTGACGGGAATTAGGAAAGGAGTTAGGGCGTAAAGAGGCGTGTAAACAGTAATACAAGTGTAGTGTACTGACCAAGTATTTATTGGTCAGTAATATGGAATTATGAGTCCCTTTTAGGGGATGTAATAAATGTCACAATGTAAGTGTACAAACTTGTGTGTACAATTTGTGGGTAAAGGTTACAAAGTATAGGACTTCTGAACACTGCTGACTCACCTGATGATAACAGCTATAGCCTCCGGCCGACGCACTGTAAGACTGGTAATTGAGAGAGAGACTGCCCTCCTTAAGACCTCTCTTTATAGTCTTCGGTGCTGCTTCGTCTGCATTCCGATGGTATAGATGCCCCAGTTAATTATGTGTCGCTGTTTGTGGTAGTGATGCAAGTATTGGGCAAGCTTTCCAGACTGGTTAGCTGCCCTTGCGGTGTTAGAGATGTTGTTCTGGACTTACGAGATCTGCCAGTTAGGGGTGGTTTAAATAGATGATGGGGGGGGGGATGGCCTCCAGGGGGTGCAGACCCCTGGGGGGCTGTACAAGCCTCTTCCCCTATTTAGTTCGCGTCCCCGCGAACGGGAACGGAACTTGAGGTTGGGATGTTGATGTAGTAGATGTAGTTGATGTTTTCTTCCTCTCGGGAAGGTGTGTCTGCAAACGTGACCCTGAGCTTGCCCTTGTTACCCCGTTTTTTGTTCCAGGCGGTCGCGAGTTCGACTCCTGTGGCTAGCTTCCCAGTGCCGAGCGAGCTCGCGTCCTGCGCCTGTGTGTGGTCATTTCCTACCCTGCGTTGTGATGTAGGGGGTATGGCTTTCTGTTTGGAGGGTGTGGGTGTGTTCTCAGGCTGTTTGCGTGTAATTATGAGGGGTGTATAATGTCCCGCCTTAGGGTTCCCTGTAAAAAGTACATGCAGGTCCCTGTCGAATCCCGCAGTGGAAAATAGCGGGGGCGAGTGCACGTCAGTGTATACGTGGATATTGGTTCGAAGCACCTTGCCGAGAGCGGTCACCTCTACGGCACTAGCATAGGTGCCGTCCCTATCCATGTATTTTCTGTAATCCTTCCCGGTCTGGAATGGGTTTCCCGCTCGTCCGACACAAAGTCTCGGTACTCTTTCCAGTTAGCCAGGATGTGTTTGACCGTTTCCTGCCTGTATTCCTTATGATGGTCCTCGCTATGCCGAACCAGGAAGCTAATAGCCCTAAACAGGCAGTTGCCGTCTCCTTGTACGGGGTGTGTCTGGAAACGACCCGGGGGCGGATCGTCAGCCTTAGCTTTGTCTGGCTGCTTCTTCCCCTTACTCTTGCGAGTTTGCTTGGGGGAAGGGCCTTTCTGTTGTTGTGTTGGGGGAGGAACCTCCCCGTCTAGGCGTTTTTTTGGAACGTAGGTGTACGCCTGCCTGTACTGTATGTGCGCCCCCCCTCGGGGTGGCTGCGCCAGCTCCCCGCCTGCGGTGTGTGGCTAGGTGTGGGGAGTATTGCCCCCCTGTCTGTCCGGCGGGGTGTCTCATCCCTGAACTCCCTCGGGTGTTCGTCGGGGAGGGGGTAGTGTTCCGGGCCCTTTGTGTACTTATCGCTGTTGTCCCGCTCTCTAGTGGGTTTTCTTCCCTGTCGGTTATTGCCCGGTGGTCTGTTTTCCTGTTTTCGCCAGGGTGGGGTGTATGTCTGATGCTGGGGGAGCGGGTTTTCCCGTCGATTCCCCTTTTCCCTGTACTGGGCAGCTGCATACCCCTGTCTGGTCGGGGGTGGGTTTTCTCGACGGTCCCCATTTCCCCTGTACTGTGGGGGTGCATAGCTTCGCCTGCGTGGGGGCGGGTTCTCCCGATATTCCCCATTTCCCCTGTACTGCGGGGCTGCATAGTCATGCCTGCGTGGGGGCGAATTTTCCCGGTACTCCCGGTCTGCCCTGTATTGTGGGGGTGCGTAGGACTGTCTATTTGGTGGCGGGCTGTTTCGTCGGGGGATGTCGTGGTCGTACTCCTCAGGGTAGTACTCCTGTGTGTACGGGGATGGTGATCGCCGTGAGAGGTATGTCGGCTCTGTGTCAGTGTACGATATCGGTGAATACAGAGGAGGGTAGTGTGGCCTATCCTGTGGGTGAGGTGTTGTTGGCCGCTGTGGTGGGTAGTAATTTTCCTCCCTCCCGTAGCGTCTCCTTTCTGTGTACCCCCTGTCCTCCTCAGGATAATAGCGCCCTTGTGTGTCTGCGTGCTCATCCCTTAGCGGTCTCCCGCCTGCTTGGATGGCAGCTATGGTCAGTTTCTCCATTCTGTCCACTAATTCGTCCATTTTATCGTGTGTCGTCTTTTTGTGTTTGGAAGTGCAGATCCACGGCCTTTTCCGTAGCCTTTTCCGTGATCTTTCTCCCCTCCTCTATGGTCTTTATGTTGTTTAACATGTGTTGGACCGTGGGGTTGTTCATTATACACAGCTTTTCCACTATGGCTGGTCTGAGGCCCTGCATTAACAGCTTGACTTTCTGTTTGTTTGTCATGGCTGCATTGTACTTGTCGCACATTATCAACTTTACATTGATGTATGCCTGGGCGCTTTCTTTGGGTCCCTGTGACCTCTGTCTAATTTGGTCGTAGAGATCGTCATCGTCTGGTATGAGCTGGAATTCACTCTTCAACAGTAAAGCGGTTTCCTCCCATGTGGCAGCTTCTAGTGTGTCCTCATGGAGCTCATACCATGTCATGGCCGCCTTTGTGAGGTATGCAGGAAGGAGCCGTTTCCTAACTTCCTCGCTCCAACCATTGATCCGGGCCGTTCTATTGAAGGCCTTGAGGTATTCCTCGGGATCCTGGCCTTCCCCCGCGAACTTTGTGGGGTGGATCATGGGATATTCTGTGTGTCTATTCATCTCGTTTTCGGCAGTGTCTCGTTGGCTGTGTAGTGATTCTGGTCTGTCTATGCTGTTCGCACCACTATCGTGTGCCGAGGTGTTTGGGCTATTTAGAGGGGAATTAGCCTCGCTTCCCGTGTACGACACCTGTGTTATGTTACCAGGTGGCTCGTCACCTGATATGTCGGTACTGACTGATGGTGTGTTGTCGTACTGTGTGGATTTGACTACTTGTACGGTCCTGTCTAAATCCTGTTTCACAGTTTCCAGAATAGTGTGGATGTCTAGAACTGCCTCTGTCGTGTGACTGTCTGCTTTAACAGTGTCTGTCTCTAGTAACTGTGTAATGCGCTCGAGCAGATTATTAGTTTTCTGCTCCGTGATTTGCAGTTGCTGCAACAATAGGGGGTGGAGTGTTGGCAGGCAATCTACTTCACTAGCGCTGGATATTGGTGACTCTTGTCTGTGTCCACTAGCCTGGGATCGTGTAAAGTGTATAACTTGTGCTGCTGCTGCAGGGTGTTGAGCGCGGATCTCCGATGTCTTGAATTCGAGGTCCCTAAGAAGTTGTACTGCAGTCTGGTCAGTTATTAAGTCACCGTTCTTAATTTTTAGCTTCGGCAGGAGTGGAGTCGTGCTAGCCGACAAATGGTGCGCAAAGTCTCTTAGTGTGGTTCTAAATGTGGACATTTAATTTCCACCGACTTTGCACTATGGGGCGGATGGGGGTTGGTGTAATAATACAAACTCCTAGAGAGAAAAAAAATGTGTGACGTAATACGAGGCTAAAAAAATTTTTTTCAGTCTCGCTTGGCTGTATGCGGTACGGGCCGTTTTCACCACGAGAACTCGTTGTATGAGTCCTATTTTACTGTGCGTGGTACCCGGCCTCCACCATCTGTTTTAGATCCCTTATTGGGGGGTAGTTGGATCTAAAACGGAAGTGTTATTGTGTTAATTTATAGGGAAGTGCCTAAAAGGGGGTAGCTTCCCGTAGTCGGGTAAGCAGACCAGTGTAGAATGTTGTTTAGTGTTAGGATGTTAAGGGGCGCTCCTATAAAAGACGTAGGTGTATTCCAGGGGATGGAAATTAGTGTACAGGTCAACGTGCTGGTCTTCCAGCTGGCTGGCTGGTTATATAACCGAGGGCGACGTGCACGCGTCAGCTATATAGCGGCACGCTGCCTCTGGTAGTCGGGCCGCTGCGTGAAGTGCAATGAAGCTTGCACTAGCAACTATTTGGCTACTGTATGTCACGTCTAATCGTGACGGGAATTAGGAAAGGAGTTAGGGCGTAAAGAGGCGTGTAAACAGTAATACAAGTGTAGTGTACTGACAAAGTATTTATTGGTCAGTAATATGGAATTATGAGTCCCTTTTAGGGGATGTAATAAATGTCACAATGTAAGTGTACAAACTTGTGTGTACAATTTGTGGGTAAAGGTTACAAAGTATAGGACTTCTGAACACTGCTGACTCACCTGATAACAGTTATAGCCTCCGGCCGACGCACTGTAAGACTGGTAATTGAGAGAGAGAGACTGCCCTCCTTAAGACCTCTCTTTATAGTCTTTGGTGCTGCTTCGTCGGCATTCCGATGGTATAGATGCCCCAGTTAATTATGTGTCGCTGTTTGTGGTAGTGATGCAAGTATTGGGCAAGCTTTACAGACTGGTTAGCTGCCCTTGCGGTGTTAGAGATGTTGTTCTGGACTTACGAGATCTGCCAGTTATGGGTGGTTTAAATAGATGGGGGGGGATGGCCTCCAGGGGGTGCAGACCCCTGGGGGGCTGTACAATATGTGAATAATTCTTGTTTTATCTAACTAATGGAGCTTCTGTTTCTATCATCTCGCCATTTGATATTCATTTAACAGAAATAACTCTGTTCGTAAAAGCATTGGAGGGGAAAATGCTGAGCAACTTCACAAGGACTACGATATTCCTTAATTTTGTTGCCCCTAATAATTCTATAACATCTGACACAGACATAGAAATCAATTTTCTCTTTCAAACTTGTACCTGTATTACCAGAAACAAGTTAGATATTACAATCAATTCTGAAGCGGGATATTTGAAAATTGGTGCAAAATTGAATATATTATCAAATTAACCCCCCCCCCCCCAAAAAAAAAAAAAAAAATATCAAACCTGAATTTGGCGTTCCGTTAAAGAATAAAACGGAACGCGGAACAAAACAAGAAAAACGGAACTGTTCCGGGTAAAGTGGATCGTCTGACAACCCTCCTGTGAGGAACGCCGATCAAATTGTTAAGAATCATGATGCATTTTATAACGATTAAGCTGGTACAGATGTATATGATGTTAGAGAGTCTATGACGTCGTGGTTACAAGCCCCGTATACTTGGGTGTGTGCTGGATGTCTGATAATCTTTGTGTTGTATGTAGTAGTGTTTTTATTCATAATTCAGGTAGGGATTGGGAAGGTAGCCGTGGCCTTTTGCTAAAAACCATCCCGGCTTTTGCCTGGAGTAGTAGGGAAACTTAGGTAAATCACTTCCAGGACTGGTTATATGAACACCGACAAAGCAGCTAGAATGAGGAATAAATAGACAAAACTTTTCTGCCACACGAACAACGTAAAGTGGATGTCCATGAACACAGAGAACGGTAACTGGTAGGATTTTGTTTGTGTCTACTGTGACTAATGTAGGCTATGGATGAAATACAACAGAAAATCATTATTTGTATTTTTCTCGCAAGGAAACCATGCTGAACAAGGACTAACTCGCGTGCTTGACACACTGCCAGAGCGGCATCTGGTGAATAATGGACTCTTTTTAATTGAGTCTTCACATGCCTGCTCCATCGCAGTAAATATGCAGTCAACATTCTTCTTCATTTCGTAAAAGTCTGGTCTACATAATACAGGATCATCAATTTAAGTCTCGCATCCGATACCGATCACGGCGCTGCAAGCTCTCGCGCAGACACACGCTCGCTGGCCAGTAAAAATTCTCCCCACTACTTCGCGTCAACATAGTCATTTAACAGCAATTTCTAGTGAAAATAATTATCTACAAACTTAGGCCTACCTGGTTTTACAAGAAATGTTCAAAGTGTTGTCCGTCAGCTCGCAAGCATGCCTGGCACCTCGTAAACAAGTTTCTAGACACACGGCGAATTTCTTCCTGGGTGACGTTCGTTATAACTTGGCGAATATTTTCTTTTAACTCCTCACTTGTGTGAGGATTGTTTGCATATACCTTTCCTTTCAGCATTCCCCAGAGGTAATAATCACATGGATTTAAATCGGGTGATCTGGCGGGATAATTCCGAATGAATCTAAAACGGCACTCTCTAACAGAAGAATACTTCGCATAACAAAGCACAATGAATACACGTTGTTGTATAGAAAACATCACTTAAAGGCAACACATAAACTGTAAAATTGCCCCGAGACAGCACTGTATGTTAGGTCAAATCAACTAGCACTTCACAAGCTTGAATACGCCGGAGATACTGACAGCTTATTGCAACATTGCCGATCGCAGCGCACGTGTTCATTGCGGGGAGAACGCCAAGGCCACCTTGACCGGCCTAGCGGCCGCATTTGCCAAGGCCACCTTGACCGGCCTAGCGGCCGCATTTGCCGAGGCCACCTTGACCGGCCTAGCGGCCGCATTTGCCGAGGCCACCTTGACCGGCCTAGCGGCCGCATTTGCCGAGGCCACCTTGACCGGCCTAGCGGCCGCATTTGCCGAGGCCACCTTGACCGGCCTAGCGGCCGCATTTGCCGAGGCCACCTTGACCGGCCTAGCGGCCGCATTTGCCGAGGCCCCCTTGACCGGCCTAGCGGCGCGTACATGCGGGAAATAAAATGATGACCCGGTACTATAGGTCTATTTGAGTTAATTCAAATCCATTTCTTCCAAGAGTTCAGTTCAAAGTTCAAAACATAGCCTACATGTCGTCTTGTCTTTCACCTACAGTATTTTACCTGACCGGGTTATCACCCTTGTGTGGAGCACCAGGTAACATTCTGTTAGGGTTACCATACCTAAGTCGAGATTATCTCCCTTTAAGGCGCCAGATACTGCCCATCCCCTTAATATATACCGTATGTATCTATATCTAAGTTGTGCCTTATGTGAGCTCTGTGCTCGTGTGAGATGTGCGGGGGTTCCCAGTCCGTGCGTACTTAACCGAACCAAATATAGGCTATTGGTCAGTCAGTTAAAGAGAATGTAGGTGAAATTTTCATGATTTTTTTTTTCTGTAAAAATTGTATGTAGTTTCTAGATTTTAATCCCAAAGTTTCATTGCTGTACTTAAATTCTAATGGCGTAAAAAATTCGAAAAGTTATGGCGCCACGCCCCCTATTTTGCTGTCACCAGCACAGCTGGACAGGAATCCGTATATATTTTGCCACTCGGACAGTCATTGCGAGGAAATGTTTGATGTCATTGTTCGGAAGGCTGTGGACAAGATTGCGGCTGTTCCGGCTCTTTGTTGTTGAGTAACCATGGATACCACGAGGTTAATAAATGTGTGTTACCAGTGATAAGCAATTCTGTCGAACATTTTTTTCCAGTTGTTAAGGTTCCATAGGCTACTGGTTTTTAACGTTAATATGGGGAGAATAAGAGGTGGAATGTTTAAAAGGGTGAAAAGGAATAGGATTCAACGTGCAGGTACCGGTACAGTGAAGGGAATTGTCCCGCAAATTTTGAATAGCAGTGCAGCTACAAAACAAATAATCAGGGAGAGTAATTTACTTGACATTAGCTCCGAAGAAACTTCTAATAGTTGTTTCAGATTAATAGACATCGAACTACTTAGTTATGAAGTTTAAAGGGGCGGAACTACGAGGTCATCTGTGAAGCAATTCATAACAGCTATAAAAGTGCCATTTGTGGTTCAAAGTCTATGAAATTGTATGCTGATGGTACAGAAAGGATTGGCATCATTAGTACACTACATGTTGTTGGAGTGCATGGCAGACAGTAAGTTTAAAACATCACTTGCAAACAAATGGGTTTATGGTGCTTAAATTAGATTTTGCTACGGGATGAGGTGCCTAGGTGTGGGAAGGGTAGGTAATTTATTTTGTGGCTTGATGAATATGCCACCACATTTCAATAGGTTTACAGATCCCAACACAAGATTGCTAATTTCCTAGGAAGAAGTTGCCAAAACAAACTTGATAGCTGCAGAGGAACTATTAGAAGCAGAAGAAGATGAGTATGGATATGGCCTGCACTGAAAACTTCAGCTCTAGGTATTGCATTGTAATATGAAGATAAAACTTCAAATTAAATTTCCCTTAAATGACCATTTTTTTCACTTATGAGGTGCATTTGCTCAGATACTACTGCATATAAAGCAACGAAACTTGGTAGTCTCCTTCTAAATAGGACTGTGCATAATCCTGTGCACCAGAATTTTAATTTTTGGCCTATTATACAAGTTATGACGAGGATAAGAACATCTTCATGCAGATTTCTTGTAATATTTTTAATTTTTTCATTCGAGTAATTTAAAAGGTATCAAAATTCTGTTGCACAGGATTCTAAGCTGAGCCTTTTTAAATCTGGATAACAATATCAGAAATAAATCCAATAGTTTTGCAGAAAATGCACCTTAAAAATCAGGATGAGTAAAATATTTATTTCTATGTATTAAGATTGTATGATCATAATGAGTTACAAATGCAATGCAATATCAAGCATCATGTTGGTCTGTAGTAGTGTGTGTATTTGTAATTCAGATGAGGATTGGGATGGAGGTGGCTGTGGCCGTAAGTTAGGAACCATCCCGTTATTAGCCTGGAGTAGAAGTGGAAACCACGTAAGACTATTGCTGGAGATGTATTGATCGAAAGTATCTTGAGCAACGTCGACAGCTTTGTTTTCAAGCTCTGTAATAACACCATTTTGTATTTTTAAATTTTATTTTTATGCATGTTATATTAATAGCTACAATGTTTGGATATTGAATTAAGAGTTTGAAATTGTTAACCTGCATTTATCACAATGTGTATTTTTTTTAAGTTGGTCATAAACCATACCTTAAGTCGCATTAAATTGTCAGGGGGGTTTTGTAGTGTAAAGGATCAATAGAATGTATGAAAGAGAAGGCTATATTACTTGTTAGTACAGTATTATGTAAGTTGATTGAATGATCGCCTGAAATAAACCCTGAAATAAACCCAAGTGTAGTAGGAAAATGTAAACGGTTTGTTGTCGCCGAAGTCACGCGACTGCTGACAAAGCTTCTTTTCCATACATTTAATGAGCGTCCCGTCTCATAAACCAGCTGAAATGGTTTCGCTGGTGCAGTAGGAGAACTTGCTTCTGCGCATTGTATTCGTGTGCTGGTAGGTGTGCTTGCTATTCTCTCCTGGGCAAGGTTAAATTTAGCTCGGAGCTCGAGACATGGGGTTAGGTTAACTGGCAGAGGGCCACTCCACTTCATCCCTCGATTCTTCTTCCATTTGAACGTCACATCTAGTAATAAAAGGAGATCCGAGCATGTCCCCAACGCAACTCGCAATGACTTGTTCCTGTTGCTTCCTATTGATATCACTGCTTCAGATAACATCATTCTCTCGCCGAATTTTACAGCTTGCGAGGTTTTCCTGACTTGTTTTCAGACTGTTCCGTTCAACTGTAATGAGTTTTAATGACTTAAATCCATGATGGCCAACTGTTACGAGTGACACGAAAACACAGTAGTATCAACACATTAAGAGTACTGACCTATCACTTGCAACATCGGTCTGTCTTCGGTTGAAAATAGGGGCCTGGTTCCAGACTTAGCTCAGGAGGTGCGCTGGCTGTTCCTGTCAGACTTCGGCCATGGGCTAATGTGTTGACTCGAACAATAGCTAATTTAATCTTCAATCCCACTAATGGTGTGTGTATATATATCACATAAAACAATAAAAAATACAAGAAAATGAATGCGTAAATATACCCTCACTGATTCGTTTGCTCGTTAAACTTGCTGTGACAGGACTCGTGGAGTGCAAACTGCTGGAAAATGAACTTTTTTAAATAATATTTTTGGCCCTAGGTTGCACTGACCATTGGTCATATATGGCCCGTGACCCTAAATATTCTTGCGCAATGTGTCTATATAGCCTACAGTATAAAGTGAGCTTTATGTTCGTACATTTTGAATTTTAGGCCAAAACGTTGGTTTTTATGCCTGATGTGATGAGGTGTACCGTATAACAACCCCCACTCCACTACCAAGCGACCGTTGCCCAGCCATTTGGCTTGATGATTATGGGGTAACACGTGGTGAATGCGTTGGGTCCCCTCGTCCGTTAATCTTGGTCTCCGTGACTGGGGGCGCTGCTTCACTGTGAAGTCAGCTACTCAATTGTCTCCACGAGGCTGAGTGCACCCCGTTAGGTGTACCGTATACTGACCAAATATACCCCAGTTTAGAATTTGTGAGTTAGTCATTTGCTCATGGTTCATGAACTAGGGCGTTTTGTTGTTGTTAATTCATATTAGGGCTTGGGACATCTTCGGTCATCAGCCCCGTGTACTTGGTGAGTGGTTTTTGTGGTGACTGTGTAGCTGTAATTATTAGGGTCAGGGATGGGGTAGGTACTCCGGGTACTGTCCCTGCATTTGCCTGGAAAGGATGTAGAAAAGTTTGGCGGGATGCTTGTCCGTTCTAGCTAACGTGCAACAGCTGACACCAGACTTAGGGGATCACCATCTCAGACAACTTTTAAAGTCCGTTGATTTCTATCAGATCTAAAGGTAATCTACAAAGGGGTTGCCAGTAATTATGGCACATTGTACACTCCGTAACCTTATTAATAGTTGGTATGGGGATTCAGTGGTCAGTTCATTAAATTTATTAAATAACTATACAAACAATCTCAAATGGTTAATGAAATTGTAGCCTACTCAACATCCGCGTTAACTGTCAAAACATGCTGGACAGCCATTGGCTCCTTCCTAGCGGAGCGGTTTTCTCGAAGTTTTCAAATTACCATACTTTCATAAAATATTTTTTTGAATTAATCAAAACCCAAATTCATTCATACGCCAGGAAAAGGAGAAAGTACACATGTGTATGGCGCCCAAAACAGTCATTTTTAAGGGATTCAGTTGTACGTTAGCTGCCACTCCGGATGATGGGTATTCGTGTTCTTGTCATCTCCACGCCAGCTTTCTCTCCGCAAAGATATACTCGTGATCACCATAACAACACTTTCTTATGACGATACGCACTTCTTTATTTAGAAATAAGAATTATTTCTTGATGGTAAGGAATCTCGACTTTTCTACCTTTAAACTGACATTTCCATATTTAAAACGAAAACCATACGATTTCAACTAAAAAAAATCTTATTCTGAAAACACGATTTGCAATAACTTTTCTATTAACGTAACATAAGTTATATTACTGCATCACAATAATAATAATAATAATAATAATAATAATAATAATAATATCTTGCCTCTCAAGTTTGGCTAGTTAAGCGAATCGTTTAAGGGACCGGGATTGAGTTTTCATGTAGCCCTATATTTAATTATATTAATAATTATTAATGGATTTTCTTATAATCGTGTACCCAGCATCATTACACCAATATACATAGTACTACTCATTATTAAATTTCCATGCTAAGTTTGAGATTATTTTTTATTTATTTATTTATTTATTTATTTATTTATTTAATAATTATTAGATACAACCATGAAAAGGTCATTTTTACACTAATATTTTAAGAATTTCAAATAATATTAACAAAAACAACAATAAAAGGTAACAATTGGCAGTAATGGCAGCAAGGGACAAATCTCAGGAAAGACGCAGGGAATGATTGGGGTAGTGGGTGATTAGGAGGGTGAGGGGGTAGGAATTGAGGAAGGGATCTTCTAATGTTATGTTTGAATGTTCTATAGGGAGAGAAAATGTCAATATTTGGAAGGGAGTTGCTAAGGGTAGGTAGACGGTGGAAAATGGAGCGCTTCTGTACTTCAAGATGTGGGCGAGGTATGTGGTGTAAATGGTTCTGACGTTTTGAACGGGAGGGAACATGGAGTGGGAAGTAGCTTAAGAGCATGTTACATTTTGTGTAACCATTCATAATTTTATGTAAGAAACACAGGTCAGTAAATTGTAGACGGCTTCTCAGGTCGAGTACATTGAGCTGATTTAGAATATCGGATTTGGCCAAGTGCCTTAGTGAAGGATTGCGAGCTTTGACTATTGATATGAAGAAATGAAAGACACTGTTCAATTTAGAAATATTGGTTATAGCCGAAGTAGACCAAATTGGAGAAGAGAAATCTAGGATAGGGAGAACATAAAAGTGTTGAAGTATAATTTAAGTGCAGTGAGGTCTTTAATTTCTGTGAATCTGTATAGAATGCCGAGACTGCGCGTTACGCGAGATTTGATATGGTCAATGTGGGGAGAGAATGTCAGTTTTATCATCGTGAATAATACCTAAATCTCTTACCTGAGAAACCGTATCCAATTTATTTCTGCATATTTTATAGTCCGCTTGATTTCCAGATTTCAGTAGTGAGGAAGACACATTGAAGCACTTTTTGGATTTGGGGATAACCTCCATTTGTTGAACCATCAGTACATGTATTCACTGCTTCCTGGAGCTCAGCGTGGTCGTCAGAACTGGAAATTTTTCTGAATATCTTGAGGTCATCAGCCTACAGAAGAAGGGAACACGGAGAATTTTGCACGCATGTTTTTATATCGTCCATATACAGCACGAAGAGAAGGGGTCCCAGGATACTGCCCTGAGTTACTCCTGATAAGGCTGGGAGCCAGGACGATACAGACCCTGGAAGCACTACCCGTTGTTGCCTATTGGACAGGAAGCTTTGTATTAGGGATAGGAAGGATCCATGTACGTTGTATCGTGAAGCAAGCTTGTGGAGAAGGAAATGGTTCACGGAATCAAATGCTTTGGCCAGGTCAACGTATATTACATCTAGCTGAGATTTTTGATCTATTGCAGAAATTATGTGATGGTTCAGAACTGTCAGATTTGTTAAACATGATTTTCCAGGGACGAAGCCATGTTCTTCTGAGAGGTGTGGTTTGGTGAAAGTGAGGAGACGGCAATGTATTATTCTTTCGAAGACTGAAGAGAGTATAGGGACGATAGATATAGGTCATATGCAAATTTTCAAAAAGCTCAGTGCGTTGAACAAATTGAGGTAGCTCAATTATCATGACACTTATTGAGAGTCATTGCTATAAAAGTAAATCAAAATATTGGATTTCAGTTCATATTGGCCATAGCAGGCGGAATAGAAAATTTTGGTCACTGCGAGTTACGTGTAGCTACTGCTGTGACCTAGCGCATGGACAAATGACGTTACGCAGGCACTGTACAGGCACTGGTCCGGTGAATGCCTCACCTCGCCAGCTGCCCACTAGGATTTATGCCAGTACTACTTTAGTATTCCCGTAAATAATTTACAAAAAAATAAAAAATAATGAAACATAATACGGAAACTCATTAGTCGTTTTAATAAATACAGTGACTCGCAATGAAAGTGGTACAGCTAGTACAAACGGACGTTGGATTGGAAATGAATATTCCCTCTACATGAAAAGTACCGGTAACCCTGTTTATATAATTCATTACATATCCATCCTTTAGGGACTGGAAAGATACAAGTCATTTTAATGATTATATCGGCATAAAATGGGAAACACTAAAACTACAGATTGCATGCCGCAGTTAAAGTGGTACACTGCCCAATACATGCCCCACCCCTCCGGCATGCCATGTCTGGCTCACACATTCTGAACCGTTAATCGCTTTCGTCAGTACAGGACAATAGCGAACAAAGAGAAGAGTAGTTCCAGAAAAATATTCACTGCAGCAGAGGAGCGATGGATTTGACGTCAAAGAAGAGTCCCGAGTTAATAGCACCCAAACTTGCCATGGAAGCAGAAGTTGTGTTGAAGAAAACCGTCTGCCCAGAAACCGCGAGGAGAGTCCTTCGTAGAGAGGATTTCCATGGTCGTGCAGGGCGTAATATATCATACATTATCAAGAAGAACAAACGACTCGGGTTCCAATTTGCCACATATCACGCAGATAAATAATTTGACTGATGGAATACAGTAATGAAAGTACGTAATGGTTTATTACGCGCTACTCGACCATGGACATCCTCTTAGCTGTTAGTTGAAGAATAGAAGAAAAAGATTGTTGTTCCAAACTTTGTAATCATCTTGCGTTTTACGCACGGTCAATGCATGTGAGATTTTCGATTTTCGAAGTGAAATGCCATGTCCTATGGTTCGGATTCCACGTAAAAAGGAGGTCCCGTGGCTCATGATCTCAAGATTGACGGTCACGTTAAACCAAAAGCTTCCTTCCTTCCTTTCCGTTCTACGCACGAGATATACAATATACTCGAACTGCCAAGTTTAATAGGACGCATTCAGGGTTCGACCCTGAAAGACAAATGAAACGGTGCTTTATTTCATGTACGCCCTCAATATCCTGAAATCTTCAGACTTATCCATAAGTCCAGTTGGAATGAGAACACATTATTTGTATAGACTACAATGTTCGGAAAATTATGTTTGAGAGGTTGAAAGTACGTTATGCCCATGTACGCAGCCGAAATAGACTGGGCAAGTGACTGTTGAACACGCTGCGGCACTGTTTGCTATTTTTAGTTTTCATTTTATTTAGGGGAGCCCCGAAAGTTCCTCCCGCCCTGCACGTAGCGGCCAACCCGCTGCCTCCGACATGCTCTTAATTACCAAGTAATTACCAAGAGAAGCAGATGGGGGTTCGGATGAGCCATGTAAGGCTTTCTGCCTGTCCCAGTACCAGGTACTCCACTAGGCATCATCGTGACATGTTTCGTGTTCTTGACCGGCCACATGTGCTAAGTTACTATCCACTACCGGGATGGTCGAACTCCGCTGATTAGGTTAAACCCAAACAGTCCTGTCAGCTCACGCTAATGGGTTTGGGAAGAGAGTGGGGGTAGGCAACCTCTCCTGAAATGATTGTAAGTCATGAGTTGACTGACAGCTACATACACCTGGACCCCCTGGGGTTTCTGTAGATATAATCAGTGCAGCGAACATGTTATACATGTGCAGTCAAAGAGTTGGAGAATTGCGAATTATAGGAAACTATAAATTTCATAAGTGTGAGTTGTCAAAATGGTGCCAACAGTGGAGGTGTCAAGGAATGTTCTGCCCATTTATTTACAAATCGTGGTAACTTTCTGTTATGTGGGTCTCACAATCACGAACCATGTACGACGATTAATCAAGAATTTATTTCAAACTGTGTAAAAAGAAATGTACGTGACAATATATGTGAACGGCCATCGAAGTTAATGAGAAAGGATATACTTGCTATCCCTAAGCACTTGTCTTATAATTTACTATCAAATGGCATAGAGAGGATTTAAAATAATATTGCGACTGAGAAACTTACCACCTCTGCCTCAAAATAAGCAAGAACTTCATGATACTCTAGCCATTATGGACATTCGATCGAACTTAGAAGAAAATATAATAATAACCCCTGGCACTACAGCCCGTGAAGGGCCTAGGCTTACGAAGAGACCACTGCCCTGCCGATATTGGGGTGACGCGTGATCAGCGCATCGGGTCCCCTCGGCCGTTAATATTGGCTGAGTGAACCCCGTTCCAGCCCTAACGTCAGTTTCTAAAATCCCTGACGGAGCCGGGAATCGAACCCGGGGCGTCCGGGTGAGAGGCAGACGCGCTATCGCAACACCACGGGGCCGACTAAAAGAAAATATGCTTCTGGTAAAAGACAGAGAGAATAACATTATTATGTTTTCTTCTGCATCAAATTTGAAATACTTGTGTAAAAGAGAAACTATTTTTATAGACGGAACATTTAAGTATTGTTGTATGTAAATGAAGAGAAACTGGATAAGTTTGAAATAAACACGCCAGATGTTCGTATGAGCCGACTCAGATGGTGGGGTCATGTGAAGAGAAAGGGGGAGGAGAGATTACCTAAAAGGTTAATGAGTTCGGCTGTAGAGCATAAGAGAAGTAGAGGTAGACCTAGGAGGCGATGGTTAGATTCAGTGTTGAACGATTTCAATGTAGAGGTGTAGAAGCGGTGCTAACTGCTAATAGGGGATCATGGAGGTGACTTGTTCACAAACAGAGGCTTGCAGACTAGACTGGAGGATTGGGAAGGAGGTGGCCGTGACCTTAAGTTAGGAACCTTCCAGCATTTGCCTGGAGTAGAAGTGGGGAAACCACAGAAAACAACTTCCTGGATGGCTGAGGTGGGAATTGAACCCATCTCTTCTCAGTGTTTCCTCGCGAGGCTGAGTGTACCCCGTTCCAACCCATAGACCAGAATTAAATTTCTTGGCAGAGCCGGGAATAAAACATGGACCTCCGTCAAAAAAAAAAAAAAAAAAAAAACTGAGAGCTCTCAGTATTAACATTGTAACCTGTTTTATAAGCTTTAAAATGATATAGACTATACATTGACATTTTGGTTTTCATTATATTAATCTCAAATTATAATAGCCGCCTTGTCAAACACTTAAAATACGTTTAATATTTAAATTAATACGTACATGCTTCGGTATACAATGATAATCGTCAGCGTAGATTGAAATAATAAAACAATCTTAAAAACTATGTTAACAATTAATGCCATAGTGAAAATGGATATCTTTACAAAGTACACATTAAAATTTAAATAAAATGAAAGGTCACAAAAAACAAGAAAAATACATAAACGAAACAAGACTAAAGTTAATATAAATCTACCTTAATAGATGGTCTACATTATACTTCTTCACTATGGTTCAATATAATGAATCGGATCTCCTGTTGATTGCAAAAAGGTGTTGTTTCCACGTATAAAGAATTGGTGAAATGCGTAACAATTTTTGACTGATAAAGTCCTCTAACCTTGAAAAACGTTCTAGTTGAACCCAAACTTTCTATATTAGGCCTATATTAGACTGGATTTATTCAATACGGCTAAATAATAATATATTGCTTGCCACGGTGGGTGAGTGGTTATAGTGTAGGATTACTAACCCCCAAGCTTGCAGGTTCGCTCCTGGCCGGGGTAAGTGATTTTTGAAATTACGACATGTCATACGATGTTGGCATGTCAAAGAACCCATTTGAATTCAGTAGGCCGTGTTCATAATGACAAAATTAATCTCGGGATTTTCCGCCAACACAAAGTTCCTCATTTCTCTACTAGAAAGCGCTATAGTGTCAAGGAGCTTAGATATTTAACCTCCTTGGCTTTCATCAAGGAACAACAAAATTCGACATGCAAGCTACCCTCTGCGTGTCAAATAACAAAGCTTGCACCCGGCATCCGAGGCCATATGATATTATTATTATTATTATTATTATTATTATTATTATTATTATTATTATTATTATTATATATTGAAATGGATGTCTCTGATGGATTCTATAGGATATTGTTTCCAGCCAGGCACACTGATATGGAACAATGCGTAAGATTTTTGAAGTCATTTAACCTTATAAAGAGTCCTGTTGAAATATATTTGTGGTTACAATATGTTGTTTCCAGATGGTCGAACACCGTAAATATGCTTTATAAATGACAAAAACCATCTAACTAACTAACTAACCTTGAATAAAACCAGAGGATCCTACTTCTAGGTTAGCTCTGTAGAACTAGCTGTCCAAACGGGTGATTTATTTCATATCATAATTCAATTTGCCAAGTATATTTATAGGTTGAATGAAATATTGGACATTGATGGGCCAAAATATATGGATAAGTCGAGAATAAACTCAACTAAGTATCTCCAAGAAACAGTGTGCACCAACAAGGAATATGCAAATGAAATGTAATGCAATGACAATAACAAGGTTTCGTTGAGGTATATTGCCACTAAATGTAGTTTAGTGGGGCTACCAGTGCGGTGACAAATTTCACACCCCACAAAAAACAAAACAAAAAGAATAGTGGTTGTTATATTAAATATTAGTAGAATGAGTATTTTGGTTAGTTATTGGACTAATACAGGAGGTACATTTAAACACAATCCCCCCACCATGATCGTTTCACTTTGATCCCCCAATTTACACATTTGCAGACTTTAAGAAATCACCGTGTGGTAAAGGTTATTTTTATTCTCTTAATACTTAAACGATGTGTCATAAAATTTCTACATTCAATTTTGTTCTTATACCAGTACTTCGTCTTGATTGAATGAAAATACTAAGAAGATGAATTATTTTCATACCGTCAAAGTTTTAATGTTAACTCCACGAACTGTCAGTGGAAGTAAAGCTTTTGTCTGTAGTTTTGCACCTTGTAGCAGAATATCGTTGTAATGCTCATACTGCTGCTTATAACTTTCATATGATAACATTTTTCCAAAGCTACAACATACAAATTAAAATGTGCATATTGATTTGTATAGTATGCCTAGAATTTCTAATGAGTGGTATGGACTACGTGTTCGAGATAACAAGAGTAGATAGTGAAGATCATTGCAGGTTGACACATTCCGTTAATATTACTACCTTCACGTCCAGTTTGGAGTGGGGGGGGGGGGGCAGTAAAACACGCCTCAGGCAACTTCCCCTGTTAGGATTTTCCTAATTGACCCCCGTGGAGAGAACTCATCAGTGGAGCTCGGTATCACCCTCCACTACTACACCCGCCCTTTAAACCTCGACTGCAGGCGGCAGATGGGAGGTTGCCGTGTACACGAGGAACAAGGCGTGCACGAACACACACACATCGACATGGTTGGTTCATGTGAATATTTGTTGAAAAAAGAATTAACAAAATTTGTAACAATTGTCCCCATTAATCACCCGAATGTGTAATTATAGAACTAACAGCACTACGCCAAAACAAATAGCTGGAGTTATAGATGCTCCTCTATAGAATACGCAGGGAAAAATGAACACATTACCTTCAAAATGGGTGTAGGGGCATTTTTGTCTCAAAGCAAACAAGGAGCTGAGAAATTAGTATTTTCATAAACGCGTCTAAAACGGGGCCACTTGAAATGAATCTCGTTCGGGCCAAGGCCGTGCTAGCGTAGGCGGCTAGCGCACCTGGCCGTAGAGTAACATATTTCTCGGTATGATTCAAATCCCGACTACCACTATTGTCTCCTCTTTCAAGTCTTACTCAACAATCACTGATCTAATGGGAATTACTTTCTAAAATATGGAAATTTAAAATCAGCACTAGGCCTGTAAAAATTATGACAAAGAAAAATATCTATATTTTTATTAAAACTCTATCCCTGTGCCCGCCCCTTGGTGTTGACACAGTGCGTCAGTTGACTGAGGCACTAGTCTCCTTTGACCACGGTTGACCCCCAGGGGCTCACATCTAGTGGGACGTGGGTTGACGACCACGGGACCCCAGCTGTGTCCGGTATTGCTTCCACTTACTTGTACCGGGCTCCTTTCCATCTTTCCTGTCGACCTCCTTTGGTCAACTCTTGTTCTTTTCCGACCCCTACGGTATAAGGGTGTCCGAGGCCTAGGGAGTCGTTCACTTTTCCGCCTTAATTGGCCCTTGTCTCATCTTTCCTGATCCCTCCTTCTTCGAGGGGTCAGACCTCTTGTTTTCTTTTCATTATATTTCCCGCACTGTTTTTGTTTGTTAATTGGCTCTCCGTCTATCTAAATTCCATTTAGCTTTTCTTTTTCATCTACACTCCATTTTGAAGGTGTTTTCAGTCTACGTTGCATTTTTAAGTCTTTTCGATCTGCAGTAAATTGCATTTTGCGAGTGTTTTCAACCTCAATTGCATTGTGTAAGGATTGACAATCTAAATTGCTATTTGGAAAGTTTTTCAATATAGGGGATTGGACTTTTGTGAGTATTTGGAATTTCAATTGCATTTTGTATTTTCAACCTAAACCGCGTTTTGCGAGTATTTTCAATCTAAATTGCATTTTGTTTGGTGGGCATTTTGCAAGTATTTTGATTCTCAATTGCATTTTGTGAGTATTTTGAATCTAAATTGCATTTTGTAATCGAGTAGTTTGGATCTACCATGCATTTTGTAATCAATTTCAATTGCATTTTGTAAGTATTTTGAAATTCAATTGCACTTGGTGATATTTTGGAATCTGAAATGCGCGTTTTTCAATTTCAATTGCATTTTGTAAGTATTTTGAACCTCGATTGCATTTTGTACGTATTTTGAACCTCGATTGCTTTTTGTACGTATTTTGAATTTCACTAGCATTTCGTAAGTAAAGTATTTCGACTCTACATTATTTTGTACGTATTTTGAACCTAACCTACATTTTGTGCGTATTTTTCAATCTATTCCTTTTGTGAGTATTTTCGTTCTACATTCCCTTTTGTAAGTATTACCGCTCTCCATTTTGTGAGTAGTTTGAATCTGAGTTCTTTATGTATGTATTTTCCTTCTCACTTAATTTTCGTTCTGGTTTCCACTTCATTGTCATTTTCGCTATCACCCAGACCATTAGGGACCGATAACCTAGATTTTAGGTCCCTAAAAACAATAATCATCATCGTTGACCACGGTTGGTACTTAATGGTGTTCAAATGCGAGAGACCCTTGCCACTTTCTTTACTGGTACGTTAATGATCCCTCCCTAGGCTAGGTTTCATTCACCTCAGTGTGTGTATAAAACCATAGTACAGGGTCATTATCTTACGTGCACGCGAGTTAACACGGCGAGCTAAGCCGGCTGTGACTGGCGCAGATCGCGGGCGCGCGTACCCGGTTCAGCCCGTGGTTGGAGCGCACTTTCACACTTTTAGCAAACACGTTCAAAAATGTGTACTTAAAAGTACTCATAGGCGATGCTGAAAATGTCCTCCCTGTCTTGTAACACACACCCATCCTTCTGACGAAAGAATGGTTTTCTTGAATCGTTTAGCAAGCCCCCTAATTCTACAGGCATTAGGCACAGGTCTTCCTGGAAACTCGATTCGAAATTTTCGTCTCGTTTCAGAACATATTCTGGTTTTCATATGCGAATCTATACTAATATACGGTAATAACGTTGAACGAGTTTGTGTGTTTGTGTGTTTAAACGCGCTGATCTCTGGAACTACCAGTCCGAATCGAAAAATTCTTCTTTTTATATGATACCCAGATTCAAGAGGAATAGTTTAGGCTATGTATCATTAGGCTACACCTCTCAGGTAACCTTAAAGATTGATTTTTGTTCAGTAAGTCGGTAGAACAATCGCTCCCAAACAGCCCTACCCGCATGCGCTGGCGTTATGGTTAGTGATACGTACACAGTTTCCCTCCCCCCCCCCCCCATAATAGATCCACTTACAAATAAACTAAATTACATCTCAATGTACCTAAATACTCTTTTTTTTTCTCGCCTAACATCAAAATTAGCATATTCATTTACAAATCAGTCTTAAACCAAAGAACTCTACCAGCCAATCAGAGGCTCTCATTACAACGTCAGACTAACTTTTTATCTCAAATAACAAATTATCCGTACAAAAACTACTACATATCATTCCTACACATACATAATACATAAATCAATCAAAAAATCACAAAGCTTTTACTCCGAAATACCTCAAACAGCCCTAAACATATCAACCAATCACAGACCACCAAACCAGCCCGCTCAACTAACTCATTCAAACTTAAACAATCACTGCCCTTCCCTTACGTACGTAACTTAAACACTCAAATATCATGTCTGAGGCTGTTATTATTATTAATTTCAACCTTGCAAACCTACTTAAGGTCTTTATTTCCTCATCTTCAACGAATCCAACCAACGCCACCTAAATAATAAGGCCTCCGCACTGGCTGACCAGCGCTAGGCAGCTCGACCAACAGTAGTCAATCGCGTTGTTTGTGGAGCGTTACAAGGTCGGCGCATAAGTTGTACTTTTTGCTGTAGTTTTGCTCTTCAGCGTTCGAATTGTGTTAATCAGTGTAGATAAATGTGTAATGAAATGTTTGTATTTGTGGATATGTGTAATATTAATCACCAAAATGCCGTATAGTTGTTGTGTGACTGGATGCAGAGGGAATTATCCAACGGGACCAAAAGTCCAAGTGTTTTCTTTTCCGAAAGGAGCAGACTTGACAAACAAGTGGATACGAGCCAGCCCAAGGGAAAATTTAACAGTCAGCAAAACAACAAAGGAAAGTTATACAGTACTTATACTACCCATATTAAATATAGATTAAAGATAGAAGGTCTGAACTACATGGTGTACATAACCTCAGATACACCTACTGTATGTAGCCTACATCTGTTCTATGAAAACATTTGCAATGCAGTTAAATACTATAACATACCGTAAGTGATTTGCCCGTTTGGAATTAGCTTGTTTTGTATTATTTTCATTCTAGTGATCAGCAGACGTATGATATAACTTAAATACTGGTTTATTTTCTGAAAGTACCGTAGGCTGTGATACAAATTAGGCTTGTAATCCACTACGACGTTTTATGTGCACTTTATGCTGTTTGATAATTTAATTTTCAGAACATTCCCTGAATTCGTAAGCCTACAATTATTTAAAATATTACTATAGTAGTTCTAACATAACCTACACTATATTAATAAAAATATAGGCTATGTTATAATCCTGGCGTATGTTTAAGACCAAGATGTTTATTCATATGGTTTTTTTTTTACATTAGAGTAAAATCGTTGTACCAGTGCACGTCTGTCATTGTGCATGTTATTTGAATTAATCCAATATAGGCCTACGGTAGCCCAGCGTACTGCATTTATTTAGATGTAAGGTATTCATTGCCTAGTTTGTGATTAAGATATTTTAAATACTTACAAAACTAATAGTATTTTCAGCACAAAATAGGCTTTCTTAAGGTCTGTTATTGAGTTTTTTTTTGTTTTATGTTTGGACATGTTCAAAATTAAATTCTAGCCCTGCTCATAATTTTACCTTAATGTAGCCTATATCATTAATTGCAGATTTAGCTTTGGCAGTCCTGATGTACCAGATGGGTGAAGCATATTTCCTAACATCTATACATACCAGAAAGTCAATAAGCTTATTATTGATTCCCAAGATTAAGAAATTTAGTCCTATTGTAATTTCAAAAACAACCCTCTCAAAATGTGAATTGAATCTATTTTGAATTTTTTTAACCCATTTAAACTAATTTTTTAACCTTCACTTACATCCTTTAAGAAAATTTCTAGTAACAAAATGTAATTTTAATATACAATCTGTTAAAATAATAGTTAAGAAACTGAAGATTTCCTATGCTCTCTCTATTCTCCATTAAGCTACAAGAACAGTAGGCTCGTGAGTTGAATTGTTGGTGAGAGTTAATTATGTTCCTGTTGTACAATGTAGTCTCGGCTAAATATGTTTCAAGATAAAACTGTATTGTATTATATTTCTGTCTGTAGCCAAATTGTTGTTACATTTTATGTAAATAAGTGCAAAATTCAAAACTTTTAATTAATTTAATATTCTGTAATCCAACGCCAGTAAAAATAATACTAAAAATTGAACGAGTGAGTGGAAAAATGACAATAGTCAAAGAAATGGGATAATATTCCAGCATATGTAATCATTAATTAGTCGCTAACTCATGTTACTCCTATTATGACATTTTGAGACATAACTTCTCTCTACTAGTACCGTACTACAATTGCCTACTAGTGAATTTTTGAATACGACGTATAGTTTCGACAGATGATCGTTCTTTTTTCCTCTTCGAAATGGAATGTTAACTTTTTTCGACTCAGCTGTTCAATTATTCTTTTCCATTTTTGCCCTTCTCCCTTCATTTAAAAGTGAGGTTAATAAGTTCATAACGTTCTGAAAATCATAATAAACATCATTATCGTAATAATTACGGGCCTTTTTTTGTTATTATGATGAAACTGTTTATTTCTTTTTCCTCTCTCAGTATAGAAGGAGTTTCATAGATTAATCATTACTGGAAAGCGTATTTTATGGAAGGTAAGGAAGAAGGTAAATTCTACGAGGTACGGGTAATTTAGCAATACTGGCTACTCAAAGACTTGCAGGCTATGCAGTGTTCATTTACAGTTGCACAGCGCAACAATATGAGCGTTTTCTTTGCGAGTAGAAACATCGTTTGGAAGGTCAGGGAGGAATGACTACTCTTGGCGCGCGTGCTTCCGAGCGCGAAGGCCTTATTATCTAGGTGGCGTTGATCCAACCCACTCGAGGTCTTTCTCTTTCATTTAATTACTTAACTACTCTCCAAATCTTATTACAATTACCACTTCATTATTATTATTATTATTATTATTATTATTATTATTATTATTATTATTATTATTATTATTATTATTATCAACGAAGCTGCTGCTATCGGCCAGGGAGCGAACGTGCCGAACAACTAATACGGCACTAAGTCTAACAAACAAGGTCATTTCAAGTCTCATTTTACTTAAAATTAAATAAATTACTTAAAAATTAACAATAAATTCACCCCCTCACTTTAATCAAACCAAAACTTAAAATACAAATTTTTCTCCCCTCTATACATTAACGAGGGGACAAAAATTAATTAAACCTTTGAGTAACAACTTCAAACAGGCTAAAAGGAGCACCAATCGGAGCACCAGTGCCTGCCACCGACCCATGGGCAGTTGTTCGCGCTTCGCGCTCACAACTGCACAACTGCCCGATAACTTGACTTGACCGTTTCACCGATCTGAACCACATTTTGTATACTGACCCTTTAGAACCCTGCGGATAACACTGTCCACTTTAAATTTTGGACAGACCATTCCATTCTCTGCATATAGGCACTTTATCACAAATCTACACCGTTTCTCCTAATTGCACCAAATTTTACATACATTTTGAAACCCTGCTGGTAACACTGTCCACTTGATATTTTGGACAACGCTCTCCATTCCCTACATTTAGAATAACAGACAAAATGAACTTGAAAACCACGTATTAAGGCCCTAGAACCGTTCATGTCCGTAGTAGTGTAACTGTAAGAGTATTTAAGTCTATTGTTGACGGGCAGTTCGGGCTGCATCGCGTCTCCCCTACCAGTGTTCTGGTGCAGAATTGCGAAAATAGTTGCATCTTGCGCTGTTTATAAATTGCAGTCACGGGGAGTAATTAGTGCAAAAATATTTCTTAGGCCCCTTAAAACAGTTGCCATGAAAATATTATGCCTCTGTATAAGTGCAATTGTGTTGGTTCAGTACATGGAGCTGCAATAAGCGTTGGTGCTTTCAAATTTACCCTTCCGAACCTTATCGTTGAGCGCTATGTGGCGATAGATGATACTATTTCCAAAGAGTTCTGATTATTTTCCTACGGCGCTATGCGACAAAAGACGACACTATTGATATCTACATTTATAACATCCAGTGAGATATTGGCCCTAGGCAGTTGTCTTCTATTTCACTTACTCCTCTTTCTAATATTTTTTTTTTAATTTGTTAGTAAATTACGTCCATTATACTGTACTACTTATCACCCCCACTACAACCACCACGAAAAGTTATATTTTTTTCTGTTTAAGTATCATGTGCCAGTTCTATAGTAGTGGTAGTCTATTAATTATCATCCATAAAACAAATAATCCACCGGGCGAAGCCGGGCACTACTGCTAGTTATGGATATACACACGTTCGCACAAAGTGAATTGGTGTCTAGGCATGACCCACAATCACAGTAATCACAATACTCACCAGACATGCAACACTAACGTCTAATATTTGCAGATACACGTCCATATGAATGACAAAACATGTGTGAACTACCGATATGAGTCAGCGGAGCGCGCCACCACCGGCTGAACCGCGCCCGCGATTTGCGGCAGTCAAAGCTGGCTTAGCATGCCGTGTTTACTCGGGCGCAAGTAGATAATGACCCTGTAGTTCTAAGGATCACCGAAAACTACTATGAGGCCGCGTAGATAGACCTGAAACACTACATGGAGGGATTTTAAATGACTGTTTTCATTCCATCACGCTCTGTAGCTCGTGGGAGGGAGTTGTGGAAGTTAGGAAGTTGTAGCAGCAAGCGATTCTGAAATCTTCTGTGCTTAATTTAGATCCAGTGGTTTCTTCAACCCCCCCCCCTTCAATGCTCACTGTCGTTATTTTGATGTCAGCAGTATAGAGGGAGGTTAAAATTGAAATAAGGTACTATGTCAGCAATTTTCTTGCGGCGAGTGTAGGGAGCTACGGGGAAGGCCCACTCAAGATAAGTAACCATGTCATGCCAACGAGCATTGCCTTCCCAGTCGCCTCGTAGATCTTGTCTTACCGTACTCGGCCATGGAGAAAGCAAGATGCGAGACTGTAGTGTTGGCAGCAGCTGAGAGTTCAATTTATTATACTTTACCTGTTTGTGAGGTTAGGGATGAAGTGAAGTGAATTGAGTCTTTGTGTGGCGAATTATATTTAAGGCCGTATGCTCTTCCTGACGGCAACCTCGCGCGAGGAGTTGAAAGATAAAATGAGTGCAGTTGAATGGGACTGGGCAAGGATGTAGAAGTGCCCTTGCCCTATTATAACGTACCGTCGCGTCGCGACATTGCCCTAGCGCTGAATATGAAAAGCAGCCCGAAAACAATCCAAGGACGGCCAACGGTGGGATTAAAACCCATTCAGTCTCCCAAGGCAAGGGAATAGGACCAGAGCCTTGGGCGTTAAAGCTTCGAGCAACTAGTTTGGTCCTAATACATCTACAATTTGCCCTTAATGCTATAGTAGCACTAGCATATTCAAAAGCTTGTAGCTTGAAGTGACCTTTAATCTCGTGATCATAATCCACGGGGCCTCCTTTTTACGTGGAATCCGAACTATCCTGCGTGACATTTCACCTCAAAATTCCTCATACAGAAAACTGGAATCTAACTCGGTCCCCCTTGGTGGGTGACGGGTAGCTTTATCGCTGCGCCATCATCCCCTCCCCCCCCCCCCCCCCCACCCCTTCGAGAGAGATCTTCAACTAGCGACCTATTTAGTAGGCAATGCTGGTACTTGGGCATGTTTCCCAGCCACATACCTGTTAAAGTTGAAACTGCTCTGGCGTGTGCTAGAACTAGTTATAGGCAGCTGTATCGTCCTGGTCGATCATTCTAGAGAGCTGCTCGGTTATTTCTCTTTGAATCTTACACGAAACCAGCGAACTAAAGAACATAAATATTATTCCATTCATGATTATCTAATGACGGTATTCGGAAAGATTTGTCATTCAAAGAACTTCCAACGGTTGCTTGAAGAACATTCACTCGGGATCGGCTGCAGGAAGTAAGGTTTGTTCTGATCTGACTACAGTAGTGTTGGTGCGATCTACCCGTTCTTATGATTGCGATGATCAGATCTGCAAACGGCATTTCATATGCCAGATAGTGGAAACAGTTCGTCGATGTATTACTTCCGGGTATGATTACGCTAGCAGGGGAAAATAAGAAAGACAATTCATCTTCCTATCCGTGCAATTTACTTTGTAGACGGTGCAGTCGCTAAGGAATGGAATGGGTTGGCGGTTCCTAAGAGATTTGGACATGACTATACCTAGGCTCCAAGATGGCCGACAATACTTGATCTGGTGAAGCTTAAGTATTAAGAATTCGATTAATAAATGTTTAATTCAGATGATTTGTGGCCTTCTTTTAACACAGCCACAAAAGCTATTAACGTTCCGTGCTAGAATCGCTACGTTTGTAAATAACGTATGCATATTTGAAACGTTCATGTTGTGAAGGGTAAAGCAGGAGCTTGTCAGCGTGGTGTAGTGATCAGCATTGCTGTGATACCATGGGGGCGTGATCGTGGAGTGGCCTCTCACCAATGCGGACCGGGTTCAATTTCTGGTCAATGCATGTGAGATTTTTCGAAGGTGAATTGTCACACTCTGTGGTTCGGAATCCACGTAAAAAGACACTTGGCTCATGATGGCGAGATTAACGGTCACGTAAAACTGCAAGCTTCTAGACCCTGACGTTGGAGGTTTGATTCCCAACTTAAGCATTTCTTTTTCCTACCGGTCCCTTTTTACTAATTTATACAGTATGGTCTAATTATAGATGTAGTGTATACTTTAAAATGTGTTTGGAAACACAGTCTTACTTGTTTTAATTAGAGGTTTTAAATTAAGAAAGGCATCTTATCATTGATCTGTGGTCATGTTCCCTGTAAACGAATATGCATATTCGAATTTCAGTAGCCACTGCCGTGACTCAGATACACAAATAGGTGATGGAATATCTATGGGCAGATTGCCTCACTGTTCCGCCCGTTAAGAAGAACAATAACAAAGGCTATAACAACTCTCGTATTTATACTCAGGCCAACACGGCCTCGGTCCAGTTTCCGGTTTAAAATTCGCACAAAATAAACCTATTGACATGATAGTACATTAACGTGCTAATGACTTCAACCAGATGTAAATCGGATGGGTACCGGTCCTTGTGCAACAAAACAAATGGTTTGATATTAACTTGCTGTATATCGGCCTCAGCCGTCACCACAAAGAACGAATATCCAAAATTTTGTAAAGAGGTTGGCCTATAGACTATTTCTCATTCTTACTGATATATTGAGTATGAACGATTTTAACTTGCAATACTTAAATAGTGATGGCCCGAACATGTCATGTTGATGAGAATGCCTGTCATATGTTTTTGAAATATAATCAGCAGCCTCAATGAAATCTATAATAGAGACCACGCCATTGGCTCGGCGACTCCGCTACACTAAAGCAGGCCTACCATCTTCAGCATTTCCTTGTAGGCTATACGTCCTGGTATAAAACTGCCTGCCGCTCGCACGGACGTGGTAGCACGCAACCGAAGTAGTCGGGACTTAAAGCTGGAAGGTTGTTAGTACTGTATATCTCCCGTGCAGCTGCCAGCAGGTGTACCAGGAGATGATAGAACCGACTCTGAGTCGTGTTGGCAGATCTGAAATGTATACTTGCAGGCTTCCCAAAGATCCAGGCTGTAGTGTTCTTTCAATACTGCATGGAAATGACCATGGTTCGCTTTCAATGCGTATCCGGAGACCGTGTGAGGGTTTTAATATCCTATGGTTAGTTCCTCTGCCTTGGAGACGGGGTGTTTGTGACAGTATCATCATTCATTTCATCCCAATCACGACGTGCAGGGCACTCGAAGGACATGATCCATGCCTCGTCGAAGACCACACGCGTTTTTTTAAATTTAATAATAATCATAACTGTAATAATATCAGCTGTCCCTGAGGTGTTAGGATAGCGCGTCTGCCTCTCACCCAGAGGCCCCAGCTCCGATTCTCGGCCCCGTCGGGATTTTAAAACTGACGTGAGGTTTGAAACTGGGTGTACTCAGCCTGATGAGGATGATCGTGCAGCTGTAGGACAGTGAGACAGCGCCCTGGTCACGGAAACCGAGGTAACGATCGAGGGGACCCGTCTCAATGGTCACGTGTCACCCCACACAATCTGTAGGTAGCAGTTGCTTGGTAGGCCAGGATCCTTCAGTTTGTGGTGCCACGGGATTTGTTTGTTGTTGTTTTTGTTGTTATTATTAGTTGTATAAACTCCACCCAGACGTCGTTCCGCCTGTCTACTGTGCTTTGCAATGCGTCTCGAGAGGTTTAAGTTGACGGTAGTAGGTGTTTGGTTCGAGGGTCTTCAATGTTCATGGCCTAGCAGGTACAGAAGTCAGGATAATAAACCCAAGTACTCTTAAAATATCATGGCTCATTTTTTCTAATAGTACATTATGCAACGAGGCTATAATGACAATAATTAAAACACGAGTATGTTAATAAAACGAGCGTAGCGAGTTATATAATTTCCATACGAGTGTCTTAATTACAATTATAGGCGAGTAGCATAAGACTGTTTATGTTCGACGATAATTATAACTATTTTATGCTCGAACATAAATATTCATAAATATCGGTCGAGTTTTCACCAGTTTTATGTACTGAACACTGCACTTGGGACGCAGAGAATACCTTGTATTTGACCATGGCCTTCTGGAATACCTCACTATGACACTTGTCACGCAGTGAAATTTAAAATGGAGGCCATGGAAGTGAGCGCAGGTGCGATGCTATCCTCACCTAATTGGTCACACAACTGTTTCTTGAGCTCTGATTGGTGGGAGAAACTGTATCAATGAAAACTTGTACTGTAATGAGCCTCATTATAGTACAGTTTTCTGACATACGAGTATAGTATTTACATTTCGCCAGGGTCGAACATAGCCTACACTGTAATATAAAATCCAGGTGGTCTGAGTCAACCAACAACATCATGCCCCACCGTTGGGCAATCATTGAAATAAATATGATAATACCCCTACGTTGGGCTACCATTGTAATAAGTATAATATCGAAGCTTGCCACCTCAGGGTAGCGGGGCGATATACTCGCTAAAAGAATCACACAAAGTACAGTACACAGACTTCACTAATGTACACATTTATTATTAAAAGCAAGCTTCCATTACCTGGATATCCTGTACAGTATCAGCAATAACTTTCATAAGGGAAAAATAAATACTCCTCACAAAGCTTAATAGTCTTCTGCTACTTTTCTTTTCTTTTCTTTTCTTTTCTGGTTGTTCTCTGGCAATCAAAAACTATCAATACCTGTTGGTCAACATGTAAGCAGGCTTCCATTACCTTAATCTCCCACACAGTATGCACAACTATCTTCATAATAAAATTTAAATACCCCTCACAAAGCTTAACATTCTTCTGCTCCTTTCTTATTACTCCACTTTCTCAGGGTAATATGTCTGCATGGACAAACCAAATCATAACACTTGATACTCTTCTTTCATTATTCTGTTACTTCAATAAGCCTTTCAAAATAAACCTTGCCATTCTTTTTTTTTTATCCCAACAAGCAGACACAAAAACGCATTCATTACTCTTCCCAACAACCCTACTACCTTCACATCTCAGCATTCCGATCCTACTCTTCACAAGATAACCTCCATTCAGCATAGCATAAACTATCTTATATACAAATATCGCCATAGTAACCTTGCCCTTAGACAAAGCCACCTGCCACCCACTGCCGGACCAACACGAAGAATCTATATGCCACAACACACAAGATTCTCTGTGGTGCCCCACCAATAAGTGGCCATGGCTGTCAACCTGAAAACTAAAATAATACCAACCAAAAGAAACTAAAAGCAAGCCCTGTAACCTAAAGTTCTGTTACAAAACTTTCCTTCTGACAAAATCTCTAGTGGTTATCTTATACCATTGATAATGATAGATGTTATTATGGCATGAGCAAGTAGCCTACCGTGACTGGTTTCAAATATGTCATTATTGGATTTTATATTTAGTGAAATCTACCGAATGCGAATGCGGTCCTCTCTGTGACATGATTTCTATAAGATCTGCCTGTGTGTCGAAGTGTTTCGTGAAGAAAACATCATTTACAGTGAGCCGTCCGCCTTTCCCAAATATAAATCAGTTTCTTCACCGTACCCGATATAATGTAGCCTGTTTCTCATTTTTTAGCTAGTATGATTGAACTAAAGCCTACATGAATCTCACCTCTTTAATACCAACCGCTCCTGTTCAGTATTCAGCCAATAATTCAACATGGAAACGGAAACTTTCTTTCCTAATTATCGGGTTACTCTCCCATTCCACAATAGAATGAGAACTGTATCGGTCAGTCTCCGATGGGTGGATTCCCGGTGGTCATCCTGAGTGTATCTGCTCTCCTACCAGTTTTTCTTCACACCGGAAAATACTGGGATGGTACAGCGTTTTACAGGTCTCGGTGCACTCGTCCACACCCTCGTTTATTATTAAAATTGCAGATTTTTTCTGTTCTCTGTTTAGAATGTAGATATTTTCTTTTCTGTGTGTCATGCCGAATGAATATACTGGAGAGGGCTGCGTTGGTTCAATTCAGTCTGTATATGAATATGCGAATCGCGAAGATATGTCGAAATTTTCCGGAAGTCGCAACATGGTACCCATTGCAAGTAATTTTCATTCCATACTCCGTATATATAGAAATTGCAGTTTCAACTTGATAACTGTAAGAGCTTTCAACAGTCTTGCCGTGACAAGTCATCAGCGTAAGTTTGGTGTGGCCAAATGGGCAAGGGGCTAGTGCACTGTAGGACGTTGCAGGATCAAACCAAATCGCGACGCTGTTGGGTTAGCATTTTAGGTATCTAGCGTGCGAGAGATCCATGTCAGCATAATTACTGGCTGGTTACGGATCCTCTCGGGACACCCTGAGGTGTCACAGGGCCGCCAAATCTATAGTCTGGCTGAGTGGTGCAGTGGTTACTTCCTAGTCTGTTGTGCCCAATGTCGCAGCATCGAATCCCGCCGCAGTCATTTGTCATTTGAGAGTACGTAAATGCAAGGGAGCCATGCCAGCAGATTTACTGGCACGTTAAGACGGGTACACACTTGCGAGCGGCTCATGAGCCGCTCGAGGAAAAAGTAAATGCCCGAGCCTTCTATGAGCATTATTTGAGCCATAATGCTCGCGAGCAGAATCAGTCATTGTGTGTTGTTTCCACGTGCAAAACGGATGTCTTCCGAACAAGAAACCCGGCTTGTTGTGATGGTTGCGAGTGGCGCAGCTATGATGACGGCGAATTTAAATGAAAATGAAAAGAAACCCCGTCGATGTTGGCGCAATGAGCTGTACAAAAGACGAAGGGGGTCGGAATTATTGTTGGGCGTAAAGTTCCAGATCGTTAGTGGTCAGTATAAAATTTTCACACTGATGTGGCCTACTGACTTTGCGACTTTACTAAGCAGAATAGGTCACAAAATCTCGAAACAGGAATCATATCTTCGCTCTCCGATTTCGGCTGAAGACAAGCTCACAGAAGCTGGCTCAGATTGAGCCGGCTGAAGTCGGTTTTTACAGCGAGCACAAAGGAATCCTCAGTGTCAGTGTGGACGGTAGAGATACGTGCTTGCAAGACTGTACCAGCTTCTGTGAGCCTGTCTTGAGCCGAATCGGAGAGCGAAGATATGTTTCCCGTTTCGAGATTTTGTGACCTATTCTGCTTAGTAAAGTCTCAGTCAGTAGGCGACATCCGTGTGAAATTTTTATACTGACCACTAACGCTCTGGAACTTCACGTCCAACAATAATTCCGACCCACTTCGTCTTTTGTACTGTTCATTGCGCCAACACCGACGTGGTTTCTTTTCATTTCATTTAAATTGGCCATCATAGCTGCGCCACTCGCAACCATCACAGCAAGCCGAGTTTCTTGTTCGGAAGACATCCGTTTTTCACGTGGAAACAACACACCAAGACTGATTCTGCTCGCGAGCATTATGGCTCAAATAATGCTCATAGAAGGCTCGGGCATTTACTTTTTCCTCGAGCGGCTCATGAGCCGCTCGGCTCGCCAGTCGCTCTCAAGTGTGTACCCGCCTTTAAATATAGTTTGTTGTTGTTTTTGTTGATTTTCTGGGACATTGCGACATCGTGGTTGTGTAGCCCCGTGTACTTGGGTGTGTGTAGTTGTCGTCGGATAAAATGTCACTGTGATGTCTACTAGTAGGTATATGTGTGTATTTGTAATCGAGGTAGGATTTGGTTAGGAAGTGCCGTGGCCTTGCGTTAGGTATCATCCCGACATTTGCCTGGAGTAGAAGTGGGAACCACAGAGGAACACTTCCAGGATGGCTGAGGTAGGAATCGAACCCGCCTCTTCTCAGATTTGCCTCTTGCCCCTGTTCCAGATCTCAGATCAGTTTTTTTTTTTTTTTTTGGCAGAGCTGGGAATCCAACCCGGGCCTCCCCGGTGACAACCAAGATCCTCTTCAGGACAACATGCCGGCACCCGCAACATTTCTAATTACGTATTATGCGTTAAACCCATAAGTTATCAATATTAAGCAAACTGCTATGTGATCGTGTGAAATGAACAGCTACAGTTGTCTTGACACCTCCAGACATAAACTCCATTGCTCTTGTGTTTCTATCTGTGAGGTATGCGAGTTGGCCACTGATAGGTTGTTTGCTGCTATGGACGTGTTGTGAAAGTCCCTTTCACAATTTCGTGTTAGAAATGAAGTGACTCTTAACGACTACACATTTTGTTGATTCCTGCAGAGTCGGTCCTTTTTTTTTTAAAGTTTCATTTACGGATTGAATTGGACGAGTATCGCGTACCCGGACACGTACAATTGGTCGTAAGTTATTACATCGCGGCGTAGTCGTGCTTGTGAAATCTTGCACCACGTCCGCAGCGGAGAACGCAGGTTTGAATCCCGGGGCTGACAGTGATTATCCTGAGTGTGGTTTATCCCCAGGATTTTTCACATTCCTCTAGGCAAATGCCGAGATAGTGCCTTACTAAAAGTTCCGGAGCACATACCCCATCCCTGCCCTGAAAACAGCTACACACGCTACCACAATCACAGGAATACAGGTTATCAGTAAACGTCCACACCTAACTACACGGGGCTGATGACTAAGATGTCCAAGCCCCTCAAAAGAATTGAATCGCTTGTTCGTGAAGGGCCTCTTGTCACAAAATCCAAATTTTCGATAAACTGTTTATTTCTTCAACATAATTGAAACGATCAAATTTAAATTTTTACTACGATATTAGGTATCCCCAGAACTCCCATTTTAGCCTACTATCATTTATGAAAAATAGTCTTATGAGATAAAATTGTGTCCGCGCGCGTGTGTGTGTGTGTGTGTGTGTGTGTGTGTGTGTGTGTGGGTGTGTGTGTGTCCTCCCCCCCCCCCCTAACGACTTCTAAACGGCTGCAGCGATTTCAATGAAACTCCATAAAGTACTACGTAAGGTACTATTTCGGCCGACCCCGACCATGCCCTTCAAATTTTATCACGTCTCACCAGTTGAACATGACGGCTGTGTGAAACATTTCACCTGCATTCTATATCTCCGGAACTATTACTCACATCACCCTGACTTTTTTATTGTGTTAGAGGGGACTACTAGACGTTCGACTATGTAACTTTCAAAAAAACTGTTAACTACCAAACTACAATGGCGGCCAAGCGAAGTTGAAACATTTAAATAGACGTTTCTCACGATTTAACCATCCGAACGCAGTGAAACTTGTACAGAAAATGACTATAACATTGCAATGTACTGACATCTGATTTGGTAAAATTGTTTACATAACGTCAAGATGGCGGCTGTGCGAAGTTATAAAATAAAGTATTTCTTGTGTTCTAATCATGCGATCGAAATCAGCGTTTGAATAATGAACGTACACAATAATCCTCATCCAATAGTAAATAACTATATGGCCAACATATTTTAAAATCCAACATGGTGACTATCTGAAATATTTAGACGGCTCTCAATGTAGGCCTATATTAATCCTTGACAGCAATCAAACTGAAATTTTGTATGTCTGTACAGACTATAATCATAAGTTCACCTATGGGATGTTAAATAACCTGGTGAGCTCAAGTCCAACGTGACGGCGACGCGAAATTCAAATATTCAAATGGACGTTTCTCGCGATTTAACCATCCGAGCGCAGTGAAACTTGGTACGGTATATGCTCATATGAATTTTAATACACTGGCATCTAATTCATTTAAGTTATTTTCATAACCACAAGATGGCGGCTGAGCGAAATTTTAAAATCTGTTTTTATTTCTTGTGTCCTAGTCATGCGAGTGAAGTTGGAATAGCCTAAAACACCTACACAATAATCCTCATGTAATAGTATATCTCTCTAAGGCCTATATAAAAATCCAATATCTACGAATCTATAACAGCAATCAAACTAAAAATGTGTATGATAGAGGCTATTCATATAAGTAGGATATATGAAAATAGATGGAGGTACAGTCAGACGTAATAAATGAAAAGATTGAGCAATGAGGATTGATGATAAATGTGGAGAAGAGTAAAACAGTGGTGGTGAGTAGAGGTAAGAAAGAAAGAAAGAAAGAAAGAAAGAAAGAAAGAAAGTGGGAGATTAGGAATTGGAAGTGGTGAAACACTTCAAATACTTGGGAAGTGAACTGACTGAAGATGGAAGACTAGATTTGGAAATTTGCAGAAGAATACAACTCGGGAGTGCTTTCTACCAACAGGTATGGGAACTAGTATAGAACAAGGATATACCAATTAAGGCTAAAGAAGTTGTGTACAAAGCATATTATGTTCCTATAATGACATACGCCGCAGAAACTTGGACAATGACTAAGAGGGATGAGAGCAGAGTACAGGCAGCTGAGATAAGATTCCTGAGAAGTATGGTCTAGAAAACGAGGAGAGACAGATTGAGAAATGAAGATATACGGAAAGAACTGGGAGTACAGAAACCAAATGACAAACTGGAGCAAAACAGATTGAGATGGTTTGGACATGTCAAACGGATGAATGAAGTAAGGCTACCAAGACGAGCACTGGAACGACGGATGACGGGGAAGAGAGGACGAGGAAGACCAAGAATGCGTTGGATGGACTAGGTGAAGAATAGCATTAGTAAACGGAACCTGGATTGGAACACCATGTCGGAAGAGGAATGGTGGAGGGTGGGGGTCCGGTGGCGAAGCTGAAAACTATTCTTAGTTTACTTGTGTCGCGCTATCAGCACTATTCCGCACTAATGCGCGGGCAGAATATGACTGCTCAAAGCTGGTGGAGCACGTACCGTTAAGTTATTACCCCTTTAAGATACGGGTTCCTGCGGCAAAACTAGAAAGTGTTTTCTTGTTCACTTGTGTTACGCTATTCCACACTATTGTGCGGGCAGGCTATGACTCGGCTACAAGCTGGCGAGGAACTCACCGTCAACCCATTTATTTTAATACTTCACAGTACTGCAGTATTCCTAATATGATTTTGTGGGCCCACAGGTACAGACTTAGGTGGTAATGTGACCCACTTGACTTCTGTGACTTTGAAACTGTTCAAATAATCGAGGAATGGTCTCATTTTCTGTAGCTGTTTTTGGACCCCCTGGTCTCGAATCATCCAACGCACTCGTATGCCCGTTTTGGAACTGTTCATACTATAAACGCACCATTTGTCTGCATGACGTCAGGGCCATACACTTCCATTTAATGGCTATGGAATTCGAAGCAGGGTGCTTAAGTGCACATTCGTAGTGAACTGCCCACACTTTCTCCTTTGTCTACGATGCTGTGCACGTCCGTTCTCCGGGAACATCGGGTACGCTCTGTTCCGCTCAATGAATCGAAACTATATTAATTTCCACTTATACTAGACAGACCCCCACAATAACACATGTATGATTCCAAGCGCTTCAAAGTATTCGACTTTCAAGATACGAGTGTCGCCAGGGTTTGCTGTTAATAGCAGCAGGTGGTGTGCAGGACGAAGAGGGGAGGGGGGGGGGGGGGGGGGGGGGGGCAGCGATAACAAGAGACAGCATAAGTTGCTCTTGCTACTTGTGTTAGACAGAAGTTATATTGTGAATTGTAAACGAAACAACGGCCAATTAAGAAGTGCGTGTGATTCTAATTGTTTCAGCAACACTGAGGCTACTGGAGCACTCTTATCCTACCTGCGCGACTGCACTTGTAAACTAAGTACGTTGACAGCGTGACACAAGTAAACAAAGAATAGTTTCCACCTCGACCGCCGGCACTCGTATCTTGAAAGGATAATACACAAGGCCGATGACTGCTGTATCCTAAGCCCCTAAAACATCGATCTTCCTCTACGGTTCATACGACATAGCCTACAGATTCCTCATTTACCTTCGTGAGCCGCGTAATCACATGTTGCTTGTTCGAATTAGGGGCTTGGGTCATCTTGGGTCATCTGCCCGTTGTACTTGATGTGTGGTGAATTTGCTTGGTGAGAGTGTGGGTAAACCACACGTAGGGTAGACGCCGTCTGCGCTGAGATTTGGAACTCCGATAACTGGACTTGCTGTATAAGTCATGGCGAGAGATTTACCGCGCGCAGCTACGCCGCGGGGTGCATAGATCAGTATCATGTTCTACTAGAACGATCCCATACCACGTGCATTCTGGCTTTCGTTTTAAAACTATTTTACTTTTTCGTGTATTTCTTCCGGCACATATGGCTTTCAAGTAGTTTGCATTTCCTTATTCCTATCAATGGTGATCGCGTACACAAGAAGAAATAAACTTGTAGTTTCATTGAATCAATGACCACCTCGTGGTGTAGCGGCTAGCGTTCTTGGCTGTCGCCCAGAAAGTACGGATTCGATTCCCGTCTCTGCCAAGAAATCTCAATGCTGGCGTGAGAGCTAGAACGGGGGTACACTCAGCCTCGTGAGGCAAAACTGAGAAGAGGGTAGTTCGATACCCACCTGGAAGTGGTTTTGCGTGGATTCCCACTTCTACTCCAGGCAAATGCTAGGATAGTTCCGAACTTTAAGACCAAGGCCGCCCAATTCTATCCCCAATTTACCATTGCATACACTAGTACAGCCATCACAATAGCACATGTTATCACACCCATTCCACACACATCCAAATACACGGGGCTATATGACCACGATGTCACAGCCCCTAAAATAATTAGCAGTAACAACAACCATTAATGCATGCGAGATATTTTATTTATACCGTGATTCGGATTCCTCATACAGTCATAATCTATGTTCACCCCGATAAACACGGCAAGCTAAGCCGGCTCTGACTGGCGCCGGTGGTTGGCGCGCACTTTCACACTTTTACCCAACATGTTCAATAATGTGTACTTAGTGCTCATAGGCGATGCTGAAAATGTCCTCCCTCTCCTGTAACACACACCTGACATATTTTGATGAAAGAATGTCTCAACTCTGTTATTTTTTTACGGAGCCTGTTTCCTTGAATCGTTCAGCGAGCCTCCTAATTGTACTGTCATTAGGCACAGGTCTTCCTGGAAACTCGATTCGAAATTTTGGTCTCGTTTCAGAGCGAGATTTTCTGCTTTTTATATACGAATTATGGATGATGATGATTGTTGTTTTAAGGGGCCTAACATCTAGGGTATCGGCCCCTAACGAATTATGGATATACACACGTTCGCGCAATGTAAATTGGTGTCAAGGCATGACCAACAATCACAGAAATCACAATACTCGCTAAACATGCAACACTAACGTCTTAAGCTTTGCAGATACACGTCCATATGAATTACAAAACACGTGTGAACTAACGATATGAGGCAGCGGAGCGCGCCTACCACCGGCTGAACCGCGTACGCACGCCCGCGATCTGCGCCAGTCACAGCCGACTTAGCTTGCCGTGTTAATTGGGGCGCACATAGATAATCACCCTGTACAAAGAGAGGAGATACATAGAGCGCTAGATTTAACGCCCCTTATTAAAGCTGCAAGATTCTTCTTCTGTTGCAGTATTGGGCGTGTAGGTGCGTATAAAGAAACAAGTAGTTCCGTGAAGAACTAAAACGCCTATTTTTATATATCCTATTTATGTTAATTGCCTCTTATCAATATTCAAAATATCAGTTTCATTGCTGTAATAAATATGTAGATATTGAGAACAGTCTAAATATTTCGCATGGTCACCATGTTGGATTTTTATGTGTGATGGCCATGGAGTTGTGGACTATTAGATGAAGATTATTGCTTAGGCGTATTATTCAAACTTCAATCGCATGATTAGGACAAAAGATGATTTAAAAAATTCGCACAGCCGCCATCTTGAGGTTATGAAAAGAATTGAAATAAAATAGATGTCAGTGCATTACAATGTGTATAAACATTTGCCGTACAAAGTTCCACTGCGCTCGGATGATTAAATCGCGAGAAACGTCTATTTAAATGTTTCAACTTCGCTTGGCCGCTATGTTAGTTTTGTACTTACAGGTTTCTGAAAGTCACATTGATGACGTTCTGGCAATGCCCTTTAACACCGTACAAAATTAAAGGGTGATATCAGTAGTTGTTTTCGGAGATATAGTATGCCGGTGAAATATTTCGCACAGCCGCCATGTTGGATTGGAGGGACGGATTAAAATTTGAAGGGCACGGTCGGGGTTTGACAAAATATTTTTTCATTAAAGAAAAAGGGCTAAAATCCTTATGGTTAGTCTGGTGTAGAGGTGGGAAACCACTGGAAACAACTCCCAGGATGACTGAGGTAGGAATCGAACCCTCCTCTTCGTAGCTTTACCTCACGAGGCAGTGTATCCCATTTCAGCCCTCACACCAGAATTAAAATTTCTTGGAAGAGCCGGGAATCAAACACAGTCCCAGCAAGTTAACGAAAATGCTGTTGGTTTCCCACGTGACTTTGAGAAGATGGCGTTAATTCGCTCCAAGTTGAAGGTTTTCCCTTAGGGAATAACATTTTCCCCGGTTATGGTGAATTTTCGGTGTTGGGAATAATTGACCGGATTCCTTTGATAAAACTGCGAGCACGTTCCTTGTAGCAGTTGATTACTGAAAACGAATGTGCTGTCATGTTGAGTTGTCCAGCCGCCAACACCTGTCTTCTTTCTGTAAAAAAAAAAAAAAAAAGGCGCCTTTGCCATAATATTGGTGGATGAACTCATCGAGCTCTCCTTGCTGTGTATTGCTATGAACTTGCGCAATACACAAATTGTATGCTGTAACATTGGTTGCGTTCACGGTAGCAAAACAGTTGATGAACTGTTGAAGAAAGTACGCTGTGAACGCGGTGTGATGGAGCGCTCCCTAAACATGTTCCATGGAGCGGACGCCATTTTATGGAGCGTAGAAAAACTTCGCTCCATCCACGGAACATGTTTAAAACCAGCATGGCGTATAGCATGAAGTAGATTTGAAAACAAATATAAACATGTGGAAATCGCTCAAAATAGTTCCTAAACTGTTGAACACTGAAATAATAATGAAGAACACAACATCACGGTCCCTCTATAGCCTATAAAATGACCTGCAATGTGTTAAATTCGTGATATATCTTTATTCCGACTTACGGACCGCAGTTGCGATAAATTTTAACCTATGTGTGAAACAACATAACATGATATCGGATGTTACAACCTTTCTTTTGTTCCAAGTATTAAAAATTATATGAATTCAGGTGTGTGGTTTCCTTTTTAGTGGCAATGTGCATTTTCAACGTTTTTAAATAAATGTTTCAGCGTTTTTTCATCACTTGTCTGGGGTAATTTTGTCTGAAATACGATTTTAACCTATGCTTTGGGCTAAATACTTTATCTCGACGAATATATTGTTGTGTAGGCAGTCTAGAGAGAATCAAACTTCTAGGCTACCGATACTGTATAAAAATACCTTTCATTTGGAGCAAGCATAGGCTACCGGTACTGTATAAAAAATACCTGCGTTGTACTGGGCCTACGCCAAATTCTGAATTACACACATCAAAAAAAGTTTTGCATCACCTCGGTTCCCAGATCTCCGGCATATAGACGTTGACTGTGTATATTGTATCCAAGATACAGTCCCTTTGACTGTTCATAGATGTCACTAAAACTGCTCAAAGATGTAAACAACCATGCATGAGCAGGGCCTATTAGACGGAGGGGTACGACAGCCGATCAGTTCCAGTCATTCCACCAAGACGAAGGTACGCTGCTCATGTTGTCTGTAGTTCTACCATGCCTAGAAGGTCAATACCGCAGTTCGATCGCGTCCGCATTGTTACTTTGTGTCAAGAAGGGCTCTCAACAAGGGAAGTTTCCAGGCGTCTCAGAGTGAACCAAAGCGATGTTGTTCGGACATGGAGGAGGTACAGAGATACAGGAACTGTCGATGACAGGCCTCGCTCAGGCCGCCCAAGGGCTACTACTGTAGTGGATGACCGCTACTTACGGATTGCCGCTCGGAGGAACCCTGACAGCAATGCCACCATGTTGAATAATGCGTTTCGTTCAGCCACAGGACGTCGTGTTTCAACTCAAACTGTGCGCAATAGGCTGCATGATGCGCAACTTCACTCCCGACGTCCATGGCGAGGTCCAGCTTTGCAACCCCGACACCATGCAGCGCGGTACAGATGGGCCCAACAACATGCTGAATGGACCCCACGGAATTGGCATCACGTTCTCTTCACCGATGAGTGTCGCATATGCTTTCAACCAGACAATCGTCGGAGACGTGTTTGGAGGCACCCTGGTCAGGCTGAACGTCTTAGACACACTGTCCAGCGAGTGCAGCAAGGTGGTGGTTCCCTGATGTTTTGGGGTGGCATTATGTGGGGCCGACGTACGCCACTGGTGGTCATGGAAGGCTCCGAAACGGCTTTACGATACCTGAATGACATCCTCCGACCCATAGTGCAACCATATCGGCAGAATATTGGAGAGGCATTTGTCTTCATGGACGACAATTCTCGACCTCATCGTGCACATCTTGTGAATGCGTTCCTTCAAGATAACGACATCGCTCGACTACAGTGGCCAGCATGTTCGCCAGACATGAACCCTATCGAACATGCCTGGGATATGTTGAAAAGGGCTGTTTATGGACGTCTTGACCCACCAACCACTCTGAGAGATTTACGCCGAATTGTCGTTGAGGAGTGGGACAATTTGGACCAACAGTGTCTTGATGAACTTGTGGATAGTATGCCACGGTGAATACAGGCATGCATCAATGCAAGAGGACGTGCTACTGGGTATTAGAGGTAGTGGTGTGTACTGCAATCTGGACCACAAATGCTGAAAGTCTAGCTGTATGATGGTACAACATGCAATGTGTGGGTCTCATGAGCAATAAAACGAGCTGAAATGTTGTGTTGATCTCTATTCCCTTTGTATTTAACGGTTCCGGAACTCTTGGAACCGAGGTGATGCAAAACTTTTTTTGATGTGTGTATTTCAATACCGTAGGATACCGGTACTTCTTGGGTTAAGGATTAGTATGCAATAGGATATAAGAATTACCGTAGGTCTGTCTGTGCCTGCATTATTAGGTGATTCTTCCAATAGAAAACTGAGTGTTTGGCTGATCAGAATGTAATGACTGGGAAATACTAGTAGCCTATCTGTATTTTTCTTTTCATGGTATTATCAGACTTATCTTAACAGTTCTCTTGCTTCTTGGATGCTGTTTAGGTCTAGATTAGCCTACAAATCCACATTCCTTTCAAGAATGCTGAAAACCCTATTCACTACCGGTAGGCCAATATTTTTTCTTGAAACAATCGTAAATGTTTCACTAAATTGTACGGTATTTTAAATTCATACAGCTCATTATCAGACCGCAAGACCCCCCCGGCTTGGACTGAATGAAGTTAATTTGGTCTTGTATAGGCCCTAGCCTATAAATATGTTTCTATGTTTGAAAGAAACCAGCTTCCTTTGGTAAGCATTTCAAGTACCGGCAACCATTACTTTCTTTTCATGGCATTAGCAGTCTTATCTTAACAGTTATCTTGCTTCTCGGTTGCTGTTCAGGTCTAGATTAAACATCCACATTCCTTTCAATGTAATGAATATTGCCTACCGTACTGGTACCATTGGCTATAATTGGGCACGCTCAATAGCCAATGTTCACTGCAGTAGGCTACCACTACCGCACATCAAGAAGCTGGGAATGATTATGCACTGAAACTAAAGATATAATATATATACTGTATATAAATTTATTTTCTTACAAAAGGAAAGAAAATTGAGCACTCTTCAACAGTTTGTCCTTTATTTCCTTCACTTACGGTATCTCAACATGCCTGAGTATTAACATTTTGTGACAATTATTGTATGCACATACTGTCCATGCTTCAACTAATCCAACACCAAAATTTCCATTCTTGACTTCCTTTTGTCAAACAAGCGATGATTTTCTCTCAGGGGACAGGTTAGGTCTCTGTACTCAAATAGGAACTGACTATTAAGTAAAATGCATTATGAGAATGGATTTAGAAATTGTGACATAAGGCTAATTTATTTATCTATATTTTAACAGTAGCCTAGGCTACAGGATACATTTCAAAATAATGTGGTGTCAGTAGTAGTGCATGTATTTTTAACTGAGGCTAGGATGGGAAGGAGGCTTTAAGTTACAAGCTTAGTAACCTGTAAAGGAAATTGTTAGTAAAATGATAACTTAAAGGGAGTGAGGTTTCATGAATATTACCTACTAGTACTGTACAGTATAGGCTACAATTAGCCAAGCTCACTAGCCTAGGTTCACTGCAGTAGGCTACCAAGAAGCTGGTAATGGTTAGGCCTATGTACTGCAACTCAAGAAATATAATATATTTCTCTTCTTTCACAAGCAGAGAAGATTGAGCACTGTTCAACACAGCACTTACCCACTTTGTCCAATATTTTCTTACCTTATCGCAGCTTGCCTGAGCTTTAGCACCTCATTACAGTGATGCTTCACTTTATAATCTGCATATTCTATCACACAGCAGTATTTGCTGCTGACCACAGAAGACCTGATGTTCTTGTACGGTGACTGAATGAACTATGTTTGTTACAAAACTACACCTATAGTTTTGCTGTACTGTAGTTTCATTTGTATTCAATCTGGTAATGAGCCTAGGTGGAAGATATTACTTCTTTTAACATTTAGTTTGCTGATTCGTACCAACCATCTCTCTACCAGGCACATATTGAGCAACAAAGGGAATTGTTAGTAACCAAGTATCAATGCCTTTAAGAGAGTGACGAGTCATGAATGTTACCTTCGATAATGGTATGTAATTGTGCAAGCCCACTAGCCAAGCCCCATTGAAGTACCAGTATCGTACATCAAGCAGCTGGTAATGATTATGTACTGAAATTCAAGATAAAATGTAGTCATTGCTGCTTTTCGGGTACAAAATTATAAATATATAAACACACTCCTGGAAAAAATTACATGTATTAGTTATCACACTTAAATTGGCAATGGGCAACTATTACATGTAACTGTTTCCAGGAGTGGGTTTACATATTTATAATTGTGTACCCCATGTTGACCGACTGAGAAGCAGCAAAGACAATCTGTATAGGCAACACTGGAAAAAAAAAATGGCTTCAAATTATCACAGAAAAGATGTATTCCTTAGCACTGCTTCATTTATCTTTGTTCCTAGGAGTCATTCACCCTGGAACTTTCCTGATTTTTATATATTTTTTTTTAGTTTATATTTTTTGCAGTGTAGTTTCCTCTACCTCATTCTGTACTGTCCAGACTTAGGTAGCAATAATTTTAAAATGCCCTATTTTTTAATTCTTTCTATGTTAGTGGACCATTTGATAACATTATCTATTAAAAATAAATGGTGAAAGCATCTTTTAGACAACTGTTTTCAACCAAAAATCTGTAGCCTAACATTTTTCATTTTCATTAGATGAACAGTAGCATATAGGGAATATGGTATGGAAACCAGTTGTGTATTGATAGGAGGAGAATGGACTGCCAAGTAAGAGACTTAAGTTAATCCATCAACAGTTCATGTTGTGCCTTTCTCTTTAAGTACTAATATTGGGGTGTAAATAAGTAGGCCTAAGGCATAACAAGGATAATACAGGCTCATACCATGATTTCCTTTGCTTTAAATGAGGGACCCAAAAATTTTATTTCTAGATGCTGGTTATAATTTTAAAGGGTGGAACCTTGCGGTCATCTGACCTTATTAGATTGGGGAAGGGTAATGATCCAGATAAATACCTCTGGTTGACAGGTAGGGACAATGTGATTTATATTCTTGTAATGTTTCAAATTAATTTTGCTATCTAACCTGATTTTTTTGTAAATACGATTAATTTTTATAGTACAGTAACTAAAATCTGTATAGCACAGGTAAGCTGATGAATAAATCCAAAAGCTTCAAATCCTTGAGAAGAAAACTAGAGTGAAAAAGAAAAGATATAAGAAGCAGGAAAGTGTCAGCATGAAGGATACCTAGGAACAAATTAAATAGATGAAGCAATGCTAATAAATAATGAAGTCATCATGTGTGGATGACTGGTTAGAGGTTTACTGCTAGACTTACAGATTCTTGACCCTTCTCATAGGTTATAACCCTAGATTAATAAAATCAAAGCTATGTTGATATTCTTGAATAAATATTCGGTCTATTGAGACATAGGCCTAACCTACCTTGTTCAATTTGAAGGGATTAAAGTTACTTCAATTATCAGAAGTCTTGGGTTATACCACCTTAGTATACCGTACCATACGTTAAACTGTTAAGTTTCCTTTATCGTAGCCGAACTAGCATAACACAATAAATGCCGTATCAGAAAGGCAAGAAATTTACGTACGTAGGCCTAATAATATCGGGAGCAAGGTATGGTTTGATACATGTTCACAGCCTTCGGTACATAGTTTCAGACCAATCTCGTTCCGAGTTGCAAAACTAAAGGTAAATTAGATACTGATCTAATATCAGCATTCACTCTCACAAGATTAGCCTATCTGATCATTTCAACATCGCAGGCTCGAGGATAGTACATCGCCCATGTCCACTTTCGAACAACGCGCGCTGCTACAGATCAGCTGATGGAGCAAACCGCTCACAAGTACACGTAAAACCTGATCCCGCTCCCGATGCATCAGCTTTGGAGCAGTTGATCAACTGTTTGCTACCGTGAACGCAACCATTGGCACTTCAGGTGAAGACTGGCTGCGTGGCTCAGCGGTAACGTTCTCGTTTGCTGTCCTCAGGGTTGCAGGATCGAATCCTGGTGCAGTCAGCTGGCATTTGAGGGTGCGCAAATGCGAGGGAGCCATGTCAGTAGATATACTGGTACGTTAAAGATTCCCTTCGTGACAAAATTCCGGCACCCCGGCGTCTCTAAAAGCCACAGTAGTTAAAAGGGACGTAAAACCAATAACATTATTATTTCAAGTGAAACATTATTTTTCCAGGCTTCCAAGTTTTATGCTTCAGTCAGTTGTTGTTGTTGTTGTTGTTGTTTTTTGTTTGTTTGTTTGTTTGTTTGTTTGAGTCTTCAGTTTTTGACTAGTTTGATGCAGCCCTTCCTGTTTCCCTGTCCCGAGCTAATCGTTTCATCTCTATACTCTGATTTACAAAGATGCTCGGTGAAAACTGTCATCCGCTTGATGGGTGAGGTGAGGAGTGGAGACGTGAGGGGTGGGAACTCTTGACATGGTGGACCTGTTGCAACAGTGAAAATGTATCTCTTTCTCTCTCTGCGCAAATCCCACAGAGCCGTCCGCCTTCCGGGCTGACGCGAGCGCTACCACTGTCTCGAAAATATCATTGTGATGTAGTGTAATTTCCGTCAAAATAAAATAGATGCAGGGTTTGCCATTTCTGGGTGTCTTGGTAAGTGTCCTACCAACCTAACTCTTCTCTTCATTAGCAGTCGCCACAAACATCTCTCCTCTCCCAATCGTCTTAATACCACTTCATTTGTAACCCTGATCTTCATCGTTCTCCTGTAACACCACACATTTCAAAAACTTCAATTCTCCTATTTTCTGCTGCTCCAACAGTCCAAGCTTCAGTTCCATAGTGTCACGCTCCAGACTAAGGCTTTCAAAAATGACTTCTTAATACCTAAATCGATCCGATCCAGAAATACGGTTCCTAAAGACCTCTGGCCGCACGGGAAGGTGCGAGGCGAAATCTGGCAACAGCGCTGTGCCGGCTGTTCTCCTATTCGCGATTCCACCCGGTCGCGTTGGACTGCGCCGCACAGTCTTGGCTCAGCAGCCGTCCGACATGGAGGCTGCCATTGTTGATCCCGCCAGGGGCGAAATTCGTTGCGTAATTCACATTTTGAACGCCAGAGAGACTCCACCCGTGGATATTCATCGTCAGTTGACAGAGGTGTATGGCGACCACTGTATGTTTGTTCAACACACCCGAAAGTGGTGCAGGGAGTTAAGTGCCGGTCGGAAGGACGTCCACTATGAAGAACTAAGTGGAAGACCGTCAGTTTCGGAGGCGTTTCTCGAGACGATCCGACGCCAAGTGCTTCAAAACAGGATCACCGTCCGTCTGAGATGCCTGGGAGTTCTTACGGTACAGTGGAAAGAGCTTTGACTGAAACATTGGGGTATGGCAAGTGTTGTGCTCGATGGGTACCGCGGCTATTGACACCAGAACACAAGGAGAAACTCCTCGACTGTGCTCACCAGTTTCTTTAAAAGTGTTTTGCAGGTAAGGAAGGATTGTTGGACTCCATTGTTACGGGAGACGAAACGTGGATGTTTCATTTCACTCCCGAAAGGAAAGAACAAACCTAACAGTGGAAAGACCAATCCAAACAGTGGCGTCACTCAGGGTCACCAGTCGCAAAGAAGTTCAAACAAACTCTGTTTGCTGCCAAAGTGATGGCAAGTGTTTTTTTTTTTTTTTTTGATCGTAAGGGGATGCTGCTGATCGATTTCATGGAACGGTGGACAACAATCAACTCGGACAGTCATTGTGCAACACTAAGAAGCTCAGGCGAGCTATCCAGAACCGCTGCGCTGGCGAGGACGACTGACAGCGGGTGTAACACTGCTTCATGTCAATGCTCGACCTCACGTCTCCCGTCAAACCCAGGAATTTGACACAATTTAAGTGTACTATCATGCCCCACCCACCTACAGACCGGACCTCGCGCCTAGCGATTATCACTTGTTCCCCAAGTTAAGGTTAAGGGAAACTTGGGTGGCCAACGCTTCCAGAGCGACGATGATGTAAAAACAGCGGTGACACGCTTCCTCAACGGGTTGGCGGCTGATTTCTACGACATTGGGATACAGAAGTTGGGAGTACCGTCTACTGAAATGCGTAGAAAAAAAAATATTATGTGGAAGAATAGAGGGAACTGTCTGCTTTTTAATTATGTAAATTCCAATGAGAATAAGAAATGTTACCTATATGTAACATGATGGGAACCTCATTTCTGGATCGACCTTTATAGTCGATGTCGACAGATTCCTTTTCTGTAGAAATGTTTTCCTTGATTGTGCTATCCTACTTTTTATATCATCTTTGGTTCATCCATTACTGGTTATTTTGCTTCCTAAGTAGCAAAAGTCTCATACTTCCTTTTGCTTTTCACTTGTCAATTCGACGTCCATAGGAGTTTCCGATTTCTTTTGACTGCATTCCAATATTTGCTCTAGTTATTGATTTTCATCATGAATTATTTCCTCAAGACGGAATCCACACCATTTAAAAAACTCGTTCAAATCCTGTGGTGTGTCGGCTAAGATGTCGTCAACAAATTTGTCAATTAAATAATTTCTATCACTCGGTATCCTCTGGCTTACTTTATAAAAAGAACTTCACTAAAACGAAATAATAAACACCATAGTCGTAATTTCTCTTTTAAGAGGATCAACTATGTAGACAGAAAATTTTAAAACTAGATTCTCTAGGGATAGAAAACATCAACGATGTTCACTGTTAGTGATATTATTAGCATTGCTTCCAGTGTATGAGCAGGGTAGAGCCGGGAAAAATTGATCTAGTTCCAATTGGTATCGCAAGTTGCCGCATGGCCAGCATCGTCCCTCACCAAGCGCACGCAAGGCCAGGTCTCGCCGCTGAATGAGAATCTTAAGTCTCGATAATACTTGTACTGAGTGGACCTTAAGTCTACATAATACCGGAACTCCTTTTTTCTCGGCGTTATCGACAGGATGTATTTAAAGGAAAAATCAGACTTCTCTCAAGCCGCTGCACGTGTGAAATCAAAGCCCTCTGTAACTCCGGAATGTAAACCATTCCTCGACAAATTAAAACTGTATGAAGTGATCCCCTTACGATGAGGAAGACCATATCTTATGGAGTTAGTTTTATTTTTACCATGACTTCTCTCACTAAGTGAGAAATTACCAAATGGAAGTCTGAAGCTATTAGAAAAAGCAGTTACTGATCGAATGAGCGTCTGATGGACGAAATTTTAGGTAGGGTTATTATTATATAAACAATAAAGTGGAATTAATTTTCAAATCGTTATCATCTAAGTTGAAGTTCTTGGCCATATTCACACGGTGAAATAGTATGGTCGATTACATGAGGGAAGAGTTTTCACCAATTAAGGGAGTATTATTTTATTTCCTTTCGTGTCCACCATCAGTTGAATGCTTTGATTGTATTATAACATATAAATAGCTTGTGTTGTCACTGTGGTTGTTGTACCCAACCCCTTTAAACGACGAAATTAAAATTAATATAGGAATTCTGAAACGTTAGGCAAAATACTGTACATCATTTTCCATCCGATAATTTAATCTACTAAAAATGTCTTATTTTGTGCTTGAAAGCAATATCAGTTTGTGGCATACGGTATATTAATCATGCCAGTGCGAACACCTCACTGATTCATCTATAAATGCCAAAGATATGACATTTGAGTGACAAGAGGGCGACGGCAGTTCACTGAGAACTGCTCATTACCGCGAGAATGTCACTTTGTCCGATACTCCAGTCTCGTTCGATCATAAGGTAATGTTGATATCACTATCCATAATGCAAGGTGTGAGAACGAGCTTATTGATGCGATTGAAATGGTGGTGGCTCAAGCATAAAAGACCAATGTTATTCTTGAATGTGAACGTTATTTTTTCTTATGGCCGATGGCTAGAGAATAGTATTCGAACCGGTAGGAGCGTTTTAAATAGTCAAGTATCCAACGCCACAGATCTCATTCTGTATCAGTCATATTTTCCACTCTCATATGAGCGTCTCCGTGGCGAAATTGATAACGCGTTGGACTCGATGAATGAAAGGATTGGGGTTTAGATACTTGGTAGGGGAAGTATTTTAGAATTCATTTCGTTATGTTTTATAGTTTGTGTCAACCTGTTTACTGCAAAAATGGTACAATATTCTAATGAATACATGTATTTTCTTTTCCAGGAGTGTGGTTACGTATTTATATTGCACCCCGCCCATTCATTGGGCACAATCGTGTTAACAGACGGAAGAGCTACAAATGACGACAGAACACAGTTGTATCACGGTGGCATGAATTTTCCATTCAATGCATAGTGCTTGAAAGTGGCATTACACTAAACATTCTAAATATGTGCACATCAAATAGAATTTTCTGTTGCTGAAATTTAATGACCAAATAATACTGAGAGATATCATAAGATGCGATGCAAGCACTGCCGATCAAAATCTCCTTCGATACCGGTACGTTTTTAAGATCATATGCCCAATATAGTATGTTAATGACACCTTTGAGGTTGAGTGGATTCTTCCAATTCGCAGACTCCAGGTAACGGAATGAACAATTTCCATTGAATCCTCACACAAGCAGCCGGAGTGTCTTCAGGCAGCGCCATATTGCCCAAGCGAGAATGTCGAGAATTATCATTATCGAGCCCACGTTACCGTTAATATCAGTCCCGGAACCAGCATTTCAATCTTCATTCTCGTCCTACGAGACCGATCGTTACTCAGGAACGTTTTGCCCGGCGCTAGAGCAGGGACGCTTCCGTGAGCAAGTTCAACACTAGAGTTGACTGCATTCTCAGCACTGACCGAAATGAGCAATGGAAAAAAGTCTTCCTAGAATAGTATGGCCTCACACTACACAATTCTCCATCAGGGAAGCCGAGCGGTATTAACGGACGCACCACGATTGAACCGACCCTGATGCTGGAGATGTAACAGGACGCGGAGTATCAACCCAAACTGTCCGTAACTTACTTCATGCAGGTGGCCTCTATGCCCGTCAACTCTTGTTCTCTTCCGACCCCGACGGTATTAGGTTATCCGAGGCCTAGCGAGTCTTTCACTTTCCCGCCTTAATTGGCCCTTGCCTCATCTTTCCTGATACCCTCCTTCTGTGAGGGGTCAGCCTTCTTTTTCTTTTCCTTTTACCTCCTGCCTTGTGCTCAAGGCCCTTAAGGAGGCAGGGTGTATGTAGCCCCACCAATTCTGGTGCACCGTAGATAATGCTACACCCTCAGGGGCTCACAGTTGGTGAGTTCGGGAGTTGGCGACCCCGAGGGATTCCTGAGCTGGGTCCGTTTTCCCCTTTTGTCCCTTACCTTTGGGGAGAACCTTCCCCTCTCTCCCCTCTCTCCCCTCTCCCCTCCCCTCCCCTCACCTCCCCTCTCCGCCCCTTCCCTCTCCTCCCCTCTCCGCCCCTCCCCTCCCCTCTCCTCTCCTCTCCTCTCCTCTCCTCTTCTCTTTTCATTATATTTACTTTTCTCTTTAAGATTCCCGCACTGTTTTTTGATACTTGGTTCACCGTGTATCTAAATTCCCTTCTAGCGATTTTTTTAAAGGCATTTTTGATCTACGTTGCTTTTTGTATGTTTTTTCGATCTAAATTACATCTCGCGATTGTTTTCAACCTTGCATTTTGTAAAAATTGACAATCTAAATTGCTTTTTAGTAAGTCTTTCAATGCATGTGCCCGGGCCTTTTAGTGAGTATTTTGAATTTCAATTGCATTTTGTAAGAATTTTCAACCAACGCCGCATTTCGCACGAATTTTGAATCTAAATTGCATTTTGTTTGGTGGGCATTTTGCACATATTTTGATTCTCAATTTCATTTTGTGGGTATTTTGAATCTAAATTACATTTTGTCAAGTATTTTCAATCTAAATTGCATTTTGTAAGTATTGTCAATCCACATGAGTCGTTAGAATCACCGTACATTTTGTAAGAATTTTCAATTTCAATTGCATTTTGTAAGTATTTTCAATTTCGATTGCACTTTGTGAATAATTTGGATTGGAACTGGGATAGGGCCTATTTCAATCTGAATTGCATTGTGTATTTTCAATTTCAATTGCATTTTGTAAGTATTTCGACGCTACATTGCATTTTATACGTATTTTGAATCTAGCCTACGTTTTGTGGGTATTTTTCCATGTATTCTTTTTGTGACTCTTTTCGTTCTAAATTCCCTTTTGTAAACCATATTGTGAGTTCCTTTTTGTACGTATTTTACGTCTCAGATAATTTTGTTCTGGTTTCCATTTCATTATAATTTTCGCTATCACCCAGATCATTAGGGGCAGATAACCTCGATGTTAGGCCCCTTAAAACAATAATCATCATCATCATCATCTATGCCCGTAGGCCCATGGTGTGTACCAGGTTAACTCCACCACACCGTAGAGATCGCAGAAACTGGGCGGAGGAACATCGTGGGTGGAGCCACTCCGAATGAAGCTCAGTTCTGTTTTCTGATGAGTCGCGATTCAACGTGGAATCGGATAGTCGACGTGTTCGCATCTGGAGAAAACGAGGGATACGAAACAACCCATCTTTTGTACATGAAAGGTCCCCATATGGCGGTGGTGGGTTGCTGGTGTGGGCTGGAATTAGCCTGGGTGGACGTACGGACCTCTACATCATCCCACGTGGTACTGTGACCGCTGTAAGGTATAGAGACAAGATTCTCCAAACTTTTGTCGAGCCGTATGCTGGTGCCATAGGTGCTTCCTTTGTGTTTATGGACGATAATGCACGTCCTCACAGAGCGGGTTGGTGGAAGACATGCTGGAGGAGGAGGGTATCCAGCGTATGCAGTGGCCAGCTTTCTCGCCGGATTTAATCCGATAGAGCACGTGTGGGATGCATAAGGCAGGCGCATTGCAGGCAGACCAGCACCTCCCACAACTGATCCTCAGCTGAAGATTGCTCTTATGGACGAGTGGCCACGTATCCCCCAAGAACTCATTGATCTTCTCATTGCATCAATGGCACACAAGTGTGCAGCAGTGTTAGCCGTTCCAGGAGACCATACACCATACTGTATGTCTACCCCTTATTAGTCCCGTTTTCCAACGGGGTCGGGGATGAGATGCGATGGAAGTCTTTGTGTGGCGATGGTTTTTACGGCCGGATGCCCTTCCTGACGCCAACCTCATGAGAGGAGTTAATGAGAGATGAAATGAATGATGGTGAATGAAACTGGGCAAGGATGTGGAAGGAAGCGGCCGTGGCCTGTCAGAAGGTACCGTCCCAGCATTTGCCTGGTGTTGAAAATGGGGAAACCACGGAAAACCATTTCAAGGACGGCCGACGGTGGGGCTCGAACCCACGCGTCTACCGAGTCAGCAGAGAGCTTGGCCCCATGACCTAATGCTGCGCTTTAGCCAGCGTAGCCACTACTGTCGGTCGAGACCATACACCATACTAAAGACTAATATTCACCTATGGCCCACGATTATGGTAGTGTTAATGTTGCTTTGTTTGTTTGCCATATTCTCTCTTCATTCATGTCATTTGATTCAAACACTCATCAGGGGCTCTCTGGAATCATGGGCTACTTTGTCAGTATAGCATTATGTAAGTAATAAATGGTTGAAAAACTAAATATTCTCGAATATTATTGCACCATTATAAGCTGACCTTACAATATCCTCATATTTTTGTGAGCAGTGTAGTTTTTGGGACTAGGATTGGAAGGAAATAGCTGTGGCCTAACGTTAGTTAACACAACCACGACATTTGCTTGGAGTAGAAGTGGGAAACCACGCAAATCCACTTCTAGCGCCTACTGAGGTGTGATCGAATCTTCTTCGTGAGTTATCCTCACGAGGCTGAGTCCACCCCGTTCCAGCCCTCGGAACATCCCAGAGCTAAAATAAGGCGATGTTTTGTAGAATTTGCGGGCATGACTTGCGATTGGTGCCGCTGCTGGGGCCAGTACGAGGAATGTGTCTGCAGTTCGTGGACTCGGCATGCAACCGGCATTGCTCTCTTACGGCTTAGGGAGAATCTTAATCTTACCTTCTCGACAATATCGAGTTCACTGGTATTACGTGCGATCGACGCCACTTTCGTGCTCGTTGGAAAGAATTTCACGGTTTCCAGTTAGTGGATACGACAGGCAGTCTACACTGGTGGACTACCTTACTATCCTAGCTCAAGGGCACAATAGGTGGTTGCGCTTGCTGTTTCTAGGATCTCCAGGTATGACGTGCGATCGACGCTAAAAATTTCATGTAGTAAAATTCCAGGTGCATAACGATTGTTTAGTTGAACAATTAGATGGAAAAATACTGTTATGAAAAAGGCATACACATGAAATTGTGCTTAAAAACGACGGTTATAGCACAGAGTCATTGAGACTTGCGTAAAAAGTCGTGCCTCTAATTAAGATCATATTAGATAACTAGATCCTACGAATAACGGATACGCAAAACTCGACTATACTGTTCAACAAGCGAAAATATTGTGTAAGAAGTCCATGTAGGTCTTGCAACGAAGATAATTTGTCTAAATTCTTTGTTTCTTATGCATCAATTAATTTGGCAACAATGCATTTTTTGTAACTTAACGTGAATTTTCAGGAAGAAGTTTTTTAATAAATTGTACAAGTTAATTAAATATTTCAAAGTTTTAAAATAATTAATTAAAATATATTTAAGTACCTTATGGCATATGCAATTAAGACAGTGAAACATTTACATAATACTGTATTATATGACCCAGCAGTGTAGCCTAGTGCCTTAAGTCTCGCTATACGACTACACACTGCTTCAAGTTTGGAGATCCTAGTTTTACAGCTGTCATCCTGATGTGATTTTCATCCAGGTTTTTCCACGCCCCTCGAGGCAAATGCTGGGATGGTGACCTATTTAAAGACGCGTGGTACGTGCCCAAATCATTCACCTTAATAATTATTCACCGCAGAAACCCAGGTTATGGCACATTCAATACACACCTAAGAAAACGGGGCCGATGACCAATATGCCCCAAGCCCCTAAATGAGGTAACAGTAACCAAACCTACCATAATGTAACAATTTCCAACTTAGCTTGTCATTGTCAGTACAAGAAACTTAATTTTCTTATAGTGAGTGTTGGTTTGTGTCTAAGACACAATTCTTCTCGCAGGTAGGTTTTGTGAGATTGGTTATGCAATATTTCACTACCCAGAGGAAGGGTTGTAATTTGTTAAATTGAGCCGTATTAATGCATTGCTTTTACAGAAGTGTATAGAATTCCTTGCCGAGTGAAGCGTAAACCTACTTTGTTTTGATGTGAAATGACACCGAAATCAACTTTCTTTTTAAAAATCAATATTCAAGATTTTTCAACCGTAAAATAGTATCCTTACTTAGGTCACATGCCCGGAGAGCAAGTCGGCAAACTGCGCCCGCTCTGAATGCAACATTAACTGGAATTACCGCCAAATTTCGATTACGCGCCTAAACCAGCCCAAAACTCGAAATCCACCCTGGCCTAAACAGTGGCAAAAACAGAATTGGTTTGAAGGGGGATTCAGACCTTGCCTTATTACCATTAAAAGCATCTTCGGATCGGACGTAGGTTCAGTCTCATTCCCTTCGCAACGACACTGCGACAAGAGGACGGAGGCCAAAAAATTCTCTTCTTCAAATTCTACCTGTATTCTTACCCTTTCTACGGTTGAATGAGAAACTTCAATAAGCCCACACGCAGATCGCCGTTTCCCCTCCGTTCCCACATCTCCTGACATTGTTAGTTGATGATGCATGCCATATGAAAATGAAAATCCACAGCCTGCTTCCAGTCTCCGACCGGGTCAGGAATGGAATGAATGAAGCCCCCATCTAGCGGCGAGGATATGGACTGTGCCGGCTGCCGAGGCCTGACGCAATGATTAAATGAATGACAGATGAGATGAGATGAAATGAAATGATAGTGGAGAGTGTTGCTGGAATGAAATGTTGACAGGGAAAACAGGAGTACCCGGAGAAAAACCTGCCTGCCTCCATTTTTGTCCAGCACAGATCTCACATGAAGTGACCGGGATTTGAACCACGGACCCAGCGGTGAGAGGCCGGCGTGCTGCCGCCTAAGCCACGGAGGCTCCGATGATGCACGCCATACAAGAATGCTATTAGAGGTTGTGGAATTGATACATTTACGAGAGTCGTATAGTAAAATTAGCCAGAAGAAAATGATATAAATCGCAGCCACCGTTAGTTCTTTGTAGACTACGGTCTAGGATTGGGTAGGTACATTTTCTTGCGTTGTTTCCAGTATATTATGTAAAGAAAGAATGACGTCTGGATGTTTGTCGCAAGTCCATGCGTATAGGCGTAAATCAATACGGCAATAATACAAAACGTAGCCGCAGAACGTTTTGCAAGATTCCGTACAGAGAGCAACACATGATTTTAATCAACTGTTCTACGCTATGTGTAGATACATGCATGATCATCTTTTTATCTACTGATAATTCACGTGTAGAGTAAGTGATCTCACTTACCTACATATTGCATAAAAGGCCTCAATTGGGTTTCCTTTTAACGTATTGACTGGCTGCAGAGCATTATTAAAACAAATAATCCCGGACCCCAATCCTTGGCTCCAAAAAGTATAGTTACAGAGCCTACTGCAGCTACAGTAACACAGGCAATAATTTCATTATCATACATCAACACATGGTTACTGCTATAGGCTAATGTCCCAAACTCAAACAGAATAAATGACAAATCCAATACTGTCCATTTTAAACAGTCACGCGACGAACTCGAGCCACTTACAAGGAAGGCCCTGCCCTAAGCAGACACTTTAGTCCGTGTGTGGCGACCGGTAAGCATGGTGATGAATGGTGCTGAACGTGCGACTCTGCTCTAAATTACATTCTTTTAACACTCACATGTTTTACAATAGTGTTTAAAGTAGACCCAAGAGGGAAGGCTAATCATCCGGTAAACGCAATTACAGCTGCTAACTCAACGTCGTTATTCTATAATATTAAATAGTAGTAAGCTCTCAAATCTTATTACACTTTCTTGCTCTTCTGCATTGTTCCAAAGCTTCTTGCATTATGATTCGTAAACTTCAGACACTTGGCTAAAATTTAATTGTTTATTGTAACTTAACCCTGTAACAACAATCGTACGTTGATACTAGTAGGGTGTGACAATCAGTGGTGTAACTACGGGAGGTGATCAGGGGATCTATCCCTCCCCCAGATCCAAATAATGAGTAGATCCGTGAAGAACTAAATAGCCTATTTTCATATATCCTAATAAGCTTTTCCATTAAAAACTCCCCCAGCTATTAAAAGGACTTTCCATGTGATGTACTGGATACTAAATAGCTTTAGATACACGACCTATGTCTCCACAAGCACCATTGCATTGAGAAAGTATGTGCAAGAATATATGACTTTCAGCAAGGCCTGTCAGTGAATTTAGACTCTTCCCGCGAGATGGCATCTATCTGTAACGCATCACTGGAATTTAATTCAAGAAAAATCAAATGCACGGCTTCTGTGATTTACAAAAAGTGAGCTACAGAATTTACTTTCGTTGGATTATGATTATAACAACCCAACACGCGAATCCTCTCTTCAATCGCTTAACTAGGGTACGTGAAATAAAGAAAATGAGGTATTAAAATTTCGAACTGATGCCATTTATGATTTTTGAAAACAATTGAACAATTTTACTAAATTCTGAATAAAGAATGACTTTTCGTAGCATCACTGCTCTCCGGTAATTGAATCGCTAAAAGCATCATTGGAAATATTTCAAAATCACTTGGTCGCCATGTTGCTCTTGTGTTTCTCAGGGTTTTGAAAGTTACATATATGTACTTACTTAATAGTCCTCGACCACCATACAAAAAATCAGTTTGAATCCTTAAATAGTTTTGAAGATATTGTAAACGGGTGGAATATATTATATGGTCGCCATGATGAATTGTTACATACATAGGTTATGGAACTATATGCCAGCAGATGATTATTCTAATGATAGTTAATTATACCATCCTACATTCCTATTGCGATTAGGACACGAGAAATAAAGACGAGATTCAAAAAAAATGCACAGCCGCCATTTTTAATTTCTCATAAAATTCCATTATATTAAGGTTTGTATGAAGATATACCGTGCTAAGTTTTACAGCACTACGATAAAAAGTCGCGAGAAAAATCCATTTAAATATTTAAATTTCACTTCGCAGCCACGTTGGTTTTATGCTCACCAGGTTATTAGCTCCATAGGTGCACTTACGTTAATCGCTTATATCAACATACAACATTCCAGATTGATTGCTGTAATACATTCGTAGATATTGACAACCACCTAAATAATTCGTATGGTCGCCATAATGGACTGTTATATATGTAGGTCATAGTTATATACCATTAGATAAAGATTATTGCGTAGGTTCGTTATTCAAACGTTCACTTCGATCGCCTGATTAGGACACAATAAATAAAAACGTAATTTTAAAATTTCGCCCAGCTGTCATCTTGGGGTTATGAAAACAATTGAATTTAATTGGATGCCAGTAGAATACAATCTTGTATGAACATTTACAGTACCACGTTTCACTGCGCTCGGATGATTAAATCGCGAGTGAATTCCATTTAAATGTTTTAAGTTCGCTCGGCCGCCATGTTAATCTATTGCTCACCATCGCATGATGACAAAAGTAATAGACTTAATTTTAAAATTGCGCACAGCCACCATATTGAGGTTATGAAAACAATTTAAACTGAATTATATGCCAGTGCATTAAAATGTGTTCAAACATTTACAGCACCAAGTTTCATTGCGCTCACATTATTAAAACGCATGGAAAGTCCATTTAAATATTTCAACTTCGCTTGGCCGCCGTTCGTTTTGTACTTCAACACGTTTTTGAAAGTTGCATGGGTGTACTTCTATTTGTACTCTTAATCATCGTACAAAATTTCAGGGTGATATGTCACTGTTGTGGAGATATAAAATACCAGTGAAGTATTTCGCGCGGCCGCGACGTTTTTTTTAAGCGTATGGCTTTTATGCCGGGAGTGTCCGAGGACATGTTCGACTCGCCAGATTTTGTAGCTTCTACGTGGACACCCAATGGGTGAGCTACAAGTACCGTCGCGTGTGGAGTGTTGTCTGGGGAGGAAAGTGTGAATGTAAGGACTAGGAGTTGGAAGGTAGCTGCTGTTGCCTATAGTTGCCAACCCCGGCATTTGCCTGGAAGGAAGATGGGAAACCACAGAAGACCATTTTCAAGGTTGCCGGCGGGGGGGATTCAAACCTCCTCGCCTCCCGGATGTGAGCGACTGCCTGCAGCCACGCCGTAACGACCACGGCTAACTCACCCGGTGTTGGATTGGTGAAATGTTATTAAAATTGGAAAGGCACGGTTGAGGTCGGACAAGGTAGTATATGTACTTAGAGAATTACATTGAAATCGCTTCACACCCACACATACACACACGCGGCCAAAAGGTGATCTCATAAGCCTATATTTTTTTAAATCGCAAATCATAATTAAATTCTATAGCTTACTTTTCGTAAATCATAGAAGCCGTACATTTGACTTTTCCTAAATAAAACTCCCGTGGTGCGTTATAGAAATATGCCTTTTTGCGTGAGTCCTATTCACCGATACTGAACGTTATATATTCTAGCCAATACTTCCTCAATGCAATGGTGTTGGTGGAGACATAGGTCATGTATCATGCTATGTAGTATACATCACATGGAAAGTCTTGTTAATAGCTGGGAGAGATCTTAATGGAAAAGACCAGTAGGATATATGAAAATATGCTGTTTAGTTCTTCACGAAATGACTTTGACATATAAAGTGGACTTAGTGCTTTCCAACGAGTGATTCAATTCTCAATCGGGGGATGTTCTATGGAAATGCCAGGGATCGCTTCGGAGATAATAGGATTACTTTTCATAATGGAAATGATTGATATAAAATAGGGCCAATAAATTCTCAAAGGTGTTTCATTTTAATGTGCTGTAAGATTTAGCATTCAATTATGGTGATTGAAAGGATTACATTACACAAACATTGAGTTTATATAAACCAGTGGGCGGGTTTTAAATCTCTGCCAGTAGGAACGTCATTAAGAATATCTCCACTGCTCATCCATGCTCTTATTCTGTAGCTGGAAAGTTCAGAAAATCCCACCGTATTGGAAACACACGCATATAACGAATTTCGACTGGGCAACTTCGGATATCAATTGATGGATATTTATCGACGGTAACCGTGAAACAAGAGGCTGATCGTACATCTTGTTGAAAACTACGACATTTGAAACGACGCTACGTTAGACTTCGTCCGACCTTCCATTACTGAGTGAAAGTTTCTTCATTAAATTGATAACGACTTCCTTTGTAACAAAGGCAGTAACTTGTGATTCTGGGATCGTGTAAAGACATCAAGAACTATGATTGTTAAAATATAAGCATAATATAGGAGCGTGTTTTCATTTTAAAGCCACTCACGTTTGTCTGAATAAGGTCAAAAACCCTGTACTTTTCTCGTTCCGATTGAAATGTTTGTGTAAATGGTCGAAACACTTTTGTGTAATAAGTTACTGCTAAATACTGAAGTAATGTAGGTACCAGCTGATGTGTTTCAATTTAAATTTATTTTTTGAATAAGTTGTAAGAATTCATTTAAAGCCTGAATGGATGCATAGGCTATTAATAATAATAATAATAATAATAATAATAATAATGAGTTACTAAGTCAGGTAACACGTCGAAGTTAAAGAAGATGCTCTGCAAAAGGTTTAAAGATTTACTGGCTGACGGTGATTATGTGCATTGTTATGGCCTAATTGCCAAAAGAAAACTACCATTTCGAGTGTACCACAGTTGCATTCAGGACATGGAGAAATATGAGCAGCGTGTCGAAGGAAACATGGCACTGTACGGCTTGTCGAACTGCTAGAGCGGCTCACACCGGAATGAAGACCAGACACGACTACTATAACAGATAGACCATCCACGCACACAGCGGAGGCTACCAGCTATTCTCAACAAGAAAGAGAAGACAGTGGAACTGAAGATTCAACTAATGACTCGACTAATGACATCAAAGGTATGTTTATAGAACTAAGAAATTAAATTAAATCTCTTAAAGAACTGGTCCGGGAATGTGTTAGGAGAGTTGAGTTTATTTCTGAGAAATACGATATAGTCTACTTATTAGAGAAACACGAGCAAATCCGGAAATTACGAAATCACTTACGACCGAGGTAATGCAGTTGAAATCAGAAAAGAGATTGCAAGACAACGAGTGATCGAGAATTTATCAGATAAAGTAAACACAATGGAACAGAACAACAGCCTACAGCTTATTGAAATTGGCGAAATGCAAAAAATGCATGGTTGACGGGGAACACTTCACTGCACGGACTGAAAGTCAACTACGCTACACCAGAGTCCGTATAATGGAGTTGATTCCACCGCGACCAATCACGTGGGGAGATCTGTAGCAACAATCCAATGGGTCTGAAACTTTGATCGTTTACATACCTCCATATCTTGAAAATTAACACAAACGACCAATGCCTTCATGGTGTTGCAATTTCCATTTTCTTCAGTGTATGTTGGCCATAGAATTATGTACTGTTAGCTGACTATTATTGCGTAGGTTCATTATTCAAACGTTGACTTCGATCGCATGATTAGGACTCGAGAAATAAAAACTTAATTTTAATATTTCGCTCAACCGCCATCTCATCTTGAGGTTATGTAATCTAGAAGTCACTACATTACAATGTGTGTAAACGTGCTGTACCAAGTTTCACTGCGCTCGGATGGTTAAATTGCGAGAAAAGTATATTTAAATGTTTCCAATTCGCTTGGCCGCCCACCGTGTTGGTTTTGTTCTTAACAGGTTTTTGAATGTTACATAGGTAAACTTCTAGTAATGCCCTTTACGACTATACAGAATTTCAGGGTGATATCGGTAATAGTTTCGGAGATATAGAATGCCGGTGAAATATTTCGCACAGCCGCCATGTTTGATTGGTGAGACGTAAAAACAATTGAAGGACATGGTCGGGGTCGGACGAAATAGTAGTCTACTAAGACGTTACAGAGTTTCATTGAAATCGCTCTAGCCGTTTAGATTTTATTGTGGGACACACACACACACAGGCCCACACACACACACACACGGACAAAAGGTGATCGCATAAGCCTTTTTTTTTTTTTTTTTTTCATAAATGAAAATAGGCTAAGAATATTAAATGCGTTGAAGTTTCAATCTTCGGATTGATGACTAATGACTGCAAGATGTAAGTTAATGCTTACAAATTTGAAAGTATTTCTTTTCTCCCCTTAGAAATATGTAGCGCTACCCTAACTTAACACATACTAAATGAGCAAAATAGTCAGCTTTTCAGTTAGCCGAGGGGTGTGAGCAGTAATTTTCCTCATCCCTTGCCAAAAATTCACCACTTGTCAGTTGCCTTCATGTTAGTACCCAAGTGTGTTATTTTGGAAAGTGAATACCGGTAGTATTGTGTTAAACTTAAGTAGGAAGCATTAGTTTATCAATACAAAGTCGGGAAATAGAAAGGGCCAGATGATTACGGGAAGAAAACCGGACTTATAATTTAATCCAACAAAATTGTTAATTTTCGATCATTTGTACATTCATAAGTGCAAATAAAACGTATCAAATGCTAATGAAATAAAACATTTAAAAAATGAAGGTAGGAGGTTTTGAAACTTAAGGATCATATGCTTGCTTTCCTTATGTCAACGAGTCCTTACCCCTCAATGTAATGTTGAGTCAGCTCATCCCCCTCCAGAAGGAAACACTAGTTACGCCACTACTGACAATCCTTGTCAATATTTAATCATTTCGATCAATCATGACCTACGATAGCTACTTTTCTCATGTCTACGTTGGCATTTAAGCAGTGTAAGTAAAACAGATACGCACAAATCATTGATGTGGACGTACTAATCAGCCAGTAGCAATAGATAGCGATTTATTGCATGAGGAATTGTTTCTTGCGTTATGCGTCAGGTCGTTGGAGATACGTGTATTTGTGGCAATACTTGCAATCGCATCAAACCTTCATCTCAGCATTTATTCTAAAATGATGACGACCCATTGAATATTTCTAATTAAATTATGAAACGTAAACTGTTAACACTTGCACGAGGTATTAATTTGTTTCTTGCCATGTTCTTGTATTTGATTAATTATTGTTAAATAACTTAAATCAAAATCTCCATTTGTCACCTACCCATCAATGGCATCAAGGTCAATTCTCGATAATACCGGAATTCATTATTCTCGGCTTTGCCGGTAGTCTCAGTTTAAAGGAAAAACTGAAGCCGCTACTCGTGCAGAGCCCGTGTTACACCAGTATATGAACCACTCTTCATTCTTACGTCCGACAAGTCTTATTTGATCGAGTTATGAGGGATACAGTGTTCATAGTGTTAACATGACTATTCTCTCACTAAATGCAATGGTACCCATAATAGAAACTAGCTGATTAAAATCTAAAAACCACTGTTAGAAAAGAAATCTATTGATAGAACAAGCGCATGCTGGATGAATTTTCTGGTCTGATTATTTTCATATAAACAAGATATACTGCACTGGCATACTTGTGGAATTTGTTGTAAATGTTTTATCATTCTGAAACCAAAATGAGCAGATTAAGTGAACGGATTAATCTATTTCCGTGAAACTTGTGCTATTGTATCCTTACACAGCACGTCACAGTAGCTTATGACTAGGCTATGCTGGCCAAACAGGATGTCGATAATGATAGTTTTCGATATCGTGTTACGGGGAATAGCAGTTCCGAAACCAGCGTTTTCATTCTTCATTCCGATCGGAACTGGAGAGCGGTTTGCCCGGCTCTACAGCACACTGTCAATCAGCAGCTACCTCAAGATGACATAATAATATTGGCTTTAACTACAGAGGCTTTTAAAGGAAGCTTGTAGTTTAACGTGACCGTTAATCTCACGATCATAAGCCACGGGACCTCCGTTTTACGTGGAATCCGAACCACAGGACATGGCATTTCACATCGAAAATCTCACATGCATTGACCGGGAATCGAACCCGGTCCGCCTTGGTGAGAGGCATACAGCTTGACCGCTGCGCCACCACGCCCCGGCTTTTAAAGACGCAGGGATGCTGGGATCTTGAACGTGGTAGTAAATCTATAGACATGGCTCCCTCAATTAAACTAATAAACAAACGGCTCTCTTCATCCATCGATATGATTGGCATTCGTAAAAATACCATTTGATTTAACTCCAAAAAATTCAACAAAACTAAAATAACGAATTTTCTGTTTGTTGAGTAAGATTTATAAAAATGTGACCAATGTCGGGATTTGAACCCGAATCTTCTACTGTCCGTTTAGCCACACACCAATACGACTCCGGATTTTTTTTCAAGTATTCTCAACAGATATTACTGCTCTGTGTCCTAAAGCCATTTCGACATTTTCTGTTATGTTAATTCGTGTTAGGGGCATGGAACTTCGAGCATCATCCCCGTGTACTTGAGTGCACTGTATGTTTAATTAGCCTGATAATCTATTTTTCTGTAGTGACTGTAGTAGTGCGTGTAGCTGAAATTATTATGGTTGGGGATAGGGTAGATGCCCAGAACTTGCAATAAGATATAGTTCCGGCATTTTCTTGGGTGTGTTGAAAACCTTGGGGAATAACCAAACTCAGGGTAGCTTCTGTCAGTGCCGGGTTGAATCTCCGATCAGCGGACTAATAACAGCTCCCCGTCGCGGTCGAGGTGATGGACTTACTGTAAAGCGCAGTCTACATTGTATAATTCTCATCTAACTACACATATCTAAACTATCAGATCCCTATCTGACCACCTCGTGGTGTAGCGGCTAGCATTCTTACAGGTCCGGGTTTGATTCTCGGCTCTGCCAAGAATTCTGGTCTGAGGGCTGGAACGGGGTACTCGGCCTAATGAGGCAAAACTGAGAAGGGCTGGGCTCTAATCCCACCTCAGCCATCATGAAAATGGTTTTCCGTAGTTTCTCACTTCCTCCATCCAAATGCTAGTATTTGAATTTATTCATAGATAACTGCCACTGAGGCTAAAGAGCCCCTTTGTGTAGCGTATACAATGTTCTGGCTTGAAGTTATGTAATAACGTAAGGTCACAGCCGTCTCCTTCCAAATCCTCACCTGAATTAAAAATGGCCTACACATTCTACTTCAGGCGCCACAGAATGACAGGTTATCTGACAAATTCTATACACACACACACACACACACAAGTACACGGCGCTAAATGACCACGATGTATAATCTCCTCAAATGAATAAAAAAAGAGATCCTTATTTTGTTTTACAGAGTTAAATTATTTCCGTTGGTTCTAAATTCGTTCAATTTGCATACATGTCTCAACATATCTGTGGTAAGTACCTCGCCACATTCATTACCCTGAGCAAAATCTATTGGCGTATTAATTCTCCACTCTGCAATTTCTCCTTGAGTGGGATTTCCATTTATTTCTTATTTCACAACTACTAAACACACAGTGACAACCGAAACAACACAAACACAAAATACACACAAGTGCGTCGGAACCAAGGTGTAATAAGGAGAGGCCCTAACGGCAAGGAAGTGAAGCCAGAGGTTACTCCTTCACATATGCTCAAAACATTGCGGTAGTCCCATAAGAAAAGCATGTGACGGTGTGACGTACGTACTTAAAAGTGGTGATATTTCGCGTGTGGGACGAAATGTCGACGTGTGGGGCCTATATTTGCACAAACAGAACTCCCACCTGCCAAAGTAATGTCATTTCACAAGTAAATGCACTTTATTTGCCATTAAATGTTAATGGCATATGTGTCCACCAATATACGTGCCGTATTTTGATTGCTAGGAGTTAATTACGGATATTTTCCTTCGTTTCTTACTGGAAACAGTTTCTGCTCGTTAATTAATGAACGGTACTACTGTAATCTAAACAATCTATTTTTAACGTGGCTTGAGCTCTAGATTTATTGCTCGTGGGTGTTAGAAGATTGATATGCCATTATTTGCATATTTTAGCGTGTTAATCTCATACCTCAGCCTAGACCTTGTTGAGATTGTTACCGGAACTGGACTATTCAAAAAAAAACATCGTGTAATAAAAACAATAACGCCACCACCCAATTACAGTAGTTCGCATGCCTTAATATTTTAAATTTATTTAATTTATTTAATACACATTCGTGAATATAATGGCAGGCCTACAGGTATATCGGTAATTATTTGCCTATTATTTGGTAAGTTATAAGTTAAGAACAGTGCTGGGTGTCTGGTTGCCTGAAATCCCACAATAATACAGGTTATAAAAACTGCAAACCTGTATAATACATTCATTTCCCAAGTGTTATACTATATTTTAGATTGGTGTATTGCTCTAGTTTATGTTGTGAAATTAAACGTTTTACGGCAGTTTACATGATTTTCGAGTGCGACGAAATGTATTGTGACTGCCGTAGGCCTACACTTCACGCTAGCCAGCAAAGATCAACAAATATTCCTTGATTTCCATCGTCATATAGGCCTACCTTACAACTTCGTACTATACCTGCACATGAATATTTTACTGGTAATCATACTTAAATCGCACTAATAAATAAGTCTACGGTGGTAGGCTCCATTTACCGCTCGAGCCGGGCAAGTATGGAGGCGTGGTCAGTGCTTCAACTCTCCGCATGCTATAGCGCTGGACAGGGCGTCTCCTTATTACTCCTTGGTCGGAACAGGTTCTGATAAACCTATCAGGTTATGGCGACCCTACAAGCAGACTTTGAACTGACGCGAGCTCATGTTCGGTTTAGACTTGAGGGTCAGTGTCACGACAGGTTACATTGTGGCTGGTGGCGGAATATTCAGGGATCAGGCGAAGGCAGGTGCAATATGTACACCTCTGTATGACCTGAAGACAATTTGAAAGCATCGTAACATTTGTATTGCTCTCTGTACTTGAAGAGAATAAAAGGCCAGCTGGCCAGCCGCGGCTCGTCCAAATGTTACAGGGGGGGGGGGGGGGGGTTCATGTCTGTACGTTACGAACAACGTTGACAAAAGGAGAGGTCGCCATGTGGTTTATTAGAAAAGTTTTCAAATTTGGAGGGTTTGCTCTTCATAAAATATTTAGGCAGTGTTCGAGCGGTTTTGCCAATGGGCGTTAGTGTGTTTAAAATTGAACGTTTAAAATCAATCCTCAAACGTTTGTAGTCTTAATTCCTGCACGAGTCCCCGGCTCGTTTCCGTGGCGTAGTCGCTAGCGTGCTGGCGTAGGGAATTGGAAGTCACCGTGAACGAAACATACCTTGATCTTTTTTAATTCTTTAATTTTTCTTTGAAATTTTTTCTTCTATTTATGTTTGTGCTGCAATATTTAAGTTGGACGATTACATAAAGTACTTCATTATTTGTTGATGCATTCTCTATTTACAATAATAATAAATTAATATTTACGTTATTGTGTACACTATCCACAATATTTGCCACATTCTCACTGTTCGTCGGACAATGAAACATTTGACCCATTGTTACACCTATTTGGGTGACATTCATCATAGAAACATTGGAAGCAAAGCATTTCGCGACAACGAGCACATTTAACAAATGCAGGTGAGGAGCAAGAATAGCACAGTGACCCCATTACCTCACGTGGAATACAGATGTTGTTCACATTTCCGAACACTGTTCTTTCGTCTGTTAACTTTTTCTGCAAAGAAAGCATATTTTATCATGTCTACGAAAGCATTAAATGAAAGTTGGTGATGAATCAGTGAATGTGTTTTGATAGTATCTTCCCTCGTAGACAGATCTTTGTCCCCGTGTACAGCATGGACAGTGTTTTTTAGTTTCGTAATGAGACCTTTGACCTGCAAACACAAAACAGAGTATGCTAACACCTTTATTTCATATGATAAGGAAAGTATTAAATAGACGCTCTTAATAATTATTATTATTTGTCGAAAAAAAGTTGATATCGCATGGTTGGCAGAACGGGGTGCAATGTGGTGGGATGATTTCTACGTCTGCCGTGCACCTGCCATCTTCTGTCATAAAGCCGTTCAGTAGGTTCGGATCCGTTTGTTCTCCTCATGAGTTCCAAATCATTAGACATTCTTCTTTTCCCACGAATGGCATTACTACATTTTCAAGAAAAATTCTGAAGTGATCTTTTTTCAACTTTCCAGATATTGAAGCGGTTACGAAAACGTTGCCATATTCTACGGATAATTTCTCTACATTGCCTGCTATACGAGGGCCGAACATGCTCCTTGGTTCGTGCATGCAGAAAAATACCTTAGGAAGACGTTTCCCGGACTGTGTTACAGCATACTGTGCAGTATAGCTTTGTGTATCCTTATTAAAATCTCCTAAGTACATTTGTTACTTTTTCTCCTTGGCTAGATATCGTCCTTTGTACATCTACCCTGTACTCACAACCTGTCAGATCCGTATTAATCACGAAATCATTCTTATGGGGCCGATAACCTCGATGTTAGGCCCTTTAAAACAACAATATTATCATCTTTCTTATATTTTCCAGAGGCTATTTTCATTGCAACACGTTTGTGAAACATTTCTGCTTCTTTCAAAATTGCATCCACGTTCGATCCTAGTTTTGATTTTATGTAACGCGTTACTTGACGTTGTCGGATTCTGTATTTCGCCTTGAATTTCTTTACCCATGTATCAGATGCTGTGAAGCGAAATTCTTCGACTTCGATGTTGGAGCGCAGCTTACGATGCCCATGTCTGTAGCATTTTCGTAGTTACTGGCTTTCTTTGCTCCCGTGCCTCGTGAAATCGATCGAGGGTCCATTTCTCGATTATTACATATTTTTATCTGAAGTTACCACCTTTTGAAATTTCCGCTACCCACCTTTTCACGTGACTTTCGTTCCGAAGGGCAGCTCCCCCGTGCCTACGAATGGATTTTAGAGACCAGCCAGGATGCTCTTTGACCATGTTGATAAATTTTAATTTTCACGTCCAAAGGAATGAGAGTATGTGATTTGGGATTGTCCGCTTGCACTCCATAATCTTCTGTATCAGTTGCACTATATGATGGGCCTGCTTCTAGGCCTTTGCCATGTGTTCGAATATCTGTGTTTTCCAAATGTTGTTCTCCTTGGAAATCATAATTGCCTTCCTCCAACAGTTCGATATCTTCCACACAATCTTTTTTTTTTTTTTTTTTTTTCATTACCTTGGCAATGGCCTCTGTAAAACTTTTACCCATAAGCGTTGCTTTACGTGTGAGATTTATGACGGTGAGCTAAAATCTTTAAGGATAAGCTTGCGCGATTTTAGAGTCTGCTTGCGTTTGTGCAGTGCATCTGTAATGTCCTGCCGTGAATCAACTCCAAGACCATCAGATTCGTCGTCTTCATCATTTGTAAATATTGTAGAAGTAGGTGGCGGCGATCCCATTTTACCGTCGATGACAGTGCTTAGCGCTTCCTAGATAATGTTGACTGTAGACAACCGCACACACGTAATATTGGATACGCCAAGCGTCAATCAAGACCTCGGACTTACCGAACCCGCTTATACGGCACTTGCTCGACGAAGAGTGTCCCGCGATGTTACACGAGTTCCGTATCGTGTTTTGTATACAGACAGTTTAGCTTGATGGTAGAGCAGAGTGGAATAGAGGGAAGAGCTCTTGCATTCCTGCATTAGACTCGGCCCAGTGCACATGAACGTAGTCGCCGGCTACGCTGCATTTAAATCCCAACGAATAACACGACTCGTTCAAGCTGCAAGGACGAATGATGTTAAAATATTGTACATAGCTCCAAAACCGAAAAGACCACAGCAAATAAATTTAGAAAACACAAAAGACGATAATAACAGTGAAAGGAAAAAAAAAAGTGCTGACCAAGGTCTGACTCGACCTTCAATTCCCCACGCCAATGCGCTAGGGACTACGCCACGGAAACGAGCCGGGAATGTGTGCGAGAATAGGACTACAAAAGTTTGAGAATTTATTTTATACGTTCAATTTTGAACACACTAAGGCCCATTGGCAAAAACGCTCGAACACGGACAAAATATCCTTTTATGAAGAGCAAACTCGCCAAATTTGAACACTTTTCTAGTCAACCACTTGGCGACCTCTCCTTGTAAGGTGTATTGGCCGAGGTTTGTTTTCGTTCTGACTGTTGAGTTTTGAGTAGCAGTGTCAACAGCTGTCGAGCCAAACTGAACTCCCTGTATCATTTTGACGACCTTCTTCTGTAGTTGGCTCATAAACGTTGATGTCGATCTGAATGAAGATATTACTGTAGATTACAAGCCCGATGTCTTGGCGCCTACTTACACTTCCTCCTGCTGTATGGTAGCGTCACCACGATATTTTACCCAGGGTGGCAGGTGGGGTGACAGATAAAATCCAGAGTCAGCAGAGATTCAGAACTTAACTTTTTGGCCGACAGTAAGATGGATGAAAATCAGTGTGGCTTTAGACCACAACTAGGATATTTGGATCAAGTTTTTAGTACCGTATGCGTCAAATTATTGAGAAATGCTACGAGAGGAATATGCAACTGTATTTTGTAGATCTAGAGAATGCGTGCGATAGAGTGCAAAGGGAAAAATGCGGAGCATCCTGAGGGATTATAGAATTGAGAGAAGGGTGCTACAGGCAATCGAACGTATTTATGTTGCTCATTAGGCCGCAGTGAGAGTTGACGGAAGGAGTCAAATAGCCTAAATTTGTAAGTCTTTCACCACGACCATTTATTTTATCTCGACTTACAAGGGCAGGATACGATGTATAGGTCACCGATTCGAACCATCTTTAGTACACGTGTAGGGTATGACTAGGCGTATACCAGGTGCAAGTAGTAAGGTGCGCTTCTCAGCCGATTCCGAGAAATTAGTTATTAATTATTCGTAATTGCTGTAGCGCGTTCATGTGCCCTGTACGTTAACATAACGCCAAGGAGCGCATGGTTCAGCGGTAAGAGCCCTGCTTCGTAAGCGTGGGATCACTGGTTCGAATCCCACCGGTGAGCTTTTTTTTTCTTTTTTTTTTGTAAACATAGGCAATTCGTACAACTGTAGGTGTCGTGAATAATGTTCATTTTGCAGTCAATTGTAATAACTTGTTCTGTGAGCGGGAAAAGGGATTCTGAAATCATCGTATGGGAGTGAACGTTTGTGACATTACATAATGTACAGTCCGGGCATTGCAAATACATTGGTATTATACATGGTCAGGTGTACTCTATTATATGTATACGTTTATACACTGAAGGTCCAGTCTGTTCCGTTCATTGCATGTCAGTGAACCATCAGACCACTCCGTACCCCGCAAATAGTGTCTCATGCTATGGGTATTGGTTGTGTTACCGTTTTTACTATTCATGACATTCATCAACACACAAATACTGTATTTCTATTTTTTTACACACTCATAATACATAACAATTCCAAGCTCTCTCTCTTTTTCTTCACTGCCTACTTGATATTTCTACTCTCGCACTGCCTTTTTGTTACTCTGTTCTTGCACTGCCTTCTTGATACTCTGCTGCTACAGTTGGAAAGTGTTCGGAACTGGCGAAGTCACCTGCACACAAACTAACGATAACGGTGGGCAGGAGGATAAACGGTTCACCCAGGAAACGTTGAATGCGGCATTCGTTCCTTGGCTCTTGAGGTAGCAACATCATAAGAGTGGGAATAATTGTGCGATGTCTGATATTACACGTTATAGTGATGTGCCGGTGCATACGAAGGCCGATGGAAGTGGACCGCATTCAAATTCCGCGACGAGGATGTAATCTCCTGTACGATTTAATCCTACTCCCCTTTCCCGATCACATAACACGTTATTACAATTGACTGCAAAATGAACGTTATTCACGACACTTACTGTTGTACGAATTGCCTATGTTTACAAAAAAAAAAAAAAAGCCCACTGGTGGGATTCGATCCAGTGATCCCACGCTTACGAAGCAGGGCTCTTACCGCTGCACCATGCGCTCCTTGGTTTCATGTTAACGTACAGCGCACATGAACGCGCTACAGTAATTACGAATAATTAATAATTAATTTCTCGGAATCGGCTGAGAAGCGCACCTTACTACTTGCACCTGGTATCAGGGACCCGGAACAGAACTGAAATGCGTTACGTACCGCTGTGTTCCACGTTACGTAACGTACGCCATACCGCGGCCCCCAGCTGGCTTGCGGTGTCGTTCCGGAACTGTAACTTGGAACTCGGTACGAGCATGTGGAACGTTACAGCCCTGGAACGTTACAGTCTGAACTCTACTCCCCACTGTACCGAGCATCAAGGTACGTGTTAGCGGAACTTAGCTTCTTTGTGACCAATAATAGTATTTCTTTTCTAAATTAAACCTCCCGTTCATGCTATTCGTTTACTTGTTAGCCTATTTTCATTTAGTAGTGATAGAGGCCATTTTTCAGTGATGATTAATTCTAATAATGAAAGCTATTCAATCGTGTTGACCGACAGAAAAGCTTCCTTTATTATCTACATTTATGAAAGATAGGCCTATGACATCACATATAGTCAATGTGTGTGTACGTATGTGTGTGTTTGCATGTGTCCGTCGCCTCGCTCCCCTCCCTAATAAAATCTAAACTAAACTGCTGGAGCGATTTCAACGAAACTCGGTAAGGTCATAGTACTATTTTGTCCGACCCGACTGTGCTCTTCAAATTTTATTACATTTCTCCAATCCAACATGGCAACTGTGCGAAATATTTCACCGGCATTCCATATCTCCGAAACTATTACAGATATCGCCCTGACGTTTTGTATGGTGGATAAAAGCACTAATAGAAGTGCAACGATGGGACTCTCAAAAATCTCTTTACAAAACGAACAAGGTGGCCAAGCGAAGTTGTTGTATTTAAATAGACTTTTCTCGCATTTAAACCATCCGAGCGCCGTCACACATGGTACAGCAAATGGTATACCGGTACACCTTGTAATTCACTGACATCCTATTCAGCTCAATTGTTTACATAACTTCAAGATGGCGGCTGTGCGAAATTTTAAAATTAAGGTTTAATTTCTTGTGTCTTAATCATGCGATCGAAACCAACGTTTGAACAATGAACCTACGCAATTATCATCCAATATTATATAGCTCTATGGCCTACGAAGTATTTAAAAATCCAATATGGTGACCATCCGAAATATTTAGACGCTTCTCAATGTCAACTAAACTGTGCCAGCAATCAAACTTAATTGTTTTTTAACCATGAGATGGCGCCAGTGTCAAATTTTAAAATCTCGCTTTTAGCCTATTTCTATTTATGAAAAAATAGGCTTATGGGATCACCTTTTGTCCGTGTGTGTGTGTGTGTGTGTGTGTGTGTGTGTGTGTGTGTGTGTGTGCCCCCCCCCCCCCACTAATAAAATCTAAGTGGTTGGATAGATTTCAATTCGGTAAGGTCATAGTACTATTCTGGCCGACCCCGACCGTGCCCTACAAATTTTATTACGTTTCAACAATCCAACGTGGCGGCTGTGCGAAATATTTCACTGGCATTCTATATCTCCGAATCTATTACCCATATCAACCTGAAATTTTGTACGGTGATAAAAGGCACTACTACAAAATCGTTCAAGGGACTTTCAGCAACCTGTTAACTACAAAACGAACATGGCGGCCATGCGAAGTTGAAACATTTAAATATACTTTTCCGGCCAGTTAAAAATCCGAACGCAGTGAAACTTGGTACAACAATTGTTTATACACTTTGCAATGCACTGACATACATTTTTGTCAAATTGCTTACATAACCTCAAGATGGCAGCTGTGCAAATTTTTAAAATTAATTTTTAATTTTTTGTGTCGCAATCATGAGATAGAAGTCAACGTTTGAATAATGAACCTACGCAATAATAGTCATCTAATAGTACATAACTCCATGGCCTATATATGTTACAATCCAACATGGCGAGCATCCAAAATATTTAGACGGATCACAAAATCTGATAATCTGACAGCAGTGAAACTGACATTTTGTATGTTGATAGAGGCTATAAACATAAGTTCACCTATGGAACTTTCATAACCTGGTGATCACAAATCCAACCTGCCCGCGAAGCGAAATGCGAATATTTAAAAGGACAAGCACAGTGAGACTTGGTATGGTATATGCTTATACAAATTTTAATCCACTGGCGTCTAATTTATTTCAATTTTTTTCAGAACCAGAAGATGGAGGCTGTGCAAAATTTTAAAATCTCGTTTTTACTATTTCTTGTGTCCTAATTATGCGATTGAAGTTTGAATAATACATTTACGCAATAATCTTAATGTTTTTATATTATATTTTTAAGCGTATGGCTTTTAGTGCCGGGAGTGTCCGAGTACATGTTCGGCTCGCTCAAGTTTTCAGCTACTTCTATGCGGACACCCATGGGGTGAGCTACAAGTACCGTCACGTGTGGTGGTTGTCTGGCAAGGAAAGTGTGAATGTAAGGACGAGGAATAGGAAGGTAGCGGCTGTGGCCTATAGTTGGGGACTAACCCCGGCATTTGCCTGGAAGGAAGATAGGAAACTAAAGAAAACCATATTCAAGGTTGTCGGTGGAGGGATTCGAGCCTCCTCGCCTACCGGATGTGAGCGACTGCCTGCAGTCACGCCGTAACGAGCACGGCTAACTCAACCGGTATCTTCAGGTAATAGTAGTCTACATAACTCTATGGCCTACATACCGAATGGTCCACTAGCCCCTTGCGATCCAGTTTTATGCATTCTGTCACATGTACTACAATTCTGAAAGACATAGGTCCCTCTCCCTAAACCGGGGTAATATAACGAGATGTGTGTTTGCGGGCTAGAAGACAGCAGGAATCGTGAGCGCCACTATTAATTCAGTATGGGTACCTCGAATGAACCCGTAAAAACGAGCACAGATACGCAGAACACACACTTGAAAACAAGAGGTGCACGCACACACCGAGAGCAGGTATTGTATAGACCGGGAGGTGCGCGCTGCAGGTCAAATGTCGCAGTAGCTCACATGGCAAGCGAGCGATTGGAGTTGCCTGGCAAGTGGCAAGGTTGTATACTTAATTGTTTTCACAGACTGATTTGTTATTTCTTTTTTCTTTCGTTATCGTTTTACCCTCCTGGGTTGGCTTTTCCCACGGACTAAGCGAAGGACAGTGTCCTGCAGCTTGAGGCTCTGAATCGGGGGATACAACTGGGGAGTGTGACTAGCAATTCGCCCAGGCGGCCTCACCTGCGAGGTGAACAGGGTCCTGATGAGGGGATGGGAAGAGTGAGAGGGAAGAGTGAGAGGTATAGGCAAGGAAGAGGCGGTCGTGGCCTTTGGTTAGGTACTGCACCATTCCAGCATTTGCCCGAAGACGAAGTGGGAAACCACGGAAAACCACTCGAAGATGGCTGAGGTGGGAATCGAACCCACTCTACTCTTCTCCCCGAGGCTAAGTAGACCCCGTTTCAGCCCTCATACCACTTGTCAAATTTCTTCTTAGAGCCGGGTATCGAACCTCAGACCTCCGGGGTGGCATCTGTGCACGCTGACCACTACACCACGGAGGCGACACGATTTGTGTATTTGGCTCTGTAAAAGACCATGTCACTGCGGAGGCCCGGGTTCAAATCTCGGCTCTGCCACGAAATTTTGTTCCTGGTCTGAGGCCTGGAACGGGGTTCACCCAGCCTCGTGGGGCACACAACTTAGTAGAGGCAGGTTCGCTTCCTGCCTCAGCCATCCTGGAAGTGGTTTTCCGTGGTTTCCCACTTCTCCTCCAGGTGAGTGCTGGGATGGTTCCTTTCGACAGGACTACGGCATCTTTCTTCCCACTCCCTTCGCTGCCCTTTCCTTCATTAGACCCAAGTTCGTGGCCACCTTGGCAATTGGCTTGTCACCATCCCCAGTCGTATCTGCTGTCAAGGTGTGTTCAGCTTCGAGACACTGTCCTGGAATTCGACGGGAGAGGACTGACGACTGATTCCTCGCAAAGTCCGAGGGTAAAGCCGAGCTTGGAGGGTAAGCGATCAAATAAAAAGAAAAAGAAAAGAAGACCGTTTGTATCGTTGCATAAGGTATGGTGCTGGATTGGACGAGGATGAGGAGGTGATTGTCTCTGGCTAGGGCACAGGCAACCAGTTAGCTACGTCGTACATGTTCCAAGCTTCGTAGACCACAGTTAAAGCAAAGTGTGCCCCATTGGAACAATAACAACATGCGATGGCAAGTCAGTATGTAGCTGCGCGAACTCGATCCTTCGAAGTAATTCACAACACGAAGCGTATTCACTGCCTCGAGATGTATTCCAGCGATGAGTATATGAATATGTTATATTTATGGAGGAGCTCGACAGAATGCATACCAGGCGCATCGCCTGTACCAAGCACTCTATCCGGATAGACAACGACCGACAGGCATGGTATTTCGGAGTGTGGAAAGACGCCTGGGAGATGCTGGATCCCTGGGAAAAACACGGCCTGTTTGAGATCATCACGTGACGTCTGCTCACAATGAAGAGGTTGTGTTTGACGCTATCCGGCGTCACCCTCATACTACCACACGGGCCATTGCACTGGAGACGAACATCAGCCGAGCGTCTGTTATGCGGAAAATGCACACCCACTGGTTTCACCCGTACCATCTGCACTTACACCTGGAGATACATGGTCATGATTTCGAAGCCCGGGTGGCGTTCTGTGGAAACTGATCCGGCTTTCCTAGCGACCATCTTATTTACGGACGAAGCACGATTCCACAACATTGGAACCGTTTATCGCCATAATATGCATTACTGGAGTGTGGATAATCCCCATTGGGTGCAACAGACATCCTTTTAGGTACACCCCCGTGTGGGTTGCGGGTTAGAATACACACACGGTATGCTCTGCTTGTCGTAGGAGGCCACTAATAGGGCCGACAAGACAAGACTGACATGACTGACTTTGATTTTGAAGACTCCCTGTGGATGGGAAGAGAAAATTCATCTACGGTATCCCCTGCCTGTCGTAAAAGGTCTTTTTTCGACATCCGGTCCCATTTTTGGTTTGACCCTTAGAAATATACGTCATGCTGCCTGGGGAAGGGCCACCAACTTGGCCATCTGGCCAGAAAGCCTGGACGGTATTCCCCATCCCGTCAGGTGGGTGCGCCATGTACCCTTGCAGTGGTATCTGCCTCACAACGGAGGTCCCTGCATGGCTGAATAATTGCGCCAAACATATCACTGCCGAGGGGGAAGTGCCTATTCAAGACACTGGGACCCCGGGCAATACCTGCTATGCCAGGTCGGTATTGCCTTGGCTGGGTGGCGCCCACAGTGATGACCCTCGTTCGGAGTAGGTTGTATTCGGGGAGGATGATTTCGGGATGACGCGAAAGCGGCCCAATAAATCAACAGGGTGGCCCCCTTAAATAGCCGTCTCTTAGTGTCGGATCAGGGATAAAACTTTCAATGCACGTTTCCCTGTTGATAAGTCACCTCGCTACCTGGTAGCTACCAGGACAGACGGAGATTCTTTCAAAGTGGTGAAATCAATAATCTTTTCCGAGGAATTCGAGGGGAAATTTGGAGATCTAAGCGGGATTTCCAAGCACCGGAATGGACAGCTCCTACTGCATACAATTAACCGACAGCAAACCGAAACGTTGCTGGAATGCACGCATTTCAGCGAAATTCCCGTTAAGGTCTCAAAACACGAAACGCTGAATGAGGTCCGTGGAGTTATTTTCCATCGTAACCCCATTTTGAATAGCGATGCGGAATCTGGGGAAGATAGGCATCACCAAGATTGGGCGCATCACCCGAAAGATTGGAGAGAACAGCGTCGATACCGGCGCTTTTATTCTCCATTTTGAGGGTGATGTTTTACCTAAGCAGATGTAGGTCACATCGAACCACTGCGATGTTCGACCGTACATCCCTCCACCTATGTGATGTTATCAATGCCAGAAATTCGGGCATGTTTCTGCCAGGTGCACTGCCAAGGCCGTGTGTAGAGAGTGTGACAAGGGGACACATGAGGGTGAGCGGTGTACGCCACCCCCGATTTGTCCTAACTGCCAAGGAAGTCATTCTCCACGATCGAAGCAGTGCCCTGAGTTCTGTAAAGAAGCCACAATCCAAGAAATCAGAACATTGCATCGGCTTTCATTATCACGATGCTCTCAAGAGGTACCGTAATATGGATGCCCCCGAATTTCGGGTGACATTTGTGGCCGCAACGACGCCCTCATTCACCCCTGCTGTCACAGTTCCCAGTGTAGTACCCTCGACGTCCGGTAATTCAGCAGATTTGAAATCACCCCTCGCTGTACCAGCGAAAATTGTCTGCCCGAAGGAGGTCCCACAACCTTCTTCGAGCGAGGAAAGAAGACGACAGTTATACCATCTAAACCGGCGAAATCGGAGAAGTCTTCTTCTTCTTCGAACCGGTCGGCTAACACGTCTTCCCCAGTTAACAGGGAAAGAAGAGTTTGCCGGCCAGGGCTGGTCCTTCTTCCAGACCACCCGATATGACAAAAGTAGTAGTGGAGATGAGAGAGAAGGTTCGTCGCCGTCTCTCTCGCCCTCCTCCTGACGGAGTGGCTACTGACTCTGCTGGCCTTCCCGCTCCCACGACCATCAAGGGAGCGAAGCTGGCTGAAGCCAAACTCGTCCGTATGGAGGAACTCCCCTACAAATAGGAAAATACATCGGCGGAGGAGAGAGGAACGGTTCAGAGCCGTTTCTCTTCCTCTCCTAGAGACAGGGCTGCTCAGGTATCTGCTGGCCATTCCACTCCCACCACCACCAGTGGAGCGGTGTCAGCAGGAGCGGCCATGTTTTGTAAGGAACTGGCGTCTGTGGGGAAGCGACCATCTACTTCCCCAAATAGACGTCAGCGCCGATCAAGAAAGAAATCTCTTCGGGACGTGTCGGGGACCGACACCCAGTCTTCGGACCGGGAGAAAGTTCCTTAACACCGCTCTCGCTCTTCCGACGAGGACCGCGCGCCATCCAGGGGACTGCCCGCTCCATTTTCTTCGTCATCGGACCGAGATGTGGAGATTGAGGTGCGCTCTCCTGCCCCATCTTCTCCAACTAGAGATGGGGAATGGTGGCAAACGGTCAAGCGTAAGTAGACCCACTTCTACTTACAATGGAACTGTAATAGCTATTCTGGTCATCTCAATGAGTTACGTCAATTAATATCTTCGTTTTCGGCAACCATTGTCTGTCTTCAGGAATCCAGGTTTCGTCCTGGACATGAGACAATAATGCGTTACTTCAAACTCTTCTCTGAAGACCCGGTGGATGGAGCTGTGGCCGTCGGTGGTGTCTGCATTCTCGTCCACTCTAGCCTCTTTAGTGAAGAGGTGCCATTGCGTACTCAGCTAGAAGCAGTTGCAGTTCGTACTTCGTTGCCAGTTAAGGCAACAGTATGTAACGTGTACATTCTACCTGATTCTCAACTGGATTGAAACCAGCTGGTGGATCTAGTCTCTCAGCTCTCCCCCCCCCCCTCCTTTTCTCCTTCTGGGATATGTAAATGCCCACAACACCATCTAGGGCTCCGCTACCACTAGTGATGGAGGGAGAGATTTTGAGAGACTGATCAGGCGGCTGGAGCTGTATTTGTTGAACACAGGGGAACCTACGCACTTCTCTATTGCACACGGCACTTATTCAAGTGTCGATATCACCTTGTGCTGTCGTGCACTGGTTCCCCTGCTACAGTGGGGTGTACACGGCGACCTTTGTATTAGTGACCATTTCCCGATTATCGTTACTCTTCCGAACCAAAGAGCCATCGAATTACCAAGTCGATGGCTTCTCCGTCGGGCTGATTGGACAACTTGCACAGCACGTGCGGATTTTGCCGAAGATACCTTTGAGAGTGTCTATGATCATACCATTCACATAACGCATGGTATTTTGGCTGCTGCTGAGGAAACAATATCTTCCTCATCCGGCAACTCCCACCGGAAACTTGTCCCTTGGTGGACAGCCGAGATTGCAGCAGCCTTTAAATATCGTCGACGTGCTTTCAAATGCTATCGGAGGCAAAACACTATGGCCAACCTTATCACCTTCGAAAGGATGTGTGCTAGAGCCCGATATCTGAATCGGGAGAGTAATAAAACGACGTGGGAAAAGTATGTGTTGTTTATGACGACACATACTCCTTCATCTCAAGTGTGGACTAAGCTTCGTCGGATCTCCGGACTCCCGATATCATTGATGGCACACGGAGTCTCCTTCATCGGAGACATCATCACGGACCAATTCGCCATTGCCAACAGTATTGGATCGCACTTCAATGATGTATCCTGTTCTGTGAGTTACGATCCTACGTTTCTGACTCTGAAGCGGGAGGCGGAGGCTCACCCCTTGTCATTTGCCACTGCTGCTTTGGAGTCCTACAATGTACCAGTCTCTGATTGGGAACTGCGCAGTGCGCTTTCACTGTGTAGGGATACGGCTCCCGGACCGGATAACATACAGAATCAAATGTTAGAACATCTGTGCGAATCCAGTATAAAGGAATTGTTGGTCCTCTTCAATCGTATATGGTTTGATGGGCAGTTTCCATCTCAATGGCGAGAGTGGATCGTGATACCGGTTCCCAAGGCTGGAAAGGATCCCAAACTTGTCAGCAGCTATAGGCCCATTTGCCTTTCAAATGCCCTATGTAAGCTGCGAGAGAAGATGGTGAACCGTCGACTGGTGTGGTTCCTGGAAGAGAGAGGCTTACTGTCAGGGTACCAGTCTAGATTTCGCTCCCATATGTCCACCACCGCCCATCTGGTGCGACTCGTGAGCGCCATACAGGAGGCATTTCTTCGAATTGCCTACGAAACCATATGGCGCTACGAGATCCTTTCCACCCTTCATGAGTGGGGACTCCGTGGTAATCTACCTACTTTCATTGCGAATTTCATGTAGCCCGACTCTTCCGTGTAAGGGTCGGTAGAACATATCGCAATATTATACTCAAGAAAACTAATTTCCTCAGGGTTCTGTTCTGTCACCTTGTTCGAGGTTGCCATAAACGGCATTGTTACCGCCACCGGGCCCACGATAGTTCCATCGCTGTATGTAGCCGATTTAGCTCTGTTTTACAGCTATGGAAGTATGTCAATCGTGGAACGGCAATTGCAGATAGCTATTAACCGGGTCGACAGGTGGGCTCACGACCGGTTTTCATCAGCGAAATCCTCCGACGTCCATTTTTGTCGGCTCCGAAGGCTACACTTACAACCTGAACTACATCTCAGGTATGCTGCGTTGCCGTTGGTTGACACTTATCGCTTCCTGGGGCTCCATTTTGACAGCACATTAACGTGGCAGCACCATATACGGCAACTAAGAACGTGTCTCAGAAAACTGAACACGCTCAAGTTTCTTAGTAGCACTACGTGGGGGGCTGACGGAGTGGTGTTGCTACGGTTCTACCAAGCCTTCGTCGTGTCCCGGCTAGAGTATGGTTCTGCAGCTTACGGTTCAGAAAGGCCGGCAACCTTGAAAATGCTGGTCAGTATCCACCATAGTGGCGTTAGGCTGGCTACTGGTGCCTTCCGAACCAGCCCGATACCCAGCCGACTCGCCGAATCGGGTGTTCCACCTCTAAATTATCGACGCCAACTTATGCTTTTAGCATATACTACCAATGTGCGTCAAATGCCGCAATATCCGAACTATAGAGGGCTCGTCAGTACCCAATACGACCAGAGGTACGCCAACCAGCCTCGAACCACTCGGCCGGTTGGTATTAGACTCGATAGCTCGTGTAATGAAATAGGAGTGGCTGTGGGCCCTGTATGATCTGGACAACTAGCGAGGTGCCTCCGTGGCAAGTCCCGCGTCAGGAAATTCGGTTAGATCTACACGGAGGTCCTAAGGTGAACACGGGTGCCTCCGTTCGGAGGTGTAACTATATACAATAGCAAGTCCGTGAAGTTCCAACACTCCTTAGCCGAAACTCCGCAGTACTATCGCATTTACCACAACCTTTCATTTTTCCTACGTTTAGAGGGGTTCAATTATGACGTAATTTAATAAGGGTAGAAGATCTTAAAAAATTGCCAAATTGTATGGGTGCATTTCCGCGAATAAATTTGCCAGGTTTCATTCCATTCCCTCATTTTGGAAAATGTGGTAAAATCGTTTCAAAGCGGACAATTAATACATTTTTTTTTTTGCTGAGTTATAACAATATTTCTTAAACACAATGCGTTCAGATGTTACCAATAGGGTGAATGTTACAAGTTTTCATTCTGAGAATAGAAAGTTAGTGAGTTTGTCCTAGCTTGGCAAGTGAGTACAGTATATGATACTGTGTCCACATATGGTGCAGGTGTGGAATCATCTCTCTGCGCAGAATCTGTGATCAAACCCATGGGATGAGGTCCTCGTGAAACGTGTCGCAGCTTGAAGTTTGCCTTATTCCACTCTTCTGTTTTCTTACTTATGAAACCACCCAACCATCTTCTTATTTCTTGGCGTTTATCCCAGTACAGAGTCCGCTGCTCTACCACCCAACCATCAGAATATAATAAATAGGGACCGGATTTTGGTGGTTTTTAAAATTTTCATTGTAGGTTTTCAAAAACATAAAATTGTTCTTTTTAGGTTTTTATTAGGTAGAATGGGTTTTTACAATAGGTTCTTATGTTTAAAGGGTAGCGAAAGTTGACATACATTACATAAGGCTTACAATTAATACCTCATTGTTAGTAGACAATCTGATTGCAACGAGAGAGTAAATATTTTACATAATGATGCGTAATCAAATTATCACCGATAACTTTACACTTTTAAGGATTGCAATAAAGCCAAGGATGTCAGAGATGATTTTCACACACTATCTCGTTCAGATAATTGTTTCTTTACAATATTGGATTCTTGGGAATAATAAGAGATTTATTCGCTCTTTCCTCCCGGTAAATAACCAAACAATAATATATAAGCTGGAAAGTGCTGAAAATGATTTCATTTTTCCTGTAAGTAGGATTGCTTTCAATCAACTGGAGCTAGGAATAAACACTATCTTCACATTCAATTTCAAGAATTATGGACAAAATTTGAAATATACTACAATAAATGGTACAAAACTGCAATTAGTTATTTTTAGGTACCTGCGTATCATTTAGTTTTTTAGGTAGTACGGAATTTGTGTGATTCGTAAAAGTATTTAGAAGTATGGGAAAAATAGATAAAAACCTAAGAATCCGGTCCCTAATAATAGGCTAACCGCGCCCCGATAGTATAAGGTAGTTTCTCTGTTGCTGGATAGCGAATTTTTGTACAACCTCAATTGTCTAGAATAAAAAATATATAATAATAATAGTATACTAATAATAATCATTATTGACTAATAATTATGAAAATAATCATAACATAACTGTCTAATGATGATAATAATAATAATAGTCTAATAATAAGTATTTCGCTGTCCTCTTGGAGTGACGATGTGGGTAGTCATAATATAGCCTTATTCTGAAAGCAAGGACATGAAATGATTGTCAATGATATGTAAGCCAACCAAAATTTGATTAAACTAGAGAATCGTCTGTACTCGCCTCTCCAACTCCAGGCAGCTTGAAATGTATAAATTTTATATGTGGTCTCAAACCTCATGTCTCGGTGATAATCAACGTTGAAGTACAAACAAACACTACGGTGTTCCCGCAAATTAGATATACTTAGTTATATACGGAAAAGGTGCCACGGAACCGCTTGATAGCACTGTGCTTTGCCCATTGCCCTACCTCACAAATCGTGTACGGTATCCCAAAGATATTTTGATCAACCGATCACAACGAGGGGACGGAGTCGCGCAGCTTCTTTTGGGGTACAGAATCTCTACATTAGCTGAAACAGAAGGCTGGCGTGATGTGAGGTGAGCGGGAAAATGGGATTGAGTGAGTAAATGCATGCACGTCGTCCCAATAAAAATAACAGCTATATCGCACGCCTTCTGCTTGACCTTGAGACGTCAAAATGCAGCCTTGTAACAACACAATCCCGTTAAATTTGTAACGTTCCGTTCCGTCTGTTTGCTCCGTTATTATAAGTAGAACGTTCCGAACTGTAACGTATCGGATATTACTCTGTTCATTTCGGTACGGGACAACGTAACGTTCCACCAGTCTCCAATACGCTGTACCGGTACAGGCTCGGCTAACGTTCCACTGTTCCAGATACCGGTTACGGTTTCAGAATCAGTTCCGTTCCAGCACGGTAACGTTACGCTTGGAACAGACAGCGGTAACGTTACAACTTGGAAATAACCTTGGAGATAACGGAATTTCTCCGTTCCACATAGACCAGAGTTCCGTTCCGCGTTACGTTCTGTTCCGGGTCCCTGCCTGGTATACGCCTAGTCATGCCCTACACGTGTACTAAAGATGGTTCGAATCGGTGACCCATGCATCGTATCCTCCCCTTGTTAGTATAAAACAAAGTTCCCGATTCTTGGATGTCACGGGTGATCTCGAGAACCACTGCGATGGATTTTGATGCGGTTTTGACCATTCTGTAAAGGATATCTCGAGGAAAGTTTCTGTCGAAAATCATTTATTTATGATCAAAGGAAGCCAAGCAGTAAAGATTTCAGTGAAAAAGTCTAAAAAAAACTGACGTCCGTGGGCTTTTTAGGCTTAGCTGGACAAACCGTTAAAAATATCTATATACTATGAGTGTATGAATTGTTCAGCGTGAAAAATTTCTACAAAAAAACTCCGGGAGAGCATATATCTTCAATACATCGCCCACAATTTTTTTAAAATTTTCATTTCTTCCAACAATCTCCATTTAATTACTGAGGCGACAGTTTACGAGCTAGCTAGGGGCAAGCCTATCACCCCAGTTACAGCCTTGCTAGCAGGCGAGCTTATTACCCCAGATACAGCCAGCAGCAAACTGTCAGTCGTGTTAAGACTTCAGAGAAGAGTGGTTGTGTTTGGAGTTCCTCTGTCGGCTTTTCTTCATTTCGCGTGTGAAATTTTCGTTCCGCAAAATGCACAGTCAATGTAAGATTGGACGGAAGGGGATTTCTCTTTCAGGCACCTCGCCATTCTTAAATTTCGTCTGACGAGAATTCGTTGCACATGCATCTCCATGATAATATAATCAATAGTCCAGTCAGTGATTTTAACACATCCTGCCGAGACATAAAACGGATATAGGTCGTAGTTCATTGACATCGAAAAAGATGGGCTTAGGCCTATCACGTAATGAATTCATAACAGTTCCCGGGCGAAGCCGGGGTGGGTTGCTGGTATATGGATAATTTGCTGAAGGGAAGACACTATAGTGCGTCTCTACCTTAAAAGACAGTACGCGTTAAATTGGGCGCGCTGATGCCAGATCTGCTGGATATACAAAGTTCTGAAAGGCCAGGCACATGATGTAACATAACTCGTATACTGGCGTGGTTTTACGCAAACTTCTGGAAATTTCCGAAAGATTTGTTTGTTGTATATAACTGTATCTCATGCCTTGCAGGGAACGACGATACAAAATTTACATAATTATGATACACCAAAGCTCAAAGCGCAATTTTAATGCACGCATTATAATTTATAATTTTCAATTATTCTCGAATATGATATTATAATATGATATAATATTACATTTTCTCAAATATACAGTAGGATTAATATGACATTTTCAACGAATATAATAATATCAGAAAATTAAAAGTTAAAATGCACCACAAACTTTTAGGCCTGCCCACTATCCTCGAGTAGTGGTGGTAACCCTTCCATAAATTCCTCCGTGTCCCTGGATGGTCCAGTTTTAGCCAAATCTGAACCAGTAGGCGATCCATTGTAAGTGGAGGATGACGAAGATGATCAAGATGACAAGCGCATCAATAATTGTTAGTCATCTTTAATCTCATCTGCTTTCCACAGTTCACTTTAGATATTTTTGGCGTGCTTTACGTAGTTTGCCCAATTTTGTGTGGTCACGTGGTGGTATGCAGCCGAACTTAAATTCTTCATCTCTTGTTTTTTGAATGAGACCTGTGCCGGGCTCCTCTCTGTCTTCTTTCCTGTCGACCTCCCTTGGTCAACTCTTGTTCTCCTCCGACCCCGACGGTATTAGTTTATCCGAGGCCTAGGGAGTCTTTCACTTTCCCGCCTTAATTGGCCCTTGTCTCATATTTCCTGATACCCTCCTTCTGTGAGGGGTCAGCCTTCTTTTTCTTTTCCTTTTACCTCCTGCCTTGTGCTCAAGGCCGTTAAGGAGGCAGGGTGTATGTAGCCCCACCACTTCTGGTGCACCCTAGATAATGCTACACCCTCAGGGGCTCACGGCTGGTGACTTCGGGAGTTGGCGACCCCGAGGGATTCCTGAGCTGGGTCCGTTTTCCACTTTTGTCCCTTACCTTTGCGGCGGACCCTCTCCTCTCTCCCCTCTCCTCTCCTCTCCTCTTTTACTTATACAGTACAACCTGTCACATCCGGACCTGTGATATCCGAACCCTCCCATATCCGGACACATCTCCGAATGAATTTTTAAGTCGTAGTTGAGAGCGAGGATACATTAGTGTGCTAGCCAGGGAGGACGAGTGAAAGTTGCAGCGCTGGAATGCTGTGTGCGTGCTTGACCGCGAGGGGTTGTGGCCTGAAACTCATCCCTTTGTGTGAATAAGCGATATTCCATTCACGGCTTCTGCCTGCCTGCCACCAACGTCAACACGAGGCTGCCTCTCTTTCTACCCTTCAGTCTGTGCGTGAGTCTTGAAGTGACAGTTTGTTTTGCGAGTGTGTTTCTGTTGTTACTGTTATTGTTTACCGTTGTTATCGTTATTGTTACCTTTTAACCTTGTTAGTGATGCTTTTAAGAAGATTGAGGGACATGGCATCCAAAAAGCGTGTACAGTGCGTGAAGCAACAGAAAATGACAAACATTTTCAAAAAATTATGTAGAAGTAGAATGTACAGTGTATTTATGTAAGTACATGTACTCTAAAGCATATTACTGTATTATAATTTAATTATTTTAATTTAGTTTAAAGCAATTCTATTTCTTAGCCTATGTACAGTATACAGTTAACAAAATGGTACTAAACCGTTAAAAACATTAAAATTAATCAACAACAAACTCGTGAATTATTTCTGGCCACCTAGCTATTTGTAAAAATAGCCTTGTGATATCCGGATTTTTCCATATCCGGATCGGCCGGTCGCCACATTAGTCCGGATATGACAGGTTATACTGTATTTCCTTTTCTCTTTAAGATTCCCGCACTGTTTTTGTTACTTGGTTCACAGTGTATCTAAATTCCCTTTTAGCGATTTTTGGGGCATTTTTGATCTACGTTGCATTTTGTAAGTTTTTTCGATCTAAATTACATCTCGCGATTGTTTTCAACCTCAATTGCATTTTGTAAAGATTGACAATCTAAATTGCTTTTTAGTAAGTCTTTCAATGCAGGTAGACGGGCCTTTTAGTGAGTATTTTGAATTTCAATTGCATTTTGTAAGTATTTTGAACCTTAATTGCATTTTGTACGTCTTTACGATCTCAGTTGCATTTTGTAAGTATTTCGACGCTACATTGCATTTTGTACGTATTTTGAACCTAGCCTACATTTTGTGGGTCTTTTTCAATCTACTCTTTTTGTGAATCTTTTCGTTCTAAATTCCCTTTAGTCAGTACATTTTGTGAGTTGTTTCCATCTGAGTTGCTTTTTGTACGTTTTTTTTCCGTCTCACATAATTTCGTTGTGGTTTCCATTGCATTCTCATTTTCGCTATCACCCAGATCATTAGGGGCCGATAACCTCGATGTTAGGCCCCTTAAAACAACAATTATCATCATCATCATCATTGAATGAGACCTTCAATTTTATATAGTTCTTCACTTGCGCTCATACCATTTCGATTGGATTAAGTTCACAGTGGTATGGTGGCAAGCGAAGAACATATTATTTTCTTGCTGATTTGGCCATCTCGTCAATGATGTATTTATCCATATCTCTCTCTGTTTTGATTCACAATAAAAAGAAGCTATAGCATATCATTTCGAAAAAGGGATCCTCTTTTGATTGAGCCAGTCTACAATCCGGTCTTATCTCTACGACGTTGTAGGCAAAATTTCGCTTGACTGTGATAGCCTGGATTGTCTATTACTACGATATATCCTTCGGGAACATTGGGCAACAATTGCTCGGCAAACCGCTCTTCATACAGTTCACCTATTATTTCATCGTGCGCGTCTACCGTGTTCTTTTGGCACAGAAAAGTTAACTCGGCACCATTAACGGACCCTTGTTCGATCCCGGCATGAACCAAGGCAAACCTTGACCTACGAGCCCCAGGTGGCCTAAGACCTGTGCTAACACCCTCAATTGCAGCCTGACGAGCACTTTTAATTTTGGTATCTCTCTATTCTTTTGTCACGGTGTGGCCCATGTTCACCCAAGACTCGTCAGTAAAAACAATAAATTTGCCTTCATTCCTAAATCTTTTCAAGTCCTTACATACTTATGACGCCATCTGGTTATATCATCCCTTTCAATCAGAGCACATTTGTTGGTCCTTCATACATATTCATATCCTATGTCATGAAGAAATCTATTTAAAATAAACCTCGAAAAATTTAGTAGTGTATCACTGTTTACCCTGCTCAAAACTATATTTTATATTGGTAGACTATGTTTTCAAAGAACAAAAAATGAACGATGCTACGGCCTCCGCTTTGTACTATTCCATCATACCTCATTAACCTAGCATTTTATTGCTTACTCGCTCTATTAGGTTTTGATTTTGCAGGCGTTCTCAGAGGACATCCTTATTTTCCTTTCATATTAAATATACTAAACGTTTTGAACACCCGGTAGCCTCTGCTGTTTTTTCAACTGCCTCTGTAACGTTCATGTTCTTTAAGAAATAATTAAATATATTTAGTACTATAATTCGTTCTCTACAGTGCAATTTGCCAATACTACGCCGCTTTCTAGTTGCTGTATTCAGAGTGAATATCATAATAATAAATATAATAACTTAATAATAATTATCACAATTTATAAAAAAACACAAGGACCACTTCACTTCAGTTTAACCATGACGAATAGAAGGAGAAAGTGAGAAGACTCCTGAAGTTCAAGCGCGCCCCGCCAGGCAGCGCTAGAGTGGACAAGCTCCACACAGCCGGGGTCAGCTGGTCTTAGGGATGGTGCTAAGGGAAACTAATTACTTTGTAACTAATACTCTTTTAAAAAGTAATTAGCGGTTACAATTAAAATAGCATGGCAGGGCACATCGGAAAATATAATTCACGGAAATAAGAACTACGGTCTTCATTACATGTTACGGAACACACAGATTCCTGGAATATACAGTCGGAGAAAGTCCAGATCTTTCTCGTAACATCTGCAGGATTAAGGATGTGAGGTTGTAGAGAGCTTGTCTTGCCACTGACTCCTAACGAATTCCTGGCCTTTTTATTTGATTGACTACCATCACAAGTAAAGCCAGCCACCCTCGCCCCAGCCTCTTCTAACTGCAAAATCACCTAGACTTAGAATTTTTGCTAGAATGTCCCCTGGAGTAGCATTTCCGCTTGCATAAACAGCAACTGGCTGCACCCAATATATGCATGAAAGGTACGAACATGAACACTAGAGCGTGATTTGCAAGTACGTTATTCTGGAGGTCAGGTGTGTGTTCACCTAAATCAACTAATCCATCTACTTTATCAGAAAAGCTATTTAACTCGATTTCTTCTCTTAGCTTCTCTTCTTCAAAAATTACAACACCGTAACGTGAATTATCATTCTTTTCTTCCTTAAAATAGTCTGAAATAGCATTTATACTATGCGCATTAACTCCATAAGGCCACTTTAGTCCTTTACAAAGTTTTCTCAAGTGACTTTCTGAAGGCAGAGGCAAGAGATTATGTCGCCGACAATGACGGAATCCTTTCGGTGATTTTATTCTCAACAATAAACACTCTAAAATGAATTCATTGCTGTACCTCATTCCATTGCGAGATTTTTCCTGGCATTTCTTGAGCATAGTGTCTATTATCATCTTTTCCTTCTTGCTAAGGTGTTCGTTATCAGGGGCGGATCCAGGAGAGGGCGAGGAGGGCGACCGCCCAGGGCTCCGCGGTCCTAGGGGCCCCGCGCCATGGATTTTTCTACATTTAATTAATTAAGTATACTTTTCAAACTAATTTATAATTCATATTCCTTTCCTCAGTGTAGCTATGACCTCTCGTGACCGTTTAGCAAGTTAAGATTTCAGTGAAATTATAGAAGACTTCAGCCGGGAAAAAAGTCGCAAAGTAATATTTTAATATTTCATTGTTTACATAATCTTATTCAAAGGGGCATAAAGGTTTCTTTCATATTATTAAAACAATGTACTGTAGTGTATTCAAAATATTGTAACTATTCTTTATATTATTATTATTATTATTATTATTATTATTACCAAACTATTTTCCATTTGATTCGATTTTTTTTCTATTGTTGTGGGCCCCACCTTATCATATCGCCCAGGGCCTCGCAAGGCCTGGATCCGCCACTGTAATCGTTATCTTTGTAATTAAATGCCTGTGAATTTCGAACCTGCTTCTCCAGCAAATTAATTCTCGATTTTGCTGAGTTAAGGCAGGATCTAACGCGAATCAAATTACGGTTAGCATGCTTACGGCGCCTTTTGAACAATATTATAGTCTTTTCAGCATCAGTAAGTACACTAGAATGACCCAAATTCTTATCAACACTGGATTGACCTTTTAATGCCTCATTCGTTGCTCCACTCCCATCTTCAATCTTCTTTCTTCTTTTACTGGTGGTGTCGAGATTCTTTTTCCTGTTGGGAGCTTTACGGGACTTATTCTCACTACTTCGGTAAATTAGGGGGAAAATGAGGCACTGCTCCAGGTCGTAACTTCCACCACACACGAGAGATCTCCACTTCTTCACCATTCACTATAAAATTACCTGATTTTAATATCAAATCATCAGAGAAATGAATTTGAAGAATTCTAATACTTCGCGTTAACTCCGTATCCTTTCGTGGAATAGCTCTGGCCCATTTTTCAAATTGATTTGTATTCTACGGTGGTGAAAAAGATCGTATATCGTCAACTACTCTACCATATCCTGACTTACAGCCAGGCAAAAACCAGTACGGCATATTGAACTATTAAATTAACAAAGCCGCATAAGAAATATGTTTGAAGTTCACAACACAAAACGCTGATGTACACAAGACACAATGAACTGAATTTAAGACCTTAATGCAAAGAAAATTCAATTTAATTCACACAAATATCTCACACAGTAACTTCTCGCGCACTTTTCTAAGACCCGGCTCGACCCAACAACAGGACACGTTGTTGGACATTATCGCTTGCAGTGCTTGTAGCGGCGGGACCACAAACTACCGTGCTATAATGGCGGAGTCCTCACACTAGGTCCTTCTATTCGTCATGCTTTTACATAAACTGCGCATTTTCAACAGAGGAAGAAATCTCGCGCTTCTTATATACATATTTTACAGTATGTATTAAGTAAAGTGCATCTACGCTGGTATATAGCAACTAGGAGAATAATAAATGAAATGATAACGAATCGGGTGACCAGCTCCACGGTCCCTGTTAACCCAAGCATCGTTCACATCCAGTGAGTAGACCAGAGGAACTAACACCATGCTCAGGCTGAGAAGATTATTCGCCCATAAGCTTGTACAGGGATGCCAGAAATTTGTGATCGTTTAGTTATAATGTATTGTCACAACATTTGTTTAGGAGAGTGTAAATCAACAAAATATGAATGGATGTGACACAATTACATACTATACATTCATTTTACGCGTCGAGTGAGTTTTTTTCCCTTATTTTCGCGCAATCTCTCGCCGGAAATAACACTCAATTCTCAATTCTTAGGTTGGAGAAATGAAATTTAGTGCAATTTATATGTATATTTGTATGTGTTTTGGACTCTGATGAATACATTCTTACGTTTAAAATAATGTCCGAAATCTCATATGGGAGGAAGTCGAAATCTTGCAGGAAAGATGCCCTCAGGCCGTAGGTACTTCCCAAGAAAGCTTTCGAAAATAAGCTTTAGTTCGCACAGGCAGTCTCTCCCATCGCAGTCATGTCACCCAGATAGTAACCAGTATTGCAAACTTTAGTGATAAACTGCTAAATCTAAGAGATTTTTATATGAAGTCTGGTATGAATATAGTATGGTTGAAAGAGGGATGTACCGACTTTATGAAGTCCCTTAAGCGACAGAAATATTGTTCTCTCTGTTGGTAGCTTAGCCCATGGACTGCTGCCTAGCGATTTACAGCACACACTAATAATAGGAGCTAACAGTCGAGTTGAGTGGATCTGTTGAAAGTTTCCTTGTTAAATTGAATCAACTCTACTTGATTTCAATCTGTGAACATTTTGTAGCACTGTTTGGAATTAATTTGTTCTTCAAGTAATATTAAATATTATTTCCGCCGATCATGATTTGTGTCTTGAAGAGTACAGCTAAATTCGTATTTGATTAACTTCATAGCAATACATACTGTAGAATTAACAGCAGATAAATTATCTATACCGCACACCGAAACGCCAATGCTCTAACGCTAACCACTAGACCAAAGTGATGAGTGACATGACAATTAAGCTGCCGAGCAGTAAGGCACTCTTTAAATTATTTCTCATGAAAATTATTTTATTTTTTTCATTTGTAGGGCTCATACATCGTGGTCATCAATCCCCCGTCATTGTGTAGAATTTGATACTTAAGTGCTTACATACTGATTATCTTATCTTCGTGTATGTTAATTATTATGAACATACTTCGAGACTTTCAATATTACTATTTCATTAGCTGCGTTCTTTATACTAAAGCCAATTGCCTCAAATACGGACAGGTGCTTTTTAGCCCGCCATGATTCACTGGTTGGCTTGTCATACCACGTGGTCCGGTGCTTGAGACCTGTCTGAGGGGGATCTACTACTGATCTCTCTGTATGAAGTACTACCAACTAAACGTTTCAAACACAATTATAATACCACAGGCATTTACAGTCATCTATTTGTTGGTATAGTCACTTGTTGTAGGTGTTTAAGAAAACTTTTGTGGCACATGCATATTTTACCAGTTAAACGCCACGATTTAGGGATTGATCGTACTAAATTTCAACGTGTGCTGAACCTGAACCTGTTTATCGAAACCTCAATAGTTTGCAACGATGTAGGCCTAATGTTCATTTTCCATGATGCCATATCTTTCACTTACGTCACTGTACTAGCAGGAGATCTCTGCATAGTATTAAACCAAGTCCCCGATTCTTGGATGTAACGGATGGATTTTGTTGTGGTTTTCACTAATATGTAAAGGATTTCTCGAGGAAGGTTTCTGTAGAAAAATACCCATTTATGAACAAAGGAAGCCGAGCAGTAAGAGATTTCAGTGAAATGAGTCTAAGAAAAACCTGCTGTCCGTGCGCCTCTTAAGCTTACGCTGGGTAAACCGTTATACATATCATATACTAGGAGTGTAAGAATTGTTCAGCATGAATAGTTATAAAAACAGTCTGAGGCAGCATATATCTATCTTTAATACATCGCCCACTATAAGTATTTTAAAGTTTTCATTTCTTCAACAATCTCCATTCAGTGGAAATTTTACTGGCTTCGAAGTGAGTTTACGAGGTAGCGAGCGAGCCTATCACCTAAGCTTCGACCAGCATCAAACTGTCGAGTCGTGTCGAGTTAAGACTTAAGAGAGGAGTATATGTGTTCGGAGTTTCGCTGTTGACCTCGGCTTATCTGAATTGCGTCTGGGACTTGCCGTCCGAGCGCCTTTTAAGCTTATGCTGGGTAAACCGTTAAAGATACCGGGCGAAGCCGACGTGGGTTGCTAGTGTTTCTATAATTTAACTTCTGTTGTGAATACTGTATTGTGTTTTTAAGATATTGACCAATGGTAGAAGCGAGTTAACTGTTCAGATCCAAATACTACTACAGACATCATAATGGCACCGATTATCAGACAAATTCTACACACCAAGTACGCGTGGCTAAATGACAACGATTTCCAAGCCCCCTCGTATGAAATAACAGATCCAAGTGGCTAGTGCTTAATGTAAGAAGATTTACACTTATATGTTAAACCGTCGCGGTCGTTACTGTTAGTTACTGTAATGCTTCATTAAGTGACGTAGCTGAAGCTATGCCAAGTCAGCAGAATCGAATCTCGGCCGTGTCGATCGACATTTGAGGGTGCTCAAACGTGAAATCCATGTAAGTAGATCTTCTGGCACGTTAAAAATCCCCTTCTAAGTTGAAATTCCGGCAACTTGGCATGTGTAAAACCACGGCAGTTAAAAGGAACTTGCACATACATAATTAAGTGTATAGGTGAAACAAACTTCAGCATACGTATCATGTCCATAGCCCTCTGCGTAGCCGTGCACGTTATATTGCGCACCACGACTGCTTTGGGGTGCTGCAGAAATTCTGGAGATCGATGATTTTTCCCAGGCTTTTTTTTAACACACATCCTCAAGCAAATACTGGGATGGTACTTTATTGCAAGTCCCAAGTGCTTACCCTAATAGTTACACACACTAGTACAGTCACAAAAATCGGACGTCTAAAACGCAACCAAGCACATAGGCTGATGACCAAGATGTCCCTACCTCTTAAAATATAATCAATTAGTGAATGAATGAACAAGAAACAAAACATAACCCATTCCATTCAGTTACGAGATGAACTATCTGACCAATCACCGCGCAACTCTTACATAATCCAATGAATGAATGAATGAATGATGGGAAATATGCTCGCAGATAAAGATAAAAAAGAACAGTCTTTATGAGAGTTATTTGTAGCTCTTCAGTCTGTCAACACGAATATTGCCCAAACACTGGGTGCGGTTCAATGTATGTAATATATGTATAACAATAAACAACACTGCTGAAAAAAACAAACAAGATATAACCGTTGTAATGGGGCAGTTTTTAGGATTACGAGTTTCGACCTGCTCAAGCGGTCTTCACTGAGTTGGGGGTTTTAATTTATATACAATGTACGTTGTAGTGCGTACAATTGGGTCAGTAATTTGATTCGCAGTTTGAATCTAGTTATATCAGGTAAGTTAGTTTTATTTATACGGGTTCGTGAATTACGCAAGAATAATATGTACGTTTATACAAATTAGAACACCACAATATAATATGGACAGCCGAGAGGGATAGCAGCAGCGACGGCTAACATCTCCGTTAAGATAAGTAACCATACGCCTATTCCATACTGTAATAGAGTAAAAGTGCAGCTCTATTTTTTTTAATTATTAGAACTTAATGTGCTGTTATAATTTGTGTACACGTGCTGTTATTTGTGTACACGTACGTATTATTCGCGAACCCGTATGAATAGAACTAATTTACCCGTAACTGAAATAACTAGATTCTAAGTGCAAATCAAAATACAAACACCAATTTTACGCACTACAACTTCACATAGTCAGATAACATTGTATATAAATTTAAACCTCAACTCAGTGATCAGGATCTGAAGATGACTGCTTGGAGGTCGAAACGCGCAATCCTAAAAAACTGTCCCATTATAACACTGATCATAATTAATACATGTAACATTTTCCAGGAGTGTTATTCATTTATTTTTGTACATATATTACATATATTGTACCCTACCCAGCCTTTGGGCAATATTCTTGTTGACCGACTGAAGAGCTACAACTAACTGTTCGTATAGGCAACACTGAAAAATGGCTTCAAAGCTTTGTATTTATGAGATGATCATCCCAGCTGTACACATATTGCTCTTCCTTATCGCCAATATGATGTAATTAGACATTCCAGATCAATTTGATACGATATCCTACTTAAACGTTATCGTGGTGAAAGAAAAGTCTTGTTGTAGGGAGAAAGTTATTTCATTGGTTCTCATTGGTCCCTTTCGTATTGCACGTTTTTATTTGTAATTCATGTAATATTGTTATTTTAAAATTGTTGGTACTGTCTCCATTTGATAAGAGAGTAAGTAAATAGTGTGGGCCTACTCTAAAATGAGTTCCTAAAGAAAGTAGTGAGCAACCGATGGGGACTATTATTATTCAGATTTCAACCATATAAAACTGACCGACAAAGTAGGAAAATTAAGTTTTACTGCTGTCACGTCAGTTAGCACTGCTACGCAGAGTTGCTAAATGCTGATATTTAGTTTGCTACTCCCAACGCACCGCAGCACTTAAGAGATTTTTTATCAAGAAAATTAGACTTGCTGCGTTCCAGGGAATCGCGTGCTTTTGTCCTGACAAGTTGTATAAATTTGAAAATATCCTGCTATATTATTAACAGGAAATTACACAGTAGCTCCTTCTACAGATTTGAAGAATGTATGCCACAGACCAGAGTTCAATTCACTATATAAAGTCCATTAACGTAATTACATCATACCTACCTTAGCAATAATTTGTCATGCTATATCCTATATAGAAGAGTGTAAACAAATTTGTAATATGGTGTATTTTTATTTTGCAGGTAAGTAGTCGACTGTACCTAGTTTTCTACAGTGTGTGGTCTGCAGGCATGTAAGTCACATCTTCCATTCTATCCTATTTTCATAATTTTAATGAAACTTGGCAGATACGTACCACTACGACCGTGTCTTTCATATTTCGGTAAGTGACAGCAATCTATCCAACCACGCAAAATACTGTATTACATATTCATATATGTTGCACACTTGCAAGAAAACTGGTCAAACGTCAAAGGCGTCTGATTTTGAATTCCACCACTCGTGTGTTGTGCATGCAGAACAAGTGCAGTAGTTCCGTGAAACGTACACCGCCTATTTTCGTTTATTATACTGGCCATTTCTATCTCTGTGATGGCCTGCCACATTTCAACCCGAAACACTAATAGGACGCGGATAATAAAAATACACACATCAAAAAAAGTTTTGCATCACCTCGGTTCCAAGAGTTCCGGAACCGTTAAATACAAAGGGAATAGAGATCAACACAAACAACATTTCAGCTCGTTTTATTGCTCATGAGACCCACACATTGCATGTTGTACCATCATACAGCTAGACTTTCAGCATTTGTGGTCCAGATTGCAGTACACACCACTACCTCTAATACCCAGTAGCACGTCCTCTTGCATTGATGCATGCCTGTATTCGCCGAGGCATACTATCCACAAGTTCATCAAGACACTGTTGGTCCAAATTGTCCCACTCCTCAACGACAATTCGGCGTAAATCTCTGAGTGGTTGGTGGGTCAAGACGTCCATAAACAGCCCTTTTCAACATATCCCAGGCATGTTCGATAGGGTTCATGTCTGGCGAACATGCTGGCCACTGTAGTCGAGCGATGTCGTTATCTTGAAGGAACGCATTCACAAGATGTGCACGATGAGGTCGAGAATTGTCGTCCATGAAGACAAATGCCTCTCCAATATTCTGCCGATATGGTTGCACTATGGGTCGGAGGATGTCATTCAGGTATCGTAAAGCCGTTTCGGAGCCTTCCATGACCACCAGTGGCGTACGTCGGCCCCACATAATGCCACCCCAAAACATCAGGGAACCACCACCTTGCTGCACTCGCTGGACAGTGTGTCTAAGACGTTCAGCCTGACCAGGGTGCCTCCAAACACGTCTCCGACGATTGTCTGGTTGAAGGCATATGCGACACTCATCGGTGAAGAGAACGTGATGCCAATTCCGTGGGGTCCATTCAGCATGTTGTTGGGCCCATCTGTACCGCGCTGCATGGTGTCGGGGTTGCAAAGCTGGACCTCGCCATGGACGTCGGGAGTGAAGTTGCGCATCATGCAGCCTATTGCGCACAGTTTGAGTTGAAACACGACGTCCTGTGGCTGAACGAAACGCATTATTCAACATGGTGGCATTGCTGTCAGGGTTCCTCCGAGCGGCAATCCGTAAGTAGCGGTCATCCACTACAGTAGTAGCCCTTGGGCGGCCTGAGCGAGGTCTGTCATCGACAGTTCCTGTATCTCTGTACCTCCTCCATGTCCGAACAACATCGCTTTGGTTCACTCTGAGACGCCTGGAAACTTCCCTTGTTGAGAGCCCTTCTTGACACAAAGTAACAATGCGGACGCGATCGAACTGCGGTATTGACCTTCTAGGCATGGTAGAACTACAGACAACATGAGCAGCGTACCTTCGTCCTGGTGGAATGACTGGAACTGATCGGCTGTCGTACCCCCTCCGTCTAATAGGCCCTGCTCATGCATGGTTGTTTACATCTTTGAGCAGTTTTAGTGACATCTATGAACAGTCAAAGGGACTGTATCTTGGATACAATATACACAGTCAACGTCTATATGCCGGAGATCTGGGAACCGAGGTGATGCAAAACTTTTTTTGATGTGTGTATATCTGTAGATATCCAAACGGCCACAATCTTTAATTTATTAAACAATCTAATTGCAGTATGAGTCGTATTGTTCAGTTCAGGCAATGTTTGTCACGCCATGTTTGTTCAGAAAGGACAATGTTTGTCTGTTGCTTATTATGACTTCGATAAGCATACCATCGCGGCACAAAATTTTGGCTTTTAGATGTAATAGGTTCCGAGATAAGATAGTTCGAAATATTCCACGGCTGCCATGTTGGGTTATTGCTCGTCACTATCTCTAAAGCTAAATCTGTGAACTTGTTTCATAGTCGTCTGACATGAAAGTTAAGTGCATGTTTAATGTAATAGGTTCGGAGAAAAGAAAACTGAAATTTGAAAATTCGCACGGCAATCATATTTGTTTCATGCTTGTCACTCGATGCAACGACATTTCAATAAACAATGTTCATCTATCATGGAAAAAGTTTATATCTGTAATAGGTTCCCAGAAAAGGCAGTAGAAAAGTAAAAATTCGCGTGGCCGCCATCTTGGTTTCGTGCTTATCATGGTTCCGAATGTCACCATTGAGTTTGTCTTTTAGTTTTCTATCATTGCACAAAATTTTCACACTAATACTATTCAGGCCTATAGCTGTAGAGGTCTAGAGGAAAAGGGAATTGAATTGTGGACATTCTTATGGCCGCCATCTTAATGTCGTACTTTTCATGGTTTTGAATAATCATATAAGCAATCTTATTTTTTCCTTTGTCGTGGTGCAATATTAGTGCCATATTAGTTTCGTCCTTGTCACTGTTTTGGAAGTTATATATGTGAACTTGTATCATGGTAAAAAATTTCTAGCAGATAGGGTCTGAAATACTAAATGCTGATCAAATATTTCGCACAGCCGCCATGTTGAATTGGTGGACTCGCTTGAACTTCGAAAGGTGCGGTCGTGGTCGATGCGGGTAGTAGTAAGTTCCCATTACGTTGCGAAGAAATTTCACAAGCTAATAAAAATGCAGACCAGCAGATAGACATGCGTGCACATAAACATGAAAAAAGTTGATCTAATCAGCCTGTATTTCATAATTTGATTAAAAGAATTGGCTAAAATTATCCACAACTCTTAACCTCTCACTCCCTAAATGTTAGTATAATGTATTTTTCAAGCCTGAGCCTAAGAGTCGGGTACTGCTTCGAACCCGCTATGATTTGTATTGTGGCAACATATTATAGTAGAAAGAGATTCATTATGCTACCTTCGTTGAGAAAAGTTGCGTAGGCAAGGTTTTATTTGTATTTTATTTCATTGCTTGCATATCTTTAATAGTAATGGTAATTATAAAACTCGCATACGCTCGTTTTATTAACATACTCGTGTCTTAATAATAGCCATTATAGGCTCGTTGCATACGACTGTTTTTGTTCGACGATAATTATAACTTTATGAATATTTATGTTAAAACATACAATAAATATCTGTTCAGTCACTAGAATTTTGTGATCGGGTGCTGCGCTGGGTAGTATATCTTTGTTTTCCAAGCTCTCTGGCCGACCGACGCATGCGCTCTGTGCGATTCAATGCCATATGTTCAGATTGTGCACCAGTAGTCAATATAACTGTCACCGAAGTATTTTGGAAACAACGCGCTGTGTAGAAATTGGATTTGGGGATATTAAGGTACAGTGCTATTTCTTGTCTCATATTCACCAGTTTATTTACGCGAACATATGGACGGTGCACTTTCGGTAATTTATATAGACATGTTGGATTTTGAGCGCATCCGCGAAGGTATCCTTATCTAATTGGTCACACAACTGTTTCTTGAGCTCTGATTGGTGGGAGAAACTGTTTCATAATGAAAAATAGTGTTATAATGAGCCTCATTGTGATACAGTTTTCTGACACATAATAGTCAGGGTCGAACATAAGGGGCATTTTCTGACTTCTGTCTCCTTGCAGCAGAAACTTGATCGCTCAACTTACATGGCGGCCCCATGCATTTCAATACTTGAATTGCCATTCCTGGCGCTCTAATAAACCAAACTCGGTGAAATTGAACATAATGAACCAGTATTTAGAGCTAAATATATAGACATAGTTTTCATTCTTGCAATGTGGTGGATGTGCGAAATTTTAAAACCATATTTGCCCCCACCCAGTGTTAACTGGAAAAGGGGAAATTAAAACGATGGATTTTTATTTCTAGTGTCCAATTAGGTGGTGAGGGTGAAATTTGGTGTATTGAACCACCGCTATAATCTTAATCCACTGGCACATAATTCTCTAGTTTTTTTTGTGTGTATGTTAAATTATACATGCATTCCTATCAATCCTTAGAAGAGTGGGGACGTGACGGTGCAGTGGTCAAACTGCTTGCCTCCCCCCCCCCTGCTTGCCTCCTACCAAGGGGGAATGGGTTATATTCCCGGTTAGTGCACGTGGGATTTTTTTGAGGAAATGCCACGTCCGGTGGTTCGGATTTCACGTAAAATAGGTCCCATGGGGGTATGGTCGAGAGAATAACGGTTACTTAAAATTCATTTCCCCCAAAATTAGACTTCTCTATTACAAAATGTTCTCTCCAAAACCTGGTACAATGAACATAATAATAATGTTATTGGTTTTACGTCCCTTTTAACTACACTGGCTTTTAGAGACGCCGGGGTGCCGGAATTTTGCCCCGAAGGGGATCTTTAACGTGCCAGTAAATCTACGGATACGGCTCCCTCGCATTTGCGCACCCTCAAATGCCAGCTGACTGCGCCAGGATACGAACCTGCATCTTTGGGCCCAGCAAGCGAGAACGTTACCCCTGAGCCACGCAGCCAGCCGGTACAATGAACAGATGGCATAACTGTGCACCACCCTCATGCCATACAAAGTACCCGAGCACCATTCAATCGAATATAATAAGAAAACTATTAATATTAGACGAATGATGATAATAATAATAATAATAATAATGATGATGCAACAAGCATGCGCCTCTTTCCTTTTCCTACAGTATCTCTCCCTTCCTCAGAAATGCTGAAATAGCTAGGGATTCACCGCTCACCAGGCATGCTGCAACTGCTTGCATAACTCATGCAGGTAAGATGCATTTACCTGTGGACAGTGAGTAGAATCAGCATATTTTGTGTTACTCATAATAAAAATAGGGATGTCCAATTATTTATATTCATATTGTATTTTTATAGCCTATATTTCACAAAATTATAAAATTTGACTGTCAAAACTCGTAGGCTGATGAAAACACTATTATTCCGCTTCGTGCAGCTGAATTTGAATTGAAGGAGGATCTCAGGGAGGCTTGTGCTAGTGATTTTGTCTCATATGACTAGAGCATCAAATTTCATTCTAAGAGCACCGTGGCGCTCGCGGGCACCAGGTTGTGACGCCTGTCCTAACCTATAGCCTACATGGCGCTCGTGTCAACTTCTAAAATAAGTCAGTTTCACGGTGTCAATAATAACAATTATAATAATAGTTTTGTGTCCCTTTTAACTAATGCGGTTCTTAGGGCGCCAGGGTGCCGGAATTTCTTGAACGTGCCAGTAAATTTACTAACACGGCTCCCTCGCATTTGCGCACCCTTGAATGTCTGACTGCGCCAGGATTCGATCCTGCAACCTTGGCACAGCAGGAGGGAATATGACCTCTACGCCACGCAACCAGTGCCTACAGTTCCGATCGCAGTGCAAGTTGATAAAATGAACAAATGCGTTCAACGAATAATTTGGTATTCATGTAGTAATCGTTCATTACGTATTACTAGAGGGCATGTGCAAGAAATCTCGCATGTGTTAAACCACCTTTACTTCGACTGTTATGCGGGCTCGAGGGGACGCAGGGGCTATAGTCTTGTTCATTTGTTTCAACGCACCTATAAATAAATAAATAAATAAATTTCCGTTGTCTTTCCAAGAAGTGAGGGATTTTTCCTGTACTACTGAGATGACTTGACAAAAATCCACCTTCTCTAAGTCCCTCTGGTTTAAGAGCTTAAGTTTTGTGAAACATACACCTTAGCGTTTTATATAATTACTAGCAACCCATCCCGGCTTCGCCCGAGAGCAGTTATGAATGCAAGGTGATAGGCTACTTTTAACAGAGGTCTTATAAGATTTCCTTGTATACGACATTAGTCGTTTTCCCTCCAGCAGTGAACACGAAAAGATTTCGGTTTGATGTAAGACGCGATAGAGCCACGTAAAGCAGTCCGTGAGAAAAACATTCTCCACTGAGATCAACTCCAGTCACGCTAAGTGTCTGACCATGTGCTTTGTTTATAGTCATGCCAAAGCACTCTCTTACTGGGAATTTTCCTCGTTTGAAATGATCAGGCAAATCTGAAGGAATCGTAGGGATTCTGGGTACTAATACAGTTTCTCCTGTACCACAGCTAGTTAAGATAGTTGCTTCAATGGAACAGTTTTTCAAAGTTTTCACTACCAATCGCGTCCCATTGCATAACTTTGGTGGGTGTAAATTACGTAGCAATATTATAGGCACTCACTTTTAAAATAAGTTTGTGTGGTGGCAAGCCTGAAGGAAGTTAAGAATTTAGGAATTCTGTAGGATAATCTGTAGGGTAATAACACCTTCTTCACTATAGACTAATGTGTCTACTGAGTGTCTACTGAGTAATATACTTGAGCCTGGGCAGTGAATTTGGAGTACACCAAGTCATTAATTTTCACAACTTGTTCGTTTGTCGGCGATAATATTGCTCTTTCTTTAAACCATGAATGATACTTGTTAGATAGGTCATGGATTTGAGGATAAACGCTATCAATCAATTCTTGAATGATGCTTACTAAAACACAGAAATTGTGACTGAGGGTAATTTCCCCGTCAATGACCGGTACATTTCCATTGCCGACTCTAAGTAACACATTAGCAAACAGACTATTATCTCCTGAAGATAAGAGTACTCTAATGTTAGTTTTGAGTGCCAATTTTGTTATATCCGGCCAGATGTAAGATCTTTTTAATGAAGCGTTCACTTCGTCGGCTCTCGCTCCTCTGGTAACAACTGGTAAGATTTGACGAAAATCTCCGGCGAACAAAACTGTGCAGCCAACCATAGGTGTGTTCAGATTCCTTAGATCACTCAAGGTCCTGTCTACAGCTTCAACGGATATTTTGTGCGACATTGTAGCCTCATCCCATACAACTAAGAACAATTTTGGATTAAACAGGCAGTGTTACTTGGTTTTGAAATATTACATACGCTTCCATCATTACTGCTGGCTTTCGAAGGAAGTTTAAATGTTGCATGTTCTGTTCTTCCCCCCTACCAAAAGAGTGACTGCAATTCCAGATGATGTGACGCCAAGAGCAATATACCACCAGGCGTCACTTTGGCAAGCAACAAATTAATCAAGAACGTTTTGCCTATGCCTCCAGGGGCATCGAGAAAAAATATCGTACCTTCCTTCTTAGTGATGCTAGATATGGTGTCATAAGCTTGTTTCTGATCGTGGTTCAGACGGTGTTTTTCTTGAGCAACGGTTTGAAGGAGCCGAGGACGAAGTCTTTCTTTTTCTTGTGACAATGTAGAAATGATTTATTGCTCTGTTTCATTGTTACGTGATAAGCGCTTTTCTTTCGATGTCTATGACCTATATCCGTTTTACATCTCAGCATGATGGCTTAAATTAACTGACTGGACTATTAATTATAACGAATTCTTCATCATCATAATCATCTTCATTTCCCCTTTTCCAGCTGACACTGGGTGGGGGCAAATATGGTCCTGCACACTTTGTTCTGTCGTTCCACCATTCCTCTTCCGACACGGTGTTCCAATCCAGGTTCCGTTTACTAATGCTATTCTTCAGTCCATCCAACGCATTCTTGGTCTTCCTCGTCCTCTCTTCCCCGTCATCCGTCGTTCTAGTGCTCTTCTTGGAAGCCTTACTTCATTCATCCGTTTGACATGTCCAAACCATCTCAATCTGTTTTGCTCCAGTTTGTAATTTAGTTTCTGTACTCCCAGTTCTTTCCGTATATCCTCATTTCTCACTCGTGTCTCCTCAGTTTTCTGGACCATACTTCTCAGGAATCTCATCTCAGCTGCCTTTACTCTGCTCTCATCCCTCGTATGAAGCAGAAACTTGGGCAATGACTATGTCATTAAAGGAACATAATATGCTTTGTACATAACTTATTTAGCCTTAATTGGTATATCCTTGTTTCATACTAGTCCCCGTACCTGTTGGTAGAAAGCACTCCCGAGTATTCTTGTATTTTTCAGCTAATTTCCAAATCTAGTCTTCCATCTTCAGTCAGTTCACTTCCCAAGTATTTGAAGCTTTTCACCACTTCCAATTCCTTATCTCCTTCTTTGATTACTCCTTTTCCTTCTTTCTTACCTCTACTCGCCACCACTGTTTTACTCTTCTCCACATTTATCTTCAATCCCCATTGCTCAATCTTTTCATTCATTACGTCTAACTGTTCTTGTACCTCAATCTCATCCTCGCCCCTGATCACATCTTCTTCTGCAAACAACATTACCTTCATCTTTGCCCTACTATAGTCTTTCATTGCTGCCTTCATGATGTCATCCATCACCATTAAGAACAATAATGGTGACAACACACTTCCTTGCTTTAGTCCAGTGTCAATTTTAAACCATCCCGATGTCTCAACTCTGGTCTTCACACTACTGTAGCAACCCATGCACATTACTTTTATCATGCCTCTCAGTTCCTTGCCTATCTCCCTATTTGTTAAGCTTTCCCAAACTTTTGTTCTAGGGATGCTATTAAAGGCCTTTTTCTAAATCAATAAAAGACATTACCATATCCTTCCCATATTCCCAACTCTTTTCAATGTTCTGTCTCAGAATGAAAACTGGTTCCACTGTTGGCCTGCCCCCTCTAAATCCAAACTGCTCCTCCTCTATTTGGTTTTCTACCTTTACTCTTAATTCTTTTTTTCTAGGATACTTTCCATTACTTTGGCAACATGCGAGATGATGGTGATTCCTCGGTAGTTACCACACACCTTCCTGCCTCCTTTCTTGAATGTTGGCAATATTATTCCCTCTTTCCAGTCTTCAGGAACTTTCTTCTCTCTCCACACACTCCTGAGAAGTCTGTATGTCCACTGCAGTCCCACTGGTCCTGCCGCCTTGATCATTTCTGTTGCCACTTCGTCGATTCCCACAGCTTTCCCCATCATCTTCCTAACTGTGGTGCAACATGAGGGAGTATAGTGTTATAAAGAGATGTTACTGAGGACAGTAGTAACAATTGAGTGGGACCCCCTCTCTCCAGGGGTTATAAATATGGAGGGCCTAAGCTCAGGGTATGAGTGAAGACCTCAACGGCACCTGCGGTGGTGAAGGAGTCCTCTGTACAGCAAATTTCGCGGAAGAGGCAACCCAGTGCTCGGGGTTAAGAGTAAAAGATATTTGTCCATATTATGGACACCCGTAGCGTCTGTACTCCAGAGGAGCGTCTGCAAATGGAGTCTGTTCTCCATGTTAGGAGCGGCCTAGTTCATACCTGGCAGTAGGTAATAAAATGAATTTGGGAGTGGCGACCCCGTCATTAATGATAGCCTAAAATGAAAGCAAATATGGTTCAACGAATTCTTGTCAGACGTAATTTAAAAATGGCGAGGTGCATGAAACACAAATCCCCCTTCCGTCCATAAATTGACTGTGTATTTTGCGGACCGAAAAGTTCTCAGGCGAAAAGAAGAAAAGCAGAGTTGCACATTCAGGGAAACTCCAAACACAACCACCCTTCTCCGAAGTCTCAGCATGACTCGACGGTTTGCTGCTGGCTGTATCTGGGGTAATAGGTTCGCCCGCTAGTTGTTGTAACAGGGGTGATTGACTCGCCCTTAGCTAGCTCGTAAACTGTCGCCTCAGTATTTGAATGGACATGGTTGGAAGAAATGAAAACGTAAAAACACTTACAGTGGTCGATGTATTGAAGATAGTGATATGCTCTCGTGGACTTTTCTTTGTAGAACTTTCATGGTGAACAATTCTTACACTCGTAGTATTTGGATATTTTTAACGGTTTGCCCAGCGTAAGCTTACAAAGCGCTCGGACGCCAGTTTTTCCGACTTTTTCACTGAAATAGTTACTGTTCGGCTTCCTAGGATCATATATAAATTATTTTCTACAGAAATCATCCTCGAAATATCCTTGACAGCAGGGGTTCTCAAACTTTTTCTGTTGCGCCCCCCTTCTGAAACCTGAAATATCTAGCCCCCTCCCCCTTATTCTCATTTCCTTGTTTAGCACTTCTCATAGGCTACTTCCCACAAAGAAAAAAAAAATCACAAGATCTGTGTATGCTACTGCCTAATTAGGATTTCAACTACCAGTTACATTATTATTATTATTATTATTATTATTATTATTATTATTATTATTAACCCACAATTCATTATTCTTAGAGCACATCAAAGTACAAAAACGTTTTGTAAAAAAAAGTCATGCATATGTATGACTTTTGCTTATAAAAATAAAAACTGCTGCAGGTGCAGTTATTGGAATTGAGCAAATTTTGTTTGTTTCACTAATTAGCTCTTTAGCTGTGACATCTGTGTTCAGTAATGCTTTTCATATTTGAAAGCTCGTGACTTATAAATGACAATAGAAATAATATATACAATTTTCAACATTTGACTGTGAATTTGAAAAATGTTATGTTAAAACTCTTCACCCATGAAAAAATAAACCAGGAGAATAAAAGTGTACATGGATCAGAATTTGGTAATTCTCAGACACTTACGGAGTTAGTGTGATGTGTGAGCTTGAATTTGAGGTGAAATTAAATCCAGTCTTGGTTGGATGTTTAAAACAGCAATCCGCAGATCACTTTCCAGCTGCAGCCGAGACCGATGCTTCGTCTTGACGGATGCCATTGCGGAAAATGTTGACCCATACAAGTAAGTTGAAGCGAAAGGTAGTAACAGGTCTACTGCTTTTCTTGATAGAATGGGAAATTCATTTCGAATCTGCTTCCAAATATTTTCAAGAGACTTCGACCTAAATTCATTTCGAAGTATTCTGTCACTTGAGAGTTCTATTAGTTCCTCCTGTTCAGCCGTTGACAGGTGGGCTGTTACGTTCGTTTCAAACGGACTGCGAATCCAGTCATTCTCAGTTGAAGGTTGTGGAAATAACCCTCGAATTTTTCACGAAGGTTTTGGAGGTGTTCTACGACAATTCCACTAATTTGACAAATATCTCTCATTTTCTTCCAGGAATTCATTCAATGAAACATCTCGCATTTACCTTTGTCCATCTGGGCTTTCCAAAGTTCATGTTTTCTCTTAAAAGCAAGCACTTTGTCGCTTGGAATGAAAATATTACTATTTCGTCCTTGAAGTTCATTCAATTTTTCAAATACGTCAGCCAAGTAGCACAGTATTAGAAGCCATTTCTCATCCAGAAACAGGGTTGCGAGTGTAGGACTGTTGTCCAATAGGAAAATACGAAGTTCATTCTTCATCTCCACAACGCGACGAAGGACTCGACCACGAGACAACCAACGTACCTCCGTGTGCAATAGAAGCTAATAATGTGTAGATCCCATCTCCTCGCAAAGAATGGAAAATAGCAGACTGTTCAAAGCTCTTGCTTTTACAAAAATTACAACACTAATTACATCGTTCAGCACTTTGTTGACTTCCCGTTGTAGTACTTTGAAGCCAATGCCTGTCTGTGTATCATGCAATGTGTGCATTTTACAGAATTAGTAACAGAATTCACTCTTGCTCTGAAACCCTTTTTAGTTCCAGTAAATGCCGACGCCCCATCAGTACATATACCAACACAATTTGTCCATGAGAGATTGTTGTCAATAAAAAAAGGAATTCACTCCGCCCTTCCAGAGCTTTACAAAATAGAAAATCTTAGTGCATTTCATTTTCATGACAGTAGCGTACAAAAACAAGAAGCTGAGCACTGTTTAAGTTGCAGGGCAAATTTTGGGCTATCATGAAGACGTGGTAGCAATTGATTTTTTTTATATCGGAGGCTATTACATCAGTACGACGAGTTACTGTATCATTTGAGAGCGGTACCGACTTCAAACACTCGCCGATCTTTTCTCCTTGCATGATCGCGCACATTTTCACGGATGCAGGAGGAGGCTGTCTGTCTCTGTCTCGCTCTCTCTCTCAATATACACTTGGTGGCCAAAAGTCTTGGGAAGGCACAGGATATGATGTTAATAACGAGTTGGTCCTCCGCGAGCCCTCAAAAGTGCAGCAATGCCGCAAGCCATAGACTCGGCAAGAAATGGGTTCCTGACTCCCAACATTCAACTGGGCGGTGATCTGACTAACAGTAGCCCTTCGATCGCCCCGTATGGTTTTGCTGTGGCGACGTAATGTCCGTTCGTTAAAACACCTGTGGTCATCCCGTGCGGCGGTTTACGCGGATGGTAACATTATCTCTACGATATTGAAGATCTACCCTCGACACTGTTGACCTCTGAAACCCAAATTCACGTGTAATCTCCGAAATGCTATGACACATGCGCCGATGATCATCCCACGTCAAAGTCGGTTAACTCCCTGTGTGGTGCGAACTCGACTACACTGGCGTCTGTGGCGGGCTGCTCTGCTCCGCGCAGCCATCCGCAACGCTCAGGAGTCATACAGGCACACATGTTCTCATGGGACTATCCTTCACGTGACGTCTGGCCACTCCTCTCGCTCTCTCTCTCGTTGTGCGTGTTGTGCGTGCGTGCGTGTGTGTGTGTGCGCAAGCTAGTACACGGGACTAAATGACCACGATGTCCAAGCCCCCTAAATGAAACAAGTAGAAGTTCTTTTCGGAACCACTTGTTGGTTTTGCGAAATACATAGGGCTACCTAGTTACAAGCAAATAATATTATTTTGTAATTCAGCAATATTGAGTTTTGAAGAACATCCGAGCACTTAACTCTTGGCCACATCTATAAATCACCAGTTTAGACGAGACCCATCGTGGTCATCCATCTGTGGCTTCATGTCACTGCTAGCACCCGTTGTAGCACCTTGTTCCGGACCTGTAACCGCCAAACATAATACCCAGCCTACAGTATTGATTCACACCTTAGTATGGCAGACTTACGGTCTGGTTTTGGGCTGTGAATGCTGTCAGATACATTGCCATGGATCCGAGCCTGCGCCCTTCTAACCCTTATATTCATTGTCTTCTTTGAAAATGTCCATTAACATTTGACTTGACAGGCCGGACGTTTGTTTAGACGATTGCCCTTGACCTTGAAGCCTGCGGGTGAGCCTACACACACTCACACTCTCACCCTATCGCTTCACACTTGTCACCACCCAAGGTTGCAGGTTCGTATCCTGGCGCAGTCAGCTGGCATTTGAGGGTGCGCAAATGGAGGGAGCAGTGTCCGTAGATTTGCTGGCACGTTAAAGATCCCCTTCGGGGCAAAATTCCGGCACCCCGGCGTCTCTAAAAGCCAGTGTAGTTAAAAGGGACGTAAAACCAATAACATTATTATTATTATTAACATTGTCACCAACGATCTGATGTAATGGAATTCCAGACTTGAGCAGACAGTACAGTCCACATCGAAGTATTGTGTGACCGGAAGTACACGTTACGTAGTTACGAACAGAACGTCATAATATTTGCCAATGACAGTACTCCTAGCAGTAGTGTGAAACAGCTTTGTCAATCATCGAACCGCTTGAGGCAGCTGATAACAACACAGGTACTGTAGTAACTCGCCTCCAGGCTTTCATTAAGGATTTTTCACTCGTCTAAAACAAACGTCCAGCCTGTAATTGAAACGAAATTACCTGTTCGCCACAAAGTGATTGAAAAAAATAAATAAAAGAAGACCGCACAAATTTTATTAAGAACTCTTTATATAGGACATTTGATGGCATCCATTAAAATATTGAGATTACGTCATCCTAGGTCGCTGCGCCACGCCCCGTGCTATCTTCAAGGGAACTTTGTGATAACGAACTACCTCATTCAGCAGCTACTGTGCTTACGGATCCTCGTTCTATGCTGGATTAATAAAACACAACGGTATGTTCGGGCTTATACTAGTTAGCGCCCATGATAATCAAATATTTCAAATTCGAATGTACTCTTAAGAACGATCACGGATGCGAAAAACGCGCGTGTTAAGACAGGACGTGTACATCATCCTATAGATCCTATAGACCTACGTAAAGCGCTAAGGTGTATGTTTCACGACTCAAGCTCTTAAACCAGAGGGAGAACGTGCGGTTTGTGCAAAAATCCTCCAAATCGTCTCAATATTACAGGAAAAAAATCTTACCTTTCTTGAAAAGCCATCGGAAATAGCCTGTATTTGATTATAATGGCGTTTAAACTACCAAGACGATAGCCCCTCCCAGAACTGTGTCACGTCGAGTAGGCATAACAGTCAAGCCGGCCGAGTGGTCTATACACTTGGGGCGACCGCAAGTAACCGATCGTAACAAAGGACCATTCAAAGGAAAGATAATTACCCGCAGCAGTGACGAATTGGACTCCAGGGCGAGTGATTTAACACATGCGAGATTTCTCGCACAGGACCTTTAGTTTTGTATATTATCAATTACAGAACCTGCACATATAAATAATTGCACTGAAGAAATGTTTTATCATTATTCTTATTATTCTATTTAACCTGATTTGATAATTTAAGCAAGAGCTAGGCTTTATTGAACGGCAATGACTATCACTATTGAGACACGTATAAGTAAGGTAATTAAAGTTGGGGGTTCCTTTTTAATACATTCCTTAAGACGAGTTATAGAAGTGAAAACTCGCACTCAGACAATGTTACGATGTAGATGTAAGAGTGGTATAAATAACATGCAAATAATTCAGATAGATTGGAAATAGTAACAGCTGACTATTGTTCAATCTAGACTAGTGTAAATAATTTTCATAGAGGTAGGGCGGAGTTTTCATGTAGAATAGAGTAAAATAAGTATTTGTGTTCAGCTTAGATAAACCGAATTTATGGTATTAATGTAATTTAGGGTTCTATTTTTATTTATGAACTTAGGCAATTTGAAAATGCAGATGGCATTATGGAAAAATGGATTCAGTTTTAATTTTATTTTGAGATCGAGCTTTAAGGTATAATTTATTTCGTTATTTAATTCTGTCTTTGTTGATGGACGGGTGAGTCCCGTTTAAATTAAATTTTGTATTGTCTAATAGATAATAAACCGTTGGACACGAGGTTTTTCGTCTGTCCATCGTTTTTATTGAAACCAAACGTTATTGATGTATAATAATTAAGGTGAGTTCATGCTACGGAATTGAGGATAGGCGCCCAATTTAATTATTTTTCCCCCATTTGCCCCGAGAAGCTAAAGTTTCTCACCCTACCAGTGTTGGATCAAGTCCTTATTCCTTAGTATAATGTCTTTGTAGGGAAAACTGTCTCTCCCGACTTATCCCATGTGCCAGGGATTTCTTTCAGTGGTTTATCTAGCTGGGGCCACGAAGAAGCTGCGATCCGTCCATCATGATACTGGTAGATGGTTTTAAAATGGTACAGTACTATGAAAAGTGGAGTACAATAACCAATCGCTTCATCTCAAAAGAAAAGTGCTGCATCATGAGTAATTGTAAATATTTTAACCCTGTTTGTTTGCACTCAGTTTATGATGTCGACGCAGTGAAGATAATATGATCATATCTACACAATATTACCATTGTTAGAAAATTAATTCGCAAACACAGATTAAACTGCAATGTAGAGGTTGTGTTTCATAGTACTGGCTGTAGAAAGTTACCGAGTGAAGCGTAAGCTTGGCAGGACCAAAATTTGTAGAAATTGGCTTAAATAAACTGTAAACTACTTATACTACCAATTATTATTATTATTATTATTATTATTATTATTATTATTATTACTGACAACTGCAGTTACGCAGTGCTAGGCCATGGAACCAAATTATCTGCGAACTCGGTAGATGTGAGTTCGAACCCAACTGCCAGTTCTACGATCATCTGGTGATAAGGCAAAATTAATTAAATTCTCATCCATAGGTTGCTCACAGAGTTTCGGTTTCTCTGCCAGATGGCAGGGCCAAACGGAATGTTGCAATTGGAGAGTGCCTCCAACCTAAAAGATCTATTTCACGATGATTTGAGACCACGCGATTTTTACTTCCCTGAAATACCATTAACCTGAACAAAGATCGAACTCGCTACCTTGGGTCTTGCAGGCCAACGATGAATCGACTGCACCATTTAGTTTGGCAAATGTGGAGATACAAACTGCGTCGATAAAGTCAAAGTACAGTAAGTATTAAGCGGCGTGAGAAAGAGAATAACTCGTGGAAAAGAGACCAATAATTCAGTAAGCCTTGTGAGGCAAAACTGAGAAGAGCTGGGTTTCAATTCCCACCTCAGCCATCCTGGAAGTGGTTTTCCACTTCTACTCCAGGCGAATTCCGGGATGGTTTCTAAATAATGTCGCCTCCTTCCCAATCTGAATTACAAATACACATACCAATACAGCCATCACAATAACACGGGTTATGACAAATCCTCCCTCCACACACACGCACGCTACAACGATGTCTCGAAGCCCCTCAATGAATCAACAACATGGAGTTCACTCTTCCAACTGAGCTCTTGTGAAGCATGGTGGATCGACGTAGTTCCCAGCGTATATGGCATCTTCATGCACACTTCATTCGTAACGTATTGTTATTCGCAGTTGTCCTCGATTTGAAAGGTCATTAGAGTTCTAAATATGGAATTAATATAGGCGCTATACTGCTATTTCCTAGAGCGTAAACCCACACATCTTGTTCTATTCATCCTGCAAGGACGGGTGTTAGTAGGTTATGCTGTAAACTACGGACTCCATTACACTAAACTGTTAGCTACTTGTAGTCCACACGGAATGCACTAATTTCAGGCCGTTGTATCGCTTGGTCAAATAAAATCAAACTATAAAGATGATGTTATTTTCAGAAGTAAATAAAAAGATATTTTCAGTTTGAAATGCTCGGCGCAGGACAAAATAACGGCCTAAAAGATCATTGATAATGACCGCTGAAGTCTTTATCGAACTTACTCAATCTACAATCTTGTTGGTTCATGTAGGGATAAGTGGCATCGAACTCATGTCGACCTCGGCGATGACAGTCAGGAATGCTAGTCGGTACGCTACATGGCAGACTACACATAAAGAAGCCGCAATAAGGCATATGACGAGTCTTAGTAGGACACGTACTATGCACTACAACGTGTTTTAAGCTTTGTAGAGCTCATTAGAAAATTCATAAAATTAAGTATCGTTTTGAATATTTACCCCAATTATTTGACTCGCTTTACTAAAGAGAGAGAAAAAATTAAAAAAGGAAACTCTGCCAGTACATAACCTCAGACAGTTTTGAGAAACCGAGCACGTTGTCAAGAGGCAGTATGAGCATAATACTTCCATGACATGCTTTAATGATATACAATGGTAAAGTTTTCACAGCGTTACCTAATGTGTTCATGAGTATAATGTCCGAAGCTGGTTATTAATGATTAGAGCTAGGAATTTTATGTAATTTCAACATGCAAAACATGTACTTTTTTATGTATTAGCTGAAATATGTAATATTACATTAAAAATTAAACATGAGGATTCCTAATTTTATTTGATACACAGTATTTGTAAAATAAAGTGTGGCACATTAATTAATTAATCAATAAATTAAGCACGTCCATATTATAGCACATTTAAATAAATGCCATTATTATGTCTGAGAAAATACGTACCAACTCAAGAAGTATTGTGAGAGGCAGGTTTTGTTTGCGGGGTGTGAGGAAATACAGCCTTTGTGAACAACAGGTTGAAAAGTAGTCTCAGCAGCTTATGAATTGCTTGGAAAATCCGTTTCATGTACTTCGAGTTTCTAGTGAACAGATAGCCATACAGACTGTTTTGAATTACCGTATATTTCATTTACGAAAAAATACTTCTTTTTACAGTAAGAGACAGAATATGTAATTTTACATAAAGAGTAAAAGTAAGCAAAAACAATGTCATTATGATCAAATATGTAAAATGGACAGAATATACAGAATGTGTATTTTTACGTATAAGAAAGCAAAAATATGTAAAAAATTATAGTTATGATCAAATATGTAAAACATGTGATAATAAAATGTAATTATATGATAGCTAAGGTTCTAATTCATGAACATTTATCATTTTTCAGTTATGTGTAAGCAAAGTGAAAGAATATGTATTTACATTAAAATTCTAGCCCTATTAATGATACTATCTCGGGCGCAAAAGATTGCCCCCGATCCGGTCCAACAAAAATTAAATAGCTCTACTCGATTTGAACTCGTTAAATCGAACGAGCATAAATTGCATTCGGTGCTTCTCTTGCGTGACTATGGTTATGAGCGATGGATGACTCGTCACTCGGTCACTAACAGCTATTAAACTCCAGAACGAATAAAGGAGGATTTTTTCATGAGAGATGCCCTTTAACTCTGAAATCTGGAAGCCCGTCCTAGTTATGGGGACCAGTTGTGAAAATAGCCGAGTGAGTTCGAGAGTGATTATATGGAATTTTACACGGTTGTCTTGTATATGCTTACTAAACAAATTAGCTAATTAACTCAACGATTCTGAAGATGTTAGCATGGCGAATGAAACGTGTCATCATCGTAATTTTTATGATGTAGTTAACTGTATAATTTGAAGTGAGTTACTGACATTTATTTCAGTTTATTTGAATGCTTCAGTGGATTTTTTGATTATGGTGTTTGAAGCCATTTTCAGTTTAGCCATAGTAATCGAAATTTGATGTTTTTCAGTCGGTCAACACGATTGTACCCAATGGTGATCGGGTTATTCTCTAATCCTGAAACCAATTTACATGAAATCAATAAATACAATAGTGTTGACCGACTGAAAAACATAAAATTGGGATTGTTTTACATTGTCCGCGTCGCCGGGTTGGCCGACTGAAAAGCAACCCTTATATGGATACAAAGACAGTACGGTACTGAAAGAATGACTTCTCAATTTTTTATGAACTCTGAAAGTAAAGTAAAACCTTAATTTGGCTGAATGTTGATAGTTGAATATTTTATATTACAAAGGAGAATGTGTGCCAAAATCATACAGCTAAGATAGACGTCAGCTAAAATTACCACTTAACCTCCTTAGAAGGACACAATTGCTTTGGATGATTAGAGACAGTAGGAAAAAGTACACTTCACCATTTGACAAAACATACTCTCTAGAACTTGCTGCAGCCCCCATCGTAGTTGTGTGTGCGTTTTAAGGGAGGTGACCTACACCTTTAAGGGTCAGGATGTCATTTTCCATTTTTCTTCCTAATTTGATGGAAAATTCCTCCACATATCGCTGCAACAATTTCTTTGTGTATCATACTTTAGAAGTTATGAGCAAAAACGTGTAGGACTGTCACAGACGTGAGCATACACATGGGTAATTTTGCTGCTCGTTTTTCGAAACGATGGACTTTCAAATCAGTTTCCTTAGTAACTCCCAGCGTTCTCAAGATAATGAGGTGAAATTTTGTATACTCGTACATTTGTATCATAGGGAAGTACAATATGACTAAGAACTGTTACTGAACATATCACAGTTTAGTTACTAAAAAAATATTGATTGAAATAACTAGCATGTAAGTTCCACTTGAATATAAGCTCTTGAAAAAAAATATTATTCTAGGTCAACCTCTAGCTACAACATTAGTAAATGCAATGAAAAAATAATTTGTGAAAAACAATGATATTTCTGTAAATTACCAGGGAAACTGTGGAACAGTGCACAATATACAGCCGCCATTTTGAATGCCTGTTTCCCGAGGTATTGGCCATTTGACATGCGAATACATGGACCTATCGACAAAGCATAGTGTGATTGCCAGACCAAATTACAATTCATTAGTACTTTCTGTTGCTATGAAAAAATAAGAGTTGTACACAATTTTTGGTGGTTAAAGGTGCGCGCGGCCCTGCCTACGTAATATAAGCAGGTCGCGCCCGGGAGGATCCGTCAGTTGGGTTCTACCGATGCACGGACGGGGACACCACAGCAGCGTATTCGTATTTCCACTTTAAGAATGTGCCGTCCGACACACCGTCGCAGGAGGCAGCCGAGGTCGGAGATCGGCTGGAGCCGCAGCGCTGCTAACATTTTTATTAAGACATATATACATGGGTAAAATGTACAAATTGCGATACAATAACGGGCCTCGCCCGGAAATCAACGTATACCGTGCAACGGCAGAGTCAGTAAACACTTGAATCACTCGTCACTCAGGAATCTCTTCATCACGAATAGTCCAAATGGCAGTCATGAGAGCTGCGGCCAACTCACTTTCATTCACTGTAGCAGGATTCTCGAACGCCTGGGCCCAAGCCATGTTGAGGGAAAGGACGATTCCGGCTATGCTCATCGGGGTGGCGTCTGCGTAGACTTGAAGAGTGATACCGGTCCGGTACATAGATCGTGGAGTATCCAGAAACTCATCGGTGAGCAGACGGCGGGGCCAGTAGGCTTCCCTAGAGAGGGTGTGCTTTGGGATGAACATGGGCCAGTTCATGACCCAGTACACCCAACTCAGGAACCCCGCCGCCTGCTGGCTCTGCTTCTCCTGGTAGAAGGGAATGTCCCGCAGTATCTGTCGAACTCGCTGTCGTGTGCCCCTCTGGAGTAGGAGACACTCGGCTGGAATGTTGGTCACCCCGAGGTACTGGATGATGACCGACGGGGTGAGCAGGCTCTTTTCACGGTTGATGGTAACCCCAACGACGACCTCGAGGAAAAGCAATATCTCGTCCAGCGGCAAGACTTCGGCGTGGAGTAACCAGTCATCAAGGTAGGAGATCATGGAGACACCAGGGAATTGTTCGGCGATGAGCTCGGCCACCGCCTGCGCCCACCTTTGCATAATGCTGGGCGCCAAGGCGTGGCCCATCGGAAGTCGCTGCCAGCAGTAGTCCTTGTTGCCATAACGTATACCGTAGGTGAAAATGTCCCTTTGCCGCAGCGGCAAGTGGTAGAAGCTGCTTTTCAGGTCGATCTTGATGGCGACGTGGTGTTGAGGAATTTCTGACAAAGCTTGCGCGGCACTTTGTGATCAAACCCAAGTTTAGTCTTTAAAGTCTGTCCAGGCTGATAGGTCGTAGATGACCCTTGCCTTCCCATTGGCCTTCGGGACCAAAAACAGTGGGAAGGCAAATAACGGTTTAAATTCACATATCACACGAGTTTGCAGTAAGTTTTGAATAACTAAATCCATTAGAGGTGACTGGCGAGTTTTCCTATACACTGCCGGCGCATGTTGTGGTCGCGGGAGCGACACTCCGTCACGGAGGATAGTAGTGGCGTAACGCCCCAAGGGCGTGTCGCAGTAAGGAATGGGCAAGGCGGCCTCAATTCCCGTGCTGGAATACTCTGTTGGCGGCGCTGGTTTCTTGCTGGGTGCTTGAAGCTGGGGAAACCTTGTTCATCTATGTGGATGGTCTTCCGGAGTGTTGGTGGCCTTCCTGGGTATCGGGGGTCATATTCCCATAGTTCAAGTTCTTCTTCTTCTTCTTCGTCGACGTCCCGCTGCTCCGGATCCAGGATGTCGAGTTCAGGAAATTGGTTTTCCTGCGCGAGGTTGCCCGCGGTGTCCCCTGGGGTGCCAGGGTCAGCTACGTCTACGTCCCGGTCGTCAGTGCTAACGTCCCAGGGGGGCACTGTCCCATATCATCCTCTGGAGCTCTTGAGAGAAGCGATCCGCGATGTTGGGTGGAAGGTAAGGCTGGTTCTCGATGGGTTCTTCATCTTCAGGTATGTAGCTGGACCAAAAGTCAGCCAAGGCCGACTGCAAGTTAGCCTTCGCAGGAAGGTGGACGTAGCTTGAGGGCGGCGTGTGTGACCGCTCTGGCCCTCGGCTCCAGCCGATCTCAGACCTCGGCTGCCTCCTGCGACGGTGTGTCGGACGGCACATTCTTCAAGTGGAAATACGAATACGCTGCTGTGGTGTCCCCGTCCGTGCATCGGTAGAACCCAACTGACGGATCCTCCCGGGCGCGACCTGCTTATATTACGTAGGCAGGGCCGCGCGTAGGTCCCCTCTTTACCATGTACGGCTTCGCCACGGGGTGTTATATCTATGTTTAAGTCAGGAAACCACTCTTACTAGTATTTGATTTTGGGGCATAAAACTGCAATGGCAATGCAAGATTCTTCTTGGAATGGTAGAATACACTCATTTGACACATCAAGAGGTCGAGTATCGTTTTAAAAGCCACTTAAAATTGAAATGTAAGAGCACCTACCGAAGGCTAGTTTTTTACATGTTGAAATTGATTACAGGCGTTGGAAGATGACATTTTTTTTCAATGGAGGAATGCCTTAGGATCTTCTAAATTACCATAATGATGCCGAACTGTGTATTTATAATATCGCCGAATTACGATCTAATTTTATTATTGGTATCCAAGCATTATTCTTCAATTTGTTAAAGGCCTGAGTATCTGTACAGCTGTCAACCCAGTCAATTTATTACCCTTCTTCAGCCTATTACAACTTAAAACTTTAAAATGTAACATCATTAAAAACAAACATCTTCAATGAAGTTAAATTTTAGAGTTAAAGTTATGTTATGTTGTGCTGTAGATGGGTTATAAATAACCTGAAGCATGGTCACATAAAATGGTTTAGTGTGATAAATAAAACTATTGGCTGGGTGGAGAGAGCTAAACAGATGCTTGCTTTGTGAGTCACAGTGGAACCAACGTGGTTTAATTTGATATGTTATACAGTTTTATATCATTGTTGATCGCTTGCAAGAGGCTGTTGGGGTGACGAGGGTGTGGTGCCGGTACGAGCCTCGCTTCCGTTCCAAACAGGAAGTACCTCCCGTCACACTTTGTTGCGTGGACGTGTTGGACTCTCCATCTCCCTTTGTGCTCTGCTCACCAATCGACTGGACATATGGAATAAATGAGAGGATTTTAGTTGGACTTCAATCCGATCCCATTGGGTTCTCAATGGTGGTATTTAAGAGATTGCAGTCACTTCACCTCTTGAATCCGTTCACATGTTTGGACTGGGAATGGGGTAGTTGATATTTACGCTGGAAGCTCGGTATGTCCTGGGCCGCAAGCGAATGTTTGCAGAGTGTTTTTTTTTAAATTTAATTTTAATATTTTTAAATTTTATTTTAATTAAAAGTATGAAATTTCACAACGTTTACTGGTTCTGAAAGTTGGAAAGTTAAAAACACCAGCTAGTAATTTCGGCACTAGACAACTGAGTTTGATGTCTGGGGAAGCAAACGCTAGGCATTAGGTACCGCTCATTACCTGAAACTGTTCATGTTGCATTATACAGCTGCTAAACGTCCACGTACCAAACAGAAGGAAAGAGGATAACTCCAAATATATTTTCTAAAATTGGCGTAAAGACGTGTACATACTGTATGTAGCCTACCTATGAAAGCAAACATTATATAGGATTTAAAAAATTATACGCCCGGTGGGGATATATCAGTCCAAATCTGTAATCGCAAAGTTCGTCGTTGTTGAGATAATTGCAGTGCAGTATTTCATACTAGCAAAAACGCTCCTTCGAACGGCCTTCGACTTTAAACGATCAAGAACTATCACATTCGTATCTATTACGTTTCTACCCGTTTCTTAATTAAGTGCATAAGAACCAAAATAAATATTGTATGCAGATAGCTTGGTGGGTAGTAGTGATGCTTGCGATTTTTTTTACAATGACGCAAATGCGCCATCTCCCTATAAAATATTTCGAGATATTATTTCTTCAAGAAAATATAAAGACAGGCTGAAGTTCAAGACAGATTACAGTGTACATCAGTACAGTATTGATACTTTGAACTCCAAAATTGTCGATTAAAAATTAGTAAAATGGGCTATATCAAGCTGTCTCATAGAACGCAGAAATACGTCTGATATTATTGCTGGAAATGACAACTGTCGGCTTCCTCTCTATATACATAATGTGTATTGCTTCTACAGAAACAATTTGTGAGTTTTGATGGAGTTTATTTAACTGCGATGATGTTTGATATGGCATGCGTTCTCTTTGGTAGGCTATTACATGACGAAAATTACTATACGGTACCTTCTTTGGTATACTTAAATTGTTCTCCCAGGGCTGTGATATTCACAGCCTTGGAATGGTCATTCATTACGGTTGTCATGACAACGTAATGTCAGGTGTATCCCCTAACCCCAATTAATGATCATTTATATGCCAGGCATTGAAGTATAAATTATTCCGTATACCATGCATCCTAACTTATTTGAGGATTAAAAAATAGCCCATCCTGGTCGCAAGCTATTGATAAGTCTTCCTGAAAATTGTATTAAGTTCGGTGTAGCCGTTTAGGTACCAATCCCGGAAAAACTAATAATTGAACACTCAGAAACTTTACTTTATATATAGAGCTGGCCATTTGAGTAACCGTCAGGGAGCTAAGTTTCAGGAATCTGTATAGATATTAACTAGAAAGAGAATGGACTTCTCAGTTGAAGACTTCGTCGTCGCTTAACTGGAGACTTCCAACCCTATTTGCTGTTCCATGTACGTGAATGCTCCATTTGGCAGCAGGAACAGAGAAGTAGTCTGCCTTAGGCTCGTAATATTAAAGGTCTGTAGTTGTTGTACCTGCACCTTGTATGTTTCTCTCTTGCCGAACGCATCAGGTTACCGCCACGCACTTTGAAAATAATAGTGTCACTTCGGCTGAATAATAGTCACTTCGACTGAATAGTCCTATGTACCAGATGCCCAATTCCCACACATTGCATAGAATAGTCTAGCTTGACACACAATGTGCTCGTATGCTGATTTAATGCAGTAAAAATACTCAAAATACAGTTCAGTATGAAATGTTTGACGTCTTCTAACTCTGAAGCAGTGTGTCTGCGTGAGGTTGCAATTTCAAATTTAGAAGACTGTGTTTCCATATTATACGCCCTGTAAAGAGGTACTGGGTGTCCCTAAATGTGTGAGAATTAATCGAGGTGGTAGATAGTCGGCCACCAAACAGCACAAAACTTCCCTAATATTATACTGGACGTTCCAGTGTTAAAGCTGTAGCCATACACATTGCGGACATTGCAGTGTTTCGACAGCATGTGGAATACTATTGCAATGCCTGACGTGGTTGACGTGTCCGATCTAGTCCTTAACGCTGTGTGTGCGGGCGTGCATTTAGGCGGAAGGTGGACATTTTGAGGACTGCTGGTGCACAAAAATTTCTGCAGATACTTGCCGTGAATGTGCAACAAATAACTCCCAGTGAAACATTCAGAAGTCTGTAACTCGTAAACGATCGGCGTTAGGAACATTGCATATGAACGTTTTGTGTTGTTTTAGGATGTATCATCCATATCCCGATTACTTTCCACGTATTTGAAAACACCATGTATTTGTTTACCAAAATCATCAAATATATAATGTAAACCTCACAATCTTTTTTTTTCTAATGTACTGAACATGGTATGGCAAAATCTATCATTCTTAAATTGCATATCGTGTACCTCTAAGTAAAATCATGCGTTTGCACGAAACTTCCGAGGTATACTTATAACTGAGAATTACTTACTAGTTAGATTAAGGTAATGCGTATATCCATTAAAATAGCAACTGTGTTTTGAGGAAATTGTTTAATTACCGGATGATATCATTCAATGACCAATTTGATTGTGGTTCATGGCATGTTTAGAATTTACGACTGGGGGTGGCTATGAGGCGCAGCGGTAAGATTTTCGCCTGCTTTTCCCAATGTTGCGGGATGGAATCCCGGCACAGTCAGTTCACATTTCAAGGGGCTTAAATGCGATGCGTGACATGTCTTTTTATACGAAGTTATACCAAGTAAACAAAACCACAATTATACATTTTGTATGTAAATCTAAACTTCAACCCTAGGGACGATCAATATGATTCAATAATGTTATTCGTTTTACGTCCCTTTTAATTACTGCGGCTTTTAGAGATGCCGGGGGGTCGGAATTTTGCCCCTTTAACGTGCCAGTAAATCTACTCACACGTCTCTCTCGCATTTGCGCACCCTGAAATGCCAGCTGAATGCGCTAGGATTCGATCCTGCAACCTTGGCCACAACAAGCGAGAACCTTACCGCTGAGCCACGCAGCCAGCCGAACAATGTAATTTGCTTCCGTGACATACAAGAACAGCTTTTCTTTGAAAATTCGATTTTTTGTTATTTTTCCCCCCGGAATATTGTGGTTTATTACGTGTTGCTGATAATGACCGCCTGACGGTCGAAACGTGTAATCCTAAATTGTCCCTTATTTATGTGAATAATAATTAAATCTTGTAAGTTTTTTCAAGACTTGTTTTATATGTCTATTGCACCCGTTTTATATAGGCTACTGTATGTCTATTGCACCCCACTCAATTATACTGGGCAAACAGCCTGTTGGCCGACTAAGAAGTATGAATTGAAAGTCTGTACAGGCAACACTGAAAAGTGGCTTTAAAATTTCACATTGCGTACGCACAAGGTTTAATTAAGTTAATGTGTCTTTTTTTCCCGGGATCTAAGGTCTTAGTATCACATTACTATCCTAAAAACTCAAGGATATGCACGTAGCATTTCCATTCCCCACGGTCACGGAGGCTCTGGAATTAGTGCAAGCCATCGCAAATGAAACAAGCACACACGCCGAGAACTACTGTATTCTTGGAGTAAATAGATGTAACGATCATGAGCAAGACATATTCTGGAACGATCAGTGTGATTTGCTTCCTTGGCAGAACTGCATCTTTTTGGCTATTATTTTCCGGAGTATTTTACTTTGACTGATTTGCAGATTTTATTTTTGTCTGCTTGCATGCTTTTAATACGAAATGTCTGGCTGGTAGGAGAAAATCTCCTCTATGTATCCATCACAGCAAAGCACATGCGTAGTTCAAATCATTGCTGTGATCTTCCACCCTCTTCGAAACCAAAGTTTTTTTTTCTTCTCTCGAAGGATTGGTCAGAGCTCATAGAGGCATGGTAAATTCTCTGTGAAAGGGACCACAATAAACTACGTTCCGACGGCGTGTTTAGGATACAAAAGAGGGCGATTAGAATTATGGCAAATGTAAACTCTAGAGAATCATGTAGACCTCTGTTTAAAGATTTAAACATTCTCCCACTGCCCTGCATATATATCTTTGAAAGTATTATGTTTTTTTAAAAGAATTTAATGAATAAAGATGGTTTTTCTTAAAACAAACAATGATGTTCATAGGCATAACACAAGACAAAATCAAAATATTCATATTTCACACACACACACAAGCATATATCAAAAAGGAACTTTTCACACTGGAGTTAAATTATACAATAAACTACCCCAGTATATAAAACTGGCCCCAAAAATAAAAACTTTGATAGAATGTTGAAAGCTTATCTGCAGTGCCATTGTTTTTACTCAGTAGTTGAATATTTTAGCGTATAGGAGTGATGGAATCTATAACTATATTTTACTTTTTTAATTTAATTTTAATACCTAGCTGTATGTTGTTGTATTTATAGAATTAAGTTTTCATATTATGATAATAGTGAGGTGTAAATAGTTGTGCAATAAGATTGTATCTATTAAGATTTGCTATTATAATAAGTTATAAATAGTTATAATCTTAGTAATATATACCTGTTAGTTCTTTTATTTTATGCATGTAAATTCTGACGTGTCCTATATCAAAAATGTATTGAATGCATGTATTTGATCAAATGGAATTAATATCTATCTATCTATCATAGTTTTCTACATATTTACATCATGTTTTCCTCGCCGTATGCATGAGGCAAATGTGCGGACGGAACCATGCCAACACCTCTTGTAATTAATTTACGTACACCGTCTAACTCTCAAAGCAATGTTCAGTCAGAGATCACTCAAAGCTACAGTTAACTCCAGTTTACTGAGCTGTGAACTTCCTAAGGGAAGGAGGATAAGAAGTTGCAGATACAGGCTTACTGATGTAGTTATCGCTAATCCATCCCGTACTGTGTTTATTTTGTTCGCGAATAATTTCAAAGAAGAATGCGTTCTAGTCTCCCATAAATAAAATTGTATCTTCGCTCTTTCCCACCACTGTGAAGTATAAACGAGATGTGAGGTGATCGCACCTCCAAAATGATACTGTAAACATTTACCATGATTTGTTAGTTGTGTGATAAATCTCTAATATCTTTCAAGCTGAGTTAGCTTGGACCTGGTACGGGATGAAAGCGCCGTAGATATTATGCTTCTGATCGTGATAAGGCAGTGATCGATAAGAGAAGAGATCCCCTCTATCCAGCACTCCTTGCCTTGCAGCTCTTCAGTATTCTAATCTCCTATTATACCAGACTGTAATGAACGGTATTTCACACATTTCTCATTAGTCCGTTTCTTTAATGTATTTTATTTTAGATCCAGCATTTTGTTTCCAGAAATGTTTGATTTCAGAATGTTGATGTTTTCTGGCTAAGTGAGGAAGATCCTAGATTTTGAGCTGAAGGGCCCAGAATGGATTTCCGGCCGGGTTTGAGGATTTTAGCTTCGAATGGTTATATATCGTAGAATGCTTTACAGTCGCTCAACAGGATTCTGCCGAATTACATTAGGCGGGGCGTAAACATATTTAAACACCAAACATGAAACAAATAGTACGTGAATTATCACTTAAATAACAAACTTACTGTTCACTTCGACTTAGGTAGGGGGCGTGGTGGCGCAGTGTTCAAGCTGTTGGCCTCTCACCACGGCGGACTGGGTTCGATTCCCGGTCAATGCATGAGAGATTTTCAAAATGAAATGCCATGTCCTGTGGTTCGGATTCCACGTAAAAAGGTCTCGTGGCTCATGATCTAGAGATAACTGTCACGTAAAACTACAATCTTTTTTCGACTTAGGTTAGTTTCAGCGGATATGTATTATATAATAATAATAATATTTACAAGTATTAAATTCCATTTTTTTATAACTTGTGTAACGTTTCGATCTTATTTAGAGAGATTATAACTCAGTCGGTCTAGACTACAGTGCATTAGAAGTGCTATAGACCAATTGAGTAATAATGTCTGTAAATAAAATTGGCAACTTACACAAGTTTTAAAAGGACAAACAGTATTTTAATAATTGTAAACATTGTGGTGAAGTGAACAGGATCTGGTGACGATAGAAGCATGTCATCCAATCAAATCCCCCCTCCCTCTTTTGTGAATTAAGTGATAAATAACACAGGTCTGTGCAATTTTAAGTTTTTGAAAAATACAAGACAGGTTTTCGCTAATTTTTGTTATTTTGTGTGCTTATTTCGAAAATTACCTCCATTTTTTCCCCCATCACGTCAGTTTTTTTTGTGAAATAGATATCGATATTTTTGCTAAAATCGAGAGCAAAAAGAAAGTGTTGCCTTGAGTTTAAACCTTTTACATAGAAGTATGGTGCAGTTTCTAGAAGAAACTAACATAAAATTGATTGTAATAATAATAATGCTATTGATTTTACGTCCCTTTTAACTACACTGGCATTTAGAGACGCCGGGGTGCCGGAAATTTGCCCCGAAGGGGATCTTTAACGTGCCAGTAAATGTACTGACACGGCTCCCTCGCATTTGCGCACCCTCAAATGCCAACTGACTGCGCCAGGTTTCGAACCTGCAACCTTGGGCTCAGCAAGCGAGAACGTTACCCCTGAGCCACGCAGTCAGACTAAAATTGATTGTCCAAGAGAAACATATATTATGTATGTTTTCATGAACGTTCGAAACAAATTTTAAACTAAAAAAAAAAAAGGAAACAAAGTGTCTAAGCACGCAGTCTTTTTCCTTTGAAACTTCTTCTTGACGTCCTTCTATCACAATCAATCTCAGGTAAATGTTCATAAAAATCCAAGTAAAACTGAATTTTTCAAGAAAACTTGACGTGATAGAACTTTTTAATTACTGTTTTCGAAATCAGCACTGAAAAATACATGAAGTTCAGATATTACTTCCCTTGTATTTTTTCATCGCAGGCCTGTGTAAAATTCATGTAATATTTCTCTCAGGTTGAGCACACGAGTGTTGACAGACTGAAAAATATTCTATGATAGATTATTAGGCAACACTGAGAAATGGCCTTGAATACCTCAAATCGAATCGTTAACTCCCCTGACTTAGTGACAGTGTTGGTAAAGTCGAAGTCATTCGTTTAATCACAACACGCAGGTCGCCCATGGGCGTAGACTCGAAATACCTGCACCAAACCTCTTCGGAGGCCACGCGGTATTCATTAAGTTCTCCATATACTGCCAAAACTTCCTCCAAGTCCACGATGTTGAACGTTGTGTGGACCGGATTGAGCAAATCAGGTATTATGGCTCTCGTTAATCGCAACGAACCAGTGACACTAGTCCCGGACGCTCGACGCACCAATTCACGTTTTTCGATTAGCTCAGCAGTGAAACATGGCGGACGAATTGCATTGATCTAGCCTTATTTAATATAATTGGTGGTGGTAGTATATGTATACTGCAGCCAAAGAAATAATAGAAATATTTAAGAGGGAAGAGAAGCGCAGTGGGTATATTCTCTCCTGCTGTGCTCCTCAAGGTTCTGGGATCGATTCTCAAAGCAGTCGGTTTGCATTTGAGGGTGCATAGATGCGAGATACTTCTGTCGGTATATTTATTGCCGCGTTAAATATTCTTCTAGTCAAAATTCCGGCTCCCCCAGACGTTTTCAGAGTTAAGGAACTGACGTTGATGAACTTGACTGCTATTGATATATTAGTTTAACTGCATGAGTATTGAGGTGTAAGTATTGAATATCTGCGATATTGCGTTGTTGCCTTCCGTAGTTGGTTTTAATTTTTGAATTTATATAATTAACTGCACTATATTACAGACTTAAATATTTGACGATAATGTTCATTGCTGACTGTGTGGCTCAGTTGACGGTAAAGCTCACCTGCTGTGCTGAAAGTGAAGGGATGGCAAGGGGCAATAAGTGTGACAGACCTACTGTAGATACCGGTGCGTTCAAGAACTATTCTAGGGTAAAATTCCAGCATCCAGAAATATCTAAAGCCACGAGAAAAAACTCGTAAAACCCACATAATTATCTTATTGTTCGTACGACTTGAATTCATTTTTTATTGAGTTGAACTTAAATGATGATTTATGATGCTTCATTTGAAGGGCTTAAATATCGTGTCATTGATCCCAGTGTATTTGGGTGTAATATATATATATATATATATATATATATATATATATATATATATATATATATTTGAACCCTTTAGTATTGCAGTGTTTATATGCAAGAAATCTTGATCAAGGGGTCGCGCTCAGTTCATAGTGTGATGTTTACGTTCGCCAAACAACATGCTCTACTGAGGTAAGGGTCATAGGATTAAAACTATAATTAAGAAAGGAAGTGACAAGGCGTAACATAATAACATAATTTAATGACTATAAGTGCAAATAAAATGAATATAGACAACAACAATAATAAAATTCCTCTCTGAATCTTCCCATGACAGAAATATTTATCAAAAGTTGAGGAGTCAGACGGATCTCCCCCTTGTAAAAAATGTGGATCCAAGTTCCACTAACTTGCATTGGATTTTATGTACGCGTAATGACTAACTACGAGGAATGAGTACTAGGATGACTGTTCGTTTACATCGGGTAACAGCCACGACGCTTACGAACAATCATCTCGTAAATCAACGTTTACGGATATGGGACACAACACTAATAAAACCCTTAAAAATTAATGCTGACACACAATCTAAAAAACTAATATTTACAGGAATCTCCCTCGAGACCCTCCTTCAATGCAATGACGCATCTGACAAATGAGCTGCCAACCCGGCCAATTGCTCAATCCACAAACAAAGAAAAGACAGCATCGCACGTGACTACACGGGTCACTAATACAGAACATAAACATGGAATGTAACCAACAACAACAAAAGCCTCACCGGCTGAGATTACTTTATATGAATAAAAATGCACGTTAAGCTAACGCTTCGGAGATTATAGTGATTCGTAGGCAACTCCCATTTATTTAAACAATTTTTACCATTGATCAGTTCTTATTCTGTATTTCAAGTAAATATACGGAGCCAACAAGCACTCCCCTAATGACCTTGATGCAATCCTTTTCAGCCCGCCTTGTGAAACCACTTCCCCCTTCCTCAACTCTGTCATCGTCCAGCCCCAGTGTGTAAAAATAACATGACCAACTGACCGTTATCTCGTAGAATCAACAGCAACAAATCTCAACCACATAAACATATGGTAAGACCTTAATCGATATAGCCACATATGTCCTCGCAAGGTAACCATATGGACTTGGCACCAAGCTGACAGAAATCAGTCTACGCTGAAATTCCCGCTTGTAATGACCAATAAAATACACACACACACACACACACACACACACACACTGCTGGGAATGACATAACATTTTTCACACAGGTCGGTTGAATCAGATCCTCACAAACTATTTTAAAAAAATATTAAAACCTACGAGAGAGCTGACTGCTCCTCGCCACAATTTACATTGCTCCAACGGCAATGAACTCACTGAATCTGATCAATAATAAACATTACAAGATTAATTTACCCTCCAATCTATTGCATGATAATACTAATTCAGTCCTACTTCTGAAACACAATATATCTCCGAGAGACGCTTCTTAATCGCACTACGTAAACATATGCGAACACGGCCGTCCACATAGCCACGTTAATTAAATCAAACAAACAAGAACTTACGACTGATAAAATATGTGCGAGCTGTTTCCATGCAAAAGGTGTGTCAGCCCAAAACTAAATACACTACGTTAATCAACACAAGCAAAATATTTACAAAACAAAATATGTCCCATATACCATAAGTTAATTTTTCAGATAATAAGAATATTATTCATGTACCCATCCTCTGCCAGTCACCGTCAACGAACATCTGCAGCCATTTCCCTACAATGCTGCTTAGCTCGTCTCCCACATCTCGATGGAGTGTTGACAGTTCCAAACTTCTTCCAGGATAAGCGATGTCATCTCTCGTGCTGATGCAAAAAACTTATAGATTAATTCACACTCGATATGTGTTTACTAAATTCGCCGTTTTAGGTACTCAATTCCCCAGAACAGTCTGTTGGCGAATTGTCGATGATATACTGTCCCTACCAAAATAGTACTGTGACTATCTATCACACTGAAATTACCACATTTGTATTAATAAAAATCTGTGTCCTCATGACACGCAAAGTACAAGTGCCTACGTCCTTAGACGCACAAAAATAATAGTAACCTGTGTCTTCCGACACACACAATATAATAGGCTACGTCCTCCGATGCACAAAAGTATAAAAGCAACCTTTGTCTTCCGACACACACAATATAATAGGTTACGTCTTGGCTCTTCACGCCACTTATAAATGAACTGGCCCTAGGTATCGATAGAGGGGGAAATTATATAAAAATATCTCAAAATAATAGTGGTACAGGAATGAAACAAATATCACTGAACTCGTAAAATTGCGCAGGTCAAGAATATGCCCATTAATCCTAGAATCGATCGTAGAGATGTTGTCTAGCTGATCTCCCGCGTTAATGCTAGCTGTCGCGTGCCCAAGCTAGACTTGGCGCGTTCGTAAGCATTCATCTCTCATTGGTTCCACTTTTTTTCAATAACTTGGCGGTTTTTATCAGACCTCGGCCTCGTAGGAGTGTCCAGTATTATCATCAGCCACTCACGTTACTGCATTATATTTTTTCTAGGCGCGAATAGTACAATGCACATACCATAAGCGTGTCTCACCACGCGTCCCTTCTATTTTGAGGTAGCCACCACCTGTCCTTCTGAAACATAGCTAGGGTCTTTCTTTTCACAATGCTAAAGTATTTAGCCTTTTGTCATACTGCTGCAGGTATGTTCCCACTGTCTCCAACAAATGCTTGAAGTTTCCTCATCTTCGTCTGGCTATTTCATGACGCTGGTGGAAATATTAATTGAAGAAATAAAACATCGAATCATTTATCCATCAGAGGATAAAGGGTTCAATATATAATATTTGTCAGATAAACCTGTGTTCTTGTGGTGTCTGTAGTAGTGAGTTTATTTGTAATTCAGGCCAGATTTGGGAAGGTGGCGGCCGCGGCCTTCAACCCTTAACCCTTAATTCATTCATTTCCTGAGTTCCCTGGATTCACATTCATTTTAGCCTATTTTCCTTTACGAGAAACAAGGCTTATGAGTTCACCTTTTGTGTGTTCGTGTGCGTGCGTGTGTTAACGGCCGAAGCGATTTCAAGGAAACTAGGTAAGTGCATACTCAAACCTCGACCGTGCCCTTCCGAAATGTAATATGTTTCACCAATCCAACATGGCAGCCGCACGAAATATTTCAATGGCATTGCATATCTCCGCAACAGTAAAAGATATCACCCTGAAATTTTGTACGGTAATAGAGGGTACTACGAGAAGTTTATATTTGTGAATTTCATAAACCTTCTAAGTACAAAACGTACATGGTGGCCAAGCGAAGTTGAAACATTTAAATGAAATATACTCGCGATTTAATCATCCGAGCGCAGTGAAAGTTGGTACAGTAAATGTTCATATAAAGTTTATTCCACTGACATCCGCTAAATTGTTTTGATAAGCCCAAGAGGGCGGCTGTGCGAAATTTTAAAATTTAAGTTTTATTTCTTATGCCCTAACCGAAGTGAAAGTTTGAATAATGAACCTACAACAATAATTTTCATCTAATAGTACACAACCCTATGACCTACACATACAACAATCCAACGTGGCGACCATCCGAAATATTTAGACGGTTTAGTCGAATCTATTGCAGCAATCAAACTGAAATTTTGTATGTTGATAGAGGCTATTGACATAAGTTCACCTATAGATTATTCAATAACCTGGTGAGCACACAACCAACATCGCGACGACGCGAAATTTAAATATTTAAATGGATTTTCTCGTGAGTTTTTATCCGAGTGCTTTGAAACTTGGCACGTTATATCCTCATACAAGCCTTAATATACAGTCTTCTAAGGAAATGGAATTGTATGAAACTCACAAATGGTGGCTGTGTATTTTTTTAAAAAATTATTTTCATTTCTCGTGTTCTAAGTAAGACTGAAACGGGTTCCTTTGCTCCACGTTGAGCGTACAAGTGAAACGGTTTTTCTTGGCCCTCACGTTTGCGTGACAAATGTAATGCTTCTACTGGCCCTGCCTTGCACTTTGATATATTTACTCTAAGATATGTTGTTTTAATGGGCGCCAAGACCTCAACGCTATGTTGAAATCTAAATTTATATTTAACAACATCTAGCTCTGGTAGAACACCTTCAAGAATCTTTTCACTCAGATCGTGGTATGATTTGATCATTAACCCAACAAACAATTGTATCAGGAGAAGGAATTGGTCTATATCTAATGCTACCTACTGAAAGCAAAGATTGCATGGTTAAAAGAAATGAATTTATTATATAAAACGAGTATTGCAAAATTAATAATAATAATAATAATAATAATGTTTGAATTTAAATTGGAGCGTTGCGATTTGAATATTACCGCTAGAAAATTACGTGAAAACGGAGTCGGATAAATTACTGATTTTACTCTTATTCCCAAGCTATGAAGTTACTGAAATACTGAATATTAAACAAAGAGACGAGAGATTGCGTAGTTCTGAGTCATTCGCGCTTACCACTGGAAATTGCCGTAGCATTTCCCTCGTACTGGATGTTGTAGAGAGCTTCCCACAGCCTCCTGGTCGTCGTCATCTTCTTCGTTAGTTGATGAGATACTTGTAGATATAACTTATGGTCCGAATATCGGAACCAACCACACGTACAACCACACTGGTTAAGTTTTACAACGATAGTCGCCTTGCCTCCACGGCGCGCAAACCATATATGCACTCGTCGCATCCCCTCTACGGAGCCGTCTTCCAGTCGCCCGGTCTCCTCTGATTGGCTGATACACCACGCGCTACCCCCCCTCCTCAGGGTCATTACACTCGGCGCGAGGATGATGTCGATTACCGTTCCAGACTATTTCGCCTTTTCTTGAAGCAGCAACCCAGGCTTGCGTCATGCTACTCGACAAGATTAAGCCTGTAGCCGAATTCCCCGTGACTCATCTCTCTCAAAATACCCTAACTGACAAAACTCCGTAAAATTCCGTAATCATATAATTTTCTTACGATAATGTTGTTCGTAATAATTTGCTTGATAGTGTTTTCTATAACATAGAAAACCTATCTGATTACTTATAATTTTATAAAAAATGCTCCAAAGAAATACCTTAATAATAATAATAAGTTAATAATAATAAGTTACATGAAAACTTCTCTTGGCTGAACAATTTGCCGCGTAAATAAATATAGAATGGCTTCCTACTGACTTATGCCAGTTGCGTAAAATCCCCTCGAAAAACACGTTACAAGACCAGTAGGATATATGAAAATAGGCTATTTAGTTCTTCATGGAACTACTTGTTTCACAATGCTTGTTCGTCTCGTGATTAGGCACCAATTTTTTTCCCCTTCAACTGAGTGTTGATTGTGATGCGGAGAGAACGTGCGCAAGCGGAGTGGGAGGTGGGTAATCTCGCTCGAACGAGTTCCTGGGACTCATGGTACATATTTTACAACTTGTAGCTCTGGATGTCGAAGCTCATGAATAGAGGTGGAGCACAAATTACCCAGGAATTAGAGAAATTACTGTTAGTCATGCCATTACAAGAAAAAAATAGACGGTCTATCTCGGCTGCTCGTGTAGGAAGCCAAATTACACTGAAGAAAATGGAAATTGCAACACCATGAAGGCATTGGTCGTTGGTGTGATTTTCAAGATATGGAACGATGCCATGTAGGTATGTAAACGATCAAAGTTTCAGACCCATTAGATTGTTGCTACAGGTCTCCCCACGTGATTGGTCGCGGAGGAATCAACTCCAGTATACAGACTCCGGTGTAGCGTAGTTGACTTGCAGTCTGTGCAGTGAAGTATTTCCCGTCAAACATGCCTCGACGACAGAGAAGAGCACGCTATCAACAACTGTCGCCGTTTGAGAGGGCTCGGATAATTGAGCTGTGTGAGGCTGGATTATCGCTATGGACTGTCGCTGCACGTGTTGGCAGACAGGCATCTATGGTACAACTAGTGATGTGGGCCGGGTAAATACCCAGTGGGAAGGTAAATATAAATTGGGTATTTACCTGGTTATATACCCAGTGGTCATTTAAATACCCATAATGAGGGTATTTTCAGTTTTTTGAGCTTTGTATAACACTTTTTGATGTGTTGATGAAGTGTTGTACAGACAAGGACTGAAACAGATATTTCATGCCTTAAATTGAAATCAGGAACAATATTTATCCTTCAAAACTATAAGAAAAGGAAAATGGACGACCGGGTATTTTTGGGTATTGATATTTTTTGGGACTGTAACATTGTCTTTAAGTGTGTTTTTTTCCTTAAATTAAAGTATAATATTGGATAAAACCTTTTGGTTGTTTTGTGTTTTAAATTTTTAATAAATATCAAGATATTGAGAAGGTCGAGTTTTATTACGGTACTGGAAATGCGCAACAAAGATGTGGGAGGGAAAAGCTACCTTTGTAGTATAAGAGTAGGCTATATGCATATTAATTGTTAAAGTGCTTTAAGCTATTTTTCATTCAATTTTAAATGTAAAAAAATATTATTTTTTAAAATCATACTCAAAATAATATAAATGCATGTCAGGAAGTTTTTGTAGTATGTGGGTCCTAAATGGGTGGAGATGTATGCCAGCAAGCATATGGGTTGGCAACACGTCTCCGCTCATTCTACCAAGAATTCAAACTGACACTGTACTTCCCTCCCATTTTCTATTTTGTTCGATGCCTGCTGTACTTAAATTAACTTTTTCAGTGTAGTGGAGTTGTTAGTTTATATCTCCCGATCTAATTCCAAATTTTAATTCTGTTTTTAAGTCCCAATTCTAATAATATTTAATTAGATTATCCAATGTTGTTACAATTCTAAAAAGTTTATGTAGAATAGTTTGCATACCGGTACCCTTTTTTAAGGTTCAACTTATGACGACACAGGATTTTTGATAAAATCTAAAATACCCGGGTATTTACCCAAATTGGGTATTAACCAGAGTATATATCCTGGGTATTTACCCCGATTTATAAATACCTGGGTATTTTACATCACTAGGTACGTGTATGGCAGCAGTGGTCAAATGAAGGTACCCACACTCGTATACCTGGCACAGGCCCAGCGCGACAGACAACTGTGAGAGAGGATCGCCGCATCATTCGGATGACCCGGATGGAACCCCATGCAACAGCAGCGCAAATTCGAGCAGCTGTGGCACCCCACGTTACACAACAAACAGTTGGTAATCGCCTGCGTGCAGCTGGCTTACGATCTCGTGTCCCTGCAAGTGTTACATTAACCCCACAACAGCGACGTGTAAGGCTGGCCTGGTGTCGAGAACGATCGACGTGGGTCGACGAATGGCATAGGGTCGTCTTTAGTGATGAATCGCGCTTCTGTCTTGCCCGCAGTGATCGCCGGAATCGTGTGCGCCGACGTACCGGGAAGAGGGGCCGCCCAGATCTTATTGTCGAGAGGCACACAGGGCCAACACCAAGCATTATGGTCTGGGGAGCTCTTGGCTTTAATGTGAAATCACAATTAGTGCTTGTTGAGGGCACTATGACTGCTCGACAGTACGTTGAAAGGGTACTCAATCCAGTGGTTGTCCCTATGATGGCGAACATTCCTAATGGGATGTTTCAGCAGGACAATGCCCGGGTTCACACTGCATGCATCTCCAGAGAAGCTCTCCACGACATCACAACCTTAGAATGGCCCGCCAGATCCCCGGACCTCAGTCCTATTGAGCATGTGTGGGACATGATGGGTCGACAACTGACCAACCGTCCTCAGCCACCCACAACTCAGGAACAACTGACCCGTGCAGTGCAGCAAGCATGGGCCACAATTCCTCAGGAAGCGATCCAGGGCCTTATTGACTCCATGCCTCGCCGAATTCATCAATGTATTTCAGCTCGTGGTGGGCACATCCTGTATTGATAGTTGTCCAAACTTGCGGTCAGAGGGACCTGAAAGTGTAATCATCGAATCGCAACCGAACACTTGTCCTGCATGTTCAATTGCAGCAATGTAGTACCACTCCTTCTGGGTGTTGCAATTTCCATTTTCTTCAGTGTAAATATCACCTCTGGTGTACTCGCTAGCATTCTTGGCTGTCGCCCCGGAGGTGCGGGTTGATTTCCGGCTCTGCCAAGAAACTTAAATTCTGATCTGAGGTCTGGAGCGGGCTACACTCAGCCTCGTAAGGCAAAACTGAGGAGGAGGGCTTAATCCCCACCTCAGCCATCCTAAAAGTGGTTTTCCGTGGTCTTCCATCTCTATTCCACATCTATTAGACAGCATTCCCCCCCCCCCTTTCTTTCTATTATATAATACCTAAGTACACGGAGCTGAAATAATGACGTTGTTCCCAAGCCCCTAAAAGGAAACAACGGCTGTTAAATATTCATAAACTACGTACGATTATGTTTGGTCGTCATGTATCACCTTAAAGAAGTCTGCAAATTCATTTGAAAACTCTTGATTTGTTCCTATCATGTCTTGCCAGAGTTTCATCTGCTGATGGCACTTATATTTTCACTTACTATTTTAAAAAATCGGAATTGCTTGGGAACTTCATTAAATTTTCAGAATCATCTATACATGTCTTGCATGTGGATTCGATCGACGCCATCGTTACCTTCCTTGTCTGTTTTTTTTCTGGTGGTATGAAGAAAGTTTTTATTTTCTTTCCGTGATATTCGGCAAATTTAAATTATCCATAATATCTAAAGTAAACCAACCAGGTTGGCGACCACGGGACCCCAGCTGAGTCCAGCATTGCTTCCACTTGTGCCGGGCCCCTCTCCGTATTCTTTCCTGTCGACATCTCTTGGACAACTCATGTTCTTTTCCGACCCTGACGGTATTAGGGTATCCGAGGTCTAGGGAGTCTCTTCCTTTCCCGCCTTAATTGGCCCGTGTCTCATCTTTCCTGATCCCTCATTCTTCGAGGGGTCAGACCTTATCGTGGAAAGTAAGTGGGTGTGTCCGTGTTACAGTTTGACAAGCTACTTTTATTTCAAGGAAGTTAACACACTACAACAATCATTTAGCTTCAGTAGAAGCTCCGGCAGATGGCTCCCGTTCCTCCACAACCTCCCCACCCTGGTCTTTCCCGATCTCCAGAGGGATGACCAACTGGATTGGTTGAATTATCTGCGTGCCGCAGGTGGTCCTCAGGAGTACGGTCCGCGTCACGCCGTCTCTGCCAGGTCGAAGTTATTCTATTTGTGCCAACTTCCACATATGGCGTCACACATGGTTCTCCTACAGAAGTACGAAGTCTCCTATCTTGAGCGCCGCTGACTTGCTGCGGGTGTTTCGGACGTGGTGGAAAGATCTCAATTCTAAAAGGCAGTCCTTTGTCCAACGTCTCCAAAAATCGTCTGCAATTCTTTGTAACAGTCTGTACTTCTTGCTTAAGTTAACGTCTGTTGTTGGTTGTCCGGATGGTATTGCTGTTAAGAGTTTTTCTTCATTCAAGAAGTGGGCGGGTGTTATTACTTCTTGATCATCTGCCTTGGTGAGTGGTCTGAGTTAAGGGCGGCTTCAATACTGATGAGCAGGGTATTAGTTTGTTCCTCGTCAATTTGCAGTTTTCCTAGAGTCTTCCGTATACAGCGCTTGACAGAGCTCACCATCCTCTCCCACCATCCTCCCCACCAAGCCGCTCTTGGTGGGATGAACTCCACGTGACGTTGCGATGTGCGAGGTACTGGTTAGTCTGGGAATCTGTCAGCACTATAGTGAAATGTTGTAGTTCTTTTTTGGCTCCATGGAAAGTTTGAGCATTATCTGAGTATATGGTATGTGGCAGTCCCCTCCGTCCGACAAACCCTTGGAGTCCCATTAGGAAACTGTCAGTGGCTAAGTCCGTAGTCAGTTCAAGGTGAAGTGCTCGTGTGGTCGAACAAGTGAATAGAAGAATGTAAGCCTTCTTGGTAGTAGCGTGAGATTTAATGTAGAGGGGTCCGGCGAAGTTGGTCCCAGTGATTGCGAAAGGCTTAGTGGGTTGAACTCGGTCAGCTGGAAGTGGTGCTTCGATAGCTTCTGCGTGTCTGTTGTGAGCTATTTTGCACGGTAGGCAATTATGAAGAACTTTCTTTATAGCTTGGTGTGCTTTCAGAATCCAAAATTCTTCTGAGCTCCATCAGAACAACAGGAACTCCAAGATGATGCAGTTTGATACGGGTGTGCATTATTAACAGTTTTGTAAAATTATGAGAGCCATGGGGGTGTTTTTCATCTGAAGTAAAGTTGGAAAAATGTAATCTACCACCTAGGCAAATTAAGCCATTTGCCAAATAGGGGTGGTAACAAGCAATTCTGGATGTTACCGGTAAACATTTCTATTTGTGAAGACATGCTTATTCCTCAGCGAAACATTGTGATTGGATGGCTCTAATCCAATACATACGGGCGTCGTGTAATTCGGAAGCTGTGAGATTTGCTGGCGGTCGTTTCTGCGTCCTCAAAATGTAAACTAACCTCTGGACGAATACGGTGTGTAAAACCTTCCAGTAGGAGGAATATTTTGAAACCTGAAGGAGTGGCTCAAACACAGTGACAAGCAGTGTTTGTTTTATCATTTTTTTTGCTTCCGGAAGTGTCAGGTTAAGGAAGCCAATATCGTTAGGCCAACAAGTAGGGGGCTGTGTAAGCCAAACAGGTCCCTTACACCACATGTCAAATGAAGCGAGTTCATCGGCGGGAAGTCCTCGGGAAAGACAGTCTGCTGGGCTGTTTGCTCCTGGGCAGTGTCGCCATTGACCTGGACTAGTGTAGGTCTGGATTTCGGTTACTCTATTGCAGACAAAGGTCTTAAATTTATTTGGGTTTCCTCTTATACATCCTGAAGTTACCATAGAATCACTCCAAACAGCATCCGAAATTGGGTAGGCTGTCACCTTACAGAAATAGTCACGCAGTCCAGCACCTATAAGCGCTGCGAGGAGTTCCAAGCATGGCAGTGTAACTCTTTTGACCGGAGCGAGACTATTCTTGCTACACATAATTTGTACTATAACGTGGTGGCCTGTGGGAGTCCTAATGTAAAGCGCTGCACCATATGCCCGTTCAGAGGCATCACAAAACACATGAACCTGCGACCCTCTTTTATGTGTAGTGCTGACACAACGAGGAGTTTGAATGTGCGATATTGAATAAAGTGTAGATATCAAATGATTCCATCGTAGGCCAACTTCATGTGGAAGAAGTTCATCCCATCCAACCCCCCTGATCCAAGCATCCTGGAAAATGATTTTAGCTACTATGGTGGTTGGAGATATTGGACCCAATGGATCTTACAGTTTAGCACTGGCTTGCAGTAGTTGCCTTTTGGTAACTGGATTGGCTATTATTTTATCTGCAACGTCTCGATGATCGAAGTGGAAAGTATCATGTTTTGTCCCAATTAATACCCAGAACTTGCGTTTGTTGTTTCACCTCTTGGCCTTCAGCCTTCCAAATCTTTTCCATTTGCCATGAGTTAGTTGCCCATTTCGACATGGGCATGTGTATTTTCTTCATCAGAGATACAAGTTGGTAGTAGAGGGAGATTACTTCATTTTCACTCTGTACGGATGCAGCAAAGTCATCCATGAACATATGATGATCTATGAGAGCGGCAACCTCAGGAAATTCCTTTTTGTGGGTGATAGCTAACTCTCTCAGTGTAGCGGAGCGAAGGAATGGACTGCAGGTGAGCCCAAATGGTAATTTCGTGAAACGGTACGCTACAATGTCCTTCGTCAGAGTGTAGTTCTCATCGGAGCTCTGGATGCAGTGAAACCAGAGAAAACGTGTTAGGTTTCTGTCCTTTGTATGGAGAGCTAGTTGTAGACATGCTTGGCTTATATCTCCTACAGTGGCCCAGGGGAGCTGCTGGAATTTTAGCATCATAGAAAGAATGTCTGGAAGGAGATTGGGACCTACTTCTGAAGTGTCGTTAAGAGAATGTTCCCTTCTCGTGGGCTCCTCCGTCAAAAATGAAACGCCATTTAGAGTTTCCACGTTTCTCTTTCCTAAGTGGTGGGGTAAGTAGAAAGTATCTTCTGTTCCATCAGTAGGCGGCGCTATTTCTACTTGTTTCTCTCCAATGTAGTTTAGCATTTGCTCGTGGTAAACATCGCGTAGCGTTTCGTCCTTTTCAAGTCTCTTTTCGAGTACACGAAATCGTTGCTTAGCATTTTCATAGTTGCTAGATAGTGACGTGCTCCTTTCCGGGAAGAGATACCACTCTTCGTCCATCTTCAAGTTCGTGTTAATCATGAAACTGAGAAAGTAGTGAAGAATCCTTTTCAGTCATGGTTCGTGATTGTTAAACTGAGATCCCTATTGTGTCTAAATCCCAGAAGTGGCGAAAGTCGTTGTCTACAAGAGACTGTCTTGATCAAGATAGATGTAGTTGACACTCACGGAATTTGTCTTTATTCCTGACCGGTTTCCACTAAGAATCCATCCCAGATGTGATGGCAGTAGTACTACTGATTGAGAAAGTCGTATGGGTGAAGTGTCTTCGACAATACGCCAGTATTGATCAACACCAATCAGGAGTACAATAGGGAGATCAACGCAGCTGTGCTTGGGATCCGCCAGTAATAGTTTGCGCATTTTCCCTAGCATGTAAATATCATGAGGAGCAGTCGGATGCGGGGAAAACGAGTGATTACATTAGAGTGCAGTGACAGATATAATGGAATTGGCCCAAATCCCTTTTCATGTTTAGCTGAATCAATCTGCGTTGGCCAGAGGAAGATGATTTAGTTTCGAAAGAACTTAAAGATGGGAAACTATTGCCGATTACCTCTAAGCGTAGTTCATCAATTAGGGTCTTAGGAGGACTGGCTACCTTCGTCTAGGACACATCTGGTAAGTTTGCTGATCCCTGTAGGTCCAGTAATCCACACCTGCGCTGTCTGCAAATACGTGAAATCTGGGGATGATGCGTCTATCTTACCGACTTATGTTGCTGAGTTGCGTGGGTTTGGTAATGGCGAATTGCCAATGGTGTGGCAAATTGCTTTGTTTGCTTTGCTTTACAGATCGAACATTGTGCCTTTTCTTTCTTACTGCATCCCTTAGAGCTGTGGCCACGATTGAGGCAAAGGAAACAGCGGTCTGCAGCCTTCAGTTTGGCAATACGGCTATTTACATCTGTTATAGTCCTGCAGTCCTGAGCCCAGTGGTTTTGACCCTCGGAGAAGACACAAAATGGTCCTGTACGTCTCTTCTCTCGCGCAGGCTTCCTCCGGGTTGACTGGACATGAAGCGTTGCAGCGGTAGGAGTAAAGTCGGAGTTGGCTATTGTTGCACCGCGGATCTTCATTTAAGAATACCATCAGTGCGGAGATATCGCTCTCAGGTGTATTCGTCCTTTTGGAGTGGATAAGCCAGCGTCTGCAGATATCTTCGGGGAAGGCTCGTAGGATTTTCGGAGTTAGTACCCTACCTTATACGTTTACGTTTTCACCTAACGATATCAAAACCTGGACCCGCCGGTGACATTCAACATATGTCACGTTCAGTGACTCAGGGCTATCGTGGAGAGTTGGTTTAAGGTCCTCTAAGTAGTCCAAATGGGCCTGAATGGTTAGAGTTTTGTCCCCATATTTTGATTTAAGAATTAGTTTAGTCCGTACCTAGGTATTGTCATTCACGGCTATTCCGTCGACGAGTCGTTAAGGTTCACCTTCTAGGTACCCCCGTAGGAAAACGTGCTTGTTCACAGTAGAAAGGGTAGTGTCCTGATCAACTGACATCTCGAACTGCTCCCAGAACCGGGACCAGCACTCAACATCCCCTGAAAACGGCTCAAGTTTGATAGGAGGTAGTTTGATGGAATGAAGAGGAGTGTGGGCTGAGGGATTCGGCACATTAGTCATGCTGGTTGGGTTGGCAGCAAGTCTCTTTTCAAGTTCCCGCGTGGCGTTATGAATTTCCCGTTTAGCGTTGTCAATATATTCTTAACAGGTTACCACGTCGTCGTCGTATTCAGTCTCGGATGGAAGGTCATGAATAGCGTCATCTAGAGACATCAGACGATCCAGAGTTTGCTTACGACGATTTGTAGAATATTCGTAGTCTTCTACGGAAGATCCCTCTGTAAATCCATTTATTTCTGAAGAAAATAGAGTAACATTGGTCCTTTCTCTCTTTCGTTTCTGCTTCAAATTGGATAACGTTGCCAGTCGGGCTTCACTCATCTTGATGATGATAATAAGTGCTGACTCTAATTCTAAGAGTCTCTAAGTACAAGTTTGAAGCGTGATATGATCCGTGACTACTCTGTGACTTCGTGTAGAATCTCGGCAAACTGCGAAATGGCGTTAATTCAGTGATAGTCGATAGTTGATTTAGTTTGCCAACAGGTGGCTGGGAAAAATGACAGTTCCGAAATGTCGAGTAGGCCGTGAAATTCTCGTAGCTCACCTCGAATCTATATGGAATGAGGAAGTTGAGGTTTATGTCAGTAGAGATCGCTAGTAGTCACGATGAGCGTGTTGGAATCTCTTATAAGTATTGTAACCTTTATGCATCTGTGATTGCATAAATTCTACATATTTATTTCAACAAGATTTTATTCATGTTTCAAAGCTGGTGTGAGAAAAGACGTTGCTTGTGGACCAGGGCACAACAAAGGGAGGCCCGTACGTGCTTTACTGAAACTTTCACCCAGCGCAGACAATGACGGTAGGAAGAGAAAGCCAACATCTGGAAGCCACATGCGCTCAGACAACGCAAAACGGTGTTTCAACCAAGCGGGTAAATACGAGAATTTCAACGATCACTCACTAGATAAACCCCGCCCATTTGAGAGAAATTGGAGCAGTAATTAAAATACAGAAACAGGAATTACACCATCGTATAGGGGACAATCCCAGCCTCTCAGAAGTATCGTCAAAATTTAAATTGGATCATTCTGTGATTTTTTCCAGAATTAAAATGAAATCAGTGGGTGGATTTAAAACTACCAATAGTAGCGAGGGACGCGAGACGCGACCAAATCCCGCCGAAATTAAGGAACAATGAAGGGAATTACGGAGCTCATTACATAAGGATCCAACGATCGGATTTTGGATAAAAAGAAGTCATAGAGACATTAGAAATGAGGACGTTCAAAGGAGCTAATTTGTATACTCATGCGAGTGTTATTATGGAAATAAATTCTAAAAGCTCCCCACTCCAAGTACTTCTCCGAGAAATCATATAAATAATAGCTCGAGACGCAGCGAAAACAGTTCGTATCCGGGTGCTGCATGAGGCGGATTCGGGCGCTGCATGAGGCGGAAGCCCAAGCCCGTAGCCTTAAGAATATTAATAATTTGTACAAGTTTTATAAGTAGAAGCAGTTCTATCTTTGGAATTTGAATATCGCTAAGTATTCGCGAGTGCGAATTAGAACAGTGCATACCGTGACAGTACGACAGTTATATGATAGATATAGCCTTACGAGCTATTAGTAGCTAAGTCAGTGATCTAGGAAGCTATTGAACTATCAGCTGAATGGAGTAGGTTGATGATAGCTGTAGGAGGTAGGAGCTACATACGCGAGAACCGTGCATTGTGATGATAATAATAATAATAGTTCACAGTGGACCTTTGCTTTGGTGAATTTTGGAAACCGTGTGTAAATTATCCTCCTTGCAAGATGAACCAACTGATCCAGAAGACTGATATCAAGGACCAGAGCATTGCCATCAGGATGAATACGAGATAAGTAGATATTGTATGGGGCATGTTTGCCATAGCGTATCCCATCATGGGAATCGGATAAGTTTATCTCGATCATAAGCAATTATGATAAAATAGATATTTTAGGCATAGCAGGCATGTTTTGTGTAGATTTGTGTATATTTGTCAGTTATGATTATTTTTTGTGTGTTTTATAACGTAAATTAGTATATGGGCATCAAAATTTTGTTTTAATATGTTTTGTTTGAGGGTGTCAGTAACTTTGCTGAATGCACAATTAAGGGAATAATTGGGTTGATAGTGCTTACGCACGATATTAACGTACAAGCTAATATGGGGAAGACAGCTCGATATTGTGACAAAGACCAGTAGTGACACTGAAATTATGTGAACAGTAAGTATGGTAATTGATAATCACAAAGGTAAAGAAAGGTAAGACAAAATGGCTGGATGATAATATAATATTCAGAAAAGGTTGAGAGTTGATCCTGGGTTGAGCTGAAATTAATAACGGAGGTGGTATTCCCGTGTTCTACGATGATATAGAAATGGTAAGTGAAATGATTGAATTCATTGTCTGATGAGAGTGCGCTATAGCTCCGTCGGAAAGGTAACTGTACAGCTCGAACTCCAGGTAGTCAAAGGGAGCCGGTATAAGACTGCGGCCAGCCGTCTGAATTCTAAAAGTAGCATTGAAGGTTATTGCATGCCCAGCTGGTTAGTGTGGTGTGAGAATGTCTGTCACAAGGTCGAGGGATAGCATTGTTGTCTTTTGAGGGAAGGTAGTCTGGCTTCCCAGGGTTTCTTTTTGTACCGCTTTAGGAAGCGACGTCTTGTATTGTCATTATTTTGAGTGCATTCATTATAGTTGTTTATTTATCAAGAGTAGTGGGGCATCGGCCACCGAGATGAGTTTATTTGATGCTTCATGTATGTTGACTTGTTTGTTGTACCGTATTTAACAGAGTCATGGCTCTGAGTGAATTAATTGTTTATAAGCTAGAACATGCACACATGCCTGTGGCCTAGAATAAGTATGTTGCCTTCATTGTCTGACTCTTGTGAGGAAGGATGATGTCCGAACCCTAGAAACCAATTTTGCAAGTAATAAACATGAGTGCGCATATTTTTTGATAGAATGCCTGGGTTATTCAGGCCATAGTTTTGATGAATTAAGTCTGTTGACGTTTTATTTTGAATTTGAAGCAGTGGACTGCAGTGAAATAGATTGTTTTTCTTTTTCCTGGTTTCAGCCAGTGTGATTAATTTACTTTTGCATTTTGATGTTGTTGATTAGAATAATTTAAGGGAGTATATTTTGTTGTTTTATTGTCTATGGATGGGAGTAAATGGGAGATGATGTTTTTGTGAATAAAATTATTTTATATTAGGAGTTCTCTGACATACTGATTTTAAGTTAAGCCTCCTGTGATCCTTGACGATATTCCTAGGATATTTAGAATAAGTTAGAGCCACCCCGAACAGACCACTACCCGAGCTAGAGTCGGCATCCTAGAAAATATTGAAGGGTACAGTATATAACCTCTTTGGCTATATCGCGTTAAGGTTATAGCAAGAAATGTATCAACTAACTTCCTACAGTGACATTTTATATACCGCAATCAAAACGTGACAATTCATTGCCAGTCTAATGCTCTTTCAAATACTCCATAAGTTATTCAATCATCTCAGTACTTATCTGTCGTGAAACGATAGTCTCCAGCGTGGCTTGTTCTCGATTCCAATCTTTTGTCACTTGAATCCCCCGAACTGTAGTTCGAATTTTATCTCGTGTTTTCCGTCACTAGTCTAATTACCGGTAGTCTTCGAGTTCCCGAGTTTTTCGGCACCAATAAATAAATAAATACATATATATCGTGAAAAGTAAGTGGGTGTGTCCGTGTTACAGTTTGACAAGCTACTTTTATTTCACGGAAGTTAACACACTACAACAATCATTGTGGTGTTTGAAGCCATATTTTCAGTGTTGCCTTAGTAAACAAGAGTTTAGTGCTTTTCAGTCGGTCAACACGAATGTACCCAAAAGAGATGGGTTATGCCCTAATCCTGAAATACATTACATGAGATTAATAAAACACTAGGATGACCAGTTTCGATCGTCAAGCGATCATCATCAGATCCATTACACTTAGGCTACAAAATCTATGTTTGAAATACAGGTGAAAATATTTACAATATGTACAATTATTTAGTTGCAGTATTGGTACTGCAACTGTCAGTGTATGCTAAATGCAGTATATATGTTAGGTGAAATGCTAAATGGTGATAGCTATCCGTAGATTGTACTTTAGAGAGATTATATGGTTGTAAACTATGGTTAAACTATAAAATTTTAGGCTAACTACTTATCTGATTGTCTTCCGTACAACAGCTACTCGCAGTTTTCGTGCTCACTGGAACTCACTGTGCGGTAGACTGCGGTGGTTATCTTAACGACTGGTTTTTTCCTGCTTTCCCCCCCCCCCCCTGCTCCTACGTGCTGTGGGGAGTGATAGCGATGTGTTTATGTGAGGTGTTGCCAACCTAGATAAGGTGTATGTTATTGAATGAGGTGGGTCTACAATTATTAAAGACCGTGGATTAGCCCTCGCCACGCGTGGAGCATAACCCATTCGAACTAAGCGTTGACGGTCTTATGAGGACGTCCCGGCACCTTTAATACTGCCGCGAATATGGGCCTTGGTTTATTGCAGAAGAAAAGTACATCGTTCACCTGATCCAGATAACATTTACCTATTAATAACCCCCTAATTTCCCCCCTTTTTTATCTAGCTTGGCTGTGTCGCTAAATTGTGTTTTGTTTCCGACAGGGTGTGTTTTTTAGTAGCGTGAAGAGGGGTGAGCTCTCCATGAACGTGTGTTCATTTAGATTGTAAATGATTCTAAATGAACACACGTTCATGGAGAGCTCACCCCTCTTCACGCTACTAAAAACACACCCTGTCGGAAACAAAACACAATTTAGCGACACAGCTAAGCTAGATAAAAAAGGGGGGAAATTAGGGGGTTATTAATAGGTAAATGTTATCTGGATCAGGTGTACGATGTACTTTTCTTCTGCAATAAACCAAGGCCCATATTCGCGGCAGTATTAAAGGTGCCGGGACGTCCTCATAAGACCGTCAACGCTTAGTTCGAATGGGTTATGCTCCACGCGTGGCGAGGGCTAATCCACGGTCTTTAATAATTGTAGACCCACCTCATTCAATAACATACACCTTATCTAGGTTGGCAACACCTCACATAAACACATCGCTATCACTCCCCACAGCACGTAGGAGCAGGGGGGGGGGGGGAAAGCAGGATAAAACCAGTCGTTAAGATAACCACCGCAGTCTACCTCACAGTGAGTTCCAGTGAGCACGAAAACTGCGAGTAGCTGTTGTACGGAAGACAATCAGATAAGTAGTTAGCCTAAAATTTTATAGTTTAACCATAGTTTACAACCATATAATCTCTCTAAAGTACAATCTACGGATAGCTATCACCATTTAGCATTTCACCTAACATATATACTGCATTTAGCATACACTGACAGTTGCAGTACCAATACTGCAACTAAATAATTGTACATATTGTAAATATTTTCACCTGTATTTCAAACATAGATTTTGTAGCCTAAGTGTAATGGATCTGATGATGATCGCTTGACGATCGAAACTGGTCATCCTAGTGTTTTATTAATCTCATGTAATTTATTTCAGGATTAGGGCATAACCCATCTCTTTTGGGTACATTCGTGTTGACCGACTGAAAAGCACTAAACTCTTGTCTAAAACAATCATTAGCTTCAGTATAAGCTCTGGCAAATGGCTCCCGTTCCTCCACAGACCTCTTGTTTCCTTTTCGGATTAAGATTCCCGCACTGTTTTTGTTAATTGGCCCCCCGTGTATCCGAATTATCTTAAGCGAATTTTTTGAATCTACACAACATTTTGTGGGTACTGTCAATCTAAGTTGCATTTTGTGAGTCTTTCCGATCTAGATTGCATTTTGCAAGTATTCTCAACCTCAGGGATTGGCAATCTAAATTGCTCTTTAGTAAGTATTTCAATGTAGGAGCAGGACATTTTAGTGAGTATTTTGAATTTCAATTGCATTTTGTAAGTATTTAGACTCTACATTGCATTTTGTACGTACTTTGAACCTAACCTATATTTTGTGCGTCTTTTTCAATCTACTCCTTTTGAGTATTTTCTTCTAAATTCCCTTTTGTAAGTTCCCCACTTTGTGAGTCGTTTAATTCCGAGTTAAATTTTGTAAGTATTTTCAGTCTCACATAGGCTAATTCTCGTTGTGATTTCCATTTCATTGTCATTTTCGCTATCACCCAGACCATTTGGGGCCGATAACCTAGATGTTAAGACTCCTAAAACAACAATTATCATCATCATCATCATCATCATAATCGTCAAACCAACCAGTATATGAGAGTTTTGTGTGCTTGTAGACAGGAATGGTCTCAATAAATACTGCATGAATTTTACCGTAAAAATAATCGTCTGCCTTATTAATGTCACTGACTGTGCCACGTTATTCCCAATTACTTTCATATAACGATTAACTTAATCGGCTCGTTTAAAAGTATAAATCATGTCTGATGGGCCTTCATACGGGTTATCCATACAATACTTGTTCCATGTACAGTGTTGGATGATGGTTATCCTTTGTTACTAAGGAAATTCATCCCCCATTGACGAGATATAATCTTCGGTAAGTGTGTGAGTCTAATGTTTTGGAATTTTATTCAGAGAATTTAAGTAACATAAAATTGAAAAGTGTTTTTTTAATGTATATATATTAGGGAATCGCCATTTAATGGCATCTGGCTGTTTTGTTGAAGGCGCCTGCGTTCATAATATTGGTACCAAAGTCATTGTAATATTCTCCCAGATTATTATAGAACTTGATCAGGACATGAATTTGGTGGAAAATACAATATTTAAAAACATTAGGCTAATAAGCCTTATTGTTCATCAATACTTGTAATTGCTAACGCCTCATAATCTTCATGATACGAGTAAATCTAGTTTTAATTTACGTTGTATAAATTCTTACCGAATTCAATACTGCACCCCGTCTTTCATCTACCCCTTCTTGTGTAACGACATTACAGTAGTAGTCTAGTGTACCGACTCTGAAAGCTATGTCTCTGTCCCGAGAATAATATCATGCCTATTGCTCAAAATAGTTGTGTAGAAATGTGCTTTTGTATTTGAATCCCGAACATTTTGATAACAGAACAATCTGATGGATATCATGCATTTCCTACATTAATTTAAGTTTTCAATTTGTTTTAGCTCATGGCTCCTTTTTCCTCAATTTAAAGGCAATAGTTATTTATCCACAGGAGGACCAAGTCTCCCTCGCTGTGACAAAAAAGTCGCCGGTAACCCCCCCCCGTGAAAGTGCACTGGGTGAAATCAGACTATGCATCAGTGTGTGTAAGTGCAGGCACACAATGCGTCAACATCATGGATGTGTTTTCTGTCAGCACGAGTCACCGGAGATACTGAGTAAGTTCGAATGGGGGCGTGATTATAGGGGCCCACAAGTTCGGGCATCCCGTCTGAGAGATGCCAAAGGAGTTACATATGGCCAGTTCCCCTGTTAGCGATGTTATTGTGAAGTGAAAACTTAAGGGATGCACACAAACCAGACATCGCTCTGGTACGCTTAAGAAGTTAGCTTATAGGGACGGCCGAACTCAAAATCATACTCAACTAACCAGGGCATTTTTTCAGGGGGGACGTGGGGGTACGCGTACCCCTTAACACATTTGAAAACTGTTTAAGAAATATATTGGTACATTTTTATCTAGTCCGGCAAATATAACTTCCGACTTGAAAATTCATCGATCAGCTGGCGTCAACGCGCTGTTCACTGTTCACAACAGGTGGAGATTTCGAGTAATCCTCGATTTAAAACGATCTATTGAATCAGATTGTTTTGGTCGGCGACTTGGCACTCAGCAGAATAATCGAAACAATAGGCCATATCATTTTCTGCTCGACAAACGCTTTGTGTAATTGCTGCCTTATTCGAAGAAATTTACTTGTTTAGTCAAAAATAAGTAACATACTCTAACAATCGTGAAAAGGAAGTTCTGTTCTTATAAGCATGCAGGCTAGTGTTTGGAGGTGGGGTAGGTTGTTAGTTTGTGCGTGTGGTTAGATTTGAAGGATGAAGAAACTAACGAACTATTTTATATCGACCCAGGCATTGAAAAAGCTGAAAGTTAATTAATTAATGAGTTAATAAATTAACCCAATTCAACCTTTCATTTAACATGTCAGCCCAGAAAGTAACAACTGGACTCTGCAAATTGCCGAAAATTGCAAGATCATGATGTTTTGTAGACTACAACTGAGAGTACACCTTAAATTTTGTTTAAAAAAAAAGCACTGCTTAACCAATCATCAGGCGTCCTTGTCCACTATTGCGAGTGACTTTCGTTGTAGGTCAGGAACAGAGGTCAGTGATAGAACGATCCGTCGAGCTGCTGGGAGATATGCAACTGCGCCCATAATCAGTGGTATTTCCAGATCCTTTTAATTAGGCCGATTGAACTGCGCCCATAGTCAAGTCGGCCGTTAGCCCAAGTTCGGTTTAAGGGGAAGTGACGGACTGTCTCCCACCACTAGCTTCTGCACTGCTGAGAATAAGAGGTAGTCCCCCGTCCCGATAAGCAGCTGTACTACGGGCCTCCGGGGGTGGCAGCTAATCACACTAACCACTACACCACAGAGGCGATTAATAATAATAGTAATAATAATAATAATAATTAAACTCCACAGCCTTTTTCCAGTCATTGGACCAGGTCAGGGTTGGAATGAATGAAGCCCCCATCTAGCGGCGAGGATAGGCATTGTGCCGGCTTCCGAAGCCTGTCGCACTCCTCTGGGACAATCATTAATGAATGACAGATGAAATGAAATGATATTGGAGTGTGTTGCTGGAATGAAAGATGACAGGGAAAACTGGAGTACCCGGAGAAAAACCTGTCCCGCCTCCGTTTTGCCCAGCACAAATCTCACATGGAGTGACAAGGATTTGAAGCACGGAACCCAGCGGTGAGAGGCCGGCGCGCTGCTGCCTAAGCCACGGAGGCTACACTAATAATAATAATAATAATAATAATAATAATACATCTCTCTCTAATCCACCATAAATAACTTCCCCTCGAAACAATATAATAATCTTCTAAATGGTAAGATTAACTCAAACTAGATTATTAAACATTTTTAATAACACAACTATTTTTAAAATATTGTTAGGTTGTCGAAAACATCCCAATGTACCAGTTAATGCTAATATTGTTAGATCAAAAATTAAATATTAGTCTGTTTTGAAAACTGTACCTGTTTTATGTATCCCAGGCCAACACTAATCTCTTGTCCGCAATCTGGACAGGGTATATTTAGTTGTTCGCAATCTAGACGGTTTTTGACTTGTTCGCAATCAAGACACAACCGATTTGAAATGAGTCACTTCAAATTCACACCACTCGACACAACATAATTCGGTAGAGGGGAGGAGGGACCCTACCTGACCGCTCTCAATGGGCGCAGTTCCACTGCCACATTTACAGGTTGATGCTAATGACCAGGGTCATTAGTGAAGCTTCGGCGCAGTTCCATACAACTCGAGCTGCTGTCCATAAGTCACTGATCACAAGAACGAATGCGTTACGTCGCCTTGAGTTGTGCAAACAATCCCGCCATTGGTCTGTAGAACAGTGTAAAAAGGTTTTGTGGAGTGTAGAATCGCGGTGTATGAGGTGGCATTCAAATGGGCGTGTGGGGACTGGTGGATGTGTGAATAACTGGATTTGCCCGAGTGCGTTGTGCAGACTGTGAAACTTGGTGTAAATGTAATGGTCTGGGGCTTATTTTCGTATTGTGGGCTTGGACCATTAGTTTTGGATGATGGCAAAATGAATGCAGGTGTTTGTGAAATCATTTCAGACAATAGCATGCTTCCCACGCCGTGGCAACAGTTTGAAACCGGACCATTTCTGTATCAACATGATAATGCTCCTGTCTATAAAACAAGGACCATTTAATTGTGGTTCGAAGACAATCTTGTGGATTTGCTGGACTGGTCTGCTTGAAGCCTCGACATGAACCTCCATTGAACGTCTTTGGGATGATCTAGCTAGAGCGTCAGAAGCGTGCCAGATCAACCCGGCAACGATTTATTGTGCTTGAGGAAGAAAGGAAACAAATTCCGTACCTTCACTGTATGAGAACTTAGTGGAAAGATTAATCACTGTGGTAGTAGCAAAACGAGGTCCTGCTATTAGTTACTAGGCTTGCGTCTTTGGATCGAACAGCAAAGGCTGTGCTCTCCCCAACACAAACAAACAAGCACACTCTATTTCTGTTCTATTACACACAATATTGCTTACCGAGACCCCGTTATATATCTACAAGGCCTTTACACCAATGCATTGTTCATAATCTAGAAAAAATGCACACAAAATTAACACTCCAGATTCCTATCCACCGAACCATAGAGTTCAATAAATCTTTTGTTTGCACCACCTCACGCCTCTTCAACACCTTCGTTTTATGTAATTTCGTCATTGCAAGCACTAGAGCTCTCAAAAGTAGTCTTTCATTTTGCTTATTGGAGCAGTATTCCTCTCACATGTGATTTCTGCATTATGTTAAAATGCTATTTTTATGTTCGATTAGAACTTCAGGACAATAGCTGACAACCTACCTACGTTAATATCTTTTCTTGTAAGTTATATGGTGTTTGTTTTTCAGGTTGGTGCTGTGTCTGTATGCACTCGTTTGTATATTTTTTCCATTATTATTATTGTTAATTTTATTTTATTATTAGTCTTATTATTACTATCATTGTTAGACTATTATATAAACTGAGAATGTTAGCGATTTTTTTAAATTTTTATAAGCCCTAATCTTATTCTATGTATGGCGCTACTGTAGAAGAGCTTTTAAGCTCTAAGTAAAGCCGTGTAAATCAATAAATCAAATACACCTTCAGACTGACTGCATGGCTCAGCGGTAACGTTCTCGCCTGCTGTACCCAAGGTTGCAGGATCGAATCTTGGCGCAGCCAGTTGGCATTTGAGGGTGCGCAAATGCGAGGAAGCCGTGTCAGTAGATTTACTGGCACGTTAAAGATCCCCTTCGGGGCAAAATCCGGCACCCCGGCATTTCTAAAAGCCGCAGTAGTTAAATGGGACGTAAAACCAATAACATTATTATCTCTCTCTTCAACGAATCTCAATGTATTTGAGTGACTATCCCTGTATGCGGCCCGTGTTTCTTGCGGTCGTCTGTAACTAGTCTGTTGTACAATGATTAATTGTTTGAGGAAGTCGTACATGTGTACATAAGTTATATTTTCAGTTACTCTTCACACACAAAGACCATCTCGTGGTGTAGTGGCTACCATTCTTGGCAGTCTCCCTTGAAGTCTAGGTACGGTTCCGGCTCTGCCAAGAAATGTAATTGTGGTTGGAACGGTTTGCACTTAGCCCACTTAGGTAGGACGGAGAAGAGGTGGGTTCGAATCCCACCTCTACTCTCCTAGAAGCTTTCCGTGCTTTCCTATTTCTTCAAGTAAATGCCGATGGTACTTCATTTGTCATGGCCGCCTCCTTACCAATCCTAGCCTCAATTACACACACACTGTTACGAACCCCACAATAACACTGGCTATTAGACACACGGGACTGATGATCCCAATATCAAAGGCCCTAAAGGAGGGGAGGGGGAGATATGGGCTACATAGCCTTATTGATGCCACAGCTAAGTATAGTCTGGTATCTGAAACTATCGCGGATAAACCGGGAAACCTTGTTGGCAACGCAGACCACGCGGCCCTGCCCTATTCTTTCTGAATATGGCCTCGCCTGGTATTAAGACTTACATCGTTCTTTAGTGGTGACGTAATGGACTACAAACCGGGCTCTTAGTAGACACTGACGTAACAAAACGTCATAATACTGTTTAAGAACAAGTGTCATTATGTTCCACCTGTAGACCTCGTACATGTTAGGTAAGTGGGAGTGGCCTGGCGTGGGTATCTTACACACTTCATAGCTTTCAGTTACAGTACAATGAACAGTGGAATAAAAACCCAAAATACGTCAGCGGTAAAACATGTCCGTAACTCGATCATAATACCCTTGTACATAGTTATCTCCTGACACAGGTTATAATAACGTTACTCGCGTGTTGTGTATCTCTTGGTATATAACCAAATCCCCGCTTCTTGGATGTCACGGGTAATCTCGAGAACCACCGAATGAATTTTGATGCGGTTTTCACCATTCTGTAAAGGATATCTCGAGGAAGGTTTCTGTAGAAAATAATTTTTATGACCAAAGGGAAGTCAAGCACTAACGATTTCAGTGAAAAGGTCGATAAAAATACTGGCGTCCGTGCGCTTTTTAAACTTACGCTGGGCAAACCGTTAAACATATCTAAATACTGTGAGTGTAAGAATAGTTCAGCATGAAAAGTTCTACAAAAAAGACCGGGAGAGCATATCTCTAACTTCAATACAACGCCCACGATAAGTGTTTTTAAGTTTTCATTTCTTCCAACAATCTCCATTCAGTTACTGAGGCGACAGTTTACGAGCTAGCTAGGGGCGAGTCCATCACTCCAGTTACGGCTTAGCTAGTGGACGAGCTTATCGCCCCAGATACAGCCAGCAGCAAACTGTCGAGTGTGTTGAGTTAAAAACTTAAGAGAAGAGTGGTTGTGTTTGGAGTTTCCCTGGAAGTGCAACTCTGCTTTTCTTCATTTCGCCTGTGAACTTTTCGTTCCGCAAAATTCAGTCAATTTAAGATTGGACGTAAGGGGGATTATATTATATTAAATTATACTGATAGGCGTATAATCCCTACTTAGTATAAAACCAAGTCCACGATTCTTGGATGACACGGGTAATCTCTAGAACCATTGCATGGATTTGATGCGGTTTTCACCATTCTGTAAAGGATACCTCGAGGAAGGTTTCTGTAGAAAATAATTTATTTATGATCAATGGAAGCCAAGCAGTAATGATTTCGGAGAAAAAATAGAAAAGAAGAGATATCGTCCACTATAAGTGTTTTTAGATTGGACGGAAGGGGGATTTGTGTTTCATGCACCTTGCCATTCTTAAATTACCTCTGATAAGAATTTGTAGCAGTTGCATCGCCATGATAATATAGTTAATAGTCCAGTCAGTGATTTTAACCCATCATGCCGAGACGTAAAACTGATATAGATCGTAGTTCATTGGCATCGTAAAGAAGCGCTTATCACGTAATGCATTAACTGTTCCCGGGCGAAGCCGGGCCGGGTTGCTAGTATACAGGAGATTAGTGTGTCATAATGTTCTACTCGTTGAGATTTACTGAAGTATTTAGCACTAATACATTTCACTTAAAAGATTTGATGCATTAAATGACAATTCATGGTTGTTCGTTAACAAGGAAATAGATTGCATGGTGACTGGCTGCGTGGCTAAGCGGTAACGTTATCTCCTGCTGTTTCCAAGGGCACAGGATCGAATCCTGGCGCATTCAGCTGGCATTTGAGGGTATTTAAATGAGAGAGCCATGTCAGTAGATTTACTGGCACCTCATTGAAGATCCCCTTCGTGGCAAAATTCCGGCACCCCGGCATCTCTAAAAGCCGCAGTAGTTAAAAGTGTCGTTAAACAAGTAACATTTGGCTACTACTACTATTATTATTATTATTATTATTTATTATTATTATTATAGATTACATGGAAGCAATTTCGTAATAATGGACGTTGCTTCTCATATTGCTTAGCCTATTTTGATCGTAGGAAATAAAGGCGCACGAGGGTGTGTGTGTTTGGGTGGGTGGGTGGGTGGATGGGTGAATTTTTTTATTTCCTGGAGAGATTTCAATGAGACTTGTTGAGGACTAACTTGCCTCCGAGCGCTCTGGCGCACATCGGCCTTGATAAAATCAAAATATATATTCGTATCTCAATAATCCAGGATTATTCGAATTTAAATTTAGAGGCAATGGCAATCGTGTATTGTTACGTCGGTTACCGCCCGATGGCAGTTAAAATAGTGTTTGTGGAATGGTGGTCAATGGTAAGGAGAAAGTGTTCTGCAGAACGACAGGGACAATTTCTTACTGCATCACTTCCATAGTGAAGTCACAGCGTTTTTTTTAACAAGTACCACAGCGATGGATCAGACGCAGAGCGTGGCTCATGATCACATGATTAACAGTTACGTAAAACTACAAGTTTCCTTCCTTTCAGACACGGGAGCGACGGTGATCAGATACGCATATCCTGGCCACCACGTTCACCAGACACATGTTGGCCTTTCACCCAGGTGGACTGGGTTCGATTCCCGGTCAATGCATGTGAGATTTCCGAAGTGAAATCCCATGTCCTGTGGTTCGGATTCCACGTAAAACGTGGAGGTCCCGTGGCTCATAATCACAAGATTCACAGTCACGTAAAACTACAATCTTCCTTTTCACCACACACAATGCCGTGTTATTTCTTCCTGAGGGGTTACGTTAAGGATTAAGCCTTTGTCGTCCCCCCCCCCCCCCTCTGCCGTCGAATATTCTGAATCTGATGAAGCATTTCTAAGTTGGGACTTCGAGTAGATGTGAAGAGTAACAAAGGGCGCAACCATTGAGCATTTGCAATTGTAGGGTACCTGAGAGGGTAGTCTCTACAAAGTATTAATCTAAGGGTTGAAATAAATGTGTTTAGTGGGAAAGCTTGGCAATTACGAGTAAGAGGTGGTTATTAGCTAGTGGCTTGGGATCGTCAGTACGATCTGAAAGGAGAACTCCCCAATGTACTGCTTGGCGGGGTAGTTCAGGGTGTGAGTGTGGAAGGAGGGGTAGTTTACTTAGTGCTCTGTGCGCGGTATCCGTGCTAAGCGTTCTGATGTGAATCGTAAGCAGGCGAGCCTGCTGGAGTCAGCGCTGTGGCTGTGACGCTCTTCTGATGTCTCGAAGCAATTAAATAACAGTGCTAATACTAGATCCTACCTAGCGGGGAAGCTAAGAGGGTAGGATCTTATCAAATAATTAAATAAATAAAAAGACCAGTGGCTTCTACTATGTTTGAGTTTAATGAGTACTTCGGATTCGAAGTACTCCTGTAATTAGCAGTGCAGTTAATAAAAATAAGTAATTATCACAATCCAAGCACAGGGGGATGGGAGTGTAATTGAATGTGTGTGTAGTGATCGCTTAAGACACTTGCCCTTCGGCTTCCAGCAGCGATTCGGCACGCAGGTAACACTCAGACTGATCCGGAGGCATGACCTCCTGGAGTTTTTATAGGAGCGTCGCGCTGCGTTTGCGGAATTTGCACATTTCTCCCACGTCATAGCCCTCCCTGGGGTCGTTGGGCTTGGACACGAGGCTACCTGAGTTCATTGAGGCAATAATTTGTGTAGATGTGTAATTATGTAGATGGTTCTTCAAGTAGGTATGTGGCATTTGGTTTTCCGGGGGTGTTAGTGTTAGGGGATTTTGGTGGCATACCCTAGGGGTACAACAACCCCCTTTGTGGGGTTAGTTATCGTCCCCGATAACTGGACGAAGACGTGGGGGTGGTTTTTGGAAAATAGGGCATCTTCTTCTTACTTGTATGTCTTCTTTCTTCTGTTCTTCTCTTCTGGTATTTCCGTCCGGAAATGTGTTGGTGGCGTCGTCGGGGGTGTGTGGGTAGCCTCGTGGTAGATAATGTGTATAGGGGTGAGTAATGGGGCAGATAGAGAATGTGCATTATGGAAGTGATTGTCGAACGTTGGGGATTCGCAGAAGTGCCTTGTAGATTTATGTGCCTCCGGGTAGTGTCCAGCGATCATGTGTATGTGTATATGGTGAGGGGAACAATATTTCCTTACAACGTGGTATCAAAAAAATGAAAACAGTGGGGTGTGAAGCTTAAACATATATAAATGTCAAATGTCGTCCTGACGATAACGCAAGGATAATCCCATGATACAAAATGCATTCATATTACAATGTAAAACAAAAATAAAAGATACATTCATAATCCAAAACATTCAACATCGCCAATGCATCTGAAGTGGTGCATGAACACAACGTGAGGAAAAAAAACATCCTAGGGGTGGGGGGAGGATATACAATTAACATACCTCTGGTGCGGATGAAAAACTGCCCTCGTGTGCTCTGCACGTGTATAAAAGAGATAGGGTGGAGGGAAAGAACCAAAGATATGTCGCAGGGTGTAATTTAAGGGAAAATATGTATAAATGGTTTATTTGTGGGGAAGAAATGAGGCATTGGTACAACTGGGAGTTTAAAAGAACAGAAAGGAAAAACAATGTGTATTCTCTAAACTACAACACTATCATACTCTCTCAACTACAACAATACCATAACAATAAGACATTTTCTCAACTACAATAATATCATGAGTGCACTCTTAACTAATATGTACCTGAACGACTATTTAGTACCTGCAGGTTATTTATCTATATGTCTATGATATGACTCGCTCCCTGTGGGAAAGCGAAGTCATCTTGGCAGCACAACTCGTCCTTCACAAAATTAGGCGCGAGTTGTGTGGCCGTAGTGCACCTCTCATTGCAGGTGGCAAATTGTCATCGTTGATCCGACCTCCAGTTGGGGGATATCCCACAGGTATATCTCCACCGTGGTTCGGATTTTCACCTGAAAACGTATATCATGTGTGTGGGGGGAGGATCGTGTATGGGCCGTCTGAGAGTGCAATTTTGGTGAGGGGAATTTGTGTATAAAAAGACACATAAACACATCAAAAAAAGTTTTGCATCACCTCGGTTCCCAGATCTCCGGCATATAGACGTTGACTGTGTATATTGTATCCAAGATACAGTCCCTTTGACTGTTCATAGATGTCACTAAAACTGCTCAAAGATGTAAACAACCATGCATGAGCAGGGCCTATTAGACGGAGGGGGTACGACAGCCGATCAGTTCCAGTCATTCCACCAGGACGAAGGTACGCTGCTCATGTTGTCTGTAGTTCTACCATGCCTAGAAGGTCAATACCGCAGTTCGATCGCGTCCGCATTGTTACTTTGTGTCAAGAAGGGCTCTCAACAAGGGAAGTTTCCAGGCGTCTCAGAGTGAACCAAAGCGATGTTGTTCGGACATGGAGGAGGTACAGAGATACAGGAACTGTCGATGACAGGCCTCGCTCAGGCCGCCCAAGGGCTACTACTGTAGTGGATGACCGCTACTTACGGATTGCCGCTCGGAGGAACCCTGACAGCAATGCCACCATGTTGAATAATGCGTTTCGTTCAGCCACAGGACGTCGTGTTTCAACTCAAACTGTGCGCAATAGGCTGCATGATGCGCAACTTCACTCCCGACGTCCATGGCGAGGTCCAGCTTTGCAACCCCGACACCATGCAGCGCGGTACAGATGGGCCCAACAACATGCTGAATGGACCCCACGGAATTGGCATCACGTTCTCTTCACCGATGAGTGTCGCATATGCCTTCAACCAGACAATCGTCGGAGACGTGTTTGGAGGCACCCTGGTCAGGCTGAACGTCTTAGACACACTGTCCAGCGAGTGCAGCAAGGTGGTGGTTCCCTGATGTTTTGGGGTGGCATTATGTGGGGCCGACGTACGCCACTGGTGGTCATGGAAGGCTCCGAAACGGCTTTACGATACCTGAATGACATCCTCCGACCCATAGTGCAACCATATCGGCAGAATATTGGAGAGGCATTTGTCTTCATGGACGACAATTCTCGACCTCATCGTGCACATCTTGTGAATGCGTTCCTTCAAGATAACGACATCGCTCGACTACAGTGGCCAGCATGTTCACCAGACATGAACCCTATCGAACATGCCTGGGATATGTTGAAAAGGGCTGTTTATGGACGTCTTGACCCACCAACCACTCTGAGAGATTTACGCCGAATTGTCGTTGAGGAGTGGGACAATTTGGACCAACAGTGTCTTGATGAACTTGTGGATAGTATGCCACGGCGAATACAGGCATGCATCAATGCAAGAGGACGTGCTACTGGGTATTAGAGGTAGTGGTGTGTACTGCAATCTGGACCACAAATGCTGAAAGTCTAGCTGTATGATGGTACAACATGCAATGTGTGGGTCTCATGAGCAATAAAACGAGCTGAAATGTTGTTTGTGTTGATCTCTATTCCCTTTGTATTTAACGGTTCCGGAACTCTTGGAACCGAGGTGATGCAAAACTTTTTTTGATGTGTGTACATTATTGGTCATATCATGTTGCCATCTGTTGGGACAAAAGTACAAATAATATCAAAATAGAGGGTGTTCACCCTCGGCATCTGCGGGGTGAACCTGTGGATGTATACAAGAAAACATGTTATCATGAAAATATACCATGCGAATTCATTGTATTCGGGCTCCTCTGCGATTGCCCAAAATGGAGCTACTCCCGATGCATATGTGCAAAGCATGCACCACTGGGTGCGCTGTGTCGGGAGTTGGCGTCTCAGGTTTGCAATCTGTGCTGAAAAATCAAGACACAGATATATATATATATATATAAAAGATAGACTTAAAACTAATCATGGCCCTTCTCATGTATACTCCTATCTAGCATCCTAAAAGTGTGCACCTGTCTTCGAACTGAATGACTTTGTCGCGACTCATTAGCAACGCACATTAAAATACGTATCATATTCGTATAGTAATATCCTGGAGGTCACCCATTGTGGCGTGACTCTCTCTGCATAAAGAATCATAAACCATCGAGCACCCTGTATGGGAAATGGGTGTTCCCTTCATGCTGTCGGACCTTCCAGTGAAGGACACTCACGTGAACGGTATGGACCGTTCTGGTCGGGCTTACGCATCTGCGTAAGACCGCATTCGGCAAATTATATATTGCCGTCCAGGCAATATCAATATGTTCCTCCCCCTGGGGCACGACCAGTGATCAACGGTGGTTGTAACCTCGGCCAGGGAGAGAACCGTAGGCTCGTCGTATATCGCAAGTCTCAAATTATAGGTGATACCCTCCTGGGATATGAGCAGAGGAGAACATATATTCATTATTATTCAGTATTATTCATTATTATTCATTATTATTCATCTTCACCTGCCGCTGCAGGACTTATGTCTTCACCTGTGTTCGAAAACAGGTTTTGCTTCCGCTATGAAGCTGTTACTTAACCTTACAGACTAATTAACGTAAAGTAAAACGGGGTCGTCTTGGGAAGGAGGATGTATCCTGTCCGACGCGGGGGTAGTCAATCCCCTCATCGAACTATCAAGCCTCCATCCGCAGGTATAGCTTAGACGACGTTAGGGCATAAAAATGGGTATAACGGGCCCCGCGCTGCGGGAGACAGGCTAGGTACATTCTCGAGCGCGGGCGCTTGCCCACCCTAACATGTCGCCGCTATGACCTCCCGTAGTTCGTCAACGTCTACTTCCTGTCATGTCCTGGGCTATGCTTGCCCTGTGTCCTGGTCACAACTTACCAATTCCTATTTTCCCCAGGAAAATAGGGTCACATCCATCACAGTGCACCTTCGTGCACAAACTATAAAAAGATAAGTGTCAAGCGGTACTGTGTTTGTGTGGGGTGTTATAGTTATACGGGGGGGGGTTCTGTGGTGGCACAGTGCACTTTCATTGCGCCTGGCTGTCAGATATCTAGCAAATTTCAGCTGCGTATTATCCCCTCTCACATGTTAGTGGGTAAGTCAAGGATTTGGAAGGGTATTTCCGTGTTATTGGGAAGCTGTAAGCATGTTAGATTTCGTAAGTAACGGGTAAATGGATGGTGAGATAGGGCCAAGGAATCGTGGTCCTATGGGGATGTCGGGAAACGTTAAATGAAAGGATCGCTCGACCGGTGCGGGTGAGGATCTTATTGGGTTAGGAACTGGGTGTTCAGTGTGGTTGTTAGATACCGTACTGAAGGATGTAGGGTGACATATATGCTCTAAAGTCGCATGCAGGGTAAAAATGCTGGGTAAAAAATAAAACACTTAATGCACTGGTGCTAGCAGGTGATGCCTGGGACGCTAAGCTGTTAGCTTTATAGTTCCGAATGTTTATTGACATTTAGCCATGAGCGATATAGCATGTCGTGCACCCTGGTAATTGCATGATTACCAAGTGCCGTGCATTAATAGGGAACAGGTGTAAACATGTGTATCTGTAGAGTGTTAACAATATGTGGCGGGAGGGAGATGTGTTATTAAGCTTGGATGCATTAGTCGTAATGTATGGCATCTGTGGCCATACCAATAATATACTGGTGTCTGCACTCGTATAATATATACTTTAAACTTATATTCTAGGAAGCCTATATCCTAAAACTGGTCATCTAGTATCATTAAATAACCTAATCCCTTAACCTAGAGATTCTGTCTTTATATATATATATATATATTCTAAAGCAGGCTGAACCTTCGTGCCAGATATGTGTGGATTAAGTCCGTCCTATAGGGGGGGGGGGGCTTATTGCTTTAAAAATATCTTATCCGCCCTGCGGAAATGTGGGGGATCCATAAGTGTGTATTGCTATTCTAGTATTTGGGGGACGGACGGTATATATGAATGTCAGCTAAGTGTTAAATGGGGCTATATAGTCCAATAGATGTGGTGTTTTAACTGGGGAATTCAAGAGCGGTAAAATGCGCGTGGCGGGAATATTAATGCGCCACCGCTGTAGATGAGTTTGCTCAGCCGAGCCTGGAAGAGAATATCTTGCCCAAGATCGCTGTGCCGCGAATAAAATATAATAAAACCTCCTAGGTGAGAAGTATATCAATTTATCTGTAGTGTCACAGGAAAGTGCCCGTGTCTGCCTATGTTGGAGGGGGTGTCTATATAAGGGTGTATTCGAGGGCAAATGTTTACTGGAGCCTGATGAATAGATAAAAGAAAGTGCGTCTGTGTAAAGAGGCGCTCCGTATTTAGCATCGATAACAATGGCTCCTGCCGTGAAATATGCTGGCCCGGTGTTAAGTAGTGAGGGATGAAAGTGCTGAGCGTAAATAAAAATGTTGGGCTACCCTGGTATGTATGATATATTCCGAGAATCATATGTTCCGACCACACCGTCATTTGAATTCAGTGCGCGAGAGTGCGATTGGTTAGTACAAATAATGGCTGCCTTCGGGTTACTTGTCACGTGAGAGGTGTGTCTGGAGATAATGTGTGTGTATGGAAGGTATCAGATATCGGCTACTGCGAGGCGGAACCTATGGTGCTTATTGGCCGGCGTACTCCGTGGGAGTAATGTTTATCGGCGCGCTACGCTGATTGGACCTGAGCGCTAGGATTGAGTTTATAGCATGGCGGTTTGTTGCCATACGGTAAATGAACTGTCAAACGCACGTGTTGGGCGTCGACTGGAGTGTTTGTCATGTACGCATTGTCGCATGCTAGACAGCCTGTGTATTATATAATCTGGGTGTAAGTCAGTGGCTTTTCGTCTTCGTATCGGGAAACAAAGCATGTCACTCTGGTGGGGAACAATGGTGGGATTACGCTGTCATCATAGCGTACTCAAATGGGGCAAATGATATATATATATATATATATAAAATACTGGGCTTCTTGTATAAAATTTATGGAGTATACTGTAGTGTACTGGGAACGTATGGAAGCATATGGCGACTCCATGTGGATGTAAAAATGCTGGGTGTCAATCTGTAGAAAAAAGTGTTTCCGTGGTTTACTCCCACTCACTTCGGGAAAATGAAAAAATAATGCGGGCCGCAGGAATATGTATTTCCGGAGCGGGTATTGTATTCCGCAATGTCGGAATGTCCGTGGAGTAGCAAAAATGGGCTACCTTTACCGGGCATCCTGTGGTATGGAAGTGAGAGCTATCCGTTGTAGTCCCATAACGCAATGTGTTGGTGTGGAGATGATGTATTCCTATTGCGTATCACATGTTTGTGGATTCAAGTGGATACTTAATGTTTGTAGAAAATAAAATCATTGGGCCTTTGTTAATCGTTATCTACCAAACTCGGCATTCCTATGCTCATGGTCGATACTTATTCTTTACCGTGAACCTAGGAGGGTAGGACTTAACCTGCTCTTGGCTTGTCTCGCCTAGGCACACGTAGAACGGCTATGGACCATCGACGTATTGGGTGCTGAATATATCTATGCGCTCATGGCTGATACGTATCCTAGATTGTGGACCTAGGAGGGTAGGAATTAACCTGCTCTGGGCTTATCTCGCCAAGGAACACTTAGGACATTTATGGGCCATGGCGTTAATGTGATACTGATGGACATATAGTGATATGTACCACGTCGTGTTACGCTGTCTCAAAACGAAAATACAAAATTTCCATGTGGCCAACTTATGACTTTGACGATAAGTGTGTATCTACTGGGTAAATATTAATTAAAGAGGATCTATATAAGGACTTGTGGTCCCATTGGAGCCTTGTGGCACTTATGAAGTAACTTCGTGAATTCATTACCGAATATCATGTCGGCATATAGCAGATCATGACGAACAGCTTATACTTAGCGGAAGGATGATAAATGGTTTCCTACGTTGACTGTTAGAGGTGTGGCCCCAATCCCCTAGATTTTCTAGGAGTCCAGTCGGTCGTCGGCTTGAATGACATGATTATAATTATAATTATAATTTGAATGGATTCCCTACTCCGTCGACTAATGATGAAGTCTCCTCGTGGGAAAACTGTTCATCCTGTCTGTTTTTATGACTGTATTGTGTGGTCAATGCCACTGTTGAATTACAAGAAAAGTTAAAGATCCCCTGTGAGGAGAAAGAAAAATAATAATTATATAAAGTGGAGTGTATAAGATCTGCAATAGGGCCGGATGTGGCTGCGTATGATTGGCTTTCCTGGTTCTCGTAAGCCGAGATGCAGTGTATGCAATCCTCGCTTCCGGAATTGTGTAAGGAGCGCGCATCACTGTCTATGAGCAGTTTGCAGTACTGAGTGTGAGAAGTGATTGAGATGTATTAAAGAATGTAGCCTGGATTACAGTGTATGGGAAATGTAATCTACGTAAGTGTAAATTATCCTTATTCCAAGTATCTCCTAATTGTTTGTTCAGATGACCTATAGAGTCTAATACTCGGACGGTACGATAACCTGTGTAATTGTATCAAATTCTGCTGGCCGTAGTGGTAGTAACCAACCTGTGTAACAGTGAGTGTGTGTGCGGAATTATATCGAATATCGCTACACTATGTCATTAGTGTTAATACGCTTTGGCCTGTAGGGAAGGCCGCTAACCTGTGTAATCGTGTTGTATGCCCGAGCCTATGTCGGTGCTGAAATATGGTAAGAAACGAAGATCGTTCATCATGGAAGGTCCGGCGATAGTGACTGTACTAGGCTACTATCAGTGGCCTAGAGTATAGTGTGAATCGTTTATGGACGATAACAGAAGAGTGTATTCGTGTTAGGCAGTTTAAAGGACGTGCTGAGGTCCAAAGACCTGTGTTATTGTGGTGTCGGTGACCATGTATTTGCTTCCGCTACTGCTGGAGTAATGGCGTTCGCTATATAAATTGTATTGTACGTCCAGTAATGTATTATGCTTGGCCATATATGTAAACTTAGTGGCCTACACGGTGATAATGTATCGGACCGGGCTGTCATCCCGCCTTAATATGGGGTGAATGCTGGAATCCGTGCACTTTCTAAATTCGTGCAAGTAAAAATTTTTTGTACCGATTTCCTAATGTGGGCATTAACCATGGGAATGTTAATCCCTCTGTCATGGGGGATGTATGTATTCGCCTATTACTTATTACATCTGGTTATTGTGTTTGAATTTGCCATCGGCCGCTACCGAAGGTATATATATATAAATAATTATGTGTCGGTTCTTAACTGTGTGCTGTGAATGCAGTTGTATGGTAAGAGTGGGTTAATGTATCGTCCTTTGTGAAAGGTGATTGGATCTTTAGTCGGTCGCCTAATGGTCGTGACCGTGTATTGAAATCTGCGTGCGATAAAGTTGGTTAAAAATGTGCGTCCTGTATGAGAGTGTATGAATATTAAATGTGTAGATAGCCTCCTATAGTAACGGAATCTTTCCGTGGTTCATTATTTGTATTCCAGTTGAGTGAATGACCTGGCTTACGCATGGCTATGTATGTGCGTGCCTATTGTCATGATTTGCCGCAAAGAGTTGTTACTAGGGAGGAAGCGTGTATTGCTGAGTGGGCGAGACGGCTCTTGTTACATCCGCGTGTCGCAGCAGAGGATTGACCTCGCTTGCTTATCTAGGCGTGTAACAGGCAGTGTCTACAATATATTTCCTGAAAAGACACATATGCACTGTACATATTATAAGTATTGAACTATTATAAATGACGGTCAATCGGCATTTCCTATTTGGTATCATGCAACTTAGGAATACCTATGGTGTGGGGCCTAACCGGGATTGGTGTTGACACCTAGTACTGACTGTGGCTACCAGATGCCATAGTGCAACTGGCGCTGTTGCCCATGCTTGTCTGGCGTTTCGTGTCCATGGGGGACTTAAGGGGAATATGAGGCATATGTAACTGCTAAATGTGTATCTAGCCTCGACCTTTCTTAAACTAGTGTGTGCGAACAGAATTCATTATCATAGGAAGACATGAGGCATAATAAATATAACATGGTACACATTATTATATTGGTTACAACTAAACATGCAATCTTATAATTAGGACTCGTGTCTATGCACTGTGGGGAGCTGTCGGTGACAGATAGTCGTGCGAATGGCTACCAGATGCCATAGTGCATAGGGAGCTTGTTAGACTCGTACGGTCCTGGGTTTGACATGTGTGGTAGAAATATATTTTAACGCCTTATACTGGTGACCTAACGCTTTCGTTTCTTAGCCACGGAGGGTCGAGGTGTGGGGGTGGTTTCCCGGGAATAGTAGGGTTTCATACGCCGTACATGAACCGTGTCCTTAATAATTTTATGGTTGTACCGAATGTTGACGAGGTAGTTTAGGTCCGAAATCTTCCTCTGGATTCTGAACGGACCTGTCCATTTCGGGATGAGGAATTCTGACACGTTTTTGATGCGAGTGGGCGACCAGATCATAATGAGCTGTCCGGGTTTGTATTCCTGGTGTTTGAGGGTTTTATCATACGTGAGTTTCTGCCTGTTTTGTGCAGTGCGGATATTACGTCGCGCGGGGTCACGGGCTGTGCACAAATACTGCAACCTTTCAGCGTTGCTAGGGAGTGTATCCTGTGGGATGTAAATGTTGTCGATCGGACTGCACGGATGGTAGCCGTGCAAAAGAAAGTGCGGGGTGTATTTGGTCGCCTGCGACACGGATGTATTGTAACTAAACGTTACTGCTGGGAGGTAATTATCCCAGTCGGTGCCCTTGTCGTTAGTGAAACGAGCTAGAGCGCCGCCAAGGATTTTGTTCATAGCTTCAGTTAATCCATTCGTCTGAGGGCTGAAACTAGTGGTTGTGTACGCCTTTATGTGAAGCAATGTAAGGAGCTGTGTAATGACATTAGATGTGAAAACTGTTCCTCTGTCGGATAACAACGTGTGGAAAATACCATACTCGTAATGATTTCCATGAGGAACTCGGCGATTTGGTGCGCGCTAGCTTTTGGGACCGCTTTGGTGATAATGTATCAGGTAAGGTACTCGGTTGCTACCAGTATGTATTTGTTACCTTTGTCTGAGGTTGTAATTGGACCCTTGACGTCAATGCCTATGCGGTGGAAAAGTTCACCTACGGGGATGGGGTGGAGTAAGCCATGGGGTTGACCAGGTCGGTGTTTGTACCTCTGGCATGTGTGACAAGTTTTAATGAACCCTATGTCATTTTTCATGTTTTCCCAATAGTATTTATTGCGAATACGCAAATATGTCTTATGGACTCCAAAGTGTGCGCCATTAAGGGGTGGGCAGTGATATTCCGTCATTACGTGGTTTCGGAGTGTAGTGGGAAGGGCAACGGGTGTGACGTCATGCGTGGCCGTGGATTTGTACCTAAGGAGATCGTCCTCATCAAGAAAAAATCTGCGTGATAAGCGGACAGTTTTACTATCTACCTGGTCGCGATTATGTAAGGCAATCCTAATTTGTCCCAACTGGGGATCGTTTAATTGCTCCTGTTTCAGATCAATGTGAGTGACTGCAAATGTGGGTAAGGAATCCCAGGCATAATTGACATCCTCGTCAGGCGGTTCTAGGACAGGTAGTCTCGAGAGGCCGTCTGCATCAAGGTGTGCCTTACCTTTCTTGTGCTTAACTTCAAAGGTGTAGTCATATAATTTAAATATGAACCTATTAAGCCGGGAATTGGGGTTTTTGAATTTATCCCAGTAAAGAAGGCTGGCGTGATTCGTAACTACCGTAAAGTGGATACCATAGAGATATGTCCGGAAGTAATTTACGGCCCAAGAGAAGGCGAGCATCTCTCCTTCGGTTGCGCAATATCTGGTTTCTACCGGTGTAAGTTTACGGCTAACAAAGTAATTGGGTGTTGTTTGCCATCATCGGCCTCTTGCAGCAGGACTGCCCCTATGCCGAATTGGCTTGCATCCACATGTACGAAGGTGGGCCTACCCTCCTGAAATTGCTGGAGCAGGGGCGGTGTAGTGAGTAAGTGTTTAAGTTTGTTGAAAGCCTCTCTATGTATTTCTGTAACGATAAAGGGCGTTTTCTCGTGTGTAAACTCGGTTAGGGGGTTAGCTATCTGTGCAAATCCGTGAATGAAACGACGATAACTGGCGAGGCCCAAAAAAGAACGTAGCTGTTTAATGTTTTCCGGCATGGGAATATCGGTGATGGCGGCGACTTTGGCTGGATCAGGTGTGATGCCGTCGCGGCTAACAATGTGACCTAGAATGTGGACCTTCGTTTTTGCAAACTGACATTTGGATGGCTTTAGCTTCAATTTAGCGTGCCTAATCCTGTCAAAAGCTTCGTACAAGTGTATGATGTGTTCTTCGAATGTTTGCGAGAAGACTGTTATGTCGTTTATATAAGTTAATACCGAGCGGTATTTGAGGCCCGCGAATGCCTTATCTACCAATTTTTGGAACGTCTGACTGGCATTTTTTAAACCCATTGGCAATACGTTATAACCGAAGAGGCCGTTTTCGAATGCCAGCTTATGCCTATCAGGTTCATAGACAGGGATCGAATAAAATCCGGAGTAACAGTCCATAATCGAAAAATATTTAGCTCCGCTTAGGGTCTGGAGATAAGTGTCTGCGTGGTAGCGGGTAATTGTCACTCTTAATTGATCTATTGAGGCTTCGATAATCTGTGCAAAACCTATGCGAACCATCGGGTTTACGGGTAAGGATGACCGGGGCACTATAATTAGACACAATGGGGTGGATGATTTTGGCTTCTAACATCTCCTGAATCTGTGTTTCTATGGCTTGTCGCTCCTTAGCGCTTACCTTGTAAGGTGCCTGGTGAACCGGAGCATCACTGGTCAATTCGACACGGTGGTGAATTAAGTCGGTCACTTCTAAGTCGGCAAAGGAATGTGCAAAAATGTCCTTATATTCTTCTAAGAGGTTTGTAAGCTTCCTATTCTGTTCTGGGGTCAGTGACTGTGTGTCCCCAGTGGCGGGCGTGGCTGTGTTAGCACTCGCGTTTGTTGGCGGAGATATGGTAACAACGGAGAGACCTGGTGCGCGCGCGGGGCTCGCTGCGCTCGTGGATTGTATGTATCCGGGCGTGTGATATCGGGTGTGTAGTGATAAGGTCTCCGTTCACTAATCGTATTTCATTAGTGGCAAAGGTAATGTTCGCCTCGAACTTGGCAAGAAAGTTCGTGCCAATGATACCAGAGACGGAAAGGTCCTTAATTACAAACATGGGATAGCTCGTTTCAAAAGAACCTATTTGGAGATGCATATCAGTAGTGCCTAAGCAGGAAATGGTTTGGGAATTAGCAGCCACAAGGCGAGTGTTGAGAGGCATCCTGTGTATGCGCTCGTTGTTAATGTACTTACTGTTGACACAGCAAATATATAATCCCTTGTCCAATTAGATCTGAATTTTATACCCGTTAATTTTGGCCGGGATAGAGAGGGCTGTAATATTCTGTCCGTCCTATACAGTATACATGTTGTTATGGGTATACGTGATGATCGGTGCTGCGGGATTTTGGGACGGTGAATTATGTTTATCGTTGTGTATCGCGGCCTGCGAGACTGTTTGTTCTGCCGGTCTGGTACTTGTGTTGAGAAAACGTGGAGTTGCGGTCTGATCACCGAACCTGACACGCTTTGCTGAGTCCCGTGAAACTGGGAGTCGCAATTCAGCTGTGTCATTCCCGTCTGCCGTGTGTAGTGTCCTAAGCTTTCTCTTGAGCTGTCGGTGAATGGATAAATATTTGGAATGATGTTTGCTGTCCCGGGATGTGAACCCTGGTCTCGGCAGGGGTATTCTAAAGGGCCAGTGTGTCTGAGTGGTTGTGGGTTTGCAGCCGGCTTTCTGTGGAGGTAACTTATTCGCGACAGTAGCGATACACGTTACCGGCTTCGCCGCGCCTGGTTCAGTGGTCGGGCCGCTTGGGTCCGCGGGTGGAAACAATGTGGATGGGCGTATCAAGGGTATTCTAACTACGCTCGTCGTGGAAACGTCCTTAGGAGTTGTAATCTTGTCGCCAGTTGTTAATGTGCCTATAGTGTCCTCTTTTTCAACCTGAGGGGCGGAGGGTTGGGGTGTGTGAGGCGGTTTGATAGTGAGAGGGCTGTAATGACCCACATTCGAATTGCCCATGAACAAAACGTACAGATGTTTGTCGTAGCCTACTGTAGAAAAAGTGGGTGCCATCTTGTCCAGTGTATAGACGTGGATATTGTGCTTAATGACATGGCCTAGAGCGGTAACCTCCGTCGCTCCAGCGTACGTGCCATTTCGATGCATGTAATCCCCATATGCATATTTGTTGGGGAATAAGGCATCATTCCCGTCGGCGAGGAAATATTTATACTCGTCCCAGTGTGCCATGATATACATGACCAGCTGTGTTCGGAGTTCTTTATGCTGGTCCTCATCTTTATGGAGCAGGAAACTGAGTGCTCGAAAGAGGCAATTACCATCCCCTTTCCGTATGTGCCTGGAGCTGCGATCGGGGAGGTATTTCCTGCGCTGTATTCTGGCGGGCGGAAGTTGGGGGATTTGCGGCTTACTGGACCGGACAGGACAGTTGTCCTGCGGGGGCTGAGTGGAATACTGAGTGGTTACCAGGGGAGGGTTATCCGATTGAGTGGATGCTGGCCCTCCCCTAGCTAATAGTTTTTTGGCTGGGCATAACCTCTGTTGTCTGTGTAGTGAGGCTGCCCCCTGGGCGCATTGTCTCGCCAATTGTTTGGCCGGGGCTGATATTGGGGGTTGGGGAGTAATACCCGTCTATCTCGTGGGGGTGAATGCCTTCGTGATTCCCGTGGAGGGTGATCGGGCAGTGGATAGTCCTCCGGTCCCCTTTCCCGTATTACAGGGGCGTACTGAGGGTACCCTGGAGGAGGTCTTTCGTGCTGAGGCTCATATCGCTCCTGCTGCGGGGGAGTGTTTGGCCGACGGTGTAGAGGGGTATAGACTGGGCGTGTGTATCTGGTGTTTTGGTCACGATGCCAAGTTCGATCGTCCCTATATTGGGGATGATGGTTTGGTGGGTAATTTGGGGATGGGTTGCCTCGTGGGCGAGTATCTGCCCAATAGTGTGTTGGTCGGTAGGGATTTGATTCACTGCGGCGTGGCACTTCCTCTCAGTGTTGGGATTAAAAGTTCGCTTCTCTCAGCGGGGGTAAATTATGCCGTGGGGGATGATTGGGTCTATATGGATCCTGGTGATCGCCCCGTGGTGATCGCCCCTTATCTTGTGGATCCTCCCTACGAGGGCGGGTTTTATTGTTAGTGTGTATGGCCGTAATTTGCATCTCCTGCATCTGTTTTGTCAGATCGTGGATTTGCTGATGCAGATCACCTTTATCCGCGCGGATGTGCTGGTCCACGGCTTTTTGGGTCATTTTGTTGCCTTCTTCTACAAATTTAATGTTTGCCTGTAACTCTAGTACGGTGTTGCTTTGCAAGGTGCAGGGCTTGTCTACCAAGGTAGGGCGCATTCCCTGCATAAGGAGACGCACTTTCTGCCTGTCTGGCATCTCCCTATTATACCTCTCGCACATCAATAATTTGGCATTACTGTATGCCTGTGTGGCTTCCGTGGGACCTTGTATGCGTGCGCGGATTTTGTCGTACAAGTCATCCTCATCAGGGGTGAGTTGAAATGTGTTAACGAGGGAGGTTGAAAACTGCTCCCAGGTGGCATCGGCCAAGGTGGCTTCGTGGAGTTCGTACCACGTTAGGGCCGATTTGGTGAGGTATGCCGGTAGGAGGCGTTTCTTGTCCTCAGCTGACCAGCCGTTAATTTTAGCCGTTCGATTGAAGGCTTTCAAATATTCCTCGGGGTCCTGCTTGTCACCTGGGTATTTAGCAGGTTGTATCATTGGATACTTTGTAGGCATGGCCATATCCGCGCTGTAGGAAGTGTTGGGGGTAGTTAAGGGGGTGCGCTCAATTGGGGAATCTAGGTCGCTGTTATTTAATGCAACGCTAGAGTGTGCGTGGCTTAGGGGTTGCTGGTGAACCTGGACTGGTGTTATAGGTGTTTCCTCCCTGGGAGGTACCTGGGTGGTTAAGGGTAGAGTGTGGAGCGTCCTGAGGGTTGAATTGCTCAGTACCCTGGATATTATCCAGCGACAAGTTCTGTTCAATGTTAACCGCTTGTAGTGTGGAAAGCGCTTTGTTAATATGGTCGCCTAGAGTTAAGGCGATGGCGTGTATATCTGCGATTAGTCTCCCGTTCGAAGAATTGTGTGGAATTTCGTCTGTTGTAACAGGACCAGGTCTGTTGCGTGTCACTGATGTGTTGTAAGATAGCGTACGGTAATGTGGGGGTTAATTCCTCACTGTCAACGCTATCTGGGGACGCCTGTTGAGCGTTCTGTGTCTGTGCTCGTGTGAGGGGACGTTTTTGTCTGAATACGTTTGGGTATTTGAGTTTGAGATCTAAAGTTGCGTCCTCAAGTTCGGCAAGTAATTGGCCTGCGTTGTGTTCTGTTATAAGTCGGGGTTTTTCACTAGGATTTTAGGGCGTAGTGGTTTGGTGGTAACGGCGAGGTTGTGTGCTGTATTTCTAAGTGCACGCTTGACCTCACCAATATGTTGGTATCTGAGCATGGATCTGTACTGTACGTCCTACCGTAAGGGCGTATCTATGGGGATGTAAATTGCGTATGCTTAGGTAAGGGTGGCGTTTAAAAATGTATTATCTATCGGGGCGGGCTTGGGTTGGGTACAAAAATATTACTGGATCCGTATTCCCAAAAATTTTCCCAATTTTGGGTGGCGTTCGCTTGGCTAGTAAGAGGTTAAGTTTAGGGATCTTCCCCGCAGAAATACGTTGTATGTACTCCTTTAGGCGTTGTCTTATGACAACGTCGCGGTACCTAGTGCCTCCACCATTTGTAGGGTACCTGAGAGGGTAGCCTCTACAAAGTATTTCTAAGGGTTGAAATAAATGTGTTTAGAGGGAAAGCTTGTCAATTACGTGTAAGAGGTGGTTATTAGCTAGTGGCTTGGGATCGTCAGTACGCTCTGAAAGGAGAACTCCCCAATGTACTGCTTGGCGGGGTAGTTCAGGGTGTGAGTGTGGAAGGAGGGGTAGTTTACTTAGTGCTCTGTGCGCGATATCGGCGCTAAGCGGTCTGATGTGAATCGTAAGCAGGCGAGCTGGGAGCGAGCCTGCTGGAGTCAGCGCTGTGGCTGTGACGCTCTGCTTATGTCTCGAAGCAATTAAATAACAGTGCTGATACTAGATCCTACCTAGCGGGGATGCTAAGAGGGTAGGATCTTATCAATTAATTAAATAAATGAAAAGACCAGTGGCTTCTACTATGTTTGAGTTTAATGAGTACTTCGGATTTGAAGTACTCCTGTAATTAGCAGTGCAGTTAATAAAAATAAGTAATTATCACAATCCAAGCACAGGGGGATGGGAGTGTAATTGAATGTATGTGTGTGTGTGTGTAGTGATCGCTTAAAGACACTTACCCTTCGGCTTCCAGCAGCGATTCGGCACGCAGGTAACACTGAGACAGACTGATCCGGAGGCATGACCTCCCGGAGTTTTTATAGGAGCGTTGCGCTGCGTTTGCGGAATTTGCACATTTCTCCCATGTCATAGCCCTCCCTGGGGTCGTTGGGCTTGGACACGAGGCTACCTGAGTTCATTGAGGCAATAATTTGTGTAGATGTGTAATTATGTAGATAGTTCTTGAAGTAGGTACGTGGCATTTGGTTTTCCGGGGGTGTTAGTGTTAGGGGATGATGGTGGCGTACCCTAGGGGTACAACACAATCTAAGAAAAATTGAGTGACAGCAGACACTTAAATAAGATTCATATTTTCTTACTCATCACGGTATGATTAGATCTGTGTGAAACTTGCCTTGGGATGAGGCCAAGCTTGCAACTTTGTAGCCGCGTCAGAAATGCAACGGCACGGTCGCCTTAGTACGTTACACTGATTCAAATGTAAGTGGCCATTCTTGGTCGACATGGCGACAAAGACGCAGCAGAGTTTTTTCTCGACGCAGCGACCAAGATGCTCTGCTAGCGCGACTCAGTGCTCATACACAGTATACCATTGCTCACAGGTAGAGCCGCTCTAGCATGCTAGGCTCTGGGCGACTGACGCCCTCCATAATAAATAAATAAATAAATACATAAATAAGTGAATAACTAACTTAATTAATACATCAATGAATGAATAAATTAATAAATGAATGAATAAAATCATACATAGTTACTACAATGAAACTCTAAGAAACTCTGATATATAGTTTCATAAAGTAAGTGTGAATTTTATCTTACCTCGACGTAACTGCAAGTCTTTCTTCTACTGAGATTGCATTGTTAAAAGTTGTTGTTCAATTCCTTTCTTGAGATGCACACGAAGGTCATACGAAGTTACTCATTCTAACATTTGAAAAAATATGACGTCGTGGGGCCATAGGGTATTAAATAAAGTGTGGAACTGTCCACTTGAGTGTCTTTGCTCGTTGATCGGATGGACGCTGTATTTTCTTTTTCCTTTGCTTCCTTTTAAGCAATGTGACTATAGCTAACATAAAATTATCATCTTCTGCATGACCACGCATCGATAGGACAAATGGACGAAAAGTGACCGATTTGCTTGCGGCATTAGATAATTCACAATATCTTCGCGTTGGGCTTCAGCCTTCTTGAGTCTCAGTTCATGGTTCCATAAACAGCCATATGAAATGTGCCTGATAATTTAGGGACATTCCACGTGTTCGTAGGTATAAGTGCTGGACCTTCATTTGTCTAGGGGTACGTATTGACGCTACGTCAAAGGATTAAATTGCCGATCTACCAAGAATTTCAAGGGTTGATACGGGGCACATTCCGCAATCATAGAACTCGACTCCAAACAAATGCTGCGATTGGTCCTAACTTAAAGCCACAACCACCTCGTTTCCGCCCCAATTGCAAGTACGCACGATATTAGCATTAGGCAGATGCCACACGGTAGACAACAATAATTCTGAAAATGTTAACCAATACCGGTACCTGAATAAAATTTCAAAACTCATCTGTGGGGCTTAAAACTTCACACTGTAAATATATTTCTTCTTCCTCTTCTTCTTTCTTCGATTTCGGTCTTCTATGGGCCACATGAAATGAAATTCTCATGATTTTATCTCCTTCCTTGATTTTAATTATTTCCACTAGGCTAATTCTTCATCCTTTTTCTGTGTTCCTTCCTTCTTTAATCTGCCTGAACAGTTTAGCACTATATTGTTTTTCCTAAAATCCCCGAATTTTCCAATCTCTTTTCTAAATGAAAGCCTGTCTAGAATGTCTTGTTTTGTAATGTTCATTTATGTTCAATCCTTTTTCACTTCCATGAAGCAACTAATTTGTATTTCGGGAATTTTGTCAGCATGGTGGAATATTTCCATGAAGCAGTTAATTTATATTTCGGCAATTTTGTCAGCATGGTGGAATATTTATTTTGTCAATCTTTCCGGGTTCATTCGGACCAAGTGGTCATAAAAGCAAATTCTTCTTTCAGAGAATATTTGATAATTATATATATTTATTATTATTTGCTGGTTAAATAAAAGTACCAGAGTTTAACCAGTAGGCTATGTTCTGGCTTACAAATATTACTTACGTCAAACGATTTTAGATACTTATTTGAAGTTTTAGCCATTGGACAAAACGAAATTTGTACTTGTATATATATCATTCTTAATATTGGTTTTATCTTAAATGTGTGTCACTATTAAGAAATTGTCAATGGTAGGAACAATAATAATATTCCAACTCAGCAAATTTCCTGGGTTTATGCCGTGTCTTGTGTGGGGTTCCGCCTAGGAACACAAAGATAGGCTCATCAGCGGGCTCTTGATGTTCGTGCTCACACAGGAGTAGCAAACAATAAATATGTATTATTTATAAAAAGGTATTGATGAATTTGAACCACAGACACCATATAAAGCAACAAGATCTTGCGTTATATTTTCTCAAATAAAGCAAAGACTCTCTGTTTAACGTGTTTAGTTAATATTCTTGGGGGGAGGGGGGTATTGCTGTTAAATTGTATTAGCAGAATAGGAGAAAGCAAATCATAGCACATGTTTATTTACCTCATTTATGATCACCAGCAGTTTGTAGAGAAGGCCATTTCAAGCAAAATAATAGAACATTGCACAGATTTTTTTCCAGTGTGTTAACGTCAAAGAAAACAAAACTCATGTTTCTGCCATGGCCCCTCATGATATGACGTAGCCGTCTCCAGTACATAAAAGGATAGTTGCGAAGCAAAGAATAAATTTCATTCGACCATGGCCTCCTCGAATACCCCACTATGACACTAGTCCCGCAGTGACATTTAAAACAAGAGGCCGTGGAAGTCAGTGACAGTCGCTCTAGCTTGCCCAGTGAGAAATGTCGCCAGTGGGGAAAAACCCAAACCGAACGACTCTGACGCGTTACAAAGTCGCAAGCTTGGCCTCAGCCTTTGTGAACCGTTACTATAGGTACATATACCTAATGTCTTAGTTTTCATAAATTATAGATGGCGTGGAGGTAAATCCCTCATTTGTGAATTCACCTTACTCGTCAATAAATGATCGGATCACTGTAAAACATGATATAGATACACAAAAGCTGCAGGTACATGTATTGCACCCTGCTCACAAATTATAGATGGTGCGCATGAATGCAACTAACTCGTGAAACTTGACACAATTCACTATTGTTATAGTTCTAAACCTACCGGTATAAAATCTACTGTATGTACAGTTGTGTTGTACTAACTGTATAGGGCAACAACTGGGGCAGACGACCGGTATTTGCGACTTCTCGCCCGCATGAAACCCGACCTGACTGCCACCAGGATAAACAATGACTTTGTAAGATTCAGGAGTAAAGTGTCAAACCAGACTGTACGCAACAGACTCCGTAACAACTCTCAGTATGCTAGACGGCTATGGAGAGGACCGGCCTTTAAACCCAGACACCATGCAGCACGGGACAGGTGTGCCCAAAATCACCGAAAATGGACTAAGGAAAGTTGGCGCAAAGTTCTATTCACAGATAAATGCTGCATAGGTCTGCTACCACATGACCGTCGACAACGTGTGTGGAGGGAACCTGGTAATGCTGCATGCCAGAGGCATTCCGTCAATAGAGTACAGCAAGGTGGCGGATCAATGATGTTCTGGGTGGGTATCATGTGGGGGTTTCGGACGCCATTGTTGCCCATCTAGGGCACGCTCAAGAGTCCACAATACTGGGATAACTTCCTCAAACCCATCGATGAACCGTTTCATCAGCATTTTGGGGGGAAATTATATTTTATGGACAACTCCCGAGTCCATCGTGCCGGTATTGCACGATTTGACTGGCCTGCATGTTCCCCCGATATGAATCCAATTGAGCATGCTTAGGATAAATTAAAAAAAACTGTATGAGCACGTTCTGACCAACCACGAAATCTACGGGAGTAAAGCAGGATTGCCATTGAAGAATGGGATATATTAGACCAGCAGTGGTTAAATGACCTCGTGGGCAGCATGCAACGTAGGGTGCAGGCTTGCATTCATGCAAGGGGTCATGCAACCCTTTATTGAATGAGGTTGATACACCATGGGCTTATCTCAAGAAACGTGTTTTGAGTTATGTTGGACTAAAAGAGAAGTGATTTGTTGGTTTTTGTTTGTCAATGCATCGGAATATTTGATTACTTTATCAATACCAGTTAACCATAGTATAGAATACCTTAGAGCTTTTGTTTGGTGGGTGATGCAAAACGATTTTTATGTGTAGATGGCACGCATGGCAATTCATTCTTCACTAAATAATAATCTGATGCAGGGTGTCGAGCGATACGGGAAAAACGGGATATGCGGGAAATGTTCGGGAATTTTGACCCGAGAAAAGTGCGGGAAATATACGGGAGTTTCACATTTGATCCGGGAAATCTTGAAAAGTCTCATAATGGCTGACTTCGTAGCCTCCGAACTCTCGGTAGAGTCCTGCCGCTCGGTCTCCTATTTCGCCTGCAGACCGCGTCACCACATCGCCACTTATTAGAGCGCTAAGCGGGGTGAGAGCCCAGCCAACAGCTTCGTCGCAACAGATTTGCTAGGCCGACCGCCGGCCGTAAACTGTAAATGGCATTATGTTTATGTTTGTAGCTTCTCATCTCATCTGTGAGAGGGTTCAACGCGCTTTGCTCACGCTACGGACTTGGCCTAAATCTCGCCATCACCCCTACAGAAGTATCTCCAAACATGCAGTTACACTTATAGTAAAATTGAATCGCGCTTTAAGATACATTTTTCAGCCATTCGGTATGCAAACTTAGTCTCGGCGAGTTTTAAATCGGGAAATTACGGGAATTTTAAAACGGTCAGCACTCTACACCATGTGATGTACGTGAAATCTGGCGTAGATAACCCATACTATAATCTAATCCTACTGGTGTGTCGAGTGCTTCCTTTTCACAAATTAAAGATGGCGCGTGTTTCAGTGGGGTGCATGGTAATTTCTCAAAAATGAATGAATATATACAGTATATTTCTAGTGTAGTTCTCCTGATTTTGAAATGTTATCTAAAACAAAGGCATATTATTTATAAGCTGATAAAACATACTATGATGATGAGCGAAATGTGCTGGTGTATTTTTCAAGTGTTGGTTGGCTGGCGTGCGTATTTCTCAAAGTAATGTGTGTTTTCCGTCTGCCCCTTGCGATCTAATTGTATACAACCTGTCATGTTTATTAAAATTTCCGAAAAACATCGATCCCTCACCCTACACTGCTTCGAGGAACAATACTGCATTTTCTTATTGTCATGGCCCCTCGATGGTCTGGTATGAACTCGATTGAACATACAGTAAGTGGTTTGACCGGGAGGAGCGGAATCTTGCTACATCACAAAATAATGCCGTGCAGCGTGGGCTAACTGCTGATGTGCCTGTGGTATAATGAACTCCTACTAGTAGATACCTTCCGCCAACTTGCGGATCTATTAATCTACTACCTTACCGAATGGTCGTGGTTCTGTGGGCTGAATGTTTGGCCTACTATGTATCAGGCGGTGGCCATAATGTAGTGGCTCATCAGTATATAAGGAAAATAGAAAGTTTTTCTGTTTATCATTCACGTTAAATACAAGTTTGTTTCCTCGTTGAACAGGTTCTGTTCAACACAGGTTACATTGCGTGTATTTATAAGGAATTTTCACGTTACCGTAAAATTTATTCTGTTACGTCGAGTCAGGTTTCCGCTGGATACAGCTTCCGTTTAAAAGAGGTTTCATTTATTATACCAACTTGATCAGAAAGCTTATTCTTCATGAATAGATATCTCGTAGAATACTTAATTTGCCAAGTAAATGTTTTGAAGAATAAAGCTAATTTGACAAACTCTAGTGCCCGCACTCGTCTGTTCCTCCATGTAAACTTTGATGTACCTTAACCACTCACATCAATATTTTAAACAATCACTACAGACGGTGTAGATTAAACAAATAGGCCTATTTATACACTACGATAGTACAGTACATTATACATTATCTAGAAATTAAGGCAGCCATAGATTTCGAACTAAGAATGGGATGATTTGGAACAATAGTCGTAAAATAAACGCTGTTTTTCATTTTTTTTAATCGGCATTAATCTGCTGGGTGGTGGAGCTGATTTACTCATTCCAACTCATCGACGAAACAGATGATCAGTTTCACAATATAAGATATAAAACAATTGCATTACTTCGTGAGCTCCTTCGTTTGAGCCAATTGTCATCCGTCCCATTAAATAATAATCCCCCCGTCTCCGCATGGCTCCATGGAAGTGCCCCTCAGGGCATTACTGTAATCTTGTAAAGGTTATTAACTTGACTAACTAAAGTTCATAGCACAGTGTTTGGGACATGTTACTACATTAACTTCTCCGACGAAGGTGTCAACATTCACGCACAGTATAGTATACTTGCATCTTATATTATAGCATACACTGGCGTTCCTAACTACTCCGTGTTTGAACTACTTGCAGGAGATTTATCTCTCTCTCCACTCACCGGCTATAATATGAAGTTCTTGGAGGATAGTGCCAATTGATATGCTAATTATACGATGGCCAAACACTGTTAGCCTAATGAAAGGTTAGTTCAGTAATCCAGTTCTATGATGGTGGTGGTGGTGGTGATTGTTTTAAGGGGCCTAACATCTGGGTTATTGCCCCCTAATGATATTGGTAAAAGCGAAAACATCAGAATGAAATGAACCTACTACTACTACTACTACTACTACTACTACTAGACGAAGCACTTTCACACCAGAAGAAGCAATGTAGAAAAAGAGAACGGTAAATAAACGACAGAAAGAAAAGAAATGCACTCATTCCCCGAGGAATGAAGCTTGAGGGACTTGGAAGGAAGAGGAATCATGGAAGACAGCTAGGAAAGGGGAAGAGGAGTGTGTCCACCCCAAGTAAGTGGAGGAAGAAGGTGGAAAACCCGAACCCAGGTCAGGAATCCCTCGGGGCCGCAAACTCTCAAACTCACCAGTCGTGAGTCCTTTAGGGTGGAGCACTATAGACGGTGCAACATAATTGCTGGGCTACACGCACCCTGCCTCCTATAGGGACTTGTGCTGAAGGCAGAAAATATAAGGAAATGAAGAGGTCTGACCCCTCGAAGAATGAGGGTATCTGTAAGGATGAGACGAGGACCAATTATGGCAGGAAAATGAACGACACCATAGGCCTCGGATACCCTAATACCGTCGGGGTCGGAAAAGACGAGTTGACCAAGGGAAGTTGACAGGAGGAATGATAGACAGGACCCCGGCACAAGTTGAAGCAATGCCAGACTCAGCTGGGATCCCGTGGTCGTCAACTCAAGACCCACTAGTTGTGAGCCCCTGGGGACCAGTTCTAAGAATTGTTTCTTGAAATCGTGGCGAAAACGGAACATTTCATAAATATTTTCCTAGGTACCGTACAATTTTTTTATTTAAAAAAAGAGAAGGGAAGAGAACACACAAGTTGCACGGTTGTTTCCATTTGTGGCGGAATTTATTTTCATGGCCGCACTAATACCAAATGATATTTTTCAGCTATTATGTATGAACAAACCATATAGATGTTTGCCAGAGAGTTAAAATGACCTGGCGCCAAAAGGATTCGAAATCTGTTTTTAATCTGCAAATGACGGGCAGTGAATAAGGCTAAAATTAATTTTGTCCTTGTCGGGTCAGTAATGGCAATCATAGCAACCCTGACAGAGAACACTACTGTTGATTACATTGTTTGTATAGCCATATTAGGAACAGGGTTGGCAAAATAAGTTTTTTTAAATAAAACATTAAAACATGTTTTTTGTGTTCTAAACAGTTTTTTTAAATTCTGAACATGTTTTAAACAAAAATGTTAAAGACTATCTCAAAAAACTTAAGCCTGCATCAGTCTCATTAGATAGGATGCAGCATGATGACTGTACCATTGGGGAAGCAGGAGAGGTTTGGCTTGACCTGCTCATTTTTTTTTTCAAAAATGAAAACAATCCCATTGACTTAAAAGACATTCATGACATTCATGAAACCGCTGTAACTGATACCCATCTCCTTGCCAATCTCATGGATCCACGCTATCAAGGACAAAGACTGAGTGAAGAACAATATCATTCTGCTATGGAGTATGTTGAAGCTTACCACCCAGATGCAATGCCTGACCTAATTAAGTACAAAGCAAAATGTTCACCCTTCAAGGAATACCTGTTTGGTCCTGCAATACTAAAAGAAATTAAACCCCTGACATGGTGGGTGGCACTGCAGAATAACATTCATCACACCAACTTCAGGCCTAGCACATCAGCTGGGATAGAACATCTTTTCTCCACTTTTGGGTTTGTGCATAGCAAAGTCAGGAATTGGTTAGGGACTGAGAAGGCTGCCAAACTAGTTTGTGTTTTTCGTGAACTCAACAAGAAACCTGTTGAATGAAGACAAAGTGGCAGTGGCATTTGGATTTATAATATTTTAAATACTTCCCTATATTTTCTGATGGATGTTCGCTTGCAAAAATGTTTAACAAGGACATCAAAACCATTACAAAATCACTCTATAAACTTAATATTATTACGTAAAACCTTCAGTAGAAGGCAGAGAAGACCACTGTACTCTACTGTATTGCAAAATGATTAATTAAAAATATGAAAAAATATATATATCTTCTAAAGAACATATTTTAGACGGTTGTTTGAAGCATTGAGTTTAAAACTAATTTTAAACAATGTGCATTGTTTTAAACAGTTTTAAACACCCTGTTTAAAACGTGTTGTTTTAAACATTCCAACCCTGATTAGGAAATAATGTAGCCATTGTTATGTAGGCTTGTACAATTTAATTTCAGAAATGGCAACAGTGCGTAAAGTATATTAAGAGTCTTACACGAAAACGCAATATTATTGTGTAGTTAGGGGGAGACTGAAAAGCGTCGGTGAAAGTACTGTAACTGGAGTAAGAGAAACATTTGCTAAGAAACCAGGCAAAAAGAGACATAATTAATTCCAAGAAACCATTAAATCAGAGTAGAGAAAACTTCAAAACTCACTAGTTGCCATTGAAAATGAGTCTACTTGCAGTGTTAAGTGTTGAAAACTGCCTTCGAAGGTGTGCAGTGTGTGCCACGAAATATGTTACCGAGCTACTATAATAATCGTTTATAGTTTATTGTAATACACTGGTCAAAAAAAGTTTAGCATATTGCAGAATGGACCAAATATAATACAGCGTGCTTTATCCGATAAGTGTACAGTACAAACACCTTATCTTAAGTGTTGATACATGAGCCAATGTGCAATAAACGAATATGTCGTCATACAGCAATGTAAATATATCATCTTGCATATGCAAACTTATTTTGACCAGTCTTATTATGCCTTACTAGTCCCCCCCCCCCCCTTCCCTTAAATTTTGACAAATTGTACAGGTGTTCAAATAAGGAATGAGCCAACTCCAAACGGCAGAATTGCTAGAAAATCATGACAACGGTGTTCTGTATTGTAATTTTATATTACGAGGTTACTCCGGCTCGGAGCTCCAGAACTAAATAAGAGAAAAGGAAATGACTCTTAGTACTGTTACCACGAGTGCACTCATTCCTTATTTGAACGACTGTTCCCTTGCTGTGAATCTGCTGACACATATTACAAGCGTAAATCGTCGCTCTTTCAAGATGTATTATAGATGTACCGGGTTAGCCATCCATCTAAGATATCCCTCTCAAATATATAATCTGATCTTTCGAAAATTCCGTTTGGACTTGTATGAATTTGAATAAAGTGCTCATGAAATACTATAGGATATCCTGTACCATTATTATTAACAGAGGTAACTAAACAAAATACATTTTTTTAGTATATAGGCCTAACTATACTGAAAACAGTCGCCATTACGCGAGACCTTCATCATATAAATTCAGCGGTGTAAATATCAAGCTATTATTTTCCCTCAGGGGCTCACATCTAGTGGGACGTGAGTTGGCGACCACGGGACCTCAGCTGAGTCCGACATTGCTTCTACTTGTGCCGGGCTCCTCTTAGTCTTCTTTCCTGTCGACCTCCCTTGGTCAATTCTTTTTCTTTTCCGACCCCGACGGTATTAGGGTATCCGAGGCATAGGGAGTCTTTCACTTTCCCGCCTTAATTGGCTCTTGCCTCATCTTTCCCGATCCCTCCTTCTTCGAGGAGGGGGGCCGATAACCTAGATGTTAGGCCCCTTAAAACAACAATTATCATCATCATCATACCTTCTTCGAGGGGTCAGACCTCTTCTTTCCTTTTCATTATGACTTATTTCCTTTTCTCTTTAAGATTCCCGCACTGTTTTTGTTAATTGGCTCCCCGTGTATCTAAATTCCCTCCCAACGAATTTTTTGCATCTACACTCCATTTTGTAGGTATTTTCAATCTGCGTTGCATTTTGTAAGTCTTTTCGATCTAAATTGCATTTTGCGAGTATTTTCAACCTCAATTGCATTTTGTAAGGATTGACGATCTAAATTGCATCTTAGTAAGTCTTCAATATAGGGGCTGGGACTTTGGTGAGTTTTTTGAAATTTAATTGCATTTTGTAAGTATTTTCAATCTAAACCGCTTTTTGAAAGTATTTTCAATCTTAATTTCATTTTGTATGGTGGGCATTTTGTGGGTATTTTGAACCCAAGTTACATTTTGTACGTATTTTCAATCTCATTTGCATTTTGTACGTATTCGAATTTCAATTGAATTTTGTAAGTATTTTGAACCTAAACTACATTTTGTGCGTATTTTTCAATCTATTCCTTTTGTGAGTATTTTCTTTATAAATTCTCTTTTGTAAGTATTGCCACTCTCCATTTTGTGAGTCGTTTCAATCTGACTTGTGAGTTACATTTTATAAGTATTTTCAGTCTCACTTAATTTTCGTTCTGGTTTCCATTTCATTGTCATTTTCGCTATCACCCAGACCATTAGGGGGCGATAACCTAGATGTTAGACCCCTTAAAACAATTGTCATCAAACTATTATTTTGGGCAGATGACCCCTCCCCCGCCCCTAAAATAGGACCATCAAAGAAATATTTTTGGAGAAACCATACTGGAACGGCTACTGTATCTGCCCCTCACTGGGCGACCATTTGTAACGGCTACTACTCACCATTCTTAGATCTGACGTCATTTGTAACGGCCGCAACTCATAAATTGGCCTGGATACCAGACGTCATACTCTTCAAATACCATCTACCGGGTTAATGGACGCCAATCACTGTAATAGTGACAAATAATTTTGTTACGCCAGGGCACCCTCCTTCCTTGTGCACACAACACTGATCTCGTGCGTGAGACGAAGGTTCTTCATGATACTCGTTGAATTACTAATATTTAAATTGAATTGGAAACACATTATTGTAGCGAAATAATAAAACATAAAAAGTTATTCTACAATATTGTATTCTGTAAATACCCATAATTAATGAAGCTGGGCGCTGATTCAAATTGCAAGTTTATTCCCTATGTACTGGGCTACATATTTGACGTGTTTACGTCGGCTTTAAGATCTCCGAAGACAAGGGGCTGTGAACATACCTTGTTTATGTCATTACTAGCTGAGTTCTGAAGTCCATTCTGCTTCAGTCTTTGGCTGTAAGCTAATTATTGTTCTCATTTAGCGAGTTTTCATGTTATCACATGTTTAGCGACCTTGAACAACTTGTTACACCTTTAGAGGATACAGTGAAATAGAAATTACCCATTATACACTGTGCATACTTGCACCAGTATTCTAACCAGTAGGGAGTACTGAAGATTTAAGTGATACGAATGGCGTGAGTCTCTTTCAGTCTAGACATATGAATCTCGAGTGAGAGAATCTTGAATGAACGACGATCTTGACTGTAGAATGCATGACCAAATCCGTTTTTTGCTGGGGGGAAACGAGCCCGCACCCTCCGCATGGCAGCCTACTACTACTACTACTACGACTACTACTACTACTGCCGCCTCCGACATGCTGTTAGTGCTACATAGTGAGAGAAACAGTTGGGGGATCGGATGAGCCGTGCGAGGCCTTGTGCCTATCCCAGTACTAGGTACTTTCCCAGGCATCATCTTGTAGGACGAAAATATGGACGGGTTGTAGGTAGGTGTCAAGGGCCAGGCAAAAACTCCGCAGGCAGAAAGAAAGATTGCCCACGAGAAAGAACCTGGCGAATGGGAGATAGCCACATGCAAGGATGTGGGAGGATCTGGCAGGTTGTCTTAGTAGTTGAGGTATGTCATGCACAAGTTGTAATATGGGGAATCAGGACACCTGGCAGTATGTGGGTTGCGCGGATGCTCATGCAGCCGAGCCTCCGGGTCCGTGGGCAGGGGCTCTGTCTTTTCTCGCTCGAGGGGATGTTTCAAATCTTGCTTTATGTGGGATACTTTTTTTTTTAGCTGGATTTCATTCTAAGGATTTAATTTTAGAAATTCTTTCTCTAGCGTATTTGAAAATTTTTAGAATTTTTCTGTAGCCTATACATATATATGACAGGGTGTATCTTATTTATACCGACAAAAAAATCAGGGACGCTCTGCGTGTTATGTAAAAGACGATACCGCAATCGGATTGGCGGAGAAAATTTTTCTCCGAGAAAATGAGGTTACTTTGTTACTTCCGGGCACGCGATTCAAATCTACGAACTCGCCGTATTTGCTGAGCTAGAGAGCAAGCCGCTGGCCACCGCTGTGCTTAAAGCAAGGGAAGGGAGTGTGATAGAAGGTGACAGAGATATGCTGGCGGGCATGGGCCAGTTTCCTCGATCGCCTCGGCTTGGCCGCATGCCTGCCAGCATATCTCGGTCTCCTTCTATCACACTCCCTTGCCTTGCCTGAAGCACAGCAGTGGCCAGCGGCTTGCTGCCTGGCTCAGCAAATACGGCGAGTTCGTGGATTTGAATCGCGCGCCCGGAAGTAACAAAGTAACCTCATTTTCTCGGAGGGAAACATTTTCTCCGCCAATCCGATTGCGGCATCGTCTTTTACATAAAACGCAGAGCGTCCCCGATTTTTTGTCGGTATAATTAAGGTACACCCTGTATATACACACAGTATTTCTACTGGATTAACTGTCTGTTATTCTTTAAGTTTGTTTATTATTCATGCGCATATCCTAAACTGAACTAAGGAAAACGAGTGTGTACAATGAATGGGTGCTGGTGCACCTAGTCCTAAGCTTGAAAAATATTGTATTTTTTTTAAGGATAATCTGCAGGTGGGGAGGGGGGGGGGGGGGCGGTTGGTTGGCCTATCCCATTTATCCAAGGGCATACCATTGGGTGTGGGACTGGGTGTCCCTAGGGTGCCGCAATGGTTGGGGGACTGTGCTCCGTACCAGCGTCATGTCAACCGCCACAGGATATTCTTTGGTGTGGGGTATTTGCTTCCACGGACAAAGTTGTATCGGCCGATGCCGTGTACATGTGTATTGACAGTGTTCGCATGTATGGTGAGATACATTTTGCGGGCGAGTTTTAGTATGCGTTGCTCTAGGCTCGGTTTCCTGGTTATAGTTTCTAGCTCCCGTATTGGTGTTGCATACGGGAGCCTTGCTGCTAACCGCAAGCATTTGTTTTGCGTTAGTTGCAATGCCCTGATGTTCGTTTTGGAGGTGTAGCTCTAGGCTGAGCAGGCGTAAGTCATGAGTGCCTTATTACATGTTTACGCCTACTTTTTTGCTTAGGCGGCTTTGCCGGTTGATAAACTTGTACAGTTGCAGCATTCGCTGGCGTGATCGCCTGTTCTTGCGGGTGAAGAGCACCGCCTGGCTTTTGTTGGCATTGACCTTGACTCGCCATTTTGTGAGCCATGGTTCGAGCCTCTGCAGTGCATCCTGTAGCCACCTGTGTATGCGGCGGATGTGTGTGTTCTGGGCTGATATGGCCGTATCATCCGTACACAGACAGGTGTTTGCAAGGAATTATTGCGGCATGGGCATATCGTTGATATAGAGGACGAAAGAGTATCGGGCCTATGACTGACCCTTGGGGTACTTCCGCTCTTATCCGTCTGGTGGTTGATAAAATTGTATAGACAGTACATCAACTTGGAAAGTGCGGTCTTCTAGATATTACTTGAGTCTTATGTATCCGGGGTGGAATCCATAATCAATTAGTTTCGCAAGTAGGCCATTAAACCAGTCTTGTCTTGTCGAACGCGTTTTGAATATCCAAAAAGACCGTGCCCGTGTCGCGGCCCTTGTTGAAGCCTATTGTGGCGTGTTCAATGAGCCTCATTAACCGCAGGATGGAGGAATGCTTGTTGCGGAATCCGAATTGCTCTACTTAAGCATTCCTGTATCTTTGATGTGCCCTACTAGTCGCTTCAGCAGTATTCGCTCTAAGTACTTTGCCTAGCTAGTCCAGTAGGCTGATTGGTTGGTAATTATCCGGTATTTGTTTTTCTTGACCTGGCTTCTCGAATACAAGGATTTTGGCCCTTTTTCCATTGCTCAGGGTAGTATTGTCCTCTGAGCATGGCATTGTATATGACGTTTAGGAATTTTAGGGTTTTGTATGTTAACCAGAGCAGTAGGATATTCTGCAGGTTGTCCCGGCCAGGCGCTTTTTTTAGTGTTGAGGTGCCGGATTTTCCATTTGAGTTCATGGGTGTTGGTCATTCTTACGTCAGGTTTTGGTGCGTTGGTAAGGTAATCCTCCACCATGGCATCCACCTGCTGAGTGAACTCGGGATCAGAAAGGACCAAATACACCTAAGTCCTGGGCTTATAATTATAGTCTACTATTTTGTGAGCGTAATAACGCTCCCAAGTCCGCGCCCGCGCCTATATTCTGGCGGACAATTGTTCCGCCAGTCACGTCGTAGCATCAGGTGGTCCTCGCTGGTCAATTATGCTCGAGCGCCAAATTCACGCAGTCCATATGAACTGGTCACGGGTAAGCCACTATCTCAAAAAGGCACTCAATGTTCCCTCGTGTTTCTTCTGTCGCCACTTCGACTGGCGTGGGTCTCTGACTAAATCCAATCACTTTCATCTTAGTCGTCAACCACCCTTCGTAAATTCTTGTTCCCTTCCGACCCTAATGGTATTAAGGTATCGAGACCTAGGGTAACTTTCGCTTTCCCACCTTAACTGGCCCTTCTCTTTTTGGGGGAACAGGCGTCTTACTTATGGGTGATTGATCGAATACACTCAAAGTATTTCCTGCTCCTCGAAGAGGCGTCTGAGAGGGCGTGATGTATCTGGGCCTCCACGTACGATACGTATACTTAGCGGTCTACACCCTCAGCAACTCACAACTCATGGGTTCGGGCATTTGCTATCCCGCAGGATTTCTCAGCTGGGTCAGTGTTCTCCATTTCTCAGTGACTTGGGGATGGACCCTCTCCTACTTCCCCTTTTCTGCCTTTCGTGACACTTTCCTTCCAAGTTCTTAATACCTCATTCTTTGAGGTTTGAAGTATTTCTTGATCTCCTTCTTTATTTCTTCTTTGATATGTAATTTCCCAAGTACAGTAGTGGTAGTATTTACATAATCATTAAGGGTCGATAACATGATATTATGACCCTTCATACTTCGTTCACCACCATCATATTTATGTAGAAGAAATAAAACTAACGTTCCAGATGAAAACATTCCAGTGCCGGAGAACTGGACCAGTTGCTGAACACTCGCATCCTTTAAAACAACTGCTGTGTAATTATTATTAACTAGTCCACTATTTATTATTTCATTATTTTTGTTTTTACTGGGAATGCTCTTAAAACGTTTCTAAGACTCCAATGGCCTGGCAGGGTAACAGACGAATGTTTTAGACACAGTCCACATACATAGAAAGTGTTACTGATAGTGGCCACAATTTTAAGCATGATGTAGTGGTCGCACAGCAAAGCACTTTCCCGTACTAGGTGTATTTTGTAATTATTAGTTACGAGAACATGAGCGCAAAAAAACATGACAAAAACCCAAAAGGAGGGATGAAAGACGAACATTTCAGCTGTGCTTCCGTTATGAAAGAGTTCTTGGTTAAATCTTGTCGTGGATAGCATCGGCCAAGCACTCGCAGCCTACTTTATCCTGAAGCATTTAGTATAGATACGGTGTACACACATTTAGCCACCATCATTTTTAGTATTTTTTACCATCTGGCCATCTACTCTTGGACCTGCCAGCGTAAGAATTGAGAGAACATCCCCAAAGCAGGAACCAGTCGTCGTAATCTCTTTTTCATACACCACTGTTAAATTGTGAAGCATGACTTCTATCATTAACAAATACCTTTGTAATGAAATGTAATGCTTTTGAAACTTGGCAAACATCGAAGCGGTCGTAAAGCGTTCGCTGATTGGACCTGGCTGCAGTCTGTTCGTGTGCTACTGAGAGTATATATAACTATTATTAGAGTGGCAGGGTTACTGCGCTTCTGAGTTAGCCAGACATTTCTGGTTACACAACGTTCGGAATGAACTAGATTGTGTTCGCTCCAACCTGTGATGTGATAATAGCAAGGCTCTGATGCGATCTCCATCAGCAGTAGTGCTTTCATTGGTTCGCTAGGCGCACGTCCCAGCTGTTCGAATACAGTTATCTTCTCATTCTGTTAGGAGTTGACTATTTTCATATAGGCTACACTAACTGATGTTATATTCAACACAAGTCTGTACGGAAATGAACTGTAGCAATCTGGGGCTTCAATGAGATTTAAGATACCCCTTCTCATATCAAAAGGAAGATTGTATAAATATAATAATGCTATGGGCTTAGCGTCTCTTTCAACTGCTGTGGCTTTAGAGCTGGCGAGTGGTAATTTTACCCTTGAAGGGTATGTTAAATGTACTAGTAAGTACTGTCACAAGTATGCCTCATTTAAACACACTTAAATGCCATATAACTGAGCCGGGATTGAGTATAAAGTGTTGAAGAACTAATGAAATCATTACTGCAGAGTTCGATGTGAGAAAATCAGAAGGTACCTGGGCCATTTTCATATTTTTGTCAGATTCCATGTCCTCAGGTTTCTAAGCTATATTTCACCCCGAAGAAGTGCATTTTTTTGTGTAACAATATTTCCTGGCAAAGTCAGGTTGCTGAGGAGCATTTTACACCCTTCAAAACTTATTTTGGTTGAAAACTATTTTTTTTTGCGATTTTTCAAAGTTGGCAGAATCTGATGAGGGACACTGTCCCCACCCATTTGATGAACATTTGAACACCTATATATATATTACCAAGGTTAAGAAAATAAAAATCTAAAGCGCGCCTCTCATTCAGCACAATTTCTAGATTATGCTGTGCCTTTGCTAGATTTTTAAACATATTTTGTGATAGGTTTTTGCTCAAAATGAATTTGTCCCAGAGTTAAAAAAAAAAAAAACTCCTCAGGTGACAGTGTGTTTGAGTAGCAACACAGCAGTCATTTGTTTCGAGGAGTTAAAGATTTTGATTCATTGAAGAGGGAGTTTGCTCTCCAGTGTTTCCAATTTCGCCTTCGTGGGAGGACATGTGCTGTGCGGGCCTCGCTCTTCAAAACATGGTAATGGTTTTCTAAGTTTTTCATGAGTGACATTGGATATTTCAATCAATATCTATTTATTTCTAAAATTCTTATTTATCACATTTTGTAGCCTTATGCCACATTCGAATAAAATAGTATTCAGTAGGCCTAATGTAGGCTTACTTTTTGTAACTCATCAGTGACATGGCTTATGAGTGACACTTTCAAGGAAAATTCCGGGCATGTCACTCATGTGCTACTGTGTTACTCGTGAGTATATTTTCTTTTTTAATTAATAAAATGACTACTCATTACATTTTTTTTCAAGCATTAGGCCTAATCCAATGCAGAGAGACGTAAAACGTACGGGGAGAATAGAAAAGACATAAATGAGGAAGAGAATACAAACTAATGCATTTTCCGAGGTTGGTACACCTACCAAAACACCTATTTTAGAAATTCATAAAACTACGTACAATATACATTCATTTCCTGTTTTCTTTTATTTACTTCCTATTTTCTGAGATATTTAGGAATTCCCAACGACGAAAGAAACTCAGATATGAGTCCAACGAAACATAGAAAAGTGCGGAGAAATTGGAGACTGTGGGATAACAATAGAAGAAACAAAACACATCCCAGCACCATCCCTATTACATCGACTTCTCAGGATTTGAGACGGCCCAGCACTGAAGTTCAAGCGACGCTAATCACACAGTCTGCCAACAATCCCATAATTTACCAGGAATGCAACGATCAGACCCATCGGAGATGACCAGTAGTAGATCTTCATTCAGCACCTGCAGTCAAATGTTCCAGTTTTGGTTGATTAGACCGAAATTTCAGGCAACAACAATGCTGTTAAATTTGTTTACACCACCCACAAGAGTCCCTCCTCATCAAAAAAAGGAGCAAACTGAAGCAAGTACGACGGAACAGAAAGAGAACCAAGTTGGAAATCGGCGCACTCAATATAAAGATGCAGGTACTTGAGCATGAAAACAAAGCTATAAGACATTATTGGAAATTTAAAAAGCAATTTCATAGGCAAAAGAAATCTAAAACTGACACGTGAATTATCTAAGACTACCAATCAAAACCAACTTCTGGCTCCCAGTAGGAAAGCTGTTCCAACTAGTAACGCAAAAGTGGGATCTACATGTGAGGTCAAATTACCACCTAAAGTAAAAGTAAAACTAAGTTGAAACATTTAAAGACTGTGCATTGTGCAACCTAAGTTTAGAATAATAATGTATTGTTGGTTGAAACTGCTTTCATAAAATTTATATAACATTCTAAATAAAAAGAAAAGATACTTGTTTTGAAAAAATGCAATTTTTTGTCTCCTACCTAAAACCTCATGAGTGACACTGTTATAAAATCATTTTTTTTGTACAACTTAAATCTCAAAACTAACACCCAGTGGTATATTTGAAAATGGTGAAGCATGAGCAACATCCTACATTAAAAACAACGTTAGTTGTACGCAATAAAGAAGTTACAAAAATAAAGACAAGACTATGATAATAGATTCTTTGTCACTCATGGAAACAATATATGGTAGGATCAAATATGTTTCGTGGCTCAGCATGAAAACTCAAGTTTAATGTTGCAGTAGTTCATTATTAACAAGAACGAGTGAAAAATGTCTTTAAAACTCGGGAAAAGTAAAAATAATTACTATTGTGTCACTCAATGAGTTATATTACATTATACTGCATTACAGCAATCAAAATTTATTTTCCTGTGTGACCATCAACGTTTTGATGTGCAGAAGGATATTACAAACTTTTGAGCCCCCTTCGAAACAAATACAACATTGAATTTTGGGTGATGAAATCGAACAAACGTATGAAAATGGCCCGCCTACCGGCACAAGACAGACTTTTAGTGAATGAGGTCTGTTGTAAATGGAATTGTCCGGGTTTTAGCTGTATCTGTTGCGGGCTCATAAATACGCGACAGAAACCTCAAAAAATTCGCTGGAGTTCATTTATCGGAATTTGGCTGGCTATGTAGCAGGTCAGTAAGGGTACGTACAGTACATGCCAACGATACATCGCAGCTCGCGACCCATGTTTACATTGGACTCCTAAGTCGATGACTGATGTACATTGAAGAGATGAACATCTCTGGCATGTTCATCTTTTCAATGTTCAGAGCTGTTTGCCATTGGACTGACATATTTATGAAGTTTTCACCATTTAATATGAGTAATTTTGAATATTGCATTTACACTATGCCAATATTAATTTCCTATATTTATTAACTATATGGAATTTAATGCACTAAATCAGTAACACAATGTTTTCCATTTTATTAACTTTTCCACGTCTAGTATAGTCGGTATGTTAACAATACATTGTATGAAACATTGACATAAACCTACCAGTGTTAGCTGACAATAAAACACACCTGCTGCACTCTAATTCGGTCCCCTAAAACATAAATCACACCACCATGGCCATATATAAAAAACCCTGGTACTACAGCCCGTGAAGGGCCTAGGCCTACCAAGCGACCGCTGCCCAGCCATTTGGCCTGCAGATACTGGGGTGACGCGTGATCAGCGCATCGGATCCCCTCGGCCGTTAATCTTGGTTTTCGTGATCGGGGCGCTGCCTCACTGTCAGACAGCTACTAAATTGTCCTCACGAGGCTGAGTGCACCCCGTTCCAGCCCTCACGTCAGTTTCTAAAATCCCTGACTGAGCCAGGAATCGAACCCGGGCCTCCCGGTGAAAGGCAGGCGCGCTACCCCAACACCACGGGCCGGCCATGGCTATATATATTGCTCCTAAATATACCCCAATGGTATATTTCAATGTGGTATTCTGACAAGGTTGGTACAACTGGTTTCACGCTTCATATACCTCTCACCGACATTGCATTGCATCACTAGATTCAAACAGGACCAGTTGTGAGGGAGTGATTTGTCACCCAGGTAACATTTATAAGTCGCTGGGGGTCAATTAAAAACACCGCGCGACCAATGATGTAAACAGTTTGGTGAAACATTTTACAAAGCTTTTCTTTTGATTTAATATTAAACGCGTACTTTTCTGAACATTTCTGGGATACAACAATACGTCTCAATTTTTTTAATGATTCTATTCAATGATATCGTTATTATAAAACAAATAGTTCCGTGAAGAACTTAATAGCCTGTTATCATATATCCTACTGGTCTCACTTAGGGTTAGGACACGAGAAATGAAAACGAGCATGCTGCCATTTTTAGGTTCTCATAAAATTCTGTTAAATTAGACGTCAGTATATTTATTTATTTATTTTATGTCTTCGGTAGTGGCGAAGTTAGGGCTCATGGCCGTCTCTTACACTTAACCACGAAATATGGTACCAGTACATAGCTTATGACAATTTCGAAAATACAAAAAAATATTGTGATAAATAAGGAGTAAATTAATTATGCTAATAATAATATTAGTAAAAAAAGGCACGTGAATAATGTTAGTAATAATTATAACAATACAAATAATAATAATAATAATAATAATAATAATAATCACAATGTCACAGACCTTTCTATAATATCCTAGATATAATCCTAGCTCAGTCATACGTCCTATCATCCATCACCATTCACACGGGGCAATCAGCAGTATTCAACAGGTAATCTCGGCATGCGTCCTTAAATTTATTTATTGTTGTGGAATTTCTGATATCGGGAGGAGTTGAATTCCATAGTCGAGACCCAGCTACAGCAAAGGAGCGGTTAAACATGGATGAATGGTTGATGGGGATGGCGAGGGAAGAGCTAGATCGAGTGCTTCGATTATGAAATGAGGACAAGTAACTAAATTTTGATGACATGTACGTGGGGGGGTGTTTTCATGCAGAAATCGATAGATGGATGTCAACAAGTGAAATTTACGGCGTTCATCAGGTTTGAGCCATGAAAGAACACGGTAGCTTGGGGTTATGTGGGCATCGTATCTTTGATTGAAAGCGAACCGAAGACAAGAGTTCAATGCTTGTTGGATTTTCATTGTTTGTCCATGAGTCGCGTCAACGAAAACGGTCACAGTAGTCTAGAATTGGTAGTATTAGTGTCTGGATGAGTTTAATCTTAATGTCTAGTGGTAAAATATTCTTATGGCGCACGAGTGGGTGAAGGGATGCGTATATCTTTTTACGTGTATTTCTTATATGTGGTGACCAGTCAAGGGTTTCAGTTAAGGTTAACCCAAGGTTCCTTACTTCTTTACTAAAGGGGATGGTGATTGAATTCAGTGTTACTGGAGGCACAACGTAGTTGTTTTTTAATGAGTTTAGTAACTTATGAGAGCCGATGATAGTTTGGGTTTTCTTAGGATTGAGCAGGAGAGAGTTGTCATCGGCGTATACACTAAGTTGATGGATATCAGTGTTTATATCCCTTATTGCATTTGATATATTGTTGATACTAGTGTGGCAATATATTTGGAGATCGTCTGCATAAAGCTGATATTTATTATAGTTAATTGTGGAGGAGATATCGTTGATATAGAGCACGAAAAGTAGGGGCCCAAGGACCGAACCTTGGGGGGTTCCTGCCTTTTTCTGACGCCACTGTGAGGTGGTGTACTGTACAATCACACGCTGATTTCGACCCGTTAGGTAAGCAGAGAAAAAATTTATGGCTTCGAAGCCAAGAAGGGATTTTAGCTTCTTCAATAGGGTCGGTATATCTATGGTGTCAAATGCTCTGCTGAAATCGAGGAGTGAGAGAATTGTTACTTGTCTTTGGTCCATTGCTTGTCTGATGTCATCAGTCACCTTAAGTAAGGCAGTAGCTGTGCTGTGGCCCTTCTTGAAACCAGACTGGAGTGGGTCAAGTAGAGAGTGAGTGTTCAAATATTCCAGTATTTGGGTTTGTACTAACCGTTCCAGTACTTTGGAGAGAGCAGGGAGAATAGATACAGGGCGGTAATCGGACGGTAACAGTGGGCAAGGTATCTTAGGAAGAGGGATCACGTTGGCGTATTTCCAGATAGAAGGCAGTGTGCCATTGTTTAAACAGTAATTAAAAATGTGTGTGAGAATGGGGAGAACAGCACCAATAATGTAATGTAAAAATTTTATAGGTATATCATCAATCCCGCTCGCCTGGGATCTAATAGAATACAACACTCTCTTAACTTCATTAGTGCTTACGTTACGAAATGCAAAGCTGGGTCGATCTGTTGGTGGAAATGATGGACCGTGACTAGCAGCGTTATTTAGGCTGGATTGAATATCTGCATCCGTGAAATATGCATTTAGCTCGTCTAGTGGAATGTCAGGTATAGGAAGTTGCTCCTGTTTTTTTCCTATGCCCAAAGCACCGAGTTGTTTCCACGCTCTAGCCGTGTTGAGTTGGCAGGTTGTATCACGAACATACTTAAATTTAAGATTACGTAAAGTTTCCTTAATTTGGTTTGGAAGTACTCAGTACTTTTCAAAATCATTTGGTAGACCAGAACGTTTGTATTGTCTGAAAATATTATCTCTACGAGACATCATTTTCTTGACTTCCGGAGTTAACCACGGCTTAGGTTTACGAGAAATCCTTATCTTTCTCCTGGGCGCATGTTTGTTGTATAGTGCATGTATTAATAGATTAAACTTGTTTACTTTTTCGTCAATGTCGTCCAGTCTCAATATGTCGTTCCATGAAAGACTGTAGGCATCATATTTCAGTTGTACTGGGTCTATGTCCTTTATATTTCTGCATGTAACATATTTAGTCCTGTACTTTGGAACGCGGAGCGAATACGCTAAGTATATTAAGTCATGGGTGGATATAGCCGGCACTGGTATTTGACCATGAGTCACTACTTTCTGTGGGTTATTTGTTATGATGAGTTCAATTAGTGTATGTGAAGTGTAGCTTACTGTGCTTACGAAGTTAGTTGGCTCGAGAGGAAGTATCGTCATGTCACGGGAGGAAAATAGATCTTCAAGTTTCTTTGCTTTGTATGTTTTGGTTAGTAAGTTAGTGTTAAAATCTCCTAAAATAATGACATGTTCGTAAGATGGCAGCAAATTAAGCAGACTAGTTTCAAACTCGGAAATGTATGATACAGTAGGTGGGCGATAGGCAATACCTATCAATACTTTCAGCTCACTCAGTGTTACCTCAACAAACATGAACTCCGTCCTCAGTAATTCAACGGACGATGATGAACAAATAACCCTGCTTTTCAGATCATCTCTGCAATAAAGGGCAACACCGCCTCCCATCCTATCGGCTCGATCATGGCGAAGGAGATTATATCCTTCAAGCTGAACCACACAATTCGGAAGTGATTCAGACAACCAACTCTCAGATATTCCTATTACATGAACATTGTTTTCACAGAATATTGCTGTAATCTCATCTGTGTGCGCTGGTAAGCTTTGGCTATTCAGGTGGCAGCAATGTAAGGTTCTAGGACAGTTTGAAAATGCTTGCTTTAACTTAGTACCAGCACGCGCTGGTGAAAGTGGAGGGAGGGGAGAATTGCTATTGTACGAGTCTCGTTCATTGCCCGAGGGTGAATTGGCTCCTACAAGGACAGTAGAACTTTTCTAAATGGCATGCTCACAAGGTCAAGAACTTACCGTAACGGTACCTCGACTTCCTGATGAAACTAACAGCTGACTGCCTAAATACTAAACACATACACACAATCACACACACAAACCTAATGTAACTTCTAGTACACATGTCTATGAACTTATTCCATTTCCTTCACCTAGCCTATTAATGTGCAACTTTAGTTCCGCAGGTGAGTTAATACTTAGTTTTCTGCCATTGTTGAGGTGGACAACAATTCGGCCGTCTTGTGTGGATACATTACGTAATTCCCAAAAGTCCCGTGCTTTTCTTAAGATGTCCTTCCTAGTTGCAGTAAGGGATTCGGTTATTAATAACGATGTGCCTTTGAGCAACCGCTTGGCGCGCCAAACACGATCTCGTTGGTGGTATCGTAGGAACTTTATTATTATAGGCCTACTCCCTGAGGCCACGATTCCTGCAGCAGTACTTGGCTGGCGACCCAGTCTATGACATCGGTCTATACTGTCCATTTGCAGAGTCACATTTAGTTTCTCTGAGAGTGTTTAGATTGCTTTCGCGTAGACGTCCTCGTTGGGAGTTTCACGTACTCCGTGGAGGAGAAGGCAGTTTCTCCGGCTGTACTGCTCTGCCTCATCTTGCCGGATGTCCTGCTTCTCGAGATGCTCCTGGACGAGCATTACCTCTTTCTTCATCTCGTCCAGTTCCGCAGTAATTACTTCTCGGAAGTCCTTAAAGTCTGACGCGAGAACATTCAGGGTGTCGCTGGGGTTGGTAGCACTGATCGTGGAGGCCTCCATAGCTTGCTCCAAGCGAGCTTGGAATTCAGCCATCCGCTTTTCAAACTTACTCACATGCTCGTTTACTGCCGTTAGGGTCATACTTTTATATTAATCACTCAACAAAAGCTTGTTCAAATAAATAAGCACACTGAGGACACTGATAAATGATACTTAACTGGCTGTTTTGACTGGTGACTTGCGGAGCACTTTTACACTCGGTATGTAGTAGGGGCCATATTAAGGCTTGTATGAAGATTTACTGTGCCAAGTTTCACTGCACTCTGATTAAATTCCATTTAAATGTTTAAACTTCGCTTGGCTGCCTTGTTGGTTTTGTGCTCACCAGATTATTGAATGATCCATAGGTGAACTTACGTTAATGGCCTTCATTGACATACAAAATTTCAGTTTGATTGCTGTCCAAATATTTCTGATGGTTGTCATGTTGAATCGTGGATATTGTGAGCCGTCTAAATATTTCTGATGGTTGCCATGTTGAATTGTTATTTATATACGCCATGTATTTAGTGCAATGGGGTGATTATTGCGTAGGTTCATTATTCAAACCTTCACTTCGATCGCATGATCAGGACACAAGAAATAAAAAAAACGTTATTTTAAAATTTTGCACAGCCACCATCATCTTGAGGTTATGTAAACAATTGAACTAAATTAAATGTCAGTGTATTACAATGTGTGTAAACATTTGCTGTACAAAGTTTCACTGCGTTCGGACGGTTAAATCGTGAGAAAAGTCTATTTAAATGTTTCAACTTCAGCTTGGCCGCCATGTTCGTTTTGTACCTGACAGGTTTATTAAAATCACATAGATAAACTTTAGTAGTACCCTTTATCACCGTACACGTATCTTTTCAAAGTTAAATGCCATGTCCTGTGGTTCGGATTCCACGTAAAAAGGAGGTCTTGCGATTAACGGTCACGTTAAACTACAATCTTCCTTTTTTTTTTTTTTTTATCACCGTACAGAATTTCAGAGTGATATCTGTTACTGTTACGGAGAATATATTATGCGCGGCTGCTATGTTGGAATTGTAAAAAGTATTAAAATTTGAAAGGCACGGTCGAGGTCGGACGAGGTAGTATGCGCTTACCAAGTTACATTGACATCTCTTTGGCCGTTTAGATTGTATTAGGGGATACACCACACACACACGGATAAAAGGTGATATAAGCCTATTTTTTCATAGTTGAAAATAAGGCTAAAAATATAAGTGAAGTAAACAAGCCTGTTATCTACGATGACTATCTATACTAATATAATAAAGCTTGAAGAGAGTGTGTGTTTGTGTGTTTTTGTGTTTAAACGCGCTAATTTCTGGAACTACCAGTCGGATTCGATTTTTTTTTGTATGATAGCCAGATTCAAGAGGAATAGTTTGGGCTATGTTAAATTTCGACAGACCACTCCATTCCCTGCATTTAGGCCCTTCGGCACAAATCTACACCGTTTCACCGATCTGAGCCAAATTTGTATATATACCCTTTAGAACCCTACGAGGAACACTGTCTGCATGAAATTTTGGACAGACCAGTCCATTCCCTGCATTTAGGCCCTTAGGCACAAATTACCCAGTTTCACCGATCTGGACCAAAACTTGTATACTTACCCTTTGGAACCAGACGAGTAACACTGTCTGCTTGAAATTTCGGACAGACCACTCCATTCCCTGCATTTAGGTCCATTGGCACAAATCTACACAGTTTCACCGATCTGAATCACATTATGTACACTTACCCTTTGGAACCCTGCGGGTGACACTGTCCACTTGATATTTTGGACAACGCTCTCCATTCCCTACATTTAGAATAACAAACAAACTGAACTTGAAAACCATGTATTAAGGCCCTAGAATCATTCATCTCCTTAGTAGTGTGACTGTAAGAGTATTTTAATAAGTCTATTGTTGACTGGCAATTCGGGCTGCATCACGTCGCCCCTACCAGTGTTCTGATGCAGAATTGCGAAAATAGTTAAATCTTGCGCTGCTTATAAATTGCAGTCACGGGGAGTAATGATTTCTTTTGCCCCTTAAAACAGTTATCATGAACATATTATGCATCTGTATAAGTGCAATGGTGTTGGTGCAATACATTGAGGTTATCAGCTGCAATAAGTGTTGGTGCTATCAAATTTACCGTAATTTATTCCGAAACTTATCGTTGAGCGCTATGTGGCCATAAATGATACTATTGCTACCTCAGGAGCTCGGGACAGCCGAAGTTTCCCAAAGTGTTCTGATTATTTTCCTACGGCGCTATGCGACAGAGGACGACACTATTGGTCTCTACATTTCTAACAGACAATGAGATATAGGCCCTAGGCAGTGTCTTTTATTTCACTTACTCCTCTTTCTAATAATTTTTAGAAATTTGTTTGTAAATTACATGTGTCAGTGCTGTAGTTAGTAAATAGCAGTTTCCCTCTTCATTATCATCATTAGGGGAAAATAATCTAAAAGTTAAGTCCATTATACTGTACTGCTTATCACCACCACCACCACCACCACCACCACCACCACCACCACCACAAAAAGTTTTTTTTTTCTGGTAGTTTAAGTATCATGTGCCAGTTGTGTAGTAGTATTCATTATCATCCATAAAACAAATCCACCGGGCGAAGCCGGGCACTACTGCTAGTGATGTATATTATACGAGGATTGGGGCAGAAGTCATTGCAACCATTTTCTTTCCTGCCCGGTTGGACAAAGCGACATACAGATGCCAGGATGAGGTGGGAACTACTGTAGCCTACATGTGTGGACATTAACACGCGAACATTGTGCCACACATATTTATTATGGTAGTGTACAGGACAATACTGGTTGCATGGTGCAAACTAATTACTCTTTAACGAACTATCGACTTACACCCAAGCACACCGCCTACATTCCAGCACAGCACACACAGGCTACCGTTGTCATGACAAAGGCCCTCAAAGTAGTCCCCTGCAACGTCCACCACACGCTTGCAACGATGTGGGCAGTGCGGAATTCCATCAGTCACCATTTTCTATCCCATGAGTGAAGCGGGTCGTCAGTTGTCGCACAGCATTAGCAATGTCCTCTCCTTTACCTTTGGTATGACTTGGAAGTTACTGGGTGAAATGTCAGGAGAGAACGGAGGGTGCTCGAATTCTTCCCATCCCCGGTGTCGCTGTTGCCGTCGTTCACAATCTACTTTATGTGGTCGTGCGTTGTCGTGCAGCATGATTGCACTGTCCACAAGATCAATACGTTTCTCCAGCACGCCCCGTCGTACCTTTCGCACCAGGAAGTCGCTGTAGTACTCTGCGTTCACTGTTCTGGAACGAAGTGGTACACAATGACATCTCTGCCGTCGTAAGCAACGATCACAATCAACCGTCGTACGCAACTATCACAATCAATCTTACGGGATACGGATTCTGACGGAACTTCTGCCGCCTTGGTGATCCGGCATGGCGCCACTCCGAAGACTGACGTTTGAATTCCGGTTCGTCTGACCTGGCTCAAAATTCATCAATGGTGAGGTGATTATTCGTGACAGGAAGTAGTCGTCGTCCCGTTGCCGTCCCGTTGCCAGCGTGCTAGGTGGTAGAAGCATGTTGCATATCACATTTACCGTGAACTTGCGTCAGTGCAAAGTGTTTTTTTTTTTTTGGGGGGGGGGGGGGGAGGAGGGGGCAGTGTGCAGCTCTGTGCTGTGGATGGTGTGTTTATCGGTGCGTTTCTCTCCGACTGCCACTTGACCTCTCTAACTCAGTAGCGTCCATTGTCTGTCATCCTCAAAGAGCTGCTCGATAACGGCAAGTGCAACGTCGGTCCGCACACTTAAAAGTCGTCCTGAGCGTTACTGATCAGTGATCACTGGTTGCCACACGTCCCTGCTGAAACTCTCCTACCCACCATGCTACTGTACGATATGGGAGGGTATTATTCCCAACGACTACCACCGGTTCACTGTAACTCTTGCATTCTTCCTATTTTGGTATAGGCGCACTGCTCAAAGCGGGTTACTTTCATCTCTCACGACGCTCGTCACACAACTGATTCCATAGCCCTCGCTGTGCTCATACATGCAATCACACTATGTCTGCATAGCTTCCACGCGTGAGAACCGCTCATATAGGCTGTCTACAAAAAATAAATAGTTGCAATGAATTTTTCCCCAACCCTCGTATATTGTATGCATGTCTACCCCCTTGTGATTCCAGTTTCTAATGGGGTCGGGAATGAGATGAGATACGAAGAAAGACTAATGTGGCGGATGTTTTTATGGCCAGATGCCATTCCTGACGCCAACCACATGAGAGATGCAATTAATGAAGGCGAATGAAACTGGGTAAGGATGTGTAAGGAAGCGGCAGTGGCCTGTGAGAAGGTACCGTCCCAGCATTTGCCAGCGAGTTGAAACTGGGGAAACCACGGAAAAACATATCAAGGTTAACCGACGGTGGGGCTCAAACCCACGTCTACAGAGTCCGCAGAGCACTTTACCCCATAGCCTAGCGCTGCGCGTTAGCGAGCATAGCTACCGCTGTCGGTATATCTCTGCATAGTACAAAACAAAGTCCCCAATTCTTGGAAGTATCCCCCAGGGGCTCACATCTAGTGGGACGTGGGTTAGCGACCACGGGACCCCAGCTGAGTCCGGCATTGTTTCCACTTACTTGTGCCAGGCTCCTGTGTCTTCTTTCCTGTCGACCTATCTTGGTCAACTCTTGTTCTCTTCCGACCCCGACGGTATTAGGGTATCCGAGGCCTCGGGAGTGTTTTCCTTTCCCGCCTTCATTGGCCCTTCTCTCATATCTCCTGATCCCTCATTCTTCGTGGGATCAGCCTTCTTTTCATTATAGTTCCTTTTCTCATTAAGATTCCTGCCCTGTTTTTATGAATTGGCTCCCGGTGTCTCTAAATTATATTTTGCGAGGTGTTTTTTTAACTCGACCACATTTTGTAATTTTTTTTCAATCTACATTGCGCTTTGTAAGTATTTTCGACCTGAACTCCATTTTGTAAGTATTTTCAATCTCAATTGCATTTTGTAAGTACAGTACTTTGAATCGCGGGCTTTCACATATTGTAAGTATTTTTAAATCTACCATAAACTTTGTAAGCATTTTCAAATTCAATTGCATTTTGTAAGTATTTTGAATTTCAATGCACTTTGTGTGTATTTTGAATCTGAACCGAGCTTTTTCAATCTCGCTTACATTGTGTATTTTCAATTCCAAATGCATTTCGTACGTATTTTCAGTTTCAATTGCATTTTGTAAATATTTTGAATTTCAATTGCATTTTGTTGAGTATTTCGAATCTACATTGCATTTTGTAAGTAATTTGAATCTAAACTGCATTTGGTGCGTATTTTTCAATCTGAATTCCTTTTATGATTTTTTTCCTTGTAAATTACCTTTACCTTTTATAAGTATTTCCATTGTTCATTTTGTGAGTCATTTCAATCTGAGTTCCATTTTGTAAGTATTTTCAGTCCAGCTTGATTTTCGTTATGGTTTCAATTTCATTGTCATTTTCGATATCACCCAGACCATTAAGGGCCGATAACCCAGATGTTAGGCCCCTTAAAACAATTATCAATTATCATAATCATCTTGGATGTAACGGGTAATCTAGAGAAACACTGGATGGAATTTCATGCACTTTTTACCATTCTGTAAAGGCTTTCTCGAGAATGGTTTCTGTAGAAAAACATTCATTTAAGACCAAAGGAAGCCGAGCAGTAACGATTTCAGTGAATAGAGTCGAAGAAAATCCTGCCGTCCGTGCGCTTTTAAAGCTTACGCTCTAAAGATACCGGGTGAAGCCGGGCGGGTTGCTAAGTGAAACACCAAGAACAAGAGATGTGACCACATTGCACTTTATACCACAGATTAGGGACATGACAATACATTACTGATAAGAAGGACAGTCCGGTACATGCACGTTGATAGTCGATCTTCAGTACAGCGTCGCGCCACCACGTGCTGCACTCAAGAGACGCTAGACGTCGTGGCATGGCCATCATACAGCGCTTGAATACGCTGCTGGGGAATATAGTCCAACATGGATTGTAGGCGCGTCCACAAAGCTTCAACAGTGGCGGCAGATGGACATGAACAAGTTGCCGACCGACCATATCCCCGACATGTTCGATGGGCGACATATCAGGCAAACGGGCAGGTCAGGGAAGCAGAGGTATCTATCGTTTTGTGTAGAAGGCTTGCACATTCCTAGCCACATGTGGGCGGCATGTTGTTGTTTGAGTCTTCTGTCTTTTGACTGGTTTGATGCAGCCCTCCAAGCCACCCAGTCCTGAGCTAATCGTTTCATCTCTACATAGCTACCACACCCTACATCCGAGGAAATCTGTTTAACATATTCTAACCTTGGTCTACCCCTACAGTTGTTGTCCTCGACCCTTCCTTCCATAACTAAGCATGCTATTCCTGGGTGTCTTAATATGTGTCCTACTAACCTATCTCTTCTCTTCATTAGCAGTCGCCAGAAACATCTCTCCTCTCCTACTCGTCTTAATAACTCTTCGTTTTTAACCCTATCTACCCATCTGATCATCATTCTCCTGTAACACCACATTTCAAATGCTTCAATTCTCCTCTTTTCTGCTGAAATATGGCCTGTGGAACGGTCTGCAAGAGGGTCAGTGCCGCGGGCTGTAACACTTGCCTGATTTAGCGGTCACAGTTCTGATTGCCCGCAAGACGTACGAGGCGCGATCGCCTGTTATAGGCAATTGCGCCCCAAACCATTAAGCCTGCAGTACACTATCGCCGAATGTAGGCGAGCAGAGACGAGCGCGATAGTGTACCCGGTGTGCTCGTACGTTCGGGGTAGTTTGCATCGCCAACATTCGTGTTCGGCTGCGCTCGCTATTTTGGCGGTCTATCGACACGGATCAAAGGAGACGAGCGAGGGCGAATGCCGAGTGCGGACAGGTACTAACTTGAGCCTGTACACACTCGCTTGCATTCGTGTAGCCACGCACGCGCTCTGTCTACAGTATTCAGTGCAGTGATCGTTGATTATTTACACTGAAGAAAATGGAAATTGCAACACCATGAAGGCATTGATCGTTGTGTGTTGATTTTCAAGATATGGAACGATGCCATGTAGGTATGTCAACGATCGAAGTTTCAGACCAATGGGATTGTTGCTACAGGTCTCCCCACGTGATTGGTCGCGGAGGAATCAACTCCAGTATACGGACTATGGTCTAGCGTAGTTGACTTACAGTCTGTGCAGTGAAGTGTTCTCCGTCAAACATGCCTCGACGACAGAGAAGAGCACGCTATCAACAACTGTCGCCGTTTGAGAGGGCTCGGATAATTGGGCTGTGTGAGGCTGGATTATCGCTAAGGACTATCGCTGCACGTGTTGGCCGACAGGCATCTACGGTACAACGTATATGGCAGCAGTGGTTAAATGAAGGTATCCACACTCGTTGACCTGGCACAGGCCCAGCGCGACAGAAATCTGTGAGAGAGGATCGCCGCATCATTCGGATGGCCCGGATGGAACCCCATGCAACAGCAGCGCAAATTCGAGCAGCTGTGGCACCCCACGTTACACAACAAACAGTTGGTAATCACCTGCGTGCAGCTGGCTTACGATCCCGTGTCCCTGCTGGTGTTCCATTGACCCCACAACAGCGACGTGTAAGGCTGGCCTGGTGTCGAGAACGATCGACGTGGGTCGACGAATGACATAGGGTCGTCTTTAGTGATGAATCGCGCTTCTGTCTTGCCCGCAGTGATCGTCGGAATCGTGTGCGCCGACGTACCGGGGGGAGGGGCCGCCCAGATCTTATTGTCGAGAGGCACACAGGGCCAACACCAAGCATTATGGTCAGGGGAGCTATTGGCTTTAATGTGAAATCACAATTAGTGCTTGTTGAGGGTACTATGACTGCTCGACAGTACGTTGATAGGGTACTCAATCCAGTGGTTGTCCCTATGATGGCGAACATTGCTAATGTGATGTTTCAGCAGGACAATGCCCGGGTACACACTGCATGCATCTCCAGAGAAGCTCTCCACGACATCACAACCTTAGAATGGCCCGCCAGATCTCCGGACCTCAGTCCTATTGAGCATGTGTGGGACATGATGGTCGACAACTGGCCAACCGTCCTCAGCTACCCACAACTCGGGAACAACTGACCCATGCAGTGCAGCAAGCATGGGCCACAATTCCTCAGGAAGCGATCCAGGTTGACTCCATACCTCGCCGAATTCATCAATGTATTGCTGCTCGTGGTGGGCACATCCTGTATTGATTGTTGTCCAAACTTGCGGTCAGAGAGACCTGAAAGTGTAATCATCGAATCACAACCGAACACTCGTCCTGGATGTTCAATTGCAGCAATGTAGCACTACTCCTTCTGGGTGTTGCAATTTCCATTTTCTTCGGTGTATTTAACTGGTGCTATTTCTTTATTTATTGATGGAGTGGTCGAATGAGGAACCGCTGTTGCTTCTAAGCCCCACCACCACCACCACTGCCCCTGACGTCAGAAGCCCCACCATCCCCTACTAATTTGTTTGTCTAAGACACTTGAAACCTGTTTTGTGGGTAGAGGGGGGGGGGTAATGACGTCAAACAAACTTTTTTGTAAAATTCTTTGTTTTCAAAACATAGGCAATTTTGAAAATTGGACTTTTTTGGAAAAAATGAAAAAATATAAAGTTATGTTCTAATGATAAAGGACGTAGAGACTATTCGTTTTAGCCCATATAACACTTTTTAGAGTGTTCGGTTTTCGAAATATAACCTACTTTCCAAATTTTTTTTTTTGAAAAAATTTGAAATAAAACAACAAACACTATTTTTCGACTGAGAGTGGGATAGAGGTAGGTGTAGGAGTTAACATATGACTTATGATATTTAGTTTAAACATATAGCCTACTTTCCCAATTCAACTTAAAAAATATATACAATATTATTTTTGACTGAGAGTGGGATAGAGGCAAATGTAAAAGTTGAGTCAATAATTAACCTTAGAGGACTTCGAATTTTTTGGAATATTAGTGTGTTGTTGTTGTTGCTTACAAACATGGCGGAAAGCATTATGCTCTGATAAAAAGGGCTGAGATACTTTTGCACTTTCCAAGACCAAATAAGCCAACAAGTAAGAGCAAATGAGAGCCAATACAAATGCCAACATAAAAAGCCAAACCCTACTACCCCCCCCCCCCCCCTACTGTTATTTTTCGTCCTAGAGACCTGAAACTGGGAGAATGGGTAGAGGGAGGGTAAAGACCATTCATTTATGTCAAACAAACTTTTTTGTAAAATTCTTAGTTTCCAAAATATAGGAATTTCAAAAATGGACTTTTTTGGAAAAACAATAAAGAAAAGTTTTGTTTGGCGGGAATGTTTTGCAGCGAATACGCTTGATTGGGTTCGGCATGGTGTACTTGGTTAGTTCGGGGTGGTTCGGGTTGCACATTCGTCTACATTCGCGGTCGCAATCCCACGCGAAACATTCGGCGATAGTGTACTGCCCACGTTACACCTGGTGTTTGTCCGCTATGCCGCTCAACAATACGGTCTGCCTGATTGCGTTCTCCACGGCGGCGTCGAACGTGTATGCGGCCATCACTGTAGGACAGGTTGAAGCGGGACTCGTCCGAAAACACTATTTTGCCACTCAGCCTGCCAGTGCCGGCGTGCACGTGCCCATTGTAGTCGGAGGCGTCGGTGGTTCCCAGTCAATGGAAGCCGACGCAGTGGCATGCGTGCTACTAGTCCAGCCCTCAAAAGTCGGCGCCGCACCGTCGGCGCAGACCATGTCCAACCCCGTTGCAGTGCACCAACGTCGAGCCAACACCGAGGACGACGCTGTTCAGTCCGATACGGCCATGCGGAGAATATAGCGGTCGTCTCGCGCTGTGGTCACATTGCATCGTCCTGTACCCTGTCGTCGCTGTGTACGGCCCTCCTCTCTCCACTGGATCCACATACGCCTTACTGTTGACGCAGCGTGCCCTGTACGAGTCGCAATATCCCGCAACGACAGACCTGCCTCCCGGAGCCCAAGCATTCTGCCCCGTTGAACCACAGTCGCATGCTGATAGTCCACCCTGTGATGTCGGCGAGGCATCGTTGCACTTGCCTACAAGTTTCCACTTGGTATGACGGCCCCACGCTGACAGAACTGTGCGGAACACTGACTTGTCCGGTCGCACGACGGAGGGCACTGAACGGCCAATGTGCACGCCATCTTTCGGTGATTTCAATCACTTAGTATGGTACCGCCGGCCTACACGACCCCTGTTCTGGGAGTATCTACGACCATTTATTCTGGGTGTTTCACTTTCTACAAACAATACTGTATCATATTTTAATGTTTGGTTCAGCTGATATTTGTTCTATGTGGTTCGTAGTATATCTAAAATAAATACTATTCGAAATAACTGAATGTAGTAACGTTTTTATAAGGAAAATATTTTGGGGTAGATATTTACCCCGGCACGACAATCAGTGTGTTAGAATAGGCGCGACGAACGCAGGGTTAAATACATATCGCATCTATTAGTTCGTTTTTCAATTTTCAAAAACAGTATCTGCTACGCAACTCTTGGCTTAAAGTTTACTAAGAGTATACTGTAGCTCTGACATCACACACATTCTTCTATATGGTCAAGTCGGCATACCACGTGACCTTAGGCAAGACATCAATGTGTTCCTTTCTACTGCGATGGAAACATAAACGTTGTCATCGCTTGGGCATACATATAAACCGTCAGGATGGATGGTAGCGAGCATTTTCGGCATGCACGGTTCCATTTAAACCTGTATGTTTGGTTTACAAACTTACAATGACGTGACGAGGTAGCGACCGATATGTAAACCTTAACTGCGAGCAGTGATGAATCATCGGCATGTTGTTACTCGCCTACGGTGGCCAAGGTTGCAGGAACTAATCCGGGCGGTCTGTTGAGACCGTGTCATTAAGTTAACTGGCAAGTTGAAGAATTATGGTATCTCGGCGTGACGTCTGTAATATTATAGCTGTTAAATGGATGTTAAAACACATTCTAGAACTGCCGGTGCTCAAAACATTTTTGTACAAACTAGACCCAAAACAAAGGTGGTCATCTGGAAAGTGCACCCTGTAAATCGCTCAAATAATCAAAAGCTACTTCTGGCGGACTCTTTAAGTACCGTGTCACTCCACCTCTTGCATTTAGTCCCTCCTTGGCATGCTGTCCACAAGGTGGTCGAGACGTTGATGGTGTAGCTCAGGGACGCCCAAACTACAACCCGCGGGCCAGATACGGCTCTCCATGACATTCCATCCGGCCTGCAGTTAGATCTCACCCGGTGAATGCACACGAGATTTTCGGAGTGGGAAGTGTGTTGAGATTCCGCATAAATCTGTAGGTGCCATTGAATCGAAGAAGCATTTTACTTCTCCCACAAGTAGCATCCACATTTGTATCACATCCACATTTGTATCACTATGTTCAAGTCTTTTTAAATTAAATCGTATCCATACACAGCGAGTCATTCAAACTTGTACACTAGGGAAGGAGCATTTTATTATCAGTGCATCCTAATGGATCAGTGGCAGTGTGTCCACTTCACGGTCCCAATATCACGGGTTCGATTCCCAGCAACGGCAACGGTCTCGTGTATCCCATATGATGATTACAAGACTAAATGAAGGGTTCAAATAGAGTATAGATTCCTCTACCAGATGGCAGTGCTAAACGGAACGTCTAAATTGGATAAAAGGTAGTCGAAATGGCTCCAGTTCAATAGATCTACACCAGGTAGCTGAGGCTGTGTTCATTATTCAAATTATTATTCAGTGATCACAAAATTACTTAATTTCGGTTTTGGTTTAACCAACGGATCATACTCTAAGTAATATATACATAGTATATAAATAACCCCTGGCACTACAGCCCATGAAGGGCCTAGGCCTACCAAGCGACCGCTGCCCAGATATTTAGGGGTGACGCGTGATCAGCGCATCGGGTCTCCTCGGCCGTTAATCTTGGTTTTCGTGATCGGTGCGCTGCCTCACAGTTAGACAGCTACTTAATTGTCTTCACGAGGCTGAGAGCACACCGTTCCAGCCCTCAGGTCAGTTTCTAATATCCCTGATGGAGCCGGGAATCGAACCCGGGGCCTCCGGGCGAGAGGCAGCCGCGCTACCCAAACACCACGGAGCCGGCATATACTCTACTAAGGTACAACATAAATCAACTCATCTATTAGCATATATTCACAAGGGAAATAAATACCGGAAAGTTAATTTAAACGCGCACAAAGAAAGTCAGTGAAACTCGCGCACCTTCAGGTAGTTTCGTTGTTCTGTCGTAATTACCAGTAAGGCAATACTTTCACAGGATATCCTTTTTAACATTTTTAGCATCTCTTAAACGTCCTAGGGGTCATTTCATAATTCATGGATATATTGTCTTATTATACAGGAAAGCCTCCGTGGCTTAGGCGGCAGCACGCCGGCGTCTCGCCACTGGGTCCGTGGTTCAAATCCCGGTCACTCCATGTGAGATCTGTGCTGGACAAAACGGAGGCAGACAGGTTTTTCTCCGGGTACTCCGGTTTTCCCTGTCAATATTTAATTCCAGCAACACTCTCCACTATCATTTCATTTCATCTGTCATTCATTTAATCATTGCCCCATAGGAGTGCGACAGGCTTCGGCAGCCGGCACAGTTCATATCCTCGCCGCTAGATGGGGGCTTCATTCATTCATTCATTCATTCATTCCATTCCTGACCCGGCCGGAGACTGGAAGTAGGCTGTGGATTTTCATTCATTGTCTTACTATACAGGGTCATCTAAAAAGGTTGCAGCAATTTTGAAATATATCTCCCGTTGTAAGTGAGATGAATTAATAATTCGACCTGAAAAATAATCAGGAACTCTTAGAGTTGAAGTTTTCAATGTGACTGTAGGCCTACTCTGCCCGTGACCTTCAGGCGATGCACAGAATGAGTGCGCGACAGGAAGCTGCCATGCCACTGTTTCAGTAGTGTGTATGATTGCAATGGCGACAGTCAGCAGAAACACAGTGTGTGTTGTGGTTAGGGGAGTTATAATCTGTTTTATAGCTGTTCAGCGCACTTTCCGACATGCTTATGGTAGGGATCCCCCTTATGCATTAGACGATGGTATGAACAGGTACAGGAAACTAGCAGCGTTGACGTGAAGAAGACGCCCGGACGAAACAGTCGATCGCACATAGAAACATTATATGGAATGGAAAAAAATGGTGAATTTAACAAAAAAATACTAAAGTTTTATTATCTCAAATAGTTCCTGAGCTATGATTTTTTGAAATTGCTGCAACCTGTTTTGATGATCCTGTGTAACCAATAAAGCAGCAGGAATAGAAATTCATTATACTCTTTTGAAGGTCATAGGAGTAAACTTTGACATTAGGCTAAATTTTAACTTATTTCAGCTTGTGGGGCGTGGTGGCGCAGCGGTTAAGCTGTTAGCCTCTCACCAAGGTAGACCGCGTTCGATTCTTGGTCAATGCATGTGAGATTTTCAAAGAAAAATGCCGTGTCCTGTGTTTCGGATTCCACGTAAAATAAGAGGTCCCGTGAATCATGATCGCGAGATTAACGGTCACTTTAAACTACAAGCTTCCTTCCTTTTTATTACGATCCACCGCCAGGATTTTCAAACTCGACACAATAAACCACGCCAATAGCGACCAAAACAGAAAATATTTGCCAGCATTATTACGGAGACGAGGTTGCTTCTCTTGCTTGGCTGGTTAGGAGCGTATGAGAATGATGGACAATGTCCACCTCCCATGGTTTATCTACGTCAGTTTTCCTCCTTGAAGGATTGCAAAGAGCCATCATTAAGACCTATTGTATGGCAATTCGTTACTTAAAAACTCATCCGGATACACACGTTCCAGGAGTTCTGCTGGTTCTATATGTCACTGGCTTTAGGTCAAATATGGCGCGTGAGGTCACGTGGACAATTGAGAGAGCCACATCGCCGGCAAGTGACCGGGAAAACAAACATCTATATCTGTCACTTCGAATATTTTATTATAGAATTCTTATCGCATACAATCTAAACGTTGTATAATACTTCAATACTTAATTGCGCAGTGAAAATCGTATCCATGATTCAATGTTCCTCAGTGTAGTGGAGGAACCTTTCTTTCTTTTTTTTTAAAATTGAGACGTATACACGTCAGAAGGACGTGTTTCTCGCCTTATCACGGGAGTGCCCAGTGATTTGCAGCTGACTGCGAGCGCGTTTCACGAAATCATGGCTGAGTCTACAGCTTCCGGTAAATTGCGCGCAATTGTCTTACTCCCGGAATTTGAGGATGATTTAAGAGTGAAGTTGCGTAGGTCACTGACTAATCAGTAACGTCGCCTACAGCTGATGGTAAACAGGTTCAACGTCAATATATCAGTAATCAACTTTCAGGTCGGTTCAGTTTCCCAATGTTCGTCGAAATGACCATGTGTCTGAAAGTGCAACTAAAATGTAAGTCGTAATTTAACATGCGCTAGGTACTGTATTACAATGTCCAAAGCCAAGCTATTATATACAGTATATACAGGGTGGAACAAAAAATGTACGGCACAAATTTCAGGACACATTCCTCACACGTAGGCAAACACCAACAGCTGCTGCTGCTGCAGCTAGTTCCAGTGATTTTAACTCCAATCGGGCTACTCAGTAGGGTCACTGAGTCAGTCCAACATTAACTCACAAGGGAACTGTCCATACGTTCATATCGAAACCGACAATGATATTTCGTAAAGATGATGAGGAAACCATAAATTAGCGATGTACAAAAAATTAGCTGCCATTTCGAACTGGAAGGTCCTGAAATCGGCACGGAGATATCTAATAAGATTGAACGCGCTAGCATATGGCTCAACGTGGACAGCCATGGTGACCAGCTGAAGCGTGCGCGTAACCATGAGCGCTCTGTGCTAGGCAGTTAACACAATCATGTTCCTTTGAGAGAGCAGTCATGAATCCGGTTAATGTTCGAGAGTATGCATTACGTTATTTCCGTGAAAAAGGTTTCTCTTCTTCCCGTGAAATAACTTCTGAAGAAAGAGATGGGTCGACATGTGATAGAACTAATTGAAAATAATCCCATGGATGTCAGCATCATCTGTCATGTCTGGAGAGAAATAGTGACAGTGAAAGTGATAATGGAAGCAGTGACACCCCATCTGCATTACCTGAAAAAGAAGGCAGCCCGCCATTGCCAGGTACAGGGGGTGTCAACCAGATAGGGATCATTTGGCACCATCGGTGTAGTAGCACGTGCCAGTCGTATGGAGCGCTGTATATCGTGTATCATGTCGTGTATATCGTGTTGCCAACATATGCATGATACAACGTTGTAATTAAATTGCAAATATATCCCTATATTTAGTCAATAAATATACACATAATTCCTAATTGACATTTCCTTGCAATTATCTTGCTCACCGACGATAATTACGGCACTTATCATTAAATAAACATTATTTCTACTGGGTTGGCGGCATTGACCAACATGGACGCTCTGTTTATGTCGTGCTTGGTGTAAACAATATTGGCCGTATATTAATATTTTATAATAAGCTAATGTTGTGTTCTTTCTCATCTTTCTTTCATCAAATCGTCTTCTTGGTAATGAGAAGTGAACAGTTCTTCTTCTGCTACGCCAAGTAAGTACGCTTATTTTAAGAGTTTAAGTGAAAACTTGTTTCTGTAGTGCCTGTGAAAAATATACCGTACCGGTAGCCTAGTTTTGAATTGATATTAGACGCAGTGTACAGGTGATATTCTACTTGACATATTAATTACACTTTCACTATTATTTATTCCACAGGTAGGCCTACCAAATTCTGTGAACAAACAAATCGTAAATTGCTGTTCTCGAAATAGCAGATGAATGTGGCAATTTGGCCTACTCTCCTGAGAAATGACCAGGTAAGAGTCTATGTTACCGTAATGTTTTCAACTTGATTACATCTTGCAGAGATACATACAGTACCATGAGCCTATTGCATATGTGTACTCAAGTTCTTGAGGAGTGTTAATAATTCATTTTACATTGCGGTAGATTAAAAATGTCATGGCTCATGGCAACGTGTCTAAGCTTTTATATTTTCCCCTTCCTTGAATTTCAAATTTTTGGTACCGTATTCAAAAAAGATCAGTTCTTGCACATGTTAGTTACTGGTGCAGTGGCAAGTATTCAGTTGGTCGAATATGTAGTAATGCCATTACTGATGTAGAACTGTAATTACAGGTTCTAAAATCTTAACACACACTGGTCCTATGGGTGGCTGTGTGCTCTTGTTCTGTGGAGCAAAGTCCAACATTAAAATTTATTTCAGAGGTCTGCATTTTGGTCCAAATATACAAATGAACGAAGCACCAAATGGTGAACGCATTTGTACTCTGAATTTGAAGCATATTAAGTTCATCAGAATGGTTTCATTTTATGCGTATGTTGTTATTTTAGAATAGGCTATATTTATTTTTCTTCCCATCATTCCATAATTATTTTTAGAAAATTCAGCAGCTACAGTACTGTATTCATGCGTTGCAAAACTATTTCTCCTCTGGCAGAGGATTAAGAATAGAATTAGAAACGATGAGAAATCTTTCAGAAGGGTGATACCTGCAGAAGCAGTAACAAAACCACTCACCAGACACATCAAAAATCTAGAAGATATGCTGGAGTTACCCTTAATTGTTGTGTAATAGAAACACACGTGGATTAGTTACATTAATCGCAGAATTAAAATTTTAGTTATTTTCTGAAAGGTGAGAGAGGCAATCTTATGGGTTTCATCAATCATAGATGTCTATTACATTAATAAATAAGCTTCTGTGTCCAACTAAAATAAATCCTCATCAGTTTTGATGTGGTGTTAACTCATAAAACAGTGTAAAGAAGATTGGTTAATATGTTTTAGGTTCGACACTGGCGAAATGTAAATATTATGTCAGAAAACTGTACTATAATGAGGCTCATTATAGTACAAGTTTTCATTATGATACAGTTTCTCCCACCAATCAGAGCTCAAGAAACAGTTGTGTGACCAATTAGGTGAGGATAGCATCGCACCTGCACTCACTTCCATGGCCCCCTATTTTAAATTTCACTGCGTGGCGAGTGTCATATTGAGGTATTCCAGGAGGCCATGGTCAAATACAAGGTATTCTCTGCATCCCATGCGCTCTGTTCAGTATATAAAACTGGTGAAATCTCGACAGATATTTATGAATATTTATGTTCGAACATAAAATAGTTATAATTATTGTCATTATAGGCTCGTTGCATAATGTACTATTAAGTTACAAGGTGCACATATAATAAGCCACTACAACAGAGATCTGAGTGAAATCACATGAAATTTTATTAACAAATAGGTGCAGGCTAGAACTATTACCACTGTGTTGTATTGTTTCTTCCAGTATCACAGTAAACAATTTGTTTTAAAGGACTCTTCACCTTGTATTATGTGATATCGTGGGATAGATAGATACAAGATAAATATAATTCATTTATTATATGCCAATGTAATGGTTGACATACCTATAGGTAGTATTTTATTCCTACACGTTACTTACAATATTTTTCAACACGTAGGATGCTAATGTCTAAGCCAGTCACAGCTCGTGCTCAGTAGCGGCTGGTGTAGAAAATTAGTTGTGTGTAGAGATGGGCAGCAGTCAACTGAAAACAGTCGAATTAGTCAATAGTTAAAACAATCGACTTATTCAACTGCTATTAAAAAACAGTCGAATGAATTCAACTACTCACCGTATCATAAACAAGTAGTTTGCAAACGACTGATCTCAAAACAATCGTTGGAAATCATTGGAATGAAACAAGTAGTTGGCAAACGACTAATTCCAAGCGAATGGAATCATTCGAATTGAAGTAGTCGTTGTGAACGACTGATCCCAAAGCAATCGTTGGAAATCATTGGAATGAAACAAGTCGTTGGCAAACGACTAATTCCAAGCGAATGGAATCATTCGAATTTAAGTAGTCGTTCTAATCAAACGACTTCTTCAGGATAACTTCATGCTATACAATTCATTGTGCTGTATGTTTATTGTAGAGCTTTAATTAATAAGTTAAGTATACCTGTAGGTGCCTATAGTTTTATACAGTTCGTTGATTCTTTCAATGAAATAGCCTAAATCCAGTTGTCCAAGTTATTGGAAATGTTAAGCATTCAATATTTAGGTTATGCTTGAACTCCCGGTTTTCTGGCCCATCATCCCAGGCAAGCCTCCCAGTCAGATGGATCATTTGGCTGTAATTTTGAATTAGAGTAAGGTTGTAGTATGCGTGGTCAGATTTAGACAATAGCCTACTCTATGAAGGGGTCATGGTTACGCCTTCTATGTTTGTTTATTGAATAGAGTAACTGAAATGAGGGATGTATTCTGATTTTAAGATTTGTGGAATGAGTTGATGAATTTTTAATAGAATTTAATGAAGTCTTCAGTAAAGTTGAAGGAGACATGATCGTGTTTAGACAATAGCCTACTCCATGAAGGGGTCATGACTATGCTTTCTATGTCTGTTTAAGGTGTAGTGTGGCTGAAATGAGAGAGGTTTACTGATTTTGGTGTTTGTGGAGTAGTCTTTTCGTTTATAATTTAGGTTTTGTGAAGCTTGTTGCGGAGTTGTTTTATGGATTTTATTGCTCTGCAAATGAAGTGTATTAGGGGGTTCTGGGTTTGGTTTAGCTGTAGTTTACAGGGTTATGGCTGAGAGTTGTTGTAGCAGGCCTAACAACTGTGTCAGAGCAGTGGCGTGCTGTGTGGGAGGGGGGGGGGGGGGGGGGGGGGTTAGTGGCAAAGACATGAGGGCAGGGATGGAAGAGTTTATGTGTTCCCTCACAGTTGGCGCACTTAGGCTTATCTCGAGGTACCGTACAGATAGAGTGGTGATGTAAATCTCCAGCGGGTACTGTGAGGACAGCTTGACGGCTGTAGGTGCCTATAGTTTTATACAGTTTCTTGTTCGTAGATTCTTTCAATGAAATAGCCTACGTCCAGTTGTCCAAATATATATGTATGTCATTTCATTGGAAATGTTAAGCATTCAATATTTAGGTTATGTTTGAACTCCTTAACACAGTCTATACACTTTTAATGAGAATTGGGTGCATTCTTGAATTATTACACAACTTGAACATGGGCTTACCAATTATGGCTTAGAGTTCTATTTATTTTAGATTGAATTTCATTCATTTATTCTACCGCGTGATAAATGAATTACAAGAAAATTATTATGAAATTCTCCCCATAGCGTGATGGTAATGATCGATGCAAACATAGAATAGATTTTCCAGGAAAATTAAATCAGAAAATATTTTATATTTGGATCCAATATTAATAGCATTTTAGCAAGTCGGAGGGTGTGTACGCTCAAATTGATTCTGGTTGTCAATTGGTTTGTAGAGATGGGCATCAGCAGTCGACTGACAAAAGTTAAAACCATCGACTTGTTTGACTGCTTTTAGAAAACAGTCGAATGAATGCAACGACTACTCACCGTAACATAAACAAGTCGCTTGCAAACGACTGAACTGATCCCAATTGTTTTAACATGCTCTGAGCGCTGGCATAGTTTTACGTTCTGGTCATAAATTGTTTGTATTCACATGGTTGCCAACATCTCCACTGAAAGTTCGCTCTCGTTACTGTTCTAAAGTCGTGTCGTGTCTCGTGTGTATTTTTTCTAGGCTGTCGTGTTCTTGTTCAAGTTGTATTTCAACTCTACACTCTTAGTACGGTATTTTCTGCAAAACAACTAAGAAATAAAAGGCACGTCACAATTTTGGCTATGGAATTGTTACCGGTACTTTCAGTTCTAGTAATTTAATTAAGTATTGCTCTATTGCTTCACTTATTCAGAGTACATACAGGTAATGTGTCCTATACCAATATCGGGGAACATTTACTCCTTGCAACATTGGATATAATGGCTGCACTATACACAACGCCGCAACCTCCATTCGAAGCACAGTAAAAATAAATAACTTGGATCAATTTCAATTTCTTTTTAGTACATATTATTCTTAAAAATAAATGAGACCAATCAGGTGGTATAGTTCTTGGTTGACACTTCTGGGGTCCATGTTTGATTGCTGAATGTCAAGAAATCTAATTCTAGTCTGAGGGTAAGAACAGGGTACACACAGCCTAGTGAGGTAAACCGGGAAATGTTGGGTTTGATTCTCCGCTTAGCCACCCAGCAAGTGGTTTATCATGGGTTCCCACACATACAGAATATAAATTTCTAGGTAATTCCTATCTTGACTGCCTCCTGTAAATCCGTAAACAAGTAGGGTAGTCATATTCATTCATTCCTATTCATGAGCTTAAATGGCACTCTGTCAAACGCATACATGTGTCAGAATCCAACACAACACAAAATAACATAATGACTTGATTTTGTCTGCTGTTAATTCATTTTATGGGCTTGGGACATCTTGGTCATCAGCCCCATGCAGTTGGGTGTGGGTAGAATTGCTCCGATTATGTGATGACTGTAGTAGTGTGTGTAGCTTTATAAGGGACAGGCTTGGGGAGGTGCCCCAGGAGTTGAAATAAGGTACTACCTGATTTCCATCAGGAAAGGAATAAAATAAAAAAATGTTGAGGCCCACAGAAGATATCTGCAAAATATCTTGGCTGAGTGGACAGGGAATTTGTAACTGTTCCTGTTGGTATTTCAATTTCATTTTAGTACATATTATTAAAAATTCTTAAAAATAAATGTCCCTAACTATGGCTGCCACCTTTCCAGTCCTCATCTGAATTACAGAAAGTATAGCCTACACACTACTACAGATACCACAATAACAGAGATTATCATATAAATCCTATACACTTCCAAATATATGGGGCTAAATGAATATGTTATCAAAAGCCCTAAAATTAATATCAAAAACACAATGATTCTACAATAAGAGATTCTTTTAAAATATAGTTATAGTAGGTGCAAACATACACATAACAGCAAATTCAAGTTCTCCATTTCAAGCATTACACATTTATTAAGTTAACTGTTTCAACATACAAACTTGCATGTGTTGTAGGAATTTGCGGTTCATCGGTGTCAGCCATGGCGTCAAGGAGGTAATAGGTCCATTATCATGTGCTGTAGCCTACAGTTATACCTTGGCAAGAAAGAAGAACATGCCTCAACACATACTTTTAAAAGGACCAGATTTGATTACTGTATTTTTGCTAAATTTGATTTTGGCTCTCCCAGTTATTTTTTCTTAGTTGACAAACTTTTTAAATAAAACATGATGATTTCTAGCAGTATTGAGTGTGTTTCTTGTTTTTCATTGAAAGTCCTATTTCTCCTTTCCCCTTCACAGCATGTCATAGAATTTACTGTATTAGTGTGCCATGAAATTTGTTTATGTACATGTACTTACTGTATTTCACCCTTCAAAATTGGTGGACTGGATATATTTTAAAGGGAATATCAAATGAACTACTGTATATAAATTTTGTGATATCCAATTATTTTTCTGAAACTAACGAATTTGGCATTAATTACACTAACAATTTTAGTGTGAGGATCAGGTTACACCACCTATTTCCTTAGTATTCTCTCTTAAAATTTTCCTGTTATTGCGAACAGCATCAAGCATTTTAAGATATGAATATTCTCCCTTCCCAGTACTTTTCCTTTCTAGTTTAATCTCGGAACTAATCGGTTATAATTGGGCCTACAGTGGTTAATTGGAAGGGACCATTTTTTTAAATTGAGTAATAATATGCTGCAGACCTTATAGTAGCCTAATTCTTGTCAACGCAATATGCTCCAATTGCAACTGAAAGAAATGTAAACATGTAAATTATTGATGAGGTCATGTCCTAAATGCTGTGATTGCTCATTTCAGAGTTCCGGAATTCACAATTTCCCACTTTGGTATTATTAAAAAAACTGTTATTGCTATTTTGAATGTGATTTATTTCGTGTAGATCATATTATTATCTCCACACTTAAAAACGTGTGCTATAAGTATTGGGAAGATTGTGATTTTCGGAACATTGAAGTGGGCAGAGCAGTTAGGACGAGAATATTTAGCGGAACGAGGGGAAGGGGTGGGGTAGGCTACCCGCACAGCCGTGCTCAACTAGTACCGCGGCCAAACACCAGACAGCGCTGAAGTCTTAGGTGCCAAGAATTAGCATGGCTGTCGGCTATCTGTAGTAGTAGGTAATCTGTGGCCAGGTACAAGAGGAGTTACGGATTCGAGTTAGAGCCCCGAGTCTGATTCCCGTCAATCCAGTGAAGAGACACTGCAGCCACCTGACAAATCGTCTAGTTCAAGCTATGCTTCCAGTCCACAGAAGAAAGTGAAACAAACTATAGATCTTGCGTACAAGAGGAAAGCTGTAAATTTGTGGTTAAATAGAGAGAGAGAGAGAGAGAGAGAGAGAGAGAGCGAGGGGGGGGGGGGGGAGGTAAGAAGCGGCATTCATTCACCACTGTTCACAAAACTTGTCGTAAGGTGACGTCACTACGACAACTGTACAAGTGGGAGAACCAATTAGAATCTGAATCAGTAAGTGCCATTGAATACAGGAAATTGATGCATACAAAATTATTTTGTCGCTTTGCAAAAGCAAGAAGGCTGAACCGGAATGTATGCGATGAAGACCTGCGACTGTGGGCCTTGGAATATTCACGACAGATTTCAATGGGGCGAACTAATTTCAGTGCAAGTACTAGTCGTTTGAGTCGTCTTAAGAAAAAGTACAGAATAAATAGTAGAAACATCACGAAATTTGTATCCCGTGCGTATCTGCAAGAAGACAGAAAAAGACAAGTCGCAAAGATATTTGTAGAAGCAGCTACAGAGCAATTTTTAGACTACACCCCTTCTTCAATATACCCATACAATACAGATCAGAGTCGTTTCGTGCGCGAAATGAAAGCGAAAAGGACTCTTATCGTTTGTTGGTGATAAGCATACAGAAACAGTTGCTCAATCAGTTCATGCACTCACCCATTCGTACACAATTATGCCTACAATTAGTATGGCCGTTACACTTTTCCCGAAATTATTCATTGTACTACAGGAGGCAACTGGAACTTTCGGTCCGAGAGTTTCCAAAGATATGTTTCATGCCAGAAATATAATTGTAACAGCCACAAAATCAGGAGAATTGGGGAAAAAGGAATTCAAATATTCGTTTAAAGAATCCATTTTCCCATTTGCGGAAGAGAAGAGTGTTTGCTACTGTTAGATTCCTGGGCTACTTATAGTGATAAAAGCTGTCTTGAAGACATTTCTCCAGGCAACAGTATAGAAATTATCCAGATTCCTCCCGGCACTACAGGGAAGATACAGCCCTTGGATAAGTTTTTCTTCCGGCAATTGAAAGCTTTGTATCGCCGTTTGCACAAACATTGTGTCGGTTTGTGAAGACGTTCAGTTTGATGTATATCAGTCCCGTGTCCGTCCATTTGGTCAGGCAGTGATGAAGACATTGCAGTGGCTCTCTGGCTCCCTGGTTCCCTCTTCCTAGCGTGGATTTCCTGCGGAAACCAGCCGTAGAATGAATACTTTTAATATACACAGTACATAAGTGAAATACGGTACCTACGGTCAGCTGGCGGGAGAAAGCACTCTGGGCAAATAACAGTTGTAACATTAATAATATTAATAATAGACTAATGTTATTGGTTTTCCGTCCCTTTTAACTACTCTGGCTTTTAGAGACGCCGGGGTGCCGGAATTTTGCCCCGAAGGGGATCTTTAACGTGCAAGTAAATCTACTGGCACGGCTCCCTCGCATTTGCGCACCATCAAATGCTAGCTGACTGCGCCAGGATACGAACCTGCAACCTTGGGCCAAGCAAGCGAGAACGTGACCGCTGAGCCACGCAGGTAACATTAAATTCTGTTTTTGGCAGTGGTCAATAAAAAGTCTAAATTGTATGTTTTTCACATATTAGTAGCGGTTTACGTGTCTAGGGGAATGTCCATTAATGGGGAGGGTGTACAGTACACTCTAGCTAGAACATAATGGTGTTCGAAGCCATTTTTCAATGTTGTCTTAGTAATCGAAATGTAATGTTTTTCAGTCAGTGAACACGATTGTACCCAATTGTAATGGTTGGTTCCCTAATCCTGAAAAAAATAAAATACATGGGATTAATAATTACATTAATTAATTAATACATAAATACATAATACAAGTATAGTATTTATTAATCTCGTGTAATATTTTCTTCAGGATTAGGGAACCACCCATTACAATCGGGTACAATCGTGTTGACCGACTGAAATAATTACATTTCTTTACATAGACCTTGCGTAGGAAAAAAGTAGCTCTTTCCTTCTCGCCCCCCTCCATTTGGTGAGAGGCGCAGTTGCGTGTTGCGGAGAATATTCACGGTAGGCTACTCAAAATCGCACGATGTATGCTCCTAAAAGATCTCTCGTATAACATTTGGTGATTGCAAGAGGAAAAATATTAAATCTCGGCCTCAGGCCGCTCAATAGTTAGGATTTTTCTACCAGATGGGAGTGCAAAACGAACGCCGAAATTGGAGAGTAGATTGCCTTAATGGCTCCAACTCTGTAGCTGAAGCCTTACGATTGAAAAAAATGTCAAGAATCATTTCTCAGAATGATTTGATTGTCAATTCCACTCTCAATCTAGCAATTTTCATTAAAAAAAAGGAAAAGAGCTTGTAACTAGCACCTACGAAGATCAAATTTCACTTTCATGTAATTCATTCCCCCCCCAACTTCATCTCAATCTTTGTCCACTTCGTGACGTAGTGACAAACATTTTTGGCGGTCACCATGGATGCCCAGGTTAGATTTCCGGCTCTGACAAGAAATGTAATTCTGGTCTAAAGACTAGAACGGGCTACACTCAGCTTCGTGAGGCAGAACGGAGAAGATATGGTTTCGATTCCTACCTCAGCCATCCTGGAAGTATTTTCCCTTGGTTTCCCACTTCTACTCCTGGAAAATGCCAGTCTCTTCCTAGTGCCAATGATAAATACACACACCAACAGTCATTACAGTGTCACATGTTATCAGACAGATTTCACACACTCGGGTACACGGGGCTGCATGATCACGATGTCGCAAAGCCACTAAACGAATCAACAACAACAATCATCTCAACCTGTTAATGCTGCTGTGCTAAATGCTATTTTCTAAGCTTTTGAGATGTATATTGTTTCTCTAACTTGTATTTCTCTCTCTTTCAGGTAAGTACCGAGCTGTTTTCAAGGCGGCATATCGAGCTTCCCCTAACGTGAGTAACGTAACATAGCTTTCTACCAGGCACGCTCACGTTCCTAAGGCCCCTTGTCCACGACAAGAATTTCCGCCGTTCGCCGTTCCGGCGCATTGGCCGGAACGATAGTGATACATCATTTCATATGAGAGCTTGTCCACGAGCCGTCACGCGTTATCTGCCGTCTCATCCACCGGGTGCAGTGCCGGCTTCCCACTGTAGAGACGGCAGCTAGACGGTGTGCCGTCAGCTATAGCCGGGCAAATTTGCTCTAGTTCCGATCGGGATCGTAAGTTTCCGCATGGCTAGTATCGCCCCCCACCAAGCGCACTCAAGACCAGGTCTCTCCGCTGAACGAGAATCTTAAGTCTCGATAATACCGGTACTGAGTGGGAGTCTCGATAATACCGGAACTCCTTTTTTCTCGGCGTTATCGACAGTATCTATTTAAAGGAAAAAGCAGACTCGCTCACGCCGCTGCACGTGTCACTCAAGCCGCTGCACGTATAAAGTCAAAGCCTTCTGTAATAACTCCGGAATGTAAACCATTCCTCGTTCTTACATTTGACAAATTTAAAGCAGTATGAAGTGAGCCACCCCAGGAAGATCACATTGAATTGAGTTCGCATCTGCCACCTCCTTACCACTCCTACCCTCAGTTACAAATACTGTATACACTAGAGCCGGGCAAAAAGCACTTGAGTTCCGATCGGTCTCGTTGGACGAGAATAAAAAACGGAAATGATGGTTCCGGAACTGGTATTACCGATAATGTGGGCTCGATAACGATTATTCTCGACATTATCGCTCGTTCTCGCTTGGGCAATATGGCGCTGCCTGAAGGCACTGAGGCTTCTTTGTGTAAGGATTCAATGCAAATTGTTCATTCCGTTGACTGGAGTCTGCGAATTGGAAGAATCCACTCAACTTCAACGATATCATATTAACAGACTACCCAAGGTATATTGAGCATATCATCCTAATAACATATGGAAGGAGATTTTGATCGTCAGTCGGTATATTTTGGTCATTAAATTTCAGCAAAAGAAAATTCTATTTGACGTGTAGGCTACATATTAAGATCTTTTCGTGTAGTGCCACATTCAAGCACTACCGTATGAAACTCTCTCGTAATAAAACCTGAAAATTCATGCACTCGCTACTGTGTTCTGTCGTATCATTTTTGTAGTACCGTAAGATACTGGTAAAGTGGTCGTCATAAACAATAAAACGTAACAAAACAAAAATTAAAATTACTTCCCCTACCGAGTATCGAGCCCCGGCCCTTCCACTCATGAGTCCAGCGCGTAACCAATTCAGCCATTGAGACTCTTATACACTGAGGGAAAATGTTACAAACATACACAGTGAAAACTTTTGCGTTGGATACCTGACTCTCTTTATCTCAAATGCTCCTAACAGTTTGAATAATATTCTCTAGTCGTCGGGCATACGAAAAAATAATGTTCACTTTCAAGAATAAGATTGATTTTATCTTTCGTCATAATGGCTTTGCCATATGCTTAAACCACCGCCATTACAATCGCGTTCCTACGCACGTGCTAACACGTTGCATCATGGGAAGAGAGCCTTGTGATCGAACGAGACTTTGGTGTATCGGACGAAGTGACATTCCCGCGGTAATGAGTTGTTCTCAGTGCAACTCCCGTCGCACTATTTTCACTCAAACTGTCATATCATTGGTATTTATGGACACATCAGTGAGGTGTTTGCACTGACATGATTAATACACCGCATGCCACAAACTTGTATTGTTTTCAAGCACAAAATCAGTTTTTAGTAGATGAAATTAGTTGAAACTTTTCAGCGTAATATTTTCCAAGTGTATTTTCACCATCGCAACCAATTTTTGCACTATAGTCGCCTCTAATAACAACCAGTTACAAGGTGGAGAAGAAGATTGAAAGTATTCTATAAAGCAAATTGCTTCTCAGTAGGGCTAAAAATTCAGGAGTCATACACGAGAGACTTTCTTGTAGCTCTTCTCTATTACGCCAATTATTTGAGTTTATTTTACTTTAGGGGCTACAACATCGTGATCATTTTTGTGTTATTGTGGGTCAACTTTGTCTAATAACCTGTGTTATTATGGTGCCTGTAGTAGTGTGTATATATTTGTAACTGAGGGTAGGAGTGGTAGGGAGGTGGCAGATGTGAACTCAATTCAATGTGATCTTCCTGGGGTGTATCACTTCATACTGCTTTAAATTCGTCAAATGTAAGAACGAGGATTGGTTTACATTCCGATTCCGGAGTTATTACAGAAGGCTTTGACTTTACACGTGCAGCGGCTTGAGTGACACGTGCTGCGGTATGAGTGAGTCTGCTTTTTCCTTTAAATAGAAACTGTCGATAACGCCGAGAAAAAAGGAGTTCCGGTATTATCGAGACTCCCAGTCAGTACCGGTATTATCGAAACTGAAGATTCTCGTTCAGCGGAGAGACCTGGCCTTGAGTGCGCTTGGTGGGGGACGATACTAGCCATGCGGAAACTTACGATCCCGATCGGAACTAGAGCAAATTTGCCCGGCTCTAGTATACACACACTCCTACGGACACCATAATAACACAGGTTATTAGACAAAGTTGACACACACACACACAAGAACCCCAAAATGATCACGATGTTGTAGCCCCTCAAGTAAAATAAAACTCAAATAAATGGCGTAGCAGAGACGAGCTACAAGAAAATTCACGTGTATGACTCATGAATTTTTAGCCCTACTGACTAGGAATTTGCTTTAAAGAATACTTTCAACCTTCTTCTCCACCTTGTAACTGGTTGTAATTAGAGGCAACTATAGTGAAAAAATTGGCTGCGATGGTGAAAATACACTTGGAAAATTTTACGCTGAAAAGTTTCAACTAGTTTCATCTACTAAAAACTCTAATATTGTGCTTGAAAACAATACCAGTTTGTGGCATGCGGTATATTAATCATGTCAGTGCAAACACCTCACTGATTTGTCCATAAATGCCAATGATATGACAGTTTGAGTGAGAATAGTGCGACGGGAGTTGCACTGAGAACAACTCATTACCGCGGGAATGTCACTTCGTCCGATACTCCAAAGTCTCGTTCGATCACAAGGTAATATCGGTGCTCTCTCTACCCATGATGCAAAGTGTGAGCACGTGCGTAGGGACGCGATTATAATGGCGGTGGCTTAAGCATATGACAAAGCCATTATGACGAAAGATAAAATCAATCTTATTCTTGAAGGTAAACATTATTTTTTCGTATGCCCGACGACTAGAGAATATTATTCAAACTGGTAGGAGCATTTGAGATAAAGAGTGTCAGGTATCCAACGCAAAAGTTTTCACTGTGTATGTTTGTAACATTTTCCCTCGTTGTATAAGAGTCTCAGTGGGTGAATTGGTTACGCGCTGGACTCATGAATTAAAGGGCCGGGGCTCGATCCTCGGTAGGGGAATTGATTTTAATTTTTGTTTCGTTAAGTTTCATTGTTTATGTCGACCACTTTACCAGTATCTTCCTACAAAAATGATACGACAGAACACAGTTGCATCACAGGGTCTTTAGTAATATAGCGAGTGCATGAATTTTCAGGTTTTATTACGAGAAAGTTACATACGGTAGTGCTTGAATGTGGCACTACATGAAAAATCTTAATATGTAGCCTACACGTCAAATAGAATTTTGTTTTGCTGAAATTTAATGAACAAAAAATACCGACTGACTATCAAAATCTCCTTCCATATGTTATTAGGATGATATGCTCAATATACCTTAGGTAGTCTGTTAATATGATATCGTTGAAGTTGAGTGGATTCTTCCAATACACAGACTCCAGTCAACGGAATGAACAATTTCCATTGAATCCTTACTCAACAAGCCTCAGTGCCTTCAGGCAGCGCCATATTGCCCAAGCGAGAACGAGCGATAATGTCGAGAATTATCGTTATCGAGCCCACATTATCGGTAATACCAGTTCCGGAACCAGCATTTCCGTTTTTTATTCTCGTCCAACGAGACCGATCGGAACTCAAGAGCTTTTTGCCCGGCTCTACCGTCAGCACACTGAGACATGTAGCGATGGGGCAGCTTGTCCACGAGCCGGCAAATTCACCGTTATAAGCCAGTGAGTGGTAAGAGAACATAAGCGAGCGTGCATCTCTTCAGCGCTCAAATGAGTGCAGAACTCGGTATTGACATGGAAATCCTGATTACGCTGGTCCAGGAACGTCCTGTCCTTTGGGATAAAACAATAGACAAATACAAAGACAGGCGGTTGACATTGGAAGCCTGGAAAGAAGTATGTATTCAGCTGAAATAAGACTTTGAAACACTTCCGGATAGGAAAGTTCGTTAACGAGATAGTTAACGAGTATTTTCATTTGCATTTTTGACTATTGCCTTTTTATACTTTTGTTATGTTTTATTGAGGAGTATTTTTCTATGTACGATGTGTGAAACATAAATAAAAGAAGCTTCCCTAATTCATACTGTAATATTAATATTTTCAAGCTATCACTTTAACACACTCATGCATTAAATACTCAATTAAACAAGAAATAGGCCTACATAATACCTAGGTATATAGGCCTACAAGTCACAAGGCTAAGCTGAGTGTCACAGCAAGCATTTCAAGAGGAGGAATGTAATTCCGCATATTGGTATCTTCATGTTTCAAAGACTTGTGTAGAGTAACCAATAATTTCTCAAATATTTCTTTTAATAATAACCCCTGCCACTACAGCCCATGAAGGGCCTAGGCCTACCAAGTGACGCTGCCCAGCCATTTGGCCTGCAGGTATTGGGGTGACGCGTGGTCAGCGCATTGGGTCCCCTCGGCCGTTGATCTTGGTTTTCGTGATCGGGGCGTTGCCTCACTGTCCGACAGCTACTCAATTGTCCTCACGAGGCTGAGAGCACCCCGTTCCAGCCCTCACGTCAGTTTCTAAAATCCCTGACGCAGCCGAGAATCGAACCTGGGGCCTCCAAGTGAGAGGCAGGCGCGTTATCTCATCACCTTGGGGCCGGCTCAAATGTTTCTTTTGACATTTGGAAATAATTAAAATGCTTTGCATTGTCTTCTCTGAATTTTTAATCATCGTATTAAATGCACCAAATTTCCATTGATCTTGCATTAATGGATGAACCCAGAGCCTTCTGCGTCGTCGTCGCTTTTTTTGAAGATAATATAATGCAATAAGGTTACGTATCATTTCCGTATCCATAGTGCACAATCTCAAGACTCAACACGACTGAATGCGTGCCGTCTCCGTGGACAAGGCAACCCGGTTGTCTGCCGGAAGGCGAAAGTGCCGTTCCGGCGGAAATTCGTCTCGTGGACAAGAGGCCTAATTGTTCACTCGAGTAATTGCTCCCCGTCAGTGGCGTGTGTGTCTGGCTGTTCACTTGAGTAATTGCTCCCAGTCAGTGGCGTGTGTGGAACTTAACGTAGGGTAAGCAATGCTATACAATATAAAACATGATAGTCTAAATATGCATCCCCATCATAACCTAGAGGTAGTTAACCTCGCTGTTCGGGGACCGTAGCGACTCAGCGGTCAAGCTGTCTGCCTCTCACCAAGGCAGTCTGGGTTCGATTCCCGGTCAATGCTCGTAAGTGTTATTGTTGTAATCAGCTATAATGTGAATTTCAAGAGATCTCACAAGCTAGGTAACTTAACGTCAATTCCAAGTGATAGATCTATTGATAAGGACGAGAATTGCACAACTGCACTTCAGTCTTGACAGAAATGTGTCTGTGACTGAGTAATTAGGACTGCCGATGTGATTCTAACAGTAAGTAGTTTCATAAACTATTTATAAGCAGCGGCATCGTCAGCGGAATAAGAAACTTTGTGATTTTACGTGGCTCTTAACCATGTGATATTGAGCCACGAGGATTTATCTTTATGTGAAATCCGAACTACCAGACCTAACATTTTACCACTAAAATCTCGCATGCATTAACTGTGAATCAAACTCTGTCCGCTTTGGTATGAAACAAGTAACTCGATTGCTGCGCTGTTATGCCCCTTTCTGCGAAATGAATTCGAGGCACAGTCGTCGAGGGAACTTCCGCGAGGGGAAACGTTAAAATTACACAAAGCGTATGTAATTAATGACCAAGTGACTTGTTACTGATGCTAATTTTGAAAGTGAGCTATTTATAAATACACGATGTTTAACGGCTGTGCCCATTGTTGGCTTGGGAAATCGTGTCGTCAGCCCAATGTACTTGTTATATGTGGAGGAAATTTGTATGTGATAACTTGCGTTATGTTTAGGTCTGTACCTGAGTATTTGATATTGGGATTGGGAAGGGAGCATCCGTAGCCTTGATAAAGATCTATCCTAGCAAATTAAGAAAAACAAATACAGTTATTGGTGATAATGGAATGGTGGGATTCAAATCGATCCATAAATAGAGCTCAGGATACATGGCCGCATTCATCGGCGTCTCAATACACTGAACTAGCATGAGGAGGATTTTGGAATAGTGCTTTCATAACTAATATCAGCAAATTTCTACTTACATTTTGTCCGCCCCGTAGCGTAGTGGCCAGCACTCTTAACTGTCACCACTGTTTCCCGGGTTCGATTCCCGGCTCTGCTAAGATTTTTAATTGTTGTCTTGAGTGCTGGAACGGGGTACACTCAGACTCGTGAGGCAAAACTGAGAAGAGGTGGGTTCGATTCCCACATCAGCCATCCTGGAAGTGGTTTTCCCACTTCACACTCCACGCGAATGGATCCTAAATTAAGGCCACGGCCGCATCCTTCCCAATCCTCAAATGAATTACAAATAGGCCTACACACATTAATACAGCCATCACAATAAGACAGGTCATCAGACTAATTCCACGCACACCCAAGCACACCGGGCTACATGACAACGATGTCGCAAAGCCCCCAAATGAATCTTCATCATAGTCATCGTCATCGCTAGAACAAAACTTTTCTTGGCCCTGGATGGCAAATAAAACATGTATATTGAACCACGCGTAGGTTAATAGGCCTATTGGTTTTAAACGATATTTCTAAACTATTTAAGAGTATTCTAGTAGAGCATTTGTAAATTTATAAGTAGATCGGTATACTTACTGGAGCCATCCCCAGACATAGCTCGAGCATGTCAGGTAGCCGACTGAATCTTCATTTCTGAGAAGTTGAAACTGGTTAATCCTATATTCAGCCAGGGATGGGGAGGGGAGGGGTTGACTCTATTAAAATAGGAAACATTATGGCGATAAGCTGGTTAAAACGGGTAAAACCAGGTCAAATAATGTTCTTTCTCTCTCAACCCAGAATTTCACCTCAACCAAATTCAAATCGGCCTTATAACCTAGAAGTTAGTCACTTTAAAACAACAATATAATTATCAACGTCACTTTAAAACAACAATATAATTATCAACGTCACTTTAAAACAACAATATAATTATCAACGTCACTTTAAAACAACAATATCATTATCAGCAAGTTGTCTATTCACATTAAATAACCTACGAACTTTGTCTTCCCGTTGATTGAGCTTGCGTCAGTATTTCGAAAGTCTGGCCCAGTTCGCACAGATTCTTCGGTAAATCGGTAACTTCATCAAATTATCCATCAAAATATTTGTTATGGTTGCTCTATCCTTATTTTATAACTAAACATTCTCAAACTCTCATACTAATTTCAACCTAACCTCTATAACCTCTCCTATTCTCACACGAGGTCTTAAACTTGTCACTGACGAATATTAACAACGGTCGTAGATCTCGAGGCGCTGCTACGTGTTAGCAAACAAAACAAAGTTTTAATATCTTGGCTCCAAAAAGCCACTCTTGCAGAAACGAAGTCTCTAGCCCTCAGCTCTCACAAGGGAATGATCAGGTCCAACATGTCACATCATGCCCTGATATTTACTTCATTGTAATAAGAGTACATTCAGCGAAATCTGTCGCATCTATGACTGGTGCAGAATGAAGGTAGTTTTAAAAAATGACGAAGTTTTTCAGTTCTTCTTTACGTGGACCAGCTTGTATCAAAGGTTCGTTCCGGAGGCTGTTCCAGTCCGTGGTGAGCCGGTATCCAGGATCAGGGCTTCTATTCACAGACGGTTCGAGGGTAAATGAGAAAGTAGGCTGTGCATTTGTGTTTGAGGATCGTCGGTTTCTCTTTCCACTTCCCACGGCGTGTAGCGTGTACACAGCGGAGCTCTATGCCATCTTAGAGGCTCTGCGGTACACGTTATCAGACGATCACCAGCACTTTCTTGTGTGTACTGACTCTCTTAGTGAGCTGCAAGTGATCTATGTGTGTTTCCCGAGGCACCCGCTGATCCAGCGTGTGCACCACCTGCTCGTCAGTGCGTGTAATGCTGGAACCGGGGTGACCTTTGTGTGGCTTCCTAGCCACATGGGTATTGCGGGAAACGAGCTTGCTGATCAGGCGGCGCGGGAGGCAGTCACACTGCCCTCGCTACCGTATAAGGTGCCTGCTAGTGATGTGCGCTCTCAGTTGCGACATTCGATCCTGTCGCATTGGCAGGAAGCGTGGCGTGCCACGCCTCCACCCGACAAACTGAGGGGCATCAAGGAGACAACGAAGGTGTGGAAATCTTCCTTCCGATCTCTCCGGAAGGAAGCTGTGGTACTCTGTTGACTCCCGATCGGCCATGGGATTGCTACGCACTCCCACTTGCTAAGGAGAGAAGATCCCCCCCCCCCTTGTGTGTACTTTCGGCGCCCACCTAACCGTGGCACACATTCTCTTGGAGTGTGTGGATCTGGCCGATCTGCGAAGGACTCTTCATGTTAAGACGTTTAATTCAGGTTAAGTCAGTTTTATGTTTCTTATTGCGTTCATCTAGTTTATTGTTCACTCGGCCTTACTTGTTTTATTGTTTTTTACCATCCCCCTTTTACTATTTTTATTCAAATAAGGCATAATTGTTGGGGCTCACTGTCTATTTTATATAAACCATTTTCGTTTCATCCATGGCAGTGAGCTTTTTTTAAAAATCTTCATCCTTTCATTTCACGCCATTTCATTTCATTTCATTACGGGCCGATAACCTCGATGTTAGGTCCCTTAAAACAATAATTATCATCAAAGGTTCGTACAGCCTAGCACTCAGCTGTCGCCTCTCGGGAAGGGCAATAGCGTGAACTTGGCCTTTTGACGGCTGATGTTATGCCACTCTGCTGATAACACAGGTACTGCAGTAACTCGCCTCTGCTGTAATTTGTTACAGTGAGCACACAAATACACGTACAGTGCATCGTATATTTCCCAGGCTTCGAGTTGGTTATGTAACTTAGAGAAGTCATACTTATAGGCCGGACGTTTGCTTTGGACGATTGCCCTTGACCTTGAAGCCTGCGGGTGAGCCTGTACACTGTCACTCTCTCACTCTCTCACCCTATCGCTTCACATTTGTCACCACCGATCTGATGTAATGGAATTCCAGACTTGAGCACGTGGCGACACCGACTTGCAGACTGTAAAGTCAACGTCGAAGTATTGTGTGCCGCGGAAGTACACGTTACGTATTTACGAACAGAACGTCATTATATTTGCCAAAGTCTGTACTTCAGTAGGAGTGTGAGACAGCTTTGTCAATCATCGGACCGCTTGGGACAGCTGATAACACAGGTACTGCAGTAACTCGCCTCCAGGCTTCCATTAAGATTTTTCACTCATCTAACACAAACGTCCGACCTGTAATTGGAAGTCGAAAGATAACAAAATTTATTGCAAGGAAACTTGTTGGAAACCCCATTAGTCAATAAGGCTACAGAGGAATTGGTAGCTGATGTGAAGTCAAAGCTAGCTGGTCCCTTCTTGTACAATAAGGTTAGTGGCAAATATGGATGGATCACTTGTTTCCTCATCGTGACATTTGTGTTCTGGAATCGTAGGGAAAATTGGAACCACTAGTTTAAAAGGGACTGTTCAATTAAACACTTTGTAATCGATCCATCAAAATCTGGCAAGAAGTATTTTTCAATACCTTATTCAAGACTCATTCTTACTATTCTCAGAAGATTATACCCAGGACCGTATACCATAATACAATGTAACTGATCTATACTAATATATGAAACAAGAGTTTAGTGCTTTTCAGTCGGTCAACACGAATGTACCCAAAAGAGATGGGTTATGCCCTAATCCTGAAATAAATTACATGAGATTAATAAAACACTAGGATGACCAGTTTCGATCGTCAAGCGATCATCATCAGATCCAATACACTTAAGCTATAAAATCTATGTTTGAAATACAGGTGAAAATATTTACAATATGTACAATTATTTAGTTGCAGTGTTGGTACTGCAACTGTCAGTGTATGCTAAATGCAGTATATATGTTAGGTGAAATGCTAAATGGTGATGGCTATCCGGAGATTGTACTTTAGAGAGATTATATGGTTGTAAACTAAGGTTAAACTATAAAATTTTAGGCTAACTACTTATCTGATTGTCTTCCGTACTACAGCTATTCGCAGTTTCCGTGCTCACTTGAACTCGCTGTGCGGTCGACTGCGGTGGTTATCTTAACGACTGGTTTTTCCCTGCCTTCCCCCCCTGTCCCTACGTGCTGTGGGGAGTGATCGCGATGTGTTTATGTGAGGTGTTGCCAACCTAGATAAGATGTATGTTATTGAATGAGGTGGATCTACAACTATTAAAGACCGTGGATTAGTCCTCGCCACGCGTGGAGCATAACCCATTCGAACTAAGCGTTGACGGTCTTATGAGGACGTCCCGGCACCTTTAATACTGCCTCTAATATGGGCCTTGGTTTATTGCAGAAGAAAAGTACATCGTACACCTGATCCAGATAACAATTACCTATTAAAAACCCCCTAATTTCCCCCCTTTTTTTATCTAGCTTGGCTGTGTCGCTAAATTGTGTTTTGTTTCCGACAGGGTGTGTTTTTTAGTAGCGTGAAGAGGGGTGAGCTCTCCATGAACGTGTGTTCATTTAGATTGTTGGGATTGTTTCGTTTGGCTAGGTGTATCTCGATTGCTTCCTTTATGTCAAGAGCTCTGCCTTTCGATTCGTGATGGATTATTTTAAGGTCCGACTCTATGTTGGTAAAGCTATGTCCTGCGTCACACATATGTTCGCACACGGCTGAATGTGTTCCGTATCTTATCGCATTTCTATGTTCATTATAACGTGTGTCTACTCGCCTTCCACTCTGCCCGATGTAATTAGCTTGACAATCGGTGTCTTGGCACGTTATAGAATATACCCCTGACCTTGAATACGGGTCACGTTTATTTAGATTACTATTTAGGAGGTGCCTAGCGGTTGTGTTTTTCGTCGTGAAAGCTATCTTTATGCCTTGCTTTTTGAATAGGTTAGTGATTTTATATGTATTCGCATTCACATAGTTGAAACGCGCAAATTTTTTCTCATTACTGTCCGGTTTGGGAATCGTTTTATCTTTATTTTTATGTTTGGCTATAATTTGATTTATTTTGCTTGGCGAGAAGTTGTTTTCCTTTGCTATTTGCATAATAGTTCTTATTTCCTTATTATAGTTGTCTTTTGACATGGGTATGTTTAAAGCCCTGTGCACCATTGAATTGAAACCCGCTAGTTTGTGCGTACTGGGGTGATTAGACTGATTGTCGATTGCATGCGAGGTTTGTGTTGCTTTCCGGAATATGGAATATGAAAGGTCGTTGTCTTTACGTTCAATAGTTATATCGAGATAATTTATTTTCCGGTCTATTTCGGATTCCTTAGTGAATTTGATAGAATAGTGAAGGCTATTAATGGATTGGAGAATTGTTTCTTCGCTTGTTAGTTCAGTATCGTAGATGCAAATTACATCATCTACGTATCTTTTCCATATTACTATTCCCTTTGTTGAAGTCTTTTCTAAGAACGCATTTTCTAGTGCATTGATGAAGATGTCAGCGATTAACCCACTTAGTGGCGATCCCATTGCCAGGCCTTCTCTCTGTGTGTATATTTTATTGTCGAATTGAAACACGTTTTGGGTGAGAACGACCCTCAGTAATCTCACAATCTCTTCAATTTCTTTTACCGAATTGTTGGATTTTAAGTTGTTTTCGATAGTGTTGATTGCTTCAATAATCGGAATATTGGTGTACATGTTAGTTACGTCGAAGGATACTAGCCTGAAGCTAGGTTTCATTTGTAGGGTGTTCAATGCTGTTACTAGTTCTGTTGTGTTCTTTACAGAGTTGTTTTTGTCGTTGGAAAGACGGCATTTTAAGATTTTTAGTAACTCTTTGCTGATTTTGTAATTAGGGGCATTCCTACAATTGACTATTGGTCTCATTGGGCATTCCTTTTTGTGTATTTTTGGTTGTCCCCTCAATGACGGTATTTTTGGGTTCATGTTTATTAGTTTTGATTTTTCGGATTTGGTCAGTATGTATTCTGTTTCTTTTAGCGCACTTTTTATTTGTTTTTGGAATTTGTTGGTGGGGTCTTTTGTTAATTCCTTGATTTCGTTGTTGTTTAGGAATTCGACTGTTTTTTCAATGTATTCTGTTTTGTTCAAAATTACTGTAGTGTTTCCCTTATCTGCTTTTGTGATGATTAAGTCATGTTCTTTTATTTTTTGTTTCAACGACTTTATTTCTTTGATTTGTTTGTTGTTTTGAATGTTATTGCTGTCGCCCTCTCGTTTGAGGATTTTTTTGGCTTCGTTGGTGGCGAGATTTTTGGTTAATTCCCTGTCTTCTGCTGGGAGCTTGTGACTGGCTATCTCAATATCTGTGATTAACTGTTTTATATTGTGGTTCGTGTGTGCGTCTGTGCAGTTGTATTTCAAACCTTTGTCTAACATATTCATTTCACCTTGAGAAAAGGTTACGTTCGTTCTATTGTTTACTCTGCTGTGGAAATTGAATTCATTGTTATTCGTGTGTTGTTCGTTAGATTGATGGTTCTGTGTTTCTCCTAGTTTCTTAATTTATTTTCTAGCGTTTCATGCTTCCTCGTTGCTCTGATTTTGATGGTGTCATGTAGGTGTTCGGTGAAGCTGTCCCATTGAGCTGCGTGCCAGAAATTACTTAGTTGCAATTGAATGTCGTATAATTGTTGGTTAATTTTTTGCTTTCTTATGTATGCAAATCTTAATTCGTTTTTTATCCACAGCGCTTTGGCTTGTTTAGTTGAAATGATCGAGGCTGGTGTGTTCGGTACGGTTTTAATTGGTACGTATTTAGGGGTGAGGTTTAGTTCTATACATTTTTTGTTGAACCAAATTGACTTGTCTAAATTCATGAGTTTAAGCCTGAGTGATTTGAATTTCTTGGCTTCACGATTTGCCTGACTAGCCGTGAACATTGTGGTGTTTGAAGCCATATTTTCAGTGTTGCCTTAGTAAACAAGAGTTTA